>BQMF02000209.1:0-709953 GCA_027922465.2 Turritopsis dohrnii | reverse complement strand
TTTTGTTGCTTTTAGTCAGAAGAATCACATGTCAGAATTGCCATTCGCAGACAATCATTCCCTGAATGACGTCACATTTCATGGACCAATTATACCTAAGGTACATCTAAACATGAGCTGTCTAACAGGATGATTTAGTCTGGTTCAATGCTCAAACGAGCGTCAGTCACTGATCAAAGGCTATTCTTGCTGTTGTATTTGTTTCTTTATGACGTCAAAAACATCAATGACTGTCAAAATGTCGATGACGAATGATGACGACTGCCGTCAATAACATATTAGCCGTAGGCACGGATGACGTTTGAAAAAACATCTGTTGATTACTCATGAGCAAACTAGTTTCGATTGCTTAGTCAATCTTCCAGAGGTATTTCTAGCATAGGCTAATATATAACTGCATGGCACTATAAAGAATTTTCATCTATCAACCGTAAGGTGGAAATTGGTTGCTCATGGAAAGAGTCAGCCGAAGAGGGGTTCCCAGCGTCCCAAAATCGTCAAAAAGTCTTTGCGATGAAGAGCATTTTTATTGAAATAGTATATATATTTCTATAGAAATTCACTCCTTCGTTTTGGTTTTTCGGCAAATTTGCCAACTGCTGGGATAAGTTAAATTTGAACAGCTGTTGTATGATGCAATACTATGACTACAAGAGGATGATTCACAACCTTCTGGTTGAGATAACAATTACTGATAAGATATCGGGAAGTTACAAATAACTGACGATATAGCTTAACGAGGTCTGTTAATTTTTAAAGTAATTCATATTACTTAATCAGTGAAACGATGATAACATCGTTAAGCTGCAAGACTTAATTGGAGGCTCGCCCAAACGAGCTTGCAGTGGCGAAATCCCTAATTTTTTTGAGCTGTAATTACCTCCTGAAATTACAACGTGTTGATTAGTTAAAGTCACCGTATTGAATAAAATGTCCAGGGGGTAGTGGCGACATGTAATTAGCGAAAAGGATGACATAACGTATAAGACACAAATTAAACGGAAAGCCTATATTATAATGACCGCTAAGTATTCACGAACTTTACCGAAAGATAAATCGTCATTTATAACGCAAAGAATAATGAAATCAGAAAAGCCCATCGATAATCTTGTAATTATTGTGTAAAAGATTACAATATCACATTGATCTGTTGCAAAATCCATTTGGAACGAGGTTGCTATGAATAATCAATCAATCAAACATTACGGAGGAAATACCCATACGACTTTCAACAACCAACTTCGTCACAATACCTCCTGTTGTCTGCAAAGGAGGCGACGTTTACTGCAAACGTCGCGTTCTTTCAAGCGACGTATAATTGTGGGAATCACCTTATACAACTGGGGAATAACCTGCAACGTTATTGTTTGCTTACGATGCAAAAAATAATAGATCTCGACTCAAATTTCTGTGTCATTCCATCAACGTCGAAGCCACAAAAAATTTCTGAGAAATGCAGACATACTCAGAAATAACGGTAGGGAATTTCCCGCGCTCCACTACACGAATAAAGATTGTAAACGATGATCTTTTCGGACCAAAAATTTCTGTGAGAGACGAAAATGCCACGCCCTGTTGAGAAATGAAGGCAACACCGAAACAACGGAAGACGATTATGACGTCATCAAGGAAATAACATCATGAAGGAAAGGAAAAAGAGACAAAAAGAGAAAGTGATGAAAGTAAAAACAATTTACAAAAAAAAAAGGCTTTAACGTGACTACTTCTTGTAATACAACACAATTGCAAGGCTTAGGACTCAGTTAAGCTTTTAGCTAAAAATATGTCGTACACGAAGTTGGTGTCTGATGTTTAAACTTCGTTCGGAGCTGGCTTTTTAAAACAGTATCTAGCTAGCAGCTCTGAAGATTTTTGCTTTGATGGCACATTCAGAAGCAATTAATCAAACAAGCACGCCCAATTTGGTGGTGATCACATGCAGTTTATTAAACAATCACGCCCCTTTTGGTGGTAAGACCGTGAGAAAATATGTCAAGGTTGATCTTGGAAATATATATCTGCCATTCAGAAGTGAAGAGGTTCCCACAGGTAAGTTCTGCACAAATGCTAAGCTGTACAAATAAAACAGTAGTCGTTTTTCTTTCCTTTTGTTGAGACTTTTTCCTTATATGGGCATATTCGTAAAATAACATCATTTTGGGATTCACATACTTTAGCTGAAAAAAGTTCCACGAACGAACCCTAAAATAATTTGTAGATTTGATTAGGAATTGTTTTTGAGATGTGTGACAAGGTTTGTTTTTATCACGCAAGCAATGAAGAAAAACTATGAATCAGAAGAAAAATGTTCATAAAAATTTTCCCAACCCTTTCTACAATAATTTAACAGCACACTCTCCGCCTTAGGTGATTTATTTGCATTGTGACGCACGTAAAAAATCATTTCAGCAATATGATTACAGAAAACGAAAATCACATGTTAATTTGGAGTTAATCAGGGCAGATTAATAAAATGGAAGAACCAATCATATTTCGACTTATTATTTCCACGTGACATCAAGACAATTCAACTATAGTTTTACTTACTGCGATAGACTGTTCTACTTAAGGTCCTAATCACACAAAAACCAAACTTCTTTACTAACTTAACAACTACGTCCGCCAATTATAATGTCATTAGAGAATTAAAAAGATCAGTTGTCTGCACGTCCAATAGCAAGCAATGCACGTGGAGAATTAAGGCCTGGTTTCCATCACGTTCTTTTTCGATGACGTTTAGAACATTATTTCAAAATGCGTCTGTTTAACCTCAGCAGTTTTGAAAGGAAACTCTACATTTTTTGTTTGGGTGAATGACGCAAACGTAACCATGAACGCAAACATGTTCAACTGCAATTAAGATTTCAAACCGTAAGATGGGCGTTGTGGCTATGAAGTCTAGCTTTAGTTGCATTTCCTGCTATCAACAACCCAAACTTAAAAGCTTTTCTATTTTTCTGTTCACAAATCGTCATTGCATAACTTAAGAAAAAACAAAGACATGCGTGAGTCAGCGGTATTATGTTCAGCAACCAATAAAATCGCATGAAGAATGATTGACACAGTCAAGCAACCAATAAGATCGTATAAAGTATGATTGACAACTGCAGTTAAATAACAAAACCATATCATCAGTTTGTGTGAATGGACACCGTGTTGGCACAATTATAACTGTTTTTGAAAACGACATCAGATTTTATTAATCATAATTGTCGCTGGTTTTACCTGACCGATGATTTACATTGCAATTCGTCATCACTTTCAAGTAATTTGAAAAGAAGATATGAACAACAAGGGTCGTTAATCATTTTGAACAGCTTCCAGCTGAGTATTAGATAACTCATGAAAGCATAGGCAAGGAAGGCGGAACGATTGTAATAAAAGATTAAATGACGTCTAGAAAACCCCCTTTATCTGTCAACCCAGTGGGGAAAATTGGCAGAAAGTTACTGCGAAGAAGAGCATTTCTATTGAAACAGTGCGTAAATTTCTATACAAATGCACTCCTTCGCAGTGATTTTCCAAGAAATTTGCCAATTGCAACAAACTTGAGTGACGTCCAGAAAACCCCCCTTTCATTAAACGATAGATATTTATAATTCACAGATATTTAATTCACACGACAAAGAGTCAGAGACATGAATACAGAAAAGGCTTCGTTTCCATGGGAATTATAATTTAATCATACCGAAAGATGATCTAATCTAATAAGAATGCTCAAAAAAGCGGCAAAACAACATAAGTTTACAAGAAATGGACAAGGCTCATCTCATCAAAAAGGGGGATTCCCTTCGATGCAGGCAAGGTCAGGCAAAGAACATTAAGAGGCGATTAAGTGTCCATTGCATTATCAAAACATCAAAATGAAAACAAAATTGACCGCAAGATTATCATCAACAGCGATGATTTGAGCTAATTTCCTGAACGAGGTTTGTTTCAGTACGAATTAATAACATTGAATTTGTGATGTAAGCCGTTTTTTCCATGTTGTGGTGAACAACCGTTCAATGGGATGTGGTGCAAAAGATTTTGATAAGGAGAGTCTTTATCACAAAACAGAAAATAAAAAAAGAATTGTTTTTTAAAAAAAAAAAAATGATTTGATGAGTCATCAATGGTCACATGCCAATTGATTTTTAAACTTCATTGATTTTTTTTTGATTCTTAAGCAAAAAGCCGCGAAAACAAATCGTTCTGGAATGAATATCGTTATAGAATACAAACTCCTCAACAACCACCGACATAGTTCATAAAATTTGTTTGGATTATTGAGTTCATAAACAGCATTTGCCTCGCTCTTCCAAACCTTTTTATAAGGGTTTTCACTCAATAGTTTAATGGTCTGGAATTGCTATATCAATCGCTATAACCAGTTTATCTACCCAATCAGGGTTCACTATCCGAAATCAAAGCGACTATCTAACAGATCAGGGTTGACTATCGTGAACACAAAGACGTGAATGACGTAATCTTGACAAATTGTTCTGTAGATTACTACTTGTGAACATCATGTCTTGTTTATAAATCATAGAGCGTAAGAGAAAGGTTGCCATTTTTAATTTCCAAAGAAGAAATTGTCACATATATATAACTGCAATTACTTGTTTTTGCGTAATGGTGAAATAATTGTTTTATTTATGAATTAGCAAATATTTAAAACCCTTTTAAAAGAATAAATGACATAGATTACGTCATTCACCACGTCTTTGTATTCACGATAGTCAGCCCTGATTGGTAAGATAAAAATAACATCTAAGAACCGAATGTTTTACTGTCCAATGGATTCGTAACGCACGTTTTGTTCTTAGACATTATTCCCATCTTCACGAATCAATCGTCACGAATACTGAAAATCTAGCCAATCAGGGCTCTCTTATACAAAATCAAGACGACTCTTAGAGCGGAATGATCTAGCAGTAAGCAAACATCTATAATAAGCTGCATCAAAACTCTGACATGTCGAAATTAATAAACTTTCACGAGGCTTTATATCACGTACCAGCTAAGCAACTTCTTGACCTGAAATGATCTGGAAAATTTAGCAATGTATATGACTCGGGTCGAACCAATTGGCTTTCATAAAAAGTGTAATTATGTGAGTTGTAAAAACGATTAAAAAACCTTCAATTACATGTTAGGAGAACGAAATTTCAAAACTTTATGTCGAACTTAAAACATGAAAAAAAACCCAAAGTACAAAACAAAAGCAGGAGAAGCTCATCCAAAAAAAAACAAACAAACAAACGTTGTATTTAACAGAACACCTGAAAATAAAATATCCAGAAAGCGAAACAACTCCTGGTGTTGCCACGCAACGCAGGAAGTGACGTCAGAACGGAACCCAGAAACGATCACTAAGATGGAGGGAATTTTTTTTTTTTTTAGTTGTGGTATGTGGGGAAAATGGAAATAATAAAGTGAGTTGATACTTCACACGACCTGCAACCAGCTCCTTCAGTTGTGTTCAACCGCAAAACCGCTGTACCGTTATTCTTAGAATGCCAACAATAACAACGCGCCAATCGATACAAAAACAAAGATGAACGCCTGCAGACGAAAATATGTATCTCAAGAAAAGGGACTGGGTACGAATTACCGGACCTGCCAAAAAAATAAATAAATTGAGAAATAAACAAAGAGCAAAAAACATCATTAAAAGTCGGCTTTTTTCATCTTCGGGAAAACTTACTTCATAAGGTAATTTGGCAGTATTTTCGAGAACAAAAACCGTTTGGAATGAGTTACGAACGAGGTCAAATCATGATGGAGTAATATTTCACTCCATGTCATTAAAAACTCTTCAAAACAAAAACATTGGAAACTAAACAGGGCATTAAAACATTTAAGTAAACAGAGCCTTACTCGATTATTCAAACGCTCGCAGATATCTATTTCACAAAAGATGATTACAGACGCGAGACATTTAAAAACACGTTAAAAAAATCACGTACAGTCAGATATTCGTTTAAGTCCCGTCAGCTACGTGGCCTCTTCTTTCTGCCTCCTCAACTCGGCCAATACGTGCTCCGCAATTTTTTGTTTTTTTCTTTTCCGTTTCTAATGAAAAAAATAAATAAATAAACACATATCTGTAGGTTCAAGATTTATCACTGGAAAAAAAGCGAATTTAACATGTGAGCAATCATAACATACAAAAACGTGCAAGTCCACATTTAGATAGGGCGCAAAGGGGAAGAAAGCCAGATGATATTGGCGCAAACGTTGAAATATTATGAATCTTGCACTAACACAACGAATGATGTTGGAAGAATTTTTATACGGATCTAAGATTTCATCCAACATGATCCAACACCATTTTTCATGAAATATGGACGAAATCTTGAATCTTAAAAGACTCTCCTCCCTCCTGACTAAACCTAAACTTAGACATTCTTAGTCAAGCTCAAAAACGATGAAGAACATCATCATTGATCAAACAAACTTATTTCGAATTTACATAGAATGCTTTCAAGAGTGTGGATGCTGAATTCAAACTAAGCATGAAGAAATCTCGCCATCCCAAATCAAATTAACAAAGCTTTAACCAAACAAAGTAGTGATGACTAAGTGGCAAACGAGTTTCGTGAATTCCAAGTGAGTTCTGTATATTCAATATGAATTCGCTTAAGATATACACAATGGCAGTGTATATGTTGAAAACCGTTGAATGGTCTCTGCCAAAGAGTGCATTATTAAAGAAATATACACATTATTTCACTAAAAAAGCTCTCCGTGGCAGTAACATTTTGACAATTTTGTCAAAAAATGGGCTGGTTGGTCGAACAGGATCATCACTAGTTTGCGATTTCGGTCTGTGTTAAAAAATAATGACTCAATGCCTCGTTCATTCAGACGAAAACAACAAACTTTCAACCAAAAAGATAACGGGATCGTATCTTAATAGACAAAACACGCTCCAATTCATCCATGTCTTCAGAATGTGTCACACTTTAAAATTGAACTACCGACAACAACAACAATAACAACAACGAAATCGCTTCCAAAAGCACTCACCAAGAATCACCTTAACAGTTTCTCGTCCTATTTATAAGCAAGACCACTCTCCACGAAGTCACATAAAAATCAGACCACTACACATCGTTTCGTTTGCGGATTTCCTTAAAACTACAACCCCCTCCACGGTGAAAGGTCAAGTTTGCAAAAAGAAATCTCTACTATGAATCACACTTCGGTTATTTCTATTTCCAGTTGTCAAATAACGCAACCGTATCGTTTTACCTGATCAACGGTGAGAAAGACTTTTCCATTTTGGAAATCGGCTTAGCGGTATAAAAAGACCTCTGTTTTCGCGGTTTCTAGCTTACGATCATTGCTACATATACTACGCACAAATTCCCACCGAAATCTGTTGATAAAGCAACGTTATAAAGGGCTAGTTCACACGATAAATCTTCTGATATAAACGTTATAAAGGTTAGTTCACACGATAAATCTACTGATATAAACGTTATCAAGTGCCAGTTTACCAAACAGCCAAAAACATGTTTACATTTCCTTATTTATCCATTCCACCTTCATCCATTCACTCAATCCTTTCAACAATATTGGCACTCACAGTAGACACGAAAAAAACAAGAAACTTCCCGTGTCACTGGCAAAGGGCAAGTGTGAACAGACATAGGCGTGGCCAAACGGAAAACGCTGACGTAAACTGGTAAAAGCACAAACAACATAAAAAAAAATCGGACACCAAAATATTGCAAAAGCATTACTCTAGCAAAACGGACAAAACAAGTTGTCGCAGAAACATCACAGACATGGAGTTTGCAGAAGCTCACAATCATGAGAAAACAGATTAGAATAAACCCCAGCAAATCCATCAGAAAACAAAAAAAGATCAAAAAGGATTGAATGAATCGCCAGGATCATGTCATTGTCGCATCAAAAAAAAGTTAATTCGAGTTATGTGATTGATTAAAAATAACTCGGATCACATTTCATCACCTCACAAGTATTTTCAAAAGACCATTGTCTGCAAATGACAAGATTGACACTCACAAAGACGGAACCCCTTCTCTTCGTCATGGAGAACCTACCAAACAGTCGTTCGAAATCAACTCTTCGCGAAATATATCGCACAGGTGTCTAAGTGAATCGAGCACGATACGATTCGAGCACGATACGATAAACATCGAAAACACAAACATAGGATATGCAGGAACGTTTGGGAATCGATTACCAACCCATCGTTCCTAATAAAACTTTCTAGGTGCGCGTCATGGAGAACGGGTTTGGTTAACACGCATGCGCAGTAAACTGTCTAATTTCTTAAAGATTCTGACTAAATTCTCAGATCAAAATTTGACTGACAGGCAATTGACAGCAACTTTGCTACAGTGGAATGTAGGCGGAATATTCAAATGGAGTTGGAATATCCAATGGGAATTATAAACAAACAAATACCATCCATCCAAGGAATCAAAAAAATAAATAAACGCAATATAAACAGAAATTCGGGAATTGTGGGAAACAATCCAACACTTTGTTGTCATTTCGATGACGTCACAGGATGTTCAAAAACTGCTTGCTACTTCTTGTTTTGGATTCAATGTTTCATCATCAAATTTCCGTACAGTGTCCATAAAGAAGCCTACACATAATGATGCAATTGATGTTCCTATGGTTGGTGCTATTCGATAAGCGGTCCGATTCCTGGAAAGTTCCTGCTGTTTACCATATTCAAAATTTCAAAACATCTTAAGGAGATGATTAGCCTAGCCTTTAAGAAAACAGTTTCCTGACCTTTAAGACACATATAAGACTCTTTTACCTCGGAATTTCCTTAATGCATCTATTCTTAACCAGAGCCGTTCCTTTAACTTAACTAAGAATGACTTTACTAAGAATGCAGGGCGTCCCATGGCGTATTTGATGGATTCAAAAGGTGTGATGAAATGTACATGAAAACAAACTTGTAAAGAAGATAATCTTCACAGTTATATAAACAGAAATAAACGAGCAAATTAGAAAAATCAACATGAAACAGAATTAAAGGGGAGGAGAGGCGGATCTACCGTGTAGTCGACAACACAAATATTGACTCTCAACAGATTACAGCGATAAAAATAAGCGTACAGTTGCAGCGTGTTTTAGCACGACAACGTGCGGTTGACGTTTTCGACGTCACTGGATAGAATGACGGGTTTTTTTTTTTTTGGGGGGGGGGGGGGGGGGGGGGGGGGGGTGACGTTAGAGTCGACAAATTGAATACGAGAATCGGGGTTTAAAAAAAATATATTTTGTAGTTTTGACATGAAATGAAGGAACACATGAAAGACATTGAAATTCTTTTGCGATCAACCGTTTCAAGATGTTTGATAAAATACGAAAGTTTATCAACTCCACTATTACTGGCTGTATTCCAACTTTCCAGAACAGCGCAAACCGTCTTAAAAACTAGCGATCGCCAAACGATTATGAAATATAATCGTAGCAGGAGATGTGTTAATCCGAAATCTTTTCAGATAAAAGTACCATTCTTTTCCAGGTCATTTTAAAGGTCGGTTTACACTTTGAAAACTTAAACCACAGCGTTAAAGTTTCGAATAGATTATGTCGAAGTGGATGTTTATTTATTCATGGCTACAAAAACAAAGCACCAGATAATCGAGAAAAACGTGGATTGCTAATTAAATATGGGGTGGTAGGCGGAGAATAATATACTAACTCACCAATGAAATTTTAGAAAATGGTGTTATTTTTTTTTCTATATCGAATCTTCTTCCTTTTTTTTTCTTCTTCGATATCACAAATAAAAATATATTTCAAAACTCTACTTTAAAATCTTATTTCTGGTATTCACAAAAGAAAGCGTTGTCTCGTGACTGATGAAAATCAAAGAAATTCGAAAAGGAAAACATAATTAGATTGAAATCGAAACGAAAATATTTGGGAATTGTTCAACAGCTAACAGAGTTGAAAACATTGAATGGGAGGAGCAGAGAGAATCAGTCGTTAATAATTCATAAGGCGGTGAAAACAAGAGCTTCGTGTAAACAGAGAAAAGATAGAAAACCGATTAATAAGGGTCTGTATACACGCAAGACATATCGCGCAAAACTAGAACTAACCGTTTCGGTAATCATAACTGTTATATGTACACGGGGTCTTAAATGATTCGATTTAACGCCATTGGTTGAAAAATCTTGCTGTTACCAATCAAGTTTGGCCAGCAGAAAAGAAAAACAACAACATTCGAAAAGCACGTGCATTCATGAATAATAAAACACGGAACGCAGAAAAGCAAATAACAAATGGCGCCAGCAACAAATCGAGAATGAATACAGTTATAACTATTTTTTAAAAGAAAACAGGAAAGCTTGGCATCGAGAATACGAAAATATGGATAACAGAGACAGGAAGGATGAATCGCTGACGCCAGCAATGCTTCGATAATTATACATCTTGGTGCCATATTGGTATTAGTATTCCTATCTTTGAAAAAAAACACAGAACTGTAGCTAAATTGTGTTTTAGTTTAAGAAATTAAGAAGATCGTAACTTCCAATAACCTCGGTTTGAGGCAAGAAAAACTCAACACTACACAAGGAAAAGTAAAAAAAAAAAAAAAAAAAAAAAAAAAAAAAAAAAAAAAAACCGAACGAATGATAAACAACAACAATAACAAAATAAAATAAACAAATAAATAGAAAATAAAAATAAGTCACAATAAAAAAAAGCGGGGCGGGAAAAAGTGCTTAGCTTGCAGTCTCACGAAGTTTTAAACGTTCTTCAAGATGATTCGATAAAAAAAGAAAAGAAGAAGCAAACATCACGTAGAAGATCGCCAAACACCTGTTTTGGAAAATCGGAGGACGTCTTAAGTGGCGAAGTGACGTTAAAACAGCATGTCATTAGACTGGGTGTCGGGCGCCGTGAAAGAAGTAACGAAAAAATGCACAGTCGAAGAAACACAAATACAGGGAATCACCACCGTACATCGTGAATCAGATGTTTTGTATATAACGTCACAGTTCATGAATAAATAATGTTCCTATATATATATATTGAGTTAGACATCAAAAGACCGCGATCCTGTTGGAATTCCCAGACGATAATCATCATCAGAGCAAGCTTGGTAGCTCACGTCGCACTCGAAATGACGTGATTTTGTTTTCCTAGACTGGTGTTTTTTGGCGTCGATCATAGCAAGAAGCTTAGAAATAATTTCAGTAATTTACCGAACCGTGACTTTCAATTGAAACATGTGCAAAAACAGCGCTCAATACAATACTGATTCGCGTGTTTCAGGCCGGAGGTTAGAACTTGCAAATCACTGCAAATGTTTTGATTGACATACCACTCGCCCATTTTATACTCGCCGATCGAGTAAAAACTACTAGAATGCTTCCATATTCTCACAAGAATCAAACAGTAATAATAATCAAGACAAAAAACCGCGATGCTGGGAATTTTCACAAGTCAAAATTTTTCGAAAGTCAAAATTTTATCAGGAACGCTATAATAACTTTCAACGAGAAAATACATGGTCAGTTTTTCTATGAAATACTAAAAAAGAAATGTTATAAAACCATACCAGTAAGGTTGTCAGTAACTCTAGCAATCCGTTTGAGCAAGACCTTCACAAGACACGCAATGACTCTGTTAGACTCCCCCGTACTTTTAAACGAGATTTATTTCCGACAGATGCGCCATTACAAATAGGAAACAACACCGATATAAAAGGCCGGGGGTAAATATCATGGGGAAAAAACTCCCAACGAAACGAATTGCCAAACAGATTTATTTGAAAACGAATAATGCCAATATCTATCATTGATCACCCCCTTTCTCCTCCTGTTCTCCCAAACAAACAAACAAAAAAAAAATCGATCTATATTTGGAATAACAAAAGGCTATTTTTAGCCGAGTATTTTTAGAGCAAGTTTATTTTTAGAACAAGTCTATTTTTAGAACAAGTTTTAGAGTTTCTCATACACGATCTAATTACGGAACAAAGAAACACCGATTGTATTTCTAGAAACATCATAGGATATAAACATTATGGAGGCTATTTCATCTCTCTATAAAAAGGAATCTCGAGTTTTGCAGCTGTTGATTATTTGCCTTTCGTGGAATTCCTTTAGCATTATTTCATTCGTTATGAGTTCGCCTACTCAACAAATACGATCGATTAGATGTGTTGCCATGACAAACGCAAAAAACAACAACAGATCTCTTTAGACCGAACGGTTACTATTTCGAGTATCCAGGCTTCCAGTAGTCGCGTTTCGATTCAGAACAAATCTTTTTCAGAAATTCACATTCAGAATGAGTTTTCAATTTCTAATTTCATCGAAAATCACACGTCGAACAGCTGATGATAAAATCTATGCTCAACTATGTTAAGACAAAACAAACCATGGCAACAGCTGTTTGTGTGGCCCCTAACGAACCACCAAGCTTATACATGCTTGCCACTCTTAATCTCAGATATATCCAAGGCGAATTTACACGTTCATCAGTATTATTTTCAGATGAAAAATACTACGAGGATGACATTAAATCACGTGAACAATATGCGGCATAAATCTGCCAGCAAAAAATTGCCGATTGGAGATACTTGACAGGACAAGAACTCACCTTGGAAGGATCTGTTGAATTTGGAACAAGGTTGGGTTTCTTCTTCTTTTTCATCGCCAGCGGATTGACGCCTTTTACTTTTCTACGTTTGGGCTTCGCTATTATTTCATCTTCTATCGAATGTTCTTCCTTCAATTTCTTCAGGCGAACTTTTTCATGATGTGGCGTTGATGTTTTAGACTGATCTATCTAAAAAGTTAAATCGGAAAATAACTTCAAAAAGAAACAAAAGGCAGTTCTGTTGCTTAACAGAAAAACTAACCAACCTATAGAAAAAAATACTCATCCAAGAAATCGGTAACAAGTCATCGATCTTTCAGTGGAGAATTCTAACTGTCTTATTTTCAAGTATTGAAGGTACATGGTAAGAAATACCACCAATCATGTTGTAGTATACCTTACCGGGGAAAATTTCCGTCACAAAGCAAAAATTTCGTCACTTTTCCCCGCCGAAATGATCCCCGATAAGGTAGGTATATCAGCGGCCGATAGGGTAGTCGCAATTTGAGTATGAGAGTGTTAGCAATTTAACCATAAAAGAAAAACGTTCAGATAACCCCATTGGTAATATAGATTGAAGTCACTAATTATGTTGTTGTGACTACTCTCTAGATCCTCCGCTGTATAATTATTATTTACCCTATAAGAAGTCAGTTGCAAATTGTACATAGCTTTTCTAACCTTATATATGGTGATAGCGATCAAGTGGGACGAAGAGAATGAAAGAAACGAAATGATGAAATACATAAACAAATGATTTGAAAGGTGAAACGCAATCAGGGTTCGTACGGCCCTTAAACTAAGAAATTCTTGTCCTGGAAAGTATACTATCTCCCCCGACAAAAATCCTGAAAATGATATGTTTTTCCATGACTTTTTCTGAAAGGCATTATGTTCTTTCCTGACTTTAGGCTAACAACTCCTGAAGCAACAGCGAGTAACAAAAGGTTACTCGAAAATAAACAAAATGAATTTCATCTAGTTTCAAACCAACTGGGACCAAAACCAGGACCAGAAACAACCAACAGTATAATCTGACTAAAGAACTACATATTACAATGCCCTGACAGGCAGTTGAGTGGTCTATACACTGACAAAACAGTGTGTGGAGCACGTTGCAACCAAATTACAAAGCCAACTACCCTGAAAATAAGTTTTTTTATTACTCATTCTAATGAGTAAGCAGATAAAGCATAATACATATTTCTCTGACTTTTAAAAAATTTTTCTGACTTTCCCTTTCCCTTCATTAAAAAAGCCACTTTTTATTCTGACTTTTCCTGACTGTACGAACCCTGACAATGATGTTGAGATGATAGTAAAACAAACTGCTGCTTTGTTTGATTTTTTGTTTCGTTTTTGTTTTAGTTTGCACCGTAAAAAAAGCTTTTATGAGGAACTGACAACTAAACGGAATATTATACTTGGTCTTAAAGGAGTGTACGATAGAACATGATGAGGGAAATAGTTCATTAAACAAGACATCCTTATCTGGTTTTCAAACTGCATCAACATTGGAAATGATATTAGAATTTCGCGAAAATGTTGGCTTTTTTGAAGACCATCAAGTTATCATAATTATTGGCTGACATGTTGTCGGCAGTTTGCTATTGCACCTAAAGCTCATAGCACTTTAACGATGATCATGTGATTTTGGATGTATAGCCAATTGCTGTCATTGCAACATGTTTTACAGTTCCTTGGAATTTTAACATCAAGTAGACATACTCTACTGTCAACACCAAAATGTAAACATGAGGTTTAATACTACCAGAATGTCACAAAAACGTAATATACATGCTTGTTTGGATTCTTTTATTGTTAGTTTGGACGGCTTCTCTAGAACCAGCGCGTTGTAATGTATGTGCAGCAAGGGGACACCTAAAAAAGAAAATGATGTTTTTTTAAGAATAAAAATCTTGCAGGTAAGCTATTGTTGGTTTATAAACTGGCTTGTTAAAGTGAATTTTGATGCTTAGAAGTAGAACCAGTCTTGTCTCTTTAATGTGTTAATCTTCTACACCATCATGACTATAGTTATTTTTATTTTTAGTTCATCTTTTAAAATAATTTCATTTAGTAAATCCTGGACTTCTTCTATGTACCAGGATGTGACAAAATGAAATTAACGGTGAGTTTTTGTTGTTTTTTCGCATTGGGAAACATACAAAGTAAAGTCAAAATCAAAAGATTTGTGAAAAAAATGCTGAAAGAATCTCCCGCATGCTAATACGATGAGGACCAGTATACAGCTCAAAATCCATTTCCAGCTTCATTAATCCACCATGAGGAAAACAAAGACGTTTTAATGCAGCCTCAACTTTCTGTCTTTGGTCTTTGAACCACATATTGCCATAATATTCTTTTTAACACTATTATCGGTATCTCAGTGGTAGTGGTAGCGGAAGTGTTCCACCAACAAACATAAATATCTTGGGGTAAGGTGTGTTAGCGTGATTTAATGCATTCTTTTCAAAAAAAATGTATTGATTTTGATTTTACTTCATATGTTCCCCAATGCAAAAAAGTCTCACTTATAATTTCATTTCGACACACCCTGTTACATAATTTGGTTCAGGATTTACTAAAGGGTATCGAACATAATGGAATTATTTTAAAAACCATAAGATAAACTAAAATACTGAGAATAATTAACGTTGATGTAGAGAAGACTGAGTATACTTCCAAGCTTCAGAAATCACTTTAGCAAACCAGTTTATGTCTGTGTTTTATCTTAAGCTTTCGCTTTATGACAATCACTTCGATTTTTTGATCTTCCGTCTTCTTTATTTATATTATAAAATCATACATAAAATGTATAAATATATAATATAAAATTATATTATATTCAAACTTGTCACATGTGGGAATTTCTGTTAGATAGTAATATCCTGCCAGAGAAACAGTCATATAAAAACATCCTACAACATTTCTGTTCGAGAGCACATTCAAATATGGAAGTACAGATTTTTTGGAATGGATGATAATGAAAGCGATAACCTCAAACAAAATAACTTTCACAAGTTGCCAGTCACGTGACTTAAGAAAAGAACAGAAGTTATCTGATTGGATTAGAAAACAAACTTCTGTGCAGTGTTTGCATGAAGATGTGTGAAATGAAAGTTAATTTAAAGACTTCAATAATTTTTCAAATGTTCTCACTTGTTTTTAAACACTCAGATGTAAATAAACGTTTCAGGTATGTCATGATGATTACAAACTCTAACTCTGTATGCGAGCATACACTTTTTAAAATGACAACACTTTGGAGTTATAGTAACAGTCAAAGCGATAATAAAGCAATTATAATTTTACCAGGTACTTTTCGCAATTTATTTCGTAACTCTTGATCTTGCGTAGCAATGATTAAATGATGCATATTGTTTTCACCTGCAAATGTTAAAATCGGTATTATAGTGTCATTCAGAATTTGATGTAACAAAGTACAAAAATTCACCCACCAATCATACTCGTTAAACATTCCTGTGCTGGGACGTGCTTTTTATGCGAACACTTGCGTAATTTGAATTGACGGCATATCAAAGTAGCACCATGCAGTTGTGGACCAAGCAATTTTCCTTCTTCCAAAACGCATTTTGTGGTATCTTTGTTCCAAAGTCAATGCAAAATAAGAAACTAAACATTTTCGTAACATTTTCATTTGGATCGGTAAAGTCAGTGTCGCACTAAGACATTTTTGGAGAATAAAATAGATAAAATAAAAACTTAGGAATTTTAATGAGATATTTAACAGAGATATTTCTCCGTCTGTTTAAATCCTCATTTCCATTTATTTGGAAGTTCTAGGAAAGGACAGCTTTGATATTGTCGAAAAGATACATAGTTGTGATTCTCCCTCGATATATTTTGGAATTTGTTCTTTTAAGTTGATCTTGTACATCAATGCAAACTGACAGAATGTTAAATCAACTAAAATGAAAACAATAGTACACTACAAACAGTTTCTGATAACTCCTTTTACCATAAATCAAACACATTATGCAAATTACAAATTCTAACAGTATATATGTCATTTCACATCATCAAAACAGTTGATTTTGTTATTTTACTTTTTTATGGAGATACAAAATATCTAAAAGGAAACAATTGCAAGAAGATTTAAAAGCTCAAAAAACATTTGATACAGTATTTCGAGCGGGATTATGGGGCTTGGTTACACATACTATAATTAGTCTGGGTAAGTGTCACTTACACAGTAAAATTTTTAGGAAGGGATACACGGTGAAATCGTTTAATATGGGATGGTTTCAACATGTGGTAGCAGTTTTGTTGACACATACATGTATTTTTAAGTAACAGTCAAATTTTTGTTTTATTGAGAAGCAGTTGGGAAACGAGATATGCTGTTGATTTTTGAGAATTCATAAATTTTCACCCAGGGGGAATATGAATTCTTCATCACTGGGGTGAAGTACAAGTGCAATCTAGAAAAAAATTTAGCTCTGGGTTGAAATCCACCCAGTCTGTGTAGCTGACCTTTTAGGGAGTAGTCTGAACATAATAACAAGACATAATAGCACAACCTTCAGTATTTCTTTATTAAAGGCCCCAGTAAACTATGGACAGCCAATTAATGTATTATAAAAAAATCATTTATTTTACAAAAATCATGACACTCCAAGAGATGATAAACAAACAGTAAAGTACGTTATTTATACTAGTTTCCATTTTTTACGGTTTCAGTTACTACATTTTTATTTTACATTTTTGGTCTTTCTTCGTTTGAAAAATCTATCCATTTTCATATATCCATTCATCCATTTTCGTCATGCCGCAGCACACCTTCAAATAACTTGGGTTTCCTTGTGCATTGCGATACATCATTACATATGCACAATTTTTCAGACATGAGCATTCTTTGCAGTTGGTATGGCATGATGAAAAGTCCATGGTAACTCAATAACATGGTAACTTTCTTTTCAAATCTGTCAATTCAAAACATTCTTAGACTCTATTCTATCTGAAAACATGTCTTTTCTTACTTTTACATATCACACTTTCTCAAAATTTGTCTGAACTGACCTGTCTGTGGAGGTCATTTAAACTTTAAATTTAGAATGATATACTATAAATACAACTAAGTGTAAATTACCATTTTCACTAGAAAAACAGGGTTTGAACAAAAGAAATGAACCCTCCATGTACCTTAAGGGAATTAAATTTCGTGGGAATTAATTTTCACAAATTTCGCGAGTCCTATTGTTTTATAACAAAAGACTATTGTTCTAGAACAATAGAAATCCGAAAATTCGCGAAAAACAATTCCCGCGAAATTTAATTCCCTGAAGTTATAGTTTCAAATCATTTTTTTAAACTGAGCTCCCTTATTAACTGCCATATCATAACATGGTTCGATCACCACTAGTTTTTAATCAAAACTTTATTTCTCCCTGGAAACGTTGATTAATGAATGCATTGTGAAAAATGTGATAAGTACAAAGAATTTTCTTTGAAATAAACAAAATTCTCCCCATTTCTGAAGTGGGACAGTCTAAATGCCTTTAAAACGTTGTTTCTGTGTTGGCCGTACAGAACTGCCTGATCTCTTTGTAAAGGTACTTTTTCCTGTCAGTGAAAATCCTTTTAGCACTTATTGTTCCTTGACTGATTTACCTTTTCTCAACAGTATTGTCTATTTTCTGGTCACTGATTTTTTTGACTCAGCCACATGCCACAACAATAAACTCACCAGTACGTTAAGCACATTGTTCAAGTTCAACTTTTTTTGCAAAAACCACTTTCATTGCAGGCATTGGCCACGTTGTACAGTGCCAACAAGGTTGTACACCTAAAACAACTGAAAGAATTACAACATTTAGTTATAATCTCTGCGTTTGAGAGGTAAGTTAAGCAAAATACAATGTAAGGTGATATACCGGTCGCAACTGTCATTGAATGAGTGCTCGAAGTGTTCACCTAGTGTAACCGTCGTGCCCCAGAGTAAGTACCAAATGGCGAACTTATACTTGCTTTAACCTGTCAAAAGAATTGACTGTTAATTAATGCCAACGATTTCATTTAGACTTCATAATTGTTTTCAGGTCTGATTAAATACTTATTATATACCCATGTGATGATCATCATGTATGTGTGCGACTCTTTCACCAAATCCATGCAATTCAAAAATAAGTTATGTGCATACGATGTGGTGGCACTGGCACCATTTCCTGTTGAAACAATGTCATCAATCAGGTAATGCCTTTGTATGTTAACAGCACACTTTCGTCCTGCTTTGTAATAGATTGAGCCAGAATGCATAGACTCCAGTGGATAATGCAGCTGCTGTGCATAATCCCAACTATATTGTATGGATGTATCTAGTGAGCAGGTGCTTGCTATTGTATAATCACAAAGGTATCCAAATATTTAATATTGTTTTTTGCAATAGTTACTTGCTTTTTGCAGTGTTCAATAACAGCCTTTGCCTCTTCTCACAAGATCTCAAATTTGATGTTCTACACTTTCATTGGTGTTCATGAAAGGGTATTTGTTCTGGAGATGTAGTTGCTCTGGCACCTCCAGCACAAATTCATGAGGGGTTTAGCCACAACAACACAAGGAGTTCCAACTGCAACTGACAGAAAAGGCTGTTTTGATTTGACGCAGCTGTCTTTATGAGCAGATGTCGCTTTTTGTCTCTAAAGATGGTACAAGTGGTAGGTCCCGGTTGCAATAACCGGGTAACTGCCCACTCAGGCAAACCCTATTCACCTCTGGAAAATTTTCAGATGGTGTTAAACATCACATATAGATGTTTGGTGGCAAGCACCTTTTATTTCCATGCTGTCTGGATTGTAATCCATTTTCATTTTTTGATGAATGCCTAAGGTTGAGCAAATACGAAAATATAATTCTGGGTCCATGTGGTTTTTTGTGTCTGTGTGTGTGTATTTGTAAGTTTTCATTTTTTGGGCTTTATTTCATTTCTGTAAACCGTATCAAGCTGTCCGGCAATTTCATGAGAAAAATGCTATGCTTATGTCTGAAGTTTGATTTGCCTGTGTGGCATTTGAAAGGTTTTTGTTATAAGCATTTCCCAGCCAATTTCAAACTTTTATGTACATGCTTTATGAAAAAGAAACATACACAATATTATAAAGATTTTCCTAAATAGTTTTTACTAACTATAGAAGCACTTTACCTGTGAAGTGACATTTTTACCATGGAACGAAACATATCTGTAACTCTGTCCCCATACATTTGGTACTTAAGATGCAGTACTTGATACAAACTTGATATGAACATGTCCTGTTGATCGTTTGTTAAATCCTGCATGGAATCGTGACAGTTCATGATTTCTTCAATCAAAAATAAATGTTGGTCCAAGCTTACATCTGAATCCTTTTTCAAGAAAATGCACAAATGATTATAAGCTGTTGTTGTTTCTGTCAAGTGTAAACAACCTTGAACAGCTGTTGCTAGGCTTGCATAAATTACAGAAATGGCTGATCAGAAGAATTCCAAATGAATAATTTTAGTCAATCATTCCTTATAATGTATTACTACCACAAATATTCAAAGTGATCAGCATAACCGTGAAAAAAATCCAGCCCATGCACAATGTACAAAAGAAGAAATTATGGTTGTATTTGGCAGAACTTCATTTCACGTAATAGTTGATTGTTGCAAGATTCATGCACTAGAGCATCTTACAATTACAAGATCATTATGTTTTATTCTTTTTATGAAAGTTGATACGTTTTCAAGACATTTTCAAAAGAAGAAATGGATGGATTTTTTGTCGAGATTTTTATTCCCTGTAGAGTTACTAAGAGTCTCTAGATCCTTTAATAAGAAAATGATTAAGTTATACAGGATACATGTTTTTAACCTGTTTTTAAAATTGATAAAGAAACAATAATGATACTGCAAAAATCAGTATAACTTCGTTATTTGAGAAAGTAACGAAAATGCAGTTCTATTCTTATAATGTATATAAACAACATTAGTAAGGAAAATAAAATAAAACAGTAATAGCATATAATATCGCAAGTTATTGGTCATTCCTTTGTTATATATTCATTTTAACTTCGTTCATAATCAACGAAATATTACTGGTTATCAAAATCTGTTGGAGTGTCAAAAATTCTTAAAAGCAAAATTTTCAGCTGAAGGAGTAACAAATTTTTTCGCTTCCAAATTAAAACTTATAATATATACATAAAGCCTTGTGAAATGAACTCAAACAAAGAACACACTACAACACATTGTTTTGAAATCAAGAAACACAGATTCCTGGTACAGTACACAATTCTTTCTGGTATGACGGAGAATTGAGAAGGTGACTTGGCTTTTAACCATTCACTCTGTATACCACTCGGTATTATAATGAAATTTGTGTTAAGGATTTCACACTCATTGATAAACTGACTATTCTTCATAATTCGATTAACTACAGATAGCACATGCGCATCTCATTATGTCAACTGTTGAGAAGGGAGCTCTTTCAGACGAAAAGTGTCACCTGAGAAGATTGGATGAAAATGGAATTTCAGCAATTTGACCTCAAAAACATCATTGCAAAGACAGTCAAAGGGATTGTAACAAATCACAGGTCCTCAAATTGACAAAATGAAATGAAAAGATTTGTGTAATTGATACTGACCCAGTATTTGGTAAGGTTCTCGGAAACCGAACGTTGTCTTGTAGAATGATAACAGCTTTTTACAGTGTTTTAGTCTCTTGACTCTCATGCTTATATTATTTCATATACTTCTAAAATATACAGAGTTTCATTAATATCTCATTGATTATGATCACTACCAGTGGTAACTTGCAGCATTCCATATTCCATATCATATAATAATTTATTTCAGCAAATGTCAAAATCCCTTGGGGTATGCAGTGAAATTTTTTTTAAATCTTTATTATACATTATGGAATCTTTCACTAAAAGGGATTCTTGCATCCGAAATGATATTTTAAGGGATGGTAGAACTCACAAAGTGTTTATGAAGCCTGGTTTACAGTTTTTTGGAAATTCTGTTTCCTTGGGCATTTCATTTTAAAAATCAGCAAATGTGACGTTCCAGGGGATTTTGATAACAAACGATATTAACGATAATTATTAACGATAATATCGTTAATAAAACAATAGAATTAGCGATATTATCGCTAATAATTATCGTTGCGTTATTATAGTTAATAGCGCTATTATCGTTAATATCGTTATTATCGTTAATATCGTTATTATCGCTATTATCGTTATATACTATAATTACGAAATTATAGTAAAGAAAATAACTATATTTTTGATATTAACGATAATAACATTAATATTAAACATGTGATCATTTTATTTGTGACAAGGAAACCATTTCGTGTATATTAATCTTTCTTTCGCTTGATTACGGCGTAAGAAATTCAATTTTAGAATTACCCTCAAGTAAAGTTTTAGAGCCCTGTGTAAACACAACTTTCAGACAACCTTTCACATAAACTTCATAACAAACTGAAGGAAACAGGTAATATTATATTTAAACGAAGGTGAGTATTTCAAAAGAGAACTTTTGCAACTCGTCAAGCCGACGTTAAAATGTTTTCATTCGTCCCTCATCCCAATGTTAAACCTGAAAACATTATCGACGAAATGACAAAAATCAATAATGATCACTGAAAACGTTGCGATCAATTTAATTAAGGGTACATCTTCACCCAATGCAAGTGAAATGTCTTTCGAAAGAATAATAATAAAAGTTTTGCTATCGAAAAAAACTTTAATGTAACGTGTCTTTATTAATGTAAAGTTTTTTCCCAAGAGCTTATAGAATGGCAACCCGTCGAACAATTCAGAAAAAAGAATTATAGCAGACGGTTTCTACTCGTGCCTGCTTTCGAACTATATTCTGTATCTTTAATCTCCAAATGAATATAAGAACCAGCTAATTAAGTTCAATTTAATACACAAACGCGTGCTACCTGCAAATGTACATTTCAAAATAATACATTACCAAATCGAATGACACGGTATTTTAAAGTGGCTTTTCAAATTTGTGCTGAAGTTACAGGAATAACAAATGAAAAAAAAGTGCTTTGTTATTTCTAGAAAAATATATATCCGCGTGTCATAATTGAATGAATCAGAGTTTATCATGTCATGAACAAGCGAGTTTGTTTTGAATTGATTGCTATTTGGCGAAATAATAATTAAATCACGGTTATTTTAGAACTTCATAAAACGACACACGTATGTGAAATGTATAAACAAACGTCTTGAACAAAACTTTTTGACGATAGTAACGGTAATCTGTGCTCTTACCATATTAACGATATTAACGATATTAACGATATTAGCGATATTAACGATAATAACGTTACTCTGTAGTTCCATTAACGATATTAACGATAATAACGATATTAACGATAATATCGTTTGTTATCAAAATCCCCTGGAACGTCACAAATTATGCAATATGCATAATTATGATGTAACAAGATATGTATTTCGTTGATAATTACTACTTCTGAATTAGTAAATACACTTCATTCTTCTATCAATCAACTCTGAGTGAAAGCCCAACTTACTCCCTAGTAAATTTTATCAAGATGTTTATATATATATTACTATATACAATCCAACCTCTATAATACGAACCTCCATAATTTGAAGTATATATACCGGGTGGGTAAAAAAAATGCACCCAAAATCCTATCTCAAATATCTCAAAAAGTAATACATCTTTTTGTCTGAAATTTTGTACAAACATTTTCAAAGCTATTTTATAACGTTGTGTAAATTTTCGAAAGAATCGGACCATTTTCTTCAATGATATATGAACTTTGATCTCCTGTGTCAAAAATCGCTTGTTCAAAGTTGACGTCGGAAATTTATACCTCCGTTGTCTTGCATGGTTATTGATGTTTTTATATTCCTTGTCCTTGCTTTCTCCCTGTTTCTATTTCAAAGGGAGGAAAAACACTACAAGGGCTTCCTTTCTGAAAATGCCACTGCATTGAAAGTTCAACCGTTTGATATTCTTTAACCTCTCGTCTGTTACGGCTCCGGTTTTTTTCGCGTTAAAATGGTGTTTTCAAGCGAAGAAAAAGCGATAATTAAGAACGATTACTTGGAAAAGCAGTGGACAGCGTATAGAATTTGTAAAGAACATCCGACGAAAAAGTGGAACAAAGTTTCTGTTCAACGACTTCTAAAAAGATTCCAAGAGTACGGATCAATGGATAGAATGACAAGTTCAGGAAGACCTCGAACTTCAACAACACCAGAAAACGAAGAGATTGTCGCAGAGCTCATTTGCTCTCAAGAAGATCGTCCTGGTACCCACATCAGGCTTGTCAATTTCACGCACGCGATCACGTTCCTGCACGCTATCACGTAGCTAAAATTTTTCACGAACGTAAAAAATCACGTTGGTACGTAGGGAATATTCCTTGTTGCAATAATAATAAAAAAAATGTTTTCCATACGCTTGTTTCATTGAAAATAATAAAATATCTTATTCTAATAATCACGTGATAGTATAAAAGCACGTGACGTCAGTTATTTTAAAGATCACGGAGAGCAGGTGTTCTTTTTTTTATGACGTCAATGATAAATCTTTATCAAAGCAATGTCATGGCATCCTTGGAATCGAAATAGAAAACATAACATTCCATTAGGTCAATGCAAAAATTAATCTTTTTTAAAAAGTGAGAAATATGGCGAGCGCTGACATTAAAGGGAATAAAGTTCAATTACGAACTTTTATGAAATGGGGAATCACGAATGTCTTTGGATATGAAGAGAATACGGAAGATGGCGTTGTATACGTTACGAATGTTTGGTGTAAAGTTTGTGCCAGTAACAAAACGTGCGTTCTCAACCATCCATCTGTGAAAGGAGCTACTAGAATAGCTGCTGAAAGATTTATTAACGGAACTTCAAACGTTACAAACGATGCGGTAAGTTTTCACGTGCGCATTATCGTAAATAGAAGAAAGTTTGTTAAAATCACGTTGGTAAATTACGCTCATGTACGTGAAGTGATAGCGTAGGTACATATCCTGACGAACGCGGTTGCCCACGTCAGTATTATTTTTGAAAATGACAAGCCTGCCACATGTCTCCGAGGGAGATAGAAAAGCACACAGGCATCGATAGATCAGCAATTAGAAGAATGGTTAAGAGAAGAGGTTACAAACAGTTTAAACGGTTAAAGACTCCACGAATGAACGATGGTACAAGATTGAGACGAACTGAGAGAGCGGAGTTATTGGCAGAACGTTTTGGAAGCAACAAACATAAGATAGAGAAATGTGTGTGGCAAGATGAGAAGGACTTTACAGTTGAAGTACCGATCAATCCGCAAAACAGTCGTGTTTATGGTGATGGTCGTAAAGATGACATAAATGATGCACGCCTTTTTCACCAATCAAACAAACAGTCAAAAAAGGTTATGGTGTCGGCTTGCATCACTTGGGACGGCGCAACGAAACCTTTTTTGTAACAGGAAAAGGAGTGAAAGTTAATGCGACTTCGTATAAGAAACACTTAGAAAAAGAACTATTGCCTGACATAGAAAGAGTCGTCAGGAGAAAGGATTGGGTATTCTTACAGGATAGCGCCCCATCTCACCGCGCGAACATTGCGCAAAACTTGTTAGAAGAGAAACTTGGCAAACGTTTCATTAGGAGTAACGAATGGCCTCCTGCATCACCCGACTGTAATCCTCTTGATTTTTATTTTTGGGACAAAGTTAAATTAAGAGTATAATGGTGATAGGTTTAACAAGGCGTTTAAAGACGAGAACGAGTTGAAAAAAAAGATTAAAAAGATTTGGCCGGAAGTTGCGAATGGTGTTAAAGAAATCAGAATGGCGTTAAAACAGTTTGTTCCCAGGTTGAAAGCAGTTAGTGAAAAAGATGGACGTTGTATTAAAATGTTATTTGGTTAATTCGGGTTATGTTTATTTATGTTTATGTAGTTTTGCATTCAATATTTAGAGTACTTGTTCGATGTTCAATATTTCAATAAGATGGTTCGTTAAGACATCCTAGTTGGAATTTTTTTGACGTCAAATTTGGCTGGTTTTTGAACAATGTAAAAACTAGTGTATTTACAAAAATCTTCATAACTTTTTCAAAAATGCACGGTTTCCTTTGAAATTTTCGGATATTTTGCTTATTATATGTGACGTTCCAGGGGAATTTGATAACAAACGATATTAACGATAATTATTAACGATAATATCGTTAATAAAACAATAGAATTAGCGATATTATCGCTAATAATTATCGTTGCCTTATTATAGTTAATAGCGCTATTATCGTTAATATCGTTATTATCGTTAATATCGTTATTATCGCTATTATCGTTATATATATTATATATACTATAATTACGAAATTATAGTAAGAAAATAACTATATTTTTGATTTAACGATAATAACATTAATATTAAACATGTGATCATTTTATTTGTGACAAGGAAACCATTTCGTGTGTATTAATCTTTCTTTCGCTTGATTACGGCGTAAGAAATTCAATTTTAGAATTACCCTCAAGTAAAGTTTTAGAGCCCTGTGTAAACACAACTTTCAGACAACCTTTCACATAAACTTCACAACAAACTGAAGGAAACAGGTAATGTTATTTTTAAACGAAGGTGAGTATTTCAAAAGAGAACTTTTGCAACTCGTCAAGCCGACGTTAAAATGTTTTCATTTGTCCCTTCCTACATTCGTTCTTCATCCCAATGTTGAACCTGAAAACATTATCCACGAAATGACAAAAATCAATAATGATCACTGAAAACGTTGCGATCAATTTAATTAAGGGTACATCTTCACCTAGTGCAAGTGAAATGTCTTTCGAAAAAATAATAATAAAAGTTTTGCTATTGAAAAAAACTTTAATGTAACGTGTCTTTAATAATGTAAAGTTTTTTTCCCAAGAGCTTATAGAATGGCAACCCGTCGAACAATTCAGAAAAAAGAATTATAGCAGACGGTTTCTACTTGTGCCTACTTTCGAACTTACTTCTGTATCTTTAATCTCCAAATGAATATAAGAACCAGCTAATTAAGTTCAATTTAATACACAAACGCATGCTACCTGCAAATGTACATTTCAAAATAATACATTACCAAATCGAATGACACGATATTTTAAAGTGGCTTTTCAAATTTGTGCTGAAGGTACAGGAATAACAAATGAAAAAAAAGTGCTTTGTTATTTCTAGAAAAATATATGTCCGCGTGTCATAATTGAATGAATCAGAGTTTATCATGTCATGAACAAGCGAGTTGGTTTTGAATTGATTGCTATTTGGCGAAATAATAATATTAAATCACGGTTATTTTAGAACTTCATAAAACGACACACATATGTGAAATGTATAAACAAACGTCTTGAACAAAACTTTTTGACGATAGTAAGGATAATCTGTGCTCTTACCATATTAACGATATTAACGATATTAGCGATATTAACGATAATAACGTTACTCTGTAGTTCCATTAACAATAATAACGATATTAACGATATTAACGTTAATATCGTTTGTTATCAAAATCCCCTGGAACGTCACATATTACCACAACTTATTTTAAAATTTCTGGTTCTAATCTTGACCCAACGATACGCTATAATGAATCAAATTTTGGGTGCGTTTTTTTTTACCCACTCGGTATATCTCATTTGAACAAATTTGAAGAGTCACCTATCATTTCTTATATAAATGAATCTCCGTAATTCGATCTTTTCATAAATCGAACGTGTGTTTCAGTCCCTTGGGTGTTCAAATTAGAGAGAGTTAACTCTAATACTAAATCATATCTTAAGTTATTGCGGAAGTATTAGCTACTCTCTTTTTACATCGTATAATGCAGTATATACATTAATGTAAGATCTTGAAAATGAAAAAATTACATATATAATATATATACATCCCAGGAATTAGAGGGAAATATGTAATACTGACACAAGACTTGTTAAAAACAACTTATTGAGCTCTTAAATATCATTGTGGACACAGGAATCCCTTTAATGTTTCAAAACACATGAAACATGGGATCCCCTGGATATGACGTAACAATACTGTAGATCTCCCAAATTTCAAAGACCTTTCACACAATGTCCCCCTTATAAAAGACCCGAACATTTTTGTTACCCTCATTTTCACTATAACGAAGGCTGCCCATGGCTAAAACTTTGAATTTCATTTAGGCCATGGGCCGCGAAACTTGGGGGGCTAGGGGGGCTACAGCCCCCAATATTTTGCCAAGAATAGTCTTTTCGGACTCCTCGCCTCAACCATGGTGGGGCCTGCAGGGGGATACTATATCTTCAGCCCCCCTAAAACAAAAAAGCTTCTGCGGTCTATATGTTTTAGGTATATTTCGGGTTGAACCAATCGGTTCTTATAAAAGAAAAAGTTAAGAAAAAATTATATATATATGTGACATATAATTATAATACAATTTATATATACAGAAACAAATGTGGTATTATTATTGAAACCTTTGATACTGTGCTGTGGTAGGCCTAATGACCTCAGGTCATATGCAGGAAAACGATTCCATACTTGATTTTATTTTTCAAACAGGTGAGGAGGAGATATCATTCTTAAAATCAAATTGGTAAAACTTTTTACCCCGATTCTATAAGGCAGCATCGTAAGTGAAGTATATACCCAAATTTTGCAACATAAAGTTATCATTTGTATTTATAAGGAAAATTGAATGCTTTGATGTCCCGAGAAAAACTGAAAATATATTGACTGATGAATTCAAGTAGCTAAGTAAGTGCCATCACAGAAATTTTGCATGAAGTCATGAAGTGAAGAAGAAAACATGATGGTGGTATACATAAGCTTAGCTAGGGTGGAAGAATTCCCTCAATTGCAGTAAACCTTTACTGCAATTGAGGGAATTCTTCCACCCAAAGAGTGTAGGTAAACCAAATCTGAGGTCAAATTGAATATTAAATACCCTAACTGCTGAGGTTAGAGTAGTTGAATGGAGTTAGACATTTCTAGAATACTATTGTCTGTCATAATGGCTACCGAATGTTCCGGAGATTTCGGAAAGAATCTTTTCTGGAAAAATCCGAATCGAGAACATTCCGTCAGTTCGATTATAAAAGCGTTGCGAGATTTCAGAAGTGTCAGTTAAATATTTTTTTTGAACAATCTCGCTAAGAGAGGAAAAGACTTATCATTGATATACAAGAATACTCAAGAAATGGGAAAAGCTATCGGTATTGATCTTGGCACGACATATTCGTGTGTTGGTGTTTTCGAACACGGCAGAGTAGAGATTATTACGAACGAAAGCGGAAATCGAACGACACCAAGTTACGTGGCGTTCAACGATGAGGAGAGACTGATAGGAGATGCGGCAAAAAATCAAGTTTCAATGAATCCAACAAACACAGTTTTCGACGCTAAACGTCTGATTGGAAGAAAATTTGACGATGCAACGGTTCAGTCTGATTTGAAATTATGGCCGTTTGCCGTTGAAAATGTCGGAGAAAAGCCGAAGATTAAAGTAAGAGGATTTTAGATTTCCGTTTCGAAGCTGTCTAGGAACTCTATCTAGGAAATTTCGTTTCGTTTCGTTTATTCAATGTTGTGGCATTTTCCCCTGTAGGTTCAGTTTAAAGGCGAAAATAAAAGTTTCTACCCTGAAGAAATTTCTTCGATGGTTCTCACCAAAATGAAAGAAATCGCCGAAAGTTACATTGGAGACAAAGTAACGGAAGCCGTTATCACCGTGCCGGCGTACTTTAACGATTCTCAACGACAAGCAACTAAAGATGCCGGAGTAATAGCCGGACTAAATGTTTTACGGGTGATAAACGAACCGACAGCCGCTGCTATTGCATACGGATTGGACAAACAATCCGGCAGTGGCGAAAGAAACGTCTTGATTTTCGACTTGGGTGGTGGCACGTTTGACGTGTCCATCTTGAGTATAGAAGGAGGAATCTTCGAAGTAAAATCGACAAGTGGCGATACCCATTTAGGTGGAGAAGACTTCGATAATCGTCTAGTTCAACATTTCATCAAGGTAAACAGAGATTTTTTACAAAATGCTTTATATCATGATTGAGGTAGCGACAAATAAGGAATCTTCCTTTGACTGCTATATATCTGACTGTTTTGTGCATCCCTTTCTTCAGGAGTTTAGTCGAAAACACAAGAAGGATATTTCGACAAACAAACGAGCTGTTCGACGCTTACGAACAGCTTGCGAGAAAGCCAAGCGAACATTGTCGTCGTCAACGCAAGCAACGATTGAAATTGATTCGTTATTTGAGGGAATGGATTTCTACACATCTATAACACGCGCACGATTTGAGGAATTGAACGGTGACCTATTTCGAGAAACGATGAAGCCAGTCGAAAAGGCCTTACGTGATGCAAACCTCGAGAAATCAGAAATCCACGAGATTGTTTTGGTTGGCGGCTCCACACGTATACCGAAAATCAAGAAAATGCTCGCCGATTTTTTTAACGGAAAAGAACCTTGCAGTTCCGTAAACCCTGACGAAGCAGTTGCGTACGGAGCTGCCATTCAAGCAGCAATTTTGAAAGGAGAGGATAGCGAAGCTGTGAAAGATGTGCTACTATTGGATGTGGCTCCGCTATCGTTGGGTATCGAAACTGCCGGCGGAGTAATGACACCTCTTATCAAACGTAACACAGTAATCCCGACGAAAAAGACCGAAACTTTTTCAACTTATACCGACAACCAGCCGGGAGTTCTTATTCAAGTTTACGAAGGTGAGCGAGGAATGACGAAGGACAATAACTTACTTGGAACATTCCAACTATCTGGTATTCCACCTGCGCCGCGTGGTGTACCGCAGATACAAGTTACATTTGACGTCGATGCTAACGGAATCTTGAATGTGACGGCAACGGATACCAGTACTGGAAAGAATGAAAAAATAACAATAAAAAACGACAAAGGCAGATTAACAAAAGAGGAAGTTGAAAGGATGGTACAGGAAGCAGAAAAGTATAAGGAAGAAGACGAAAAACAACGTAAGAAGATCGCATCGAAAAACGGTCTGGAAAGTTACGCGTATCAAGTGAAGAGCGCAATTGAAGAACCACAAGCAAAACAGAAGCTCTCTGATAACGACCGTGACTTACTGGCGAAGAAAGTTTCCGAAGTCATTTCCTGGTTGGATAATAACCAGACTGCCGAAATCGAAGAATTCGATTATCAGAAAAAGGAGTTGGAACAAGTCGCCAATCCAATTTTGATCAAATTGCACCAAGGTGGTGCCCACACCAATACAGGAAAACAACAAGCAACCTCTGGAGGACCAACAGTGGAAGAAGTAGATTGAACGAAACTGTTTAAAAACAATATTAGTTAAATGAAGCTTATCAATGTTGTAAAAAATCTTCCTTTTTTTATTTATGTGAAATAAATTGTTAATTCTAATAATCTAAAGTGTCTGATTATATGGAGATGATCGACCTAAGTTGGTTTAGAATGGTGGCTTGTAGATATCCCGACCTTAAACAGATTGCCTATTTAAGTTGTACTGTGATTATATATGAGAAACGCTGTTCGGGGTTATCTCGGTTGGCGACTCACCACATTACTTACACAACCTGGGTCAACTGTTCAACCCATAATGACGTTTTCTATTATGACCACCCTCTTTCACAATGTGTGTGAACTGTTCAATATAAGCACAAGATATCATCAGAATAACATTGAAATATTAAAATTCATTTTAGATTTTTTTTATACCAAGCCAGTTGGGAATTCATGAGTTTTCTTTCTTGTTTAATACACTGGTAGAACAATGCTATTGTTTATGACTGCTTTTGCCGCAATGTTTTGTTTTTTGCTGTATTCCAGATGTTTTGAGTCTTATACACAATCAGACATTTTTTAGTAAAGTTGTGCAAAATCTGCATCTGTTGCCTCTGAAAACTAACCTAGATGGGCTTGTCTATACAGTCTTCTAAAATTGGACTATTTTGAAATGAAAGTCTTGTGTATCATTCATTGTGTATCAAGAGTGTCCCATATGTTTTGAGACAATAGTGGAAAGTTTATTGTAAGATACACTAGTTTTGAAAAATGCACAACCAAAGTGACATAATCACCCTAATAATAATAACAGTAGCCTCTCTGTCAGCAAATGCTGACAATTTTTGATCTTGCCAATAATTTAAACAGGTTTATAGTAACGAAAATTGTGTTTTGAACATCCACGTATTAAAATGTCAATGTGCTAACTGTGTCTTTACTGTGATACAAATTGTTAAAACTTGTAAAAAAAAAATCCATCACAAACATTAAAGTTTTGGCAAGTTCTTCAAACTCTACTGTTTTTGCAATGAAATGAAATTGATTTGCATAAAATAATCTGGAGTCTCTCTCTAGCTTCGGAACCTAGTTGTGAGGTATAAGTACTGAATGCGGGAGATGCTTTGTGTTAGAATTATAGGCTACTTGTTTGATCGTTAGACTAGATCGTCAGTTTGATCCATCGTTTTCTGTTTGGTTACTATAAAAAACTTCAACCTTTTATACATCCTTTCTATCAGCTACTTCAATTGTTCGTCGTTTTGACGACGTAATTTGTTTTTACTTTTTAGCATCTTCCCTCCCAACACCAATGTCGTTTTTCAACTCTCCGTCCTGGTAAAAGTCGTTTTCATAGCTCATTTTCGTCGGTTTCGTCGTTTACCTATGTCGGTGCTCAGTTGACATAAAACACGACAGAAGTCTCTTTCTAAAGAGATTAAGCACTCTTGGGAGTGATAGTGACTAAAGCAATACTGTTGATACAAACTAATTTTCAATCCATGTTGCTATTATACTATAAAAGTATTAGTTATAACTGATAGTAATAAGCCTGGTTAATGTAACCAATGGTGATATTTTGGCACACGGAGACAACGTTCAACGGAAAACATCTTTTTGGGGCAGCCTTACCGAAAAATCAAAAATCATGACAATCCCCAACTGAATAAATAATTGCACACTTACTTTGGTCGCTCTATTTTTTCATAGCGCACTCTCAAAGCAAACCTCCTTTTAACATTTTCGCATGTTCGTAAATAATCGATATACATTCCTGAATAGTCCCTCTTAAAGAAACTGTCACTCTTAAAAGTAACTGGACGTGTGAGACCCCACTCCTCAATAATCATTTTAAATTCCGAATTTCCATTGAGGTTGAGAAAATGTAAAAAAAGTATTGAATCATAACGTTTTTATTGAAATCAATCCTCATTTTCATCTATCTTACATCGAGTAGTTGCAGTTACATCAAATCCAAAATTTGAATGTTTTTCTCCAGTAACAATTACAAATGCTTTATTTTTTGTAAGAAAAACAAATGTTGCTGGAACAACGATGACAGCTTCTCGTTAAAATTATCCATTGTTTAAATGATCAACAGCCTTGTCACGATGGTCTTGAAATATAAGATAAGCAAATTGATTTGGCCAATGGACAAGAGGAAAATCTATTTCAAATAGATCTCGAGGAAATGACGAAAACGACACCACAAAAACTAATAGTCGATGGATATGAAAAAGTTGACTATGACATTGAAATTGACATGCTATGTTGTTATGTCGTTTGTCTTTTTTTTAGTCTTAAAGATATTCATTTATGTTTTCAGAAAAATTAAGAAAGGCTCACTTTTGAACAAACGCCATCCCGAATAAGTTCCCGCCCTAAAAAGTGATTTTGACAAGTAAGTTCCCAGGGGCGTAATCAATTGCGGTGCGGTAACTTCCCTGCCTATTGCTGCTATCTAGGGAAGACAATAGATAATAGGATTGACATCTTCTCTGCCCTCTTGTCCTCCTACAATTTCTGAAAACGTAGCATGACATTATTACCAAATTTGCAATTCGCAATAAATTTTCAAATTTGACCAAAACTGGGGAAAGACCTTCGACATTTATGTAACTTTTAATATATTTAAAACCATTTTAGATTGTGAGGATACTTTAACAGTGTTTGAAACATTTATGCAATTGTGAGACACATTCTAAAGTATGTGAGTCATGCAGCTTCAAGTTTCTTGTTAGAAGCTTTTTTCTTTGTAATGGAGAGGTAAGATGGTATGAAGTTCTGTCAAGAAGTTCTTGAACATCTCGTGTCTGACCTCAGCTATGTCATTGCGGAATATAATGAAGAGTAGAAATCCCATGATCGAACCCGTGGAACAACCGGTAAATCGTGTTTATATTCAACAACTTTACTAGGTCATTTAGGACACAACAGGTTTCATCCGAATGACATCGTAGCCCCAAAGCTTTTGAGTAAACAGAATTTAAAAGTCTGTTTCTGGATGCTATTAAAGGACAGCTGACGCTGAATGTTTACAAAAGAACCGTTACCATTAAGGAAAAAGAATGCAAAAGCATTATAGAGTTATACTTACATTATGTTAAAATTCACAAATACTTTCAAGTCCATAAAAAATGTTTTTACTAATGAGTTTTTTATTTGAATTCCAGTAAGGTTGACTCGAAAATGTTTTGAAAAATATTATCATATGCTTATGATTTTGCTCTATGAAACGTTTACGGACCATCAAGTACGGATTGGGAATATTTTTATCAGATCCCCAAGGCAAACCGAACGCATCTGTATTTTTAAACCAGGCTTCGTCCCTTTCATCACAGCTGAAATGAAAGTTCCAAAACTATTAATCAAAAAGTTGATATTACAATCAAATAGCTACTCAAAGGAGAACTTCACAGGCAAACACGAAAATATTAAGGCTTTAAATCTCTGAACTACCGTTTTAGTAGAACAGTTTTAAAAAAATTCTCACAATTAATTGATTTTTTTCGTGTAACAGGCTCGTCGAGTTTACGAATCTCCCTAATCAGCCTGGAAAATATTCAGTTTTGACCACTTATGCCTAAATTTGGACTGCATTTGTGTGAATATGTGTGTCCCAGGCCAAATTATTTTGCGCATACGCGTTCTTGAATGTCGCGCTTCTTGGTGGAAATGAACGAACGTGGAGTAAATAGAACGTAAAAGCATGTCAAAAAGCTATATTAGTATTTCTTACATTATAATTTACAAATACTCTCAAGTAAAGACTCACTTTATTTATTCGGATGTGTTAATACAGGTTGACTCAGGAAAAATCAATCAATTGTTGAATCATTCAAGAATCATACACATACATACGTAGGTGAAGCGAACTTATCCCTACTTTCAGAACTTTTCTTTTTTCCTTTCATCATAACGGAACTAACAGTTCAAATCCTGTAAACTATTTAGAAAGCAGCTTATATTACAATCAAAATCTAAACAAAAACTAATTCCACAAGCAAACCCTTGAATATATCATGAACCACTCTCTTATCGACACCAACATCTTCAGAGAGCATTAGAAGGAATTTCTCTTCTCTATTCTGCATTTTGTCTCTCATTAACTTCAGATCCTTCACATCAAACTTTGAATGAGTAAATTCCAATGCCAATAGGTACGGTATTATTGGCAATAAGACTTTCAACAGGTTACCATTGAAATGCGATAAAAATAACATTCTCAAGGTCGCTATTCCATAAACGTCAACTTGTCGTTGAATGGAATTAGCAATTTTTTTTATGCCCATTTCAGATATGTCAGGATTATTACTTAGTTCTAATATCCTAATGTTACTGAAGCAAGAAGACAACATAAAAATATCATGATCTGTGACGTTGCAATTAGTAAAGGAAATCTTTAAAAAGTTCCATGATCTATTTGCGATCAAACTTGATAAATGTTTCCATAACCATGGTGATATAATACATTCATGAATTATCAAACTTTTGATATGCAAAACACACGGTAACATAGTATCCACCACTTGATTGGAGCAACTACTGAGCACCAAATCATCAAGGAGAAGCGTGCGTTTTAGTTCTGCACGTATAAAAGATGATAATAGCATCGGTGCAAATTCCTCAGGAATGTGGTTGCACCCTACCAGTCGAAAGGTTTGGAGATTAGGCAGATAGTCAATCAGTTGCCTTGGTAAGTATGTCATAATTAGTGTTTTTAATTTAACGAAACCTTCATGCACATTCTCCTTTTCATCTGTAAGTAACGAAATAAATAGTTTTACATTAAAATTTGGAATAATTAATATTAACTTAGACTTGATAATTAATGGCTTCATGCATTCCAAATCTTCATCAGTCAGGACATCTTTCACAATCTCCAGCGAAATTAATTTGTCGCAAACTAGCAGCTTATGTTCTGTTGAAAATACACGAGAGACATAACTCAACATTTGACGAGACCCAATACATACTTTTATCTTATCCGCTCCGTTAACAGCATCAATTAATAGAGATGGAACTTTCCGGTTTGATTCACATATAGATTCTAACAACGTCCACCAGGAGTCATTAATAACTACGGAATCCAATACCAATTTAAATAATTTCTCAACAAACTTAGGCAGCCTATTTGATGCAACGTGCCATTTCAGAAAATAATAGGAAGCGGCAGCTTCATAGTGGAACTGGCAGGCAAATAGTTTGACAAGTAGCCAATCAATGTGACGATCCAGCAGTTGTTCCCATCTGGCTTCTTTCACAACCTCTTTCAGAAAAGAATGTACCAAACTATCAAATGAGGTTACTTGCGACATGGTTGTATGAAAGGCTATGAGAGTTGGTAAAGAATTCCATAGCGAGGAATCAAATTTCAAATTCATGAAAATGTCATAAATTTCGCTTCGAGATTTCGAAAATAAATACAATCCACAAAAGAATTCGGAAAAAATCAAATGCTGGAAGTGAAATCCGAAACCCTTTTTGGTTGAACCATACTTGACCAGGACACCGCACTTTTCCATATCTGAGCTAACTGGATGGTTACTCAAAGACGAAATTTTCCCAAGTTCAATCATTATCTGGACAACTTTCTTATGACAAGCAACATTATGAAGATCAACGTTGGATAAACCAAGTTCTTTGTGACAGTTCTGAATGATGTAAAGACACACTACCAAATTTGCGCTAATGCTTGAAGTCACGTCTTCAAGACCGTTCCCCTGATCATAGATGTAGCATAAGATTTGCAAATATAATGGAATCGTGGCCAACGATTTGAGTTCTGGGTTACTTTCGATAATTTTGATCATTTCTGAAACCATCTGCTCCTTATCTTGGCGATCATGGTACTGTTTCTCAATGAATGACTTTTGGTTCTCGGGTGCTAATCCCATCAGATCTATTAATTTTAAGTTTTGTAATTTATCATTTAACATCACTTGTTGAATAGCATTGGGTCTTCCTGTAACGCAAACACGAAAGCCTTCGGATGGTTTGCAAAAGTTCTTGGTCAACATGTCACTGAGTTTAGATAGCTTTGTGCTTTCCAACTCGTCAACACCATCAAACATAAAAAGAACATGCTTGCCAATAATGTCTTTGTAATCAACAAAGGTTCTTTCATCGCACAACGATGCAAAATAATTAATAGCAAAATCTTTAAGTGTTTCTTCCTCTAGTTTTTCGATTTCTCTGCATTTTATATAAAACAATAGTTTGATATCGTGAAGTAGTTCTTTGGAAGACCATTGCAAAACTAACAGGTCTGCTAGGGTGCTTTTACCAATTCCACCAATACCTTGGATGAGAACAAAATCATCACTATCGTTTTTCAAAATGTCCTGCATTTCAATCTTTTTACGTAAATTGAACTGATTATTCAGATTAAATTTGCGATCAGAATTTGGTTTGCTATCCTTCTTTCCAATATCGTTGCTCATATATAAGTTGATATATTGACTCATGCGTGGTATGGAAGTTAATGGCCATTTACTACAGGGATCTGTTGCTTGAACATGCTCCAGTCTTGATTTGTAGTGATTTTGTAGCCCATTGCTAAGTTCTTTTAAGCCTAAATGATCGGATAACGGTATTTTAAAGTAATATCTAATTAAAAAAAGATTTGATATCCTGGTGACGTTGAAGTTAATCTAACCTGTTGTAATGTATGTATGTTTAATAATCTCTCCTACGATGTGTTCACGATTCTGCATTATCAACTTCTGCTTGAGATGGTTCCATGAAATATTAAATGATTTGCATTCAAAGCACTTGTTCATCTTCTCTTCATTCGTAATGTTCTCTTGTGCAATACCGTCAACAACATGCACATCTATATCAAGTGATATTGCAAGATCTCTCCATCCGTCTTCAATATCCTTACAAACGATATGAAGTGCTTCCCGTAAAACTATCGAACCTAAAGAACAGCATGTATTTTGTAAAAAAGACTCATCTATTGCTTTTACCTGATTCTAGCCAGGGGCGGATCTAGGATTTTTTAAGGGTTAGGCAAATTTTTTTTTGCCAAACACACATAAGGGCGCAATCGATGAAATTTACGCCAGTTTACGCCCAATCTAATACATACTTTTCGAAATGTAAAAAATATTAACTCGAATTAATTCGTCCTGACGTAAGGAGTGTTATAATGCAAGCCTGTATTGCTGAAATAATGGAATAAGGGAAATAAACAAAAGAAAACTAATTGAGTATGAATATAATGTATTGAACTACGTTATGTAGGCCAAAATAATATTTTCTGCCAGATTGGAGGTTAAGTAAATAACCAATAAATTGTATATTTCATCTGTTATCTTCTTCATTTTCTTGATTGCTTGTACATGAACAGGAAGAATCCACCAAATGAAAACATACTTGTAATGAATCAAATAAATAAATTTTCAATCACCTATACCATGATAGATTGGAGCATTCAGATAAATACATGATATTTCATCTATGTACTGGTTAAGATGGTCATATAGAAAGAAAAGAAAAGAAATCATGTTAAGAAATAGAGTAAAATGACCAAAATCAAAGTTAGAGACAAGCTCCTTGATCATTATCCGGGAGCAAAATAAAAACAATAATTAATATCAACCACAATATAAAGATGGTGCTTCCAGAAATCCCTGAGACAAGTCCAAGAACCTATATATATAAAACTACACAACAACAGATAAATTATGTACTGCTTCCTCTCTAATAAGAGCTACAACATTTTTTCCAGAATTTAATGTAGCATAGGAAACAAGAAGTCAAACTAAAACATTAGGTAATTACCTTTTTCAAAAGAAGACAGAACGTAGGTGGTTTTTATAAAATGAAAGAATAACTCCAAAGATGTTAAAGTGTTTCTGCATCCAAAATGATATTTCGAGGGATGATAGAATGCACAAAGTTGTTTCAGAAGTCTTATAGTTTTTGGAAATTCTGTTTCCTTGGGCAGATATTTTGATTTAAAAATTATGAAATGATACAATAGATAATTATGTAATAAGATGTTTATTCTTTGTTTATGTGTATAAACTCTCAATATATAACTTCATTTTCTTATCACTCACTCAGAGTGAAAGCCCTTTCTCTCTATAGTAAATTAGAAAGATATAGTATTAATGATAACTTGCGATGAGAAAGTTAACCTATATACTATCTTATTATACAGTGGCGGATCTAGCAGTCAGGGACAACCGTAAATAGAGGGATCCCGTAATTACGGGATACATCCCGTAATTAAAGGAATTTTGTTTGTTTTGAATCTACGGTGAACACACTTCCCCTGCAAGACTTGGAACTTTTTTTATCTTAAACCTTAGGGAATTTCTCGACATTTTAACGCGGCGATGTTTGACCTTTCCGCGCCAACTTTTTCTAAAATCAGCAATTTTCTAGCAGTGGTAAATTAAAATGGCGAGTACTCTGGATTTCTTAATGTTACGAGTTTCAAATAGCTCTTCATAAGACCACTGATCATGATTTATACAACCACAAGTTCTTTTAAATCTGCCATTGTCACATCAAATTGGGCAAATTTCGACATACCTCTAGATCCAACACTGTTACATATCATAAAATATATGCATTGCATAAAGTGAATGTAAGATTTTAAAAATTAAATACATATCTCAGAAACTGGGAGTAAGTAATACTAACAAGAGGCTTTTTGATCTCTATCATATTGGTTCATATCATTTTGGACACAGGATCCTTTTAAAGTTCTTTAATTCAAAACCAGACAGTCATCTCGAACCAAGAAAAATTATATACTGAACTGTACAAATAAGTTACCAGGTTGAGATACTGGTGCTAAAAAAACCATGCAGCTGCCTACGCAAAACAACTCAGAAAAATAACAATGACTTTGTGTATTATAAACTCAGTCATTCAAACGTAACTCCATAACATTTTTACAGATGTATTTTTGGTTAACAGAAACAGATACCAAAAATATTTATATACATCATTAATCAATAAAGAAAAGGCTTCGGTTCAGTTGACACAAACAAACTTATTATACATAGCTGAGCTAATAATTAACTGTCGTCATACTTATGGTCAACGAATTATGGTGCTAATAATCCATGCTAATCATTTATATCACATAAAATAAAACACTTGCTTTAAAGCAGCCACAATGTTTTCATTTCGCATAAGCAAAAGAAGAGACATGACTCGAAAAAAATGCTTTTCCTAGATTTTGAAGTCTGTTTTCAACAGATGTATTAAGTGAATTCAAAATTTCCTGATTAATACTTCATTATTGCTATCAAAAGCTGCAACGATAGCGAATCCATGTTGAACTGGGTCTAATTCGAAGGTCTCCCACGTCGTTTTGTGCAGACTTGGTGACCATTCATTCAATAAAGTGTGTAAACCCATGGTTGTACCTTAGGCAAATTTTCTTCTGGTTCATTCAATAAAGTGTTAACCCATGGTTGTACCTTAGGCAAATTTTCTTCCAGTTCATTCATTAAAGTGTGTAAACCCGGGGCTCCTTAGGCAAATTTTCTTCGCCTAGGTGAGCGTTAGGCACTAGTCTGTGTTGTCAATGTAACTATGAGAAGTCGTTTTCCGGGCAGAATCAATACCTATAAACTCAAGCTGTAAAAAACATTAATTTGTAACATCATGGCGCGCGCCGCGCCTCGCCGGAGAATAATCCTATTTGCGAAAAAGAAAGGATATCGGATTGATGAGGGAATCTCTTGATATTTTCGATTATTTTCTGATTATTGTAATACAATACCTTTTTCAATTTGTGAAAGACATTATTTAACTGATTTTGGGTTAGGCATTTGCCTAAGTTGCCTAACCCTGGATCCGCCCCTGCTAGCTTTATTTTAGTGACCCAATATCCATCATTTATTACGGTAGCAGCGAAAGCGAATACCGTATTAAAACACCCGTGGACTCCTACTCCTACTCCTACTCCTCCGGCCGAAATGGCAATTAGTCTGCGATTTAGAGTCCGCGAGACTCCGCTAATAACGTAACCCAAATTCTAATGAAGGAACGCAGCCTTCGAAAGGTTTTACATATCAAACATTTAAAAAGACGTTTTCTTTGATATTATATGAAATAATTCATGAAAGAATGAATATAAATCAAATAGGTCTGCATAAAAATGGAAGTTTTAATTACTTATGCTTGCTGAAAATACATCGATACTTCAAATTTGGTTATATATTGTTTTTCTTGTTAGTAAAGCCTATCAGTTCGAAACTTCTTGTTAGCTCGTTTGTTGTTAGCTACTACACTGTTTAGTGTATTAAGACTTTCAGAGATCTAATTTAAAAAGGCAGTTATTTGTTTGAATTCATTTTTGGTTTCATGAAATTATAATTTTAAAAACATAATATTTTTTTCAAAACGCGTGGCTTTTTTCTACATATGGTCTTAAAATTTTTCTTATAAAAAAATGTGTGGCTCACGCATGTATAATTCTTTTGTCTTTTTAATAAATTAATTTCTGGTGGTTTATGATTAGACCCTATTTACACTAACTAATCATTTTAATATATTTATGGTTTATGCCTGTTTTCCATCAGTGAGATATAAAAAAACACAAGCCTCAAAGAACTTTGTAGTAACTTTTCATAATTTTAAGTACAATTGCTGCTACCGTTTTGCGCCATCTGGCTCTTGTTTAAAATAAAATGCCCGTTTGGCTATAATGCAATTGTAATATTAGATGTTCCGACAAATGTAGTAAACCTACGACAAATATAGTAACTCCGACAAATGTAGCTAGTAAACCTACGACAAATGTAGTAAACACCTTTATGGTTGAAATGAGCCTTAATTAAGTAAACACCATGAAGGTCTTCACCAGGTAACTTTTCCAGGGCTATCAGGTGGCCAAATAATAAAAACCAAAATCGCGCCTGCGCAGTAAAAGACTGTTGATACAAGCAAAATCAGTCATAATCAGGCAAAACACATGAACGTCTTCATCAAGTAAGTTTTGTAAGGGCTGTCAAGTGTCCACATAGTGAAATCCAAAATTGCGCATGGGCAATTAAAAAATTTGTAATATTTGCTAAAGAAGCCATAACTGATCATGGTCCTTATTAGAAAAATTTTCAACTGCTGTCAAGTGGCCATAAATTGAACCCAAGTACTGCGTGCAAGCCAAATGAGCCATACTTAGGTAAAATGCTCGAAGGTCTTAACCAAATAACTTTTAAAGGTCTATGAAGTCAGGCTATTACTTTCCTTTATTGTGTTATATAATGTTTAAGCGAAAACAAGTTCTTACTATAAGCATATGTTCGATGGCCCAGAAGGGTCAAACTGCGCGCCATCAAGACACACTGCGCGTTTCCCTTTTACTGCGCGCTCTTGTGTAAGCTTTTACTGCGCGCTGTCAGCGACTATTCTGCGCGCTCTTCGTAATACTGCGCGCTTGTTTTATTCCAAGAGCAATGTATTGTATAATAAAACCTGTGTCAGAACAGTCAAGAAATGGATAGTGTGTCAATCAGAATTTTAGATTCGAAAATATTCGCGAAGTTAAGATTTTAATTACACGAAATGTCTCAGGATATTGAAGCTATCAAAATTATTAACTTGCAGAACGGTTTTCCTTTTTTACAAACTTTTTGGTGTTGAATTTAGTCAGCATCAGAATCATGAATGTCACTAATAACATTTGCATTGCACCTATCATCATCTCCTGTGATTAGTGTAAAAACACATTTTGATGTGTAAAACCCTGTTCGTTCCATGTAATTTTGAAGGATTTCTAAGTAATCAAGATTTTCACCCAATTTGTCTTATAGACATGTTTCCAATCTATCTCCTTCTTCATTTCCATCTGGGTAAAATGTTTCAATGGCTGTTAAAAAGTGCTCAGAGATTGAGATTTGGCTGGAAGCTGGAGGATTGATCTAAAAACGCTTTTTTTATCTTTTAATTTTGAACAGATCATGAGTTATGCTCTTGTAAAGGAAAAATATGATAACAAAAAACGATGTTTTAGAGAAATTGAAGATAACTGAAAAAACTTTATTTGAGTTTTTCACTCTATGTCTTATGATTACAAAAGTGTAAAACACATAGTTCAAACTAAACACATTTTGTAAATGGAGCTACGATTCATTTTCTTTGACTCTAAAAATTTAAAATTTTTAATTTTTAACATGGCTTTCAGAAATGTAAATAAGCTTTCCAAAAATGTATACACAAAAGGTATTCAAGACTGGAAACACAATTCTTAGCAACAAATTAAGCAACATTACTACTAAGGTCTGACCTTGGTTGCTTATAAAAAACATGACGTCATTTGAAATTTTATGCTCTGGTATCTTTTGAAATATTGATTTAAAGCAAATGAATAATAAATAAATAAATAAATAAATAAATAAGTAATTAATTTCTGGAAACTTTCGTTTTCTCTTGACTGACATCACCATCAAGTGATATCTAGGGCTTCATATTTAGGGCCCGTCATGGAATCCGAAACCTGTTTATATCAAGAGTTTGTCAAAATAGAAAAATTTCCAGTATTTGTCCTGGTTATAGATCTTATCAGGCTGATTGGAGGAAACATGGAAAGCGCATTTTGGACTTTACACAAACGTTGTAGCTATAAGAAGTTGAGAACGATTTTTGAAGCACACGTTTGGATAAAAGATGCGAGTTCCATCTATGTTGGTTTGGGTTTCAAAATTATATTTGTTTTTTGAATAAATATCAACTTACGAGGCAATTCATTTCTGATGTCTTTTAACAAATCTTCGATGATTTTTTGCGAATTATCGATTCTTGCATGACGAAAATACTCGATTTCTGCATCATTGGCACCAAGTCTTTTCAAGATTGCTTTAGCGTCATTAAACTTTTGTGTATACAATTGGATTGGGATAGGTGTCGATCCAGGATGAGCAATCCAATTTCGAGCTTTCAAAAGATCTTCCATGTTGTTTGAGTTTGGATCATTCTTTAACCTTAAGATCTTTCCAAGCAATGTTAAATCACATTCATCTATATTGGTACCCAAAGTTGTTGTGTCAAACAGTATCTGATATTGATCTTGATAAAGATTACCCAAGTTTTTCTTGTAAGGAACTAAGGCGTTATACAGAAGAATAGGATCTTTTGGAAAATGCTTGAATATAATTTGTTTTGCGTACTTTGAACCAACTTTTCTTGTTAGCAAAGCCAGGCGCATTAGATTCACATCTGAGCTGTTAATGCAAAGATCTGGGGATGTCTGAAGAACAACAATAAAACATAAATAAAAATAAAGAGCGCTGACGAAAGAACAAACTTTTTTTGACTATCATTTAAAAAGCAAAACTGTAATGGTTTACAAAAGGAAATTAGAAAAACTTGCCATATCTGTTTCCTCCTTTCTGTTTTGGTTCGAAATATTCAGTTCAATCTTTCTTTCCACAGCAAATCACAATTTTTTAAAAGCATAAGTTTGTTGTGTGAATGATTCACAACTTCACTACTTTGTCGTTAATTCATGTATATTTTGACTGCCTAAAATTGGAGAAAAATACTTCATCTTCTTTTCCTGAAACGACTCCGTGTAAAAGTATGCTATAATATATTTTAATCTGGTTTGGCAGAAACATCTTTTCACTTAAACTCTGCACCAAAGACGATTGTTTTTATAAGCTTAAAAAAATACAGCTGTGCACCTGCGCAAAATTTTTTATATCAGAGATTTTGATTGGTAGATTTATTTTATCTGTGTGATAATTATTCGCCGACAATTAAGAAAGTGTCAACAATATTTTAAAACCATTTAAAATCAACTGTTTTTTATTTTAACAGATAAACAAAACAATTTCGGTTCCGATTTTCTGCAAAAAGTAGCTTTTAGAAGCCCTAATAAGGATAGTCTGTTTATTTATATAAATAAACTTGTTAAGGGTACTTGTTTTTGAATTTTCATTTCACGTTTTACCGAGAATTCAAAAATAATGATTATCGCATAAAGGAGAATGAGGCGAGGCAACAAGCATAGATCCGCATTGTTTAAGAATTGAATAGAAATTTGAATAGAGCTGAAGTTTGTTGTTATTGTATCTTTTTTTGTATTTCTATGGTTTCAAGAAAAACATAAATTCACAGCGATAAATATTTACTTTTAAACCTTCTATCAATCCATTCCTTTGCAAGTTTTTATTGTTGTCATCACAACAAATACGTCTCTTATGATCTTTATGAGCATTTTGAATTTTCATTTGTAAAAATTAATCCAATTAAATCATTTACTTCTAAAGTTCATAACGAGAATACCGTAAATGACAAAATTAACGCCCGGGGCGCTCATTCAAAATTTTAACCTTTAGAGGGGGCGCTTATTCGGAAGGGGCGGTTATTCAAGCAGAAGCATTTATTAAATCTTCATATCAATGTATTTCTTCAATATTTCCTTTCTTAAAATAATGTCCGAAATAATGTCATAATAACTAAACTAAATGTTGATATCTACGCGACAACAAAGAAACTCTCGTTGGTCATATACCAATCGAACTCTCTCACCTCATAAACTATTTCATGAAAAATAAATATGAAAACTTTGTTTCAGCTATGGTTATGGGGCCATAAAAGCGGGTTGCGGATGGAGACAATTCTATCAAGAATATACACCTTTTGACAAAAGAGACTAAAATTGTTAAAAGATCATTTCTAAAATGAATATATTTGTTTTTTAATCCTCAAATACATTTAAGTAACAGCTATAATAACCCCAACCGATGGCGAAATAAGCGCCCTCTTTTGTTCTAGGGGTGGGTGGGTTATTAAGGCATGGGTGCTTATTGGTCAAAAATACTCTTAACCCAGGGTGCTTATTCGGCAAAGGGCGCTAATTCCGTCATTTACGGTAGTTAATTTTGTAGCTTTACAGTGAAGTTGTAATAAAATAAAAGTTCCTGTTAAGAGATTTGGTAATTGGTATTAGTCCTTAAAATACTGACGCTTTTATGTATCATTATGGAAACGAGACCCTTATTGATGGGATGTTAAACCAGCGAAATATCCCACCCTATGGGCACAAACTCCTTCCCCATCCAGGAGACGTGTCAAATAGCATTACAACCTGGATAATATGCATACAATGAAAAACTTTTTGTGATAAGTTGGAATTATATACTTGTAACTGTGTAGTCTCCCTACAGTGGAACCTCTGATAGTGTCTACTTCTTTTCAACGGCCAGAAAAGAAAGTCCTCGCCGTTTTCCTGGTCAAACTATCATAGGAAAGCCCTTATTCAACTGACACTTCCGGTGCGATGGACAATTTAACCTCTAGTCAACGGTCACAAGACATTTTACATAATTATTTTCTCTTTAAAAGAAAATTAAGTTATTTTACTTTATAAAATATATATACACATATATTTATTTCATCCACTGCCTGGCCAATTTTTCCGCTTTTTCCGGGTGCTTTTGATTTGGTCTTCGAACATCGAACAGTTTTTTCAGTACCTTATAGCCAAACCAGTCAATAAGGAGAACCGTAGTAGAGTATAATGACCCATTAGATTATTTTGACCTCCCGTGGTATACGCTTATGACCTAACTCTAACCCTAAGCCAACAATAACAAAGAAAATGTAACAAGTCATAAGCGTAAACCGCGAGGGGCGGGGGGGTGGGGGGGGGGGGGGGGGGGGCAAAAATAATCTAAGGGGTCATTATTTTCTACTACAGAGCACAATAACGTTTGAGTTTGAGATATAAGTCCAAAGTTTGAGGCACGAGTTTAAAGTTGGTATCACTAGTATAGGGAGTCGTAGCATCTGCTAAATTGCACACATCACAACTATTCATAATAAAAAATAAATCGTTCAGGTATATATTAAACAGGATTGGTCTCAAAACCGAATCATGTGGGACATTTTATAAAAGCTCTGATCGAGTACTAAAAGCTGTGTTTACTTTAATTCTTTGCCAACGGTTTTCAAGGTAACTGAAGATTATATTTAGGGCACCCAAATTAACACTATAAGCATGTAACTTTGCTATCAAGAGATCATAATGTATGGTGTCAAAAGCTTTAAATAAATCTGTTGTAACCGCTCCTGATATATTCTCTCTGTCTGAGGTTTTCCTGAACTTTTCTACACATTTATTAATATCATATTTACTAATGCTGTTCGTACGTTATAACCTTGTTTGTATCCACAAAAGTGTGGTGATAAAAAGGTATCGATAAAAGGCATAAGTTGCGACTCCATGATTCTCTCAAAAGCTTTTGACACTGTAGGAAGAACACTTATTGGTTTATAGTTTTTAGCACATGTTGCATCGTCTTTTTTTAATGACCACAAGCTGCAGTTCATTAGGGAAGTTATGATTGCATATTACTTGACCATTCCAAATATCCTTTAATACTTCACTGGACATTTCCGTTTCCATTTTTAATATTTCGATGGTATGTTTCTTTGAGTGCCCACATTTTTGGAGTCTTATCGTGATATTTCGTGAGCAATATCAACAGCGGTAACGTTGATAAAGTTGAAACACAATTTTGATTTTACATTCTTTTTTATGTCCATTATGCTGGGGTGGCTTTCAAACCTTTTAATTGCTTGATGAAGAGGATCATTTATATCACCAATGGATGTTTACAGTAGAGGGTTTTCTGTGATTTTGTAGCGCTTTCGAAAAAGTTGTTAGAAGTGGTCATCAGTGATTATTTCATTCCTGTCTAGAAGGGTGATATTTTTTTACGAAGTTCCTTTATGTGATAGGAAAGGTTTTATCATTTTGCAGAAGCGTTTGTTTTGGGTTATATTGTCAAAATTCATGTTGTTGTAATATTTTCTTTTTTCTTTTTTGTACAGATTATTACAATATTTTTTTGCTTTTTGTATAGTTTTTTGCTTTCTTCAGTTTTTGATTTAAAGTATTTACTTTCAAGTTCGGATCTTTTCATCATTGCTTTTCTCAGTGTTTTTATTATGAAGGGTGCATGATTTGCTGGAATTATTTTTTTCTTAATAGGAGCATGGTTGTTTAAGACGTTTAAAAAAGTTGTTTCAAAATGAACGTAATACGGTTGTATACCTAATAAATTGGAACGTAGCTCAGTCTTAAAAGATTGCTCATTGAGGTGTTTATAGTTACGGTAAAAAATTTATGTTGGTTTTTAAACTACATTTTAGTACTGAAAGTCCCGTAGTTACAACCAATGAATTTTGGAAAGCGCTTGAGCAGTTGGTGATTATCAGATCAATACAGCTTGGATTATGAGTATTATTATACCATGTACTAGTTTTAATTAGATTTTGGCAATGGTAATCCTGCAGAAAATTCATTAAGCACTGCTCAGACTCCTGGGCGTTAATAGCTCCGCTCAAAATAAACCTATCGTAGCTTTGACTAAAAATATCTAAGGAAAATCCAACATTTTTGAAAAAGTAGTCGTCACATTGGCTAGGTGGGTGGTCTTACTTAAGTTAACTTCCTTTAATATCAGAAAGCATTTTATATTTTTTTAATTCTTTGCAAGGAATATCTTCTGTATCATTACACCTCCTCCAAACTTTATTCTATCTTTTCTGAATGGGTGAGAGAAACTATCAATAAGAAATTGAGATGTCGTAAAAGAAGAATCTGACTTTGTCTCCATGAGGATTAATATATCTAGTTTTCCTAAAATCGAGGTTTTAAGCTGATCAAATTTTCTCGATAAAGAATTTATATTCAAACTTCCTATGATCAATCTGTTAATATTTTTAATTTTTCAATATGACAGGATATTTAAGTCACTTATTGATTTTCATTATCTCTCTGACTGAACATAGTTTATATTCTAGTGACATGGAAATTATTCAGTGAATAAATATAATTGTTGGCTAAAATGCATTTGCCTGTTTCGCGTTGGTGTAGTCCATATTTGTATAAGTTTTTTCTTGTAATGTTTTTGTTGTTTATAAAATTATATGAACATTCGTGGCACATTTTACGAATAGACGCATTAACTTCTGATAAGGACTGGTGGCGTATCTTTCTCGAGTAAACCAATCCAGAAACGAAGATATCAACTATTTCGTGATACGAACATCTTTCGGCTATCTTCCTTATCTTCTTTGGTATTTCCTCAGAGACATTATCAGCAGTACCTGCGTTGATTACGTCTTTTATACCAACGTGAATTACTACCGCCTGGAATTGACGCTGATCAAGTGTCGATTCAACGTATTACAGAAGTTCTTTCGTTGTCTTGTCTGTCATTCTATGGGTTCCGCTCTTTCAGTTTGTTCGGTGGTTAAAAAGGACCAGTGCTTGACCTGTTAATTTAGAGAAACATACTGAAATGTTCTAACACTTAAATAAAATAACTAAACATTGTGACGTCTGTCCTGTCCACCAAATGGATGGCTGGTTCAAACAGTTGGCTAGTCATTCAGATGTTCTTGGTCTCTGTTATTACGTTGGTGATTTTTTCAATGGTTGGTCATTGGAGATCGGACACTTTGAAAATAAGTAATATAAAAACATGCAGCGTAAACAAATGTCAGCCATATTTCGTGTGAATCGTTTAGGAATTATTCACAAATGATGTTGACCCCCCTCCCCCTCTGTCAACCTGCGTCAACTTTGCTTCTCCCCTTCCCCTGAGTTGGCGTCATCTTTTGGGAAGAGACTCTGCAACCTACAAAAAAGCTTTATATTATCATATAAGTGGCTGGAAAGTTTACAAAAGGCTAGTGGAGGTTTTAAAAACCTAGCTACAGTCCATGGTTATGTTTACACTTACTATATATCATAGAACGAAGCTTTTACAGGTTGTTTTCAAAGTAAAGTAAAAATACAAATACCTAAGTGATTTAAGGTCATGTTGATAAAACTTCAAACATTGTCAACTGAAACATTGCAAACAGAACAAGACGACTTGAAAGTCGAAAATTTCGCTATATTGCATTCTCACAATTCTAACAAATATATACTGTTCATAGAACTGTGAGATACAATAGTTGATAACGGTAGCAGAATTTCAACTCGCAATTGTACAAAACAAATAGATCAAAACTTATTCGTCTTAAAGTCTTCAGGACGGTGTCACAATTACACAAATCTACTCTCAACAACTTAAAAAATCATTCTCAATATAGCATTGCCAAATTGCCCAATTTTGGCTAAATTTGACAAAATGACTGTCAAATTCGAAATCAGCACCTTTCAGTTGTGCTTTGTGCAAATTTTTATGAAAATTGGAGAAATTTCACAATTTAGTCTAAATTTGGCCCGAATTGCTCAATCTTGGCTAAATTTGACAAAATGACTGTCAAATTCGAAATCAGCACCTTTCAATTGTGCTTTGTGCAAATTTTTAAGAAAATTGGAGAACTTTCATAATTTAGTCCAAATTTGGCCCGAATTGCCCAATTTTGGCCAAATTTGACAAAATTGACTGTCAAACTCGAAATCAGCACCTTTCAATTGTGCTTTGTGTAAATTTTTACGAAAATTGAAGAACTTTCATAATTTGGTCCAAATTAGTAGCCTGTTTAGTCAGCCTGAAAGTCAGCCTGCAAAAGATTTTATTGCTAAGGTGTGTGCGGACATAGCTTTTATATGCAATTATTTACTTTAGTGAAATCGTCCAAAATGTCACGGAGATAGAACGACGATACCAATACTTCGCTATACTAGCGAAATTAAAAAGTCATAAAAACTTTTTCAAGGTTTCAACGTTTTATTGGCAAATTGTTGTGATTTTAACGGTTTTTAGGGCCAATCAAATGAATTCAGGGCCTTTCAGGGTTTTCAGGGTCCGCTAGACACTCTACAGCATTATCTTTCTCGAATCCATTCGAAAACATATCATCTTCACTGATGAACATTGGACATCTTGCAGCGACATTAATGTCACGTACAGGTTTCTGGAAACTTGCTGATGAGCCGTAATACGGCGAAACAAGCTTGTCCTGGGATGTGTATATATAAATATAGAATGTAAGTATATAAATAGTGCCTAAGTAAACAAAGAAAAGTGAATGGAAGGGAATGAAGAAAGCCTACCAGCTTGCCAGACTTGGATGCTAGAAACCAGACTGTAAAACTTGTGTGAGATAAAAGATGGTAGAAGTATTATGTGCATGTACTCTTTTACTCTTTTGAATTGAATAGAAATTGGAAGTGGATGTACTTTATAGTGAGAAATCAGAAACTTATGTATAATACAGACTTAGAAAATACTGACCAAATTTGATAAATTAGTGAAAATAAAATGCTGGCCTAGATATGACATATACTACAGAACATAATGACACATAAATTAAAGATCAAAATGCAAAACCCACAGGGAATGTGTACACAAACTGAAATGACTAACAATGCACAGAGAAATAAAGGAAAATGCCTTTACACTTTCTTCAATCAATCTTGATGCATCATCTTGATTGAACAATCGAAACTTTCCCAATCTATCACCATTCAAATATGACCTGCTGCAGAATCTATAACCATTTTCCGCAGTGAAACAAGGTGCACCGTATAGAGCTGTGACAGGTCCAGCTACAGCCTGCTGCATTCGGGATTTCCAATTATCAATTCTCCAAATACATTTTAGAACCACCTCCGAAAGATATTTTTTCAAAGCAGCAAGAGCTATTTCCCTTTTCTCAACTTTACTATATCTTCATGGTAATTTGCTTTATTTCCTCCCAAAAATTCGTTACGTCCATTAGAAAATTCACTCAAATTTTGAAGTTGATTCTGAGTTTCTTGAATGGTATTCGTCAACAATGTAACTTTTTCATTGAGGTTGCTAACAGTTCCTAAAAAAAAATGATATACGCCGCGGCGTTAATTACGAATTCCAGCTTTTGGATGCGGCGTTTAACAGAGGGCGGCATTCATTACAGGATGTCGTTTATTTCAAAATGAAAAACTGGATAGAAACAAACTTAAGCGACAATGCTTCCTTATCCTAAAGGTTACAAAAGACTGTGAATGTTTTACACAAAAGATATTTTCACAAAAATGTCGAAGAAGAGCAATATCATTGTCGCCATTCTCTTTCATGAGACTACACATCAAATATTCATGCAAACGTGGAAGAATTTGTTGATAGAAAACAAATAAAACTATTAAACTAATTCTTGTTTAGCCTCTTTTCTAATAAACGTCACTTTTCAAGATGCGGCGTTTATTAGAAGGTGGCGTTCATTAGAGGGCGGTGTTTATTTCAAATGTTCGGCTGTAAGTGCGGAGTTTTATAGAGGGAGACGTGTTTCACAGGACGGTCTTATTGATCTTATTGTTGAACATTTTAGTTGATCGTTAAGAAATTTATGACTTTATTTCAGCCTTTCATTCCTGTTGTTTTTAATAAAAGAAAAGGTGATACATAGCAAATTAAAAACAAATAAAGTCCCAGGTGGCAAAATCGTCATAAAAAACGTGTAGTTGGTTAAGTTTGTTGGACATCAGTTTTTTTCATCAGTTTTCTTCGTATCCATTTGAACTAATATATTTAAACTCATTCATTTAAATGGGTAATGTATTCCAAGCTTTATTCTAAATGCATCAAACTATATATACGTTGAATTTTATTTTACTTTATTTTATTTTATTTTTTATTTTATACATAATAAACGTTGATAGCATTGATTTTTAAATGAAGTTTTATTCCGTAAAAATATTCTCATAGTGATACAACCTCGAACCCAGGGTCTCTTGCCTTTTCGATATACGGATAGCGGCAAAGAAGACCCTGGCGAACGCTACCGAATTAACGAATTCTATTGGCTGAAAATATTACAACGACCGCAGGATTTTTGAGCAAAAAGAAGAAATCATCCGAGTTACTGCTGAGGAAGATAAGAATTGGAGTCTAAAAATTTAATTATTCAAAATATAACATTATTTTAGCTATCATTTCAATTCAAAAAGCACTGGTATGGTAACATTATGTATTTACAATGAGAAAGGCTAACAACAAAAAGTTCTTAAAATAATCAACAAGTGAACAAGATAAATTTTCATGCTCTTTTGACTGATAAAACAACAGAATAGTGATGAATTATGGCAGTCGTTTTTAGAAGAACATAGTTTCTAAGAACTTTAATTGTAGGCTCACATACCTATGCTAAAGTTTAAGAGCATAATTTAGAAATATGAGGATGACCATCTTCAATCATTTCTGGGAGGAAAACATGAAATTTTTTTATGACACAATTTTTGAATATTATCAACAATAAAACTACAGAAATCACAAATACATACAAATACATAGTTGAAACATTATTTGTTAATCACCTATATTTCCATTATTTAAATATCATACACTTATTAAATTTATATAGCTAATTTCCATTCACTCAGATTCCTTATTAGAATTTAGTGGCTTCAGTTGATGAATATAAATCACAACGATGCTGAAGCAAAATTGTTCAATATGTGGGTCTAAACAAAGCGTTGCAATCCAGAAATAGAATCAAAAACTAAACCAAGCATGTGCACATACATAGAATGAAAATGTAATCTAATTTTTACTTTACGGTATATCACAATTTGTAGGATTTTCATAAAAAGGTATACATTGACTTAAGAATTCTAAATCTTAAGCTGTATATATATCGTTTAGCAAAATACATAAAAGGATAAAGGTAAACTTTACACTTAACAACAATACAGGGTTTACTCAAAACTAAACCATCTGCCATGATGGATTCAAGATCCCATGTAATGATTTAAAACTATTATATATACGTCACATAGCTTGGTTATAAAAATCCTGCAAATTGTCAGAGAGAGAAGAATGGGCTGACAAGAACGACTGAGACGATTTAAGGGAAGATAACAATCTAAAAAGCAATTTCCCTGAAATTTGAAATATCAGTATTCATACAGAATACCATCCTGTTTTCGATCACATAGTAACCTTGAAACTAACAACAAATTTCACTCAACATATGTTAAAATCTGGTTAAAATCCTGACAGGATCCTACACAAGATGCTACAAGAATTCATAATAAAAATACTTCTTTTTCAGCATACATAATAAGGGTAGTTAACATATACAACAAACATCAATTTTAAGTATACTAATAAGTATATATTGACACTTGGCACTTGAGAAAGACTTCATAGGTTAAAGAAGTGTGAAAATTTTATAAGTTGTGTTTTTCTGTCTTCATTTGTGACAAACGTATACTTGATAATAATTAAGGTCACTTATATGAAGAAGTTATAGAGCTTTTTCGAAATAGACATACATCTACTGACCAGTGAACTTAGCAATTCCTGATATAAATAACGATGTTGAATCATTTAATAATTTGAATAAGTTCTTCATCCCAAACATTTAAATGAGAATCTTCTCTCACCACTGCACTGTTGTATTGTTGTTTATGTATATATTATCTTCATAGTTTGTTTTTACTTTTTGTGTGCCTTTATTGGCTATTTATATTTTCTTTTGTGGAAGATTGAACCTCAATACACTCAAGTTTTAATTTTCTGCTTCTGTTTCTGGATGTGTCTCCAAAATAAACCACAGCTCGTTACAAAGATAAAATCCACACAACACCACATGAATTTTGCAATCTCCCTTTTATCATTCAAGGTTTTCGAATGTGATAACCTTGATAACGAATAAAATCTTTATCAAATCAGAAACACCGTCTTTCCAGAATGCTGTTGAAGTCTTGTAAACAACTAACTTTTGCAGAAATGAGCTCGAGTGAACTCGACGAACTATATTTGGTCTCTATATTGGTTGTAATGTGACTATATAGAAAACTGAATGCACGAGACAAAATTTCTTCGGGCCACCTCTTATAAAAATTACACAGATTTTGTGTAATTTTCATGCCACGTGACCAGCGTTCGCCAGGGTCTTCTTTGCCGCTATCCGTATATCGAAAAGGCAAGAGACCCTGGGTTCGAGGTTGATAGTGATAAAAATAACAATAACAGTAACACACATCATAAAGATGTTTTATTTATTTTCTTGTATAAAATTTTATACATTATTCCATGAAATTAACGGGCCATCTATTTAACGTCGGTTTTAAAAATTCGCGTTAATTTCATATAGTATCGTCGCTCGCCGCCCATGTCCACCTTCAGCCTGCGTTGGGTTCACGAAAAACAGAATTAACGAATTGACAACGGAAAGTAGAGCTCGAAATTCTGAGCAAGAAAATGCCAATAAAATTAAGTAATTGGCAACCGAAAGTGTTCCCAAGTTGTAGAGCTCGAAAAACCGATCAAAAAAATGTATGGGATTGTTCCGCTATGATCAACCGTTACAGAGATATCATCGTTCGAAGATTTTGATGACGTCGCTCGCCACCCATGTTCAGGATGCCTCCTCCAAAAGAGTTCACAAAAAATATAATGGCATGGTAAGAGGGGAATCAAGAAAAGAACCGAAGAAGATTTATAATTCAACATTTACGCAAGTAGGTAAATAAACGAGATTTAGTTTATCCGTACTAATAGTTTCATGCCACCGGTGAAACTATACGGTGGCATGAAACTATTAGTACGGATAAACTAAATCTCGTTTATTTACCTACTTGCGTACCACGCTCTGTTGAGAGACATTGAGCACTTTTCTGAAAAAGAAGATAAAACTTATACTAATAATTCAACATTTATAATTCAACAAACATGAAACATAAAACAACATGAAACAAAAAAACAAAACATAAAAAACACAAACACTAACATTTAGTATGGCCTGTGGTTATTGCGGTTCTGCCCCCGGCCCCTACCGCGGGTTTGGTCTGGAGGGAGAAAAACCCCTCCATGCCGCACCCACGAACCGAGGGTGGCATCGGTGGTTGGCCCTCCTCAGGCCAGCTGTTCCCGCAAGAACCTGGTATATACTGCAACTATAATAAAAAATTATCTTTTGTTAATAATTGAAGAATGATAATGATAAGAAAGTTATTTGAATTCTTACTGATTTGCGGGTCCGGCTCACGGCCATCGTCAATTTGTAAATTTTCTAAATTATAAAATGAATTAGAAATGACATATCTACACATTAAAACCAATTATAAAAAATAGGAAACGACTATAACAGCTACTTACGAAGCAGCCGCTCCATATCTAAAAATACAAAAAAAATTAATAAGCAACAACCAAAAAAGTATATTTTTTAGAGAACCATAGAAATATTTTGCGAAAGGAAATGGACATACCTATATTATTATTATTATTCAAATTTCGAACTGAAAAGAAAAACAAAGATTTAATGAAGCATTTTATAGAATTGAAATCAGTATTCATAAAACAAAATGAAATTATCATAGGTGCTTACATAACGCCGCAACTGCCGCTTGGACATTATTGTCATTATTATTTGCCATCTGAAAAAGTAACGATAATTATATTGTTAAGACTACTTTTTTCTTGGACATGCAGTGACTATGTCATTAACAAGTGATAATACGAACGTTGACTAAAAGTATTCTAGGTGTTAAAGGTACAATATTCCATATGACAACATGAATGAGATACAGAAAAGCAACATATAACGGCCAATACGTTTAATGCTAATTTAGTCTGTAAAAGAGAAAATATTGGACAATAGTTCAAGTTATATATTCTCAATATATATTTACAATGTATAATCAGATAAATATGAAATTACTTTAAACACTTTTATAGAGAAAAACTGTGGATCAAGTTACTTCTTATAACCATGTTCTCAAGTTAGTTTTTCTCAAGAATATATGAAACACATGTGATTATTATACCGAATCCAGGGGAAAAACTCCTGGTTATCCCAAGCCAAAGGGGATTGATTAAGTCTATTGTTCCAGAAGAAACCGTATAGATAGGGTGGGGGATGTCACTGAATTATAAACAAAACCACTTGTGAACATGCAGCCATGTCTAACTTCCTAACTTTCTATTATCTCAATAAACATAGACCAATCTCTCAAGTGCAACGAAATTTCATCTTTCTTCACATTTAGCTGATATGTATTTTCTATTCTACGACTATACGGAAACTCTAAACATATGAAATTAAGTTGTGCTCACAACATGAACTTGTGAAAAAATCTATCTGAATCTACTGTCAATTTGTTAGCAAAGCCTCAAGTTTAGAGGAATATTTTCTAAAGATTTCTTACCCAAGTGTCTCAATCCAAAGCTACACAACATGCAAATTATGTGTAGAGGTTTACGCTTTGTCTCATTATCTAAAAAAGAAAAGAAAATCTAAGAGAACTGCAGGTACAAAAAATATTAATGGACTATCAGGTTAAAAAAGGAAAAGAATTGCAAGCGAAACATTCATACCAATTTTTAAAAGAAACCATGCAGTTCAACATGTATGGCCATATGTTACTGTATAACAATGATAAAACTGCCTTTTCAATGACTTCAGAATCTCAAAAAAGAGAATAAATTACAATATGTCACACATACAACGGCTTTTTGCCGCTTTCATACCCTCCTCCACCCGGCTCCATGCCGCTTTCATATCCTCCTCCACCCGGCTTCATGCCGCTTTCATATCCTCCTCTACCCGGCTCCATGCCGCTTCCATATTTTTCCATAATCTATTCAATCTTCAATCTACTCAAAGTTCAAGGTAATCTAATCTAATGCTATATACTAATAATTTGGCATATTCAATCTAATCTATTTAATGTAAACTAATCTAATTTCTAGGTCATCTAATCTAATGCTATACTCATTCAATTCAATTCATTTCAATTCAATGTAATTCAATTCAATGTAATTCAATTCAATGTAATTCAATTCAATGTAATTCATTTCAATGTAATTCATTTCAATGTAATTCATGTCAATGTAAACTGCTTTAATTTCAGTATTATTCAATTCAATGTATACCAATTTAATTTCCAGGTAATGTAATGTGATGCCTCCTCATTAACCTTGCGTAAAGTTTCAATTCAAAACATTTAATATCAATTGCACAAATATTTTTGCTAGGTAAAAATATTCATAGTACCTGTTGGTAGACTACATTTCTAGTGTAGCATCTCTCTCTAACATAGCCTTGCTGCAAAGTTCTACAAACCTTTACTTTCACCACTTCAAAGCGTCGTGTTCGTGAAAATGCAACATACAGTTGACCGTGACTGAAGCAAGGCCTTTGCATGTAAATACCAACCCGTTCAAAAGTCTGACCTTGACTTTTGTTTATGGTTATTGCGTAGGACAAACGGAGAGGAAATTGTGTACACTTCAGCTGAAACGGAAGGTTGGTATCGTTGGGACACAATGTTACTCTAGGAATGAGCACCCGATTTCCAACGGAGATACCCGTCAGCACTTCACAATCAAGGATATTCTCTAGGAGATTACGGATGACTAATCGGGTGCCGTTGCATAAACCGTCCTTCAACGATAAATTTCTCAGCAGCATCACTATACTGTTGACTTTCAAGTTCAACCGGTGTGGAGGCATTCCAGAAGGAGTAAGCGAATTGATGAACTCCATCGGATACAGGTCAATCTCTTCTTGCTCGTCAGAAACAACAGAATCGACGCTAAAGTACGTGGCTGTTTGACCAGGCATTCCCTGAAGAATCCGTTCATTAATTACTAAAGCCTCATCATTGGTCGGTGTCAGAATTACATGACTCGACATATCCTCTCCTCCAGCATCACTATAAATAGAATGGACGATATCATTATTTTCGTGCACACACATTCGTGCGGAATTTCGATGGAGTCTTTAAATGGCTCATCCACTTTTTTCGGTATCGTTCCACTTCCTAATTCAAGTAGGAATTTTTCAAATCCCCTTTCCCCAGGTGCAGCTCTCATGTTGACATTTAGATGAAAGATTCGCACTATTGGCCACAAGACAGAGCTCTTGATGCATGCTTCCACTATCTGAGCTGGTCTGCCTCTTTTCACTACTGGAAGAGTCTGTCTAAAATCACCACCTAAAAGAACAACCATTCCAGCAAAAGGCACATCACTGTTACAAATATCTCTGAACATTCTATCAATAGCCTCAAGTGCATGCTTAGGAATCATACTTGCCTCATCAAATATCAAAATATGCTGACTACGTAAGAAATCGGCATGCCTACTGTTAGGCTTGACATTGCATGTTGAATTGTCCAATACAGAAACAGGTAATTTGAAAAGAGAATGGACTGTCTTACCATTTTGTAACAGTGTTGCTGCAATTCCAGTCCATGCACACGTACTTACTGATAGGTTTCTTCCAATAACTTCGCGAGTGATGTAATTGTACGTGAAAGTTTTACCTGTTCCACCGGGTCCATCAAGGAAGAAAACTTTAGCATTGTTATTGTCGTTTGTTGCCACTGCATCTAGGACTGCATCAGCAACAGCAAGTTGGTCAGCATTCAACGTGTTCCTCATGTTGATGGCCTCTTCCCTCATTTCATCAGCATTTGGTAGATCGTCAGCAATAGCTTGTTCAAAAGCAGGTAAATCAAAGTCAGTAACAACCCTACCAAATTGCTGCAGGACTTCCTGAATTTTACCAAAAGCTGACTGCTCTGCTTGTACTTCCGGCTGGTGTCTCAAAAAGTCTTCAATCATGTGAGCACGGAATCTTTCCCACAACTCAGCTGGATTGCTTGGCTCTCCATGGATCAGAATGAAAGAGAACGCTTTGCGAATTTTAGAGGGAGTTGCTGATTCGCCAAGTTCTTCCATGGTTCGTATCCACAAAGTATCGTCATCCAATAGTCCAAGTGCAATACACGCTTCCCTAAAAGATCTATATAATATCCCATTAACAGTTCTAAGGTATTCAAAGGAAGTCGCACCAGGAACATGTAACAACAGCACACGTAAGAAATACCTTTCACCCTGCCGAATGCTAGCATTGTACATTCTACTTACAATTTTTTCTGCTCCACGCTGACGTGTCACCCACTTATGTTGTCGTGTTTGAAACACATAATGGTGGGGGATATCAGGATATAAATATTGACGTGCCTGTTCGTCAACACGATTCAATTCGAACCAAGTAGTTAACTTGGTGTGCTCTTGTCCTCTTTCCAGTGCTGCTTGTTCCTGTCTTTCTCTGAAAAATATCTGTTGGTCATTTGGAAGATGAACAGGAAGTCGTAGAATAGCATGACTTTGAGTGTGCATTGGAAAAGAGCATAAACGCCACACAGCTTCTGGAGCAGATACATACCTCGCATCTAAAAAGGTTTTGATTTCGTCATGATCGATACGCTCATTGATTTCAATACGAGCAGTATCGTGTCCTTTGTAAATGTATTTGTACAAATACTTGACGCTTTTAATGGAAACACAGGCCTCGAGGTTTATATGCGCATTGTACTTTTTGCTGAGGAAAGGGTTGTATGGGACGATCCATCTGTTGTCAAGATCCATATTCCGAATTGGAACAGTTCTTCCGTCATCTGGTCGGTGATATAAAGGATAGCCATCCACATTTAAAACAGTTCCATTGTTGAACTGCTTCGGAAAATTTTTGCTGCACTTACCATCTTGCATACACGGTGAAGACACATTCAAATGGCCACACGGACCATGGACCATGCAAGATTTGATGATTTCGTAAAGTTCTGGTTCTTGGTCCCGATTTGGAATTCGTGCTGATATCAATGAATCAATGTCATCAGCATTGCGCAACTTAAATTCGTTGCCGAGATGCAACAGCATGTGCACATGAGGTAGCCCCCTTTTCTGAAATTCTATAACATCCACCTGTGCTACAGATACACCTAGAACAGAATCATTTATAATATCGTTTTTAAGAGCTTCCAACTTCAATTTGAATACTCGTGTAACCAGATCTGGCCTATCTGATGGAGTTTGACCAGGCAAAAGATTTTGAACAATTTCAGGCCATTTAGGATTGCATGTAAAAGTTAAAAATAAATCTGGTTTACCTTTTTTCGAAACTAATGCCATAGCATCTAGGTATAATTGGTGCATATTTCTCGGTGAACCTGAAAAGGTAGATGGCAATACAACGACATTACCCGCACGGAGGTTTCGTTCATGGGCAGCTTCCTCCAAATAGTCCATCAAGCCTGTGTAGCTATCCGCCCGTAATTGTTCTTGGTTCTGGCGTATGAAGTCGAGTCTCGGTCCCTCCACTTTGACATAGCTGTCAACAACAAACTGTTGAAATAGTTTTCCAGCTAAATGTAAAGCAGAAAATTCACGTCTAATGGCAATACGATAAATGTAATACTGCAATTGTGTAATTTTATTCCGCCTTTCAGTTGCGTGCTGTTGTACGTGATTCATGTTCGGACTCCATCCAGGATCACCTCTAGGAAAAATTATTGGATACATCATGGAGTCAATGTTTGTCGACATGTAAGAAATATTTCGCAAGGGCTGATCTCTTGGATACACTACAATATTTCTACCAGCCGGAGGCGCACCATCGTTACCTACAAAAATTGCTGCGACTTCTTCGTGATGTGGAGCATTGTATCTCCTCCTGTCTTCACCTTCACGCATATACATACCCACTACCGAGGTTGGTCTATTTTCTAAGAGCGCCCTTTCTTCTTCTTTTCGTTCGACCTGAGCCAAGTTACGATATGCTGCGGCATAAGGTGAAACTCTATTAATGACCGTTTGTACTTGCCCCATCAAGTCTCTGTTGCAATCCGCATTGGAAGGGTTTTGCATACGCATGTCAAGCGAATTAGCAGCTTCGTTAATATACAGTTGGCTAAACATAGGCACTTGGTTTTTATTAGCATGCAGTGCTTGGTTTTTATTAGCATACCTATGTAGCAGTTGTCCACATATCCTAAAACATGGAGGCCCATTTCCTGGGGGCGGACGTAGATTAGCTGACAGAGAAGCAAAACTAAATGCATTGTTATAACCTCTAATACACTTACGGAAATGTTTACCCAGTGTAGAATCACTAAGTAAAAGATTCCTTAACTCAGGCGGATAATCTAATAAATTTGGAAGTTGTACCTTTCCATTTGTGCAACATTTAAAATTAGTTTCACTGTCGAATTTGACTGCTCCACAATGTTCACATAAAACGTTAAATTCACCTAAAGAATGAATGTCAGGTAAATTATTGTTTTCAATATCAATCCGTGCAGCATTTAAAAACCGAGCCCTGCGCATTCGTCTGTTTCGGACATATGCTCTTTGGTGTTGTTGAGCATTAGCTGCACGTCGAGCAGCAGCTTGATCCGGTTGCTCATTGCTTCTAACATATTGGTGCTGCTGAGCATCAGATGCGCGTCGAGCAGCAGCTTGGTCGGGTTGTGCATTTTCTTTAAGCAATTGTTGACGTTGAGCTTGTGCTTCAAGTCGAGCAGTTAATTGATCAGGTTGCTCATTATCTCTTAGCGACTGTTGTCGGAGGGCTTGTTCTTCAAGTCGAGCAGCTACTTGATCAGGTTGCTCGTTATCTCTTAACGACTGCTGTCGGTGAGCTTGTGATAGGAGTCGAGCAGCAACTTGTTCCGGTTGCTCATTAGCCCGTCGCTGTCTATGAAGTTGTGCATCCCTCTCCCTTCTCAATTGAGCACGAATCTCACTTTGATTTGCACGGTATCTCCTTTGTCGTTCAGCATTTCTAATGCGACGACGTTGTTGAGGGTCATCAGCAGGGGGTTGTTGTTGTTGTTGCCGTGCATCAACTACATCTCTATCAAATTGTGATCTAGGCAATGCAAACCTTTGAGGGATTCCATAGTCATGATCAGAATTCATAACTCGTTGAAAAAGAAAAACAAAAGAACAATCTATACACAGGAATCTATATCTAATTTTTATTATCACCACAAAAATAAAAACACAACAGGCCTTGTGCTTTTTGTCAGTTTACCTAGCTAAATAGACAACAATAAACAAAAAAGCAAACACAACTTACCTTTGTTGTCTTTAGGCAAACGAAATGATCGTTTTTTCTCAACTTTCTTCGCTTTCTTTTCGCGCGAATATATGAACCAAAAGGGTTCAAAGCGAACCTGATAAATTTCCAATTGTTGCCATGACATTGAACGGGGGTTAACAATCACTTAAAACCTTTTCACTAAAGGTCATTCTTTAGTATTGTGGAAATAAGTTATAAATTCACTTATATTACTCATGTACATATATTTCAATTAAAAATATTACAATTTCATGCAATTGTTGCTATTTTTTAGAAGCCAATTTTTTACGTTTATACCCCCTAATTTTCTTCAGATCCCCGCGATTTCTCCGATCCCCGATTATTTCTTTCGAAGTGAAATCTGCCATTTTGCGTGACAGACAAACAAACAAACAGACGGAGAATCGGGTATTAATATATAGATACGAACAAGTATGATACGAATTTAATTTTATGTATATACTTTCCCGATATTTTCAAATGTTAAGACATTTTGAAGAAACAAGCGTGTCAAAAATGTTTTTTAAATAATTTCCTCGCTCGATTCACTTTAGCTGCTGATGTGTTAGAAAAAAAAAACATTGCCGTGTTATAAACTAATATTCTTATGTTGTCCCCCTTACTTAATTCTCATACCTGTCACTCAGATTCCCGTTAATTTTATGGAACTTGAAATCCACTTGCTAAAACCGCGTTAACTTCATTGAAAATTTAAAGTAAAAGTTCCTCGGCCGCCTTAAATTCCTCCACGTTAATTTCTTTCGTGTTAAAATCATTGCGCGCTAATTTCCTGGAATAAGGTATCTATTTGTTAATTTAAACTTATCTATCATATGTTTGTTTTTATGGGAACAATTTTATAATTTGAACAAAAGAAGAAAAACCTGTCATTGTTTCAATAATTAAGAACAGCTTGAACTTGAATTTTCTTAACAATCCAGGATTTAAATTCTGTTGAAATTCTATCTCCAAAAGGGTTTGGAATTTCTTCTTGCTGTTCTTCAGTGAACTACCATCCTTCTAATAACAAATGCGCAAGAAACATACAGCTATGAGGGTTAAATTGGAATGAGTACTGACAAGGATCGGACAACTTGCATAAAACATCCCAGGTTTAAAATAACAAGTCTGTGTTTTTCATGAAATTTTTAAGTTCGAAATTGTTTGTAGAGCAAAATTATGGTGTAGTTTAGCTTTTAGGAATTGAAAGAAAATAAATATTGAAATTTGTGAAATGGGGTGTTTTACCCCGAAAGTTTCTTCTCTCTGCTGCAAAAAGGTGAAACTACTTCACCTTTTAGGTGCTACATTTCGAAAAAAACTTTATAAATATGTTGAAAATTGAAAAAAAAGTTTGCCCTCACACTACTTCACCATCATATTACTATCAAAGTGTTTTGAATTAAAAATAAATCACAATTCTAATATTTGACTTAAAGTATTTGAGAAACATGTATTGTTTTCAATTTAAAGTATCCTCAAGTAAAGTGCATAATATAGAAATCATAATTTTATACACATGAAAATCGTTTCATAAAATACTTTTATCCCTTAATTCAGAAATTAATCTAAAATTAAATTAAATTAAACTAAATTGAATTAATTTAATCTACGCCGTAACCTCAATATTTAGTGGCTGTTTACATGAGAGGCGGGACGGTACGTTTGTCGGGATAGGACGAACAACGAAATGACTTTATTTACATGAGAAAACATTTAGCAGAAGCTTTGCCGGGACGAGACAGCAATCGCATTTAAAACATTATAAAACGTCCCGGGAAAGTGTGTTCATATGATGAAAAACGTCCCGCTTCAAGATAGATCCCGGTGATCTTGCCTAACTGGGACGGGACGTTTTTTGTCCCGGGATAGTTTTTTTTCATATAAAGACGAGGTAGATTTTTTATGAAAACTTCTATGGAGGCGGGATTCCGTTTTTCGATCCGTCCCGCCTCTCATATAAACAGCCCCTAAATTGCTTAAACGTTCTTTAAAACGTCAAATTATTTTTCAGCTCAAAAGGTGAATACTGGTCAAGCGATTGTTTGTCTATAACTCCTGACACTACCTGAAAGAAACCAGAAAATTATAAGCATGCAAAGCTATACGGGTGATGTTTCAAGCACAGAAATCGTTTTTCCATTAAGTTGGTTTTAGCATAATTGAAAGAACGTGCGGCTTAAAACTGATCTTGCAAAGACATTATTAAGCTATTCATATTTACAATCTTGCCAGTTTAGGTGGCGGATCTAGAGGTAAGTCGCAACATGTGTAGGAGAGTGTTAATAATTTAACCACAAATGAAAAACGTTCAAGTAATCTCTTTGGTAATATAAAATTGAATTCACAAATTATGTTAACGTGCTCCTACACAGTTGAAACTACCTTCTAGATCCGACGTTGAGTTCAAACAACGTTGATTTTAAGACTCACTCAAAACATACTCTTGATACCGAAAAGTCGGTAGAGATTCCCTCAATCATTATCGACACAAACATTAATGAATTCAAGGTGAACGTCAGTTTGTCTCCTCAATATCTCCATATCCTTCACATTGAGCTTTGATTGAGCAAGGAATAACCGTGATAGGTAAGGTACTGCAGGCAATAAAGCTTTGAATTGCTTACTATTTATGTGCGACAAACATAACTCTTTCAACGTTGCCATTCCATTTCTTTCTACTTGTTTGAGAATCGAATCAGCAATTGCCTGTATTCCCGCTTCCGATATATCTGGATTGTTGATTAGATTTAATCTTTCAATGCTACTAAAGCATGAAGACAACGCATTAACACCATCATTTGTGATGTTGCAAAAATTGAAGCATATGGTATATAAAGTCCATTCTGCATGGTTGATTGCTCTTGATAAAAATATTAATGTCGGTAATGATATATTACAATGACTAATTTTCAACTTAGCAATATATGATGCACATGGTAACATTGTTTTCACCACTTGGTCGGAACAGTTATCAATAAACAAATATCTAAGGACAACCGTGCTTTTACTTTTTACTTCATGAAAGCCATGTGATAACATCAGAGGATATTCACTAGCAATACTGCTGCAATTGTTCAGCCCAAAAGAGTCAAGATAAGGTAGATATTCTATCAGTTCCCTGGGAAGGTACGATATAGAAAGTGTTGTTAACTTAATAAAGCCTTTATGCTCATCCCAATTTCCATTTGTTACTAATGAAATAAATAGTTTTGCATTAAAAACTGGGACAATCATTATACTGTCAGATCTGATAAGTAATGGTTTTGCAGATTGCAAATCTTTATCAGTCAGTATATCTGTAAAAATCTCTAAACCAATCGACTTATCAGCAAACAGCTCATGTTCAGGTGAAAATGCACGAGACACATAGTGCAACATTTTATGAGACGTAATGATTACAGCAATATCACCTACTATGTTGTTAAGCGTGTCGACTAATAGAGATGGGACTTTCCGTTTCATTTCGAAAATACACTCCATCAATGTCATCCAGTTGTCATCAATGATTGACATATACATAAAGGATTTTACAAAACTTTCTAGCAGGTGATGAAACAAAGCGTCATGGCAGAAAAAATCAATTTTGACTTCTTCACCAACAACGTGACAGATGAATAGTTTCACCAGCAGACGATCAATGTCCCAATCCATCAGTTGTTCTGATCTGGCTTCTTTCACGAATTCTTTGGCGAAAATTTGTACCAAATCATCATTTGAGTTTTGCTGCGACATGATTGCATGTAATGCTATCAGAGTTGGCAAAGAATTCCACAGAGGGGATTCATCATTCAAATTCATGAAAATATCATGAATTTCGCATCGACTTTTGGAAAACAAATATAAGCCACAAAGGAACTCAGAAAAAATCAAATGCTTAAACTGATAATTAAAACCTCTTTTGGTACCATACTTGACCAAAATGCCACACTTTTCCAAATAAGGGGCAACTTCAGTAAAAATAACTTGGTGTTTTTTTAGAGAACTAAAGGAAAGTTCCCCAAGTTCAACCATCATTTGGACCACATTTTCATGGCACGCAACTTGATAGAGATCAACGTTAGATAAGCCAAGTTCCTTGTAACAATTTTGAAAAATGTAAAGACACACTACCATATTTAAACTAACACTTGAAGTCACGTGATCCAAACCTTTCTCTTCGTCATTAATGTAGCATAAGATTAGCAAATACAAAGGAATTGTTGCTAACGATTTGACTTCTGGGTCGCTTTCGATGAATTTGATCAATTTTGTAACCATTTGCTCCTTATTTTGGCGGTCATCGTATTGTTTCTCAATGAATGACTTTTGATTCTCGGGTGTTAATCCCATCACATCTATTAATTTTGGCCATTTGAACTTGATATTTAATATTACTTGTTGAATAGCATTGGGTCTTCCTGTAACGCAAACACGAAAACCTTCGGATGGTTTGCAGAAGTTCTGCAACAGCATGGCACATAGTTTAGATAGTTTTGTGCTTTCCAACTCGTCAACACCATCGAACACAAACAGAACGTGCTTGCCAATGTCTTTGTAATTAGCGCAGGTTTTTCTATCGCACAGCGATGCAAAATAATTGATAGCAAAATCTTTAAGTGTTTCTTCCTCTAGTTTTTCGATTTCTCTGCATTTTATATAAAACAATAGTTTGATATCGTGGAGTAGTTCTTTGGAAGACCATTGCAAAACCAACATGTCTGCCAGAGTGCTTTTACCAATTCCACCAATACCACGAATTAGAACAAAATTATCACTGTCGTCTTTTAAAATGTCCTGCATTTCAATCTTTTCACGTAAACTGAACTGGTTAGTCAGATTAAACATGCGATCTGAATTTAGTGCGCTACTCTTCTTTCCAATATCGTTGCTCATGTATAAATTGATATATTGACTGATTCGTGGGCTGGAAGTCAATGGCCATTTACTAAAAGGATCAGTTTCTTGAATATGTTCAAATCTTGATTTGTAATGATCTCGTAGCATTTTGCTTAATTCTTTTAAATCTAAATGATTGAATTAGTGTATTTTAGAAATTCGAAATAAAGATTCAAACAAATATTGTGCGAATAATCTAAAGATAATGAACCATAAAGTCGAGAAAAAACTACGTCAGAGGTTTTTATGTGAGATAATCTCCACGTGGGAGCGAATCATTTTTTTACTTTGTTTGAATGCTTTGTTAATAATAAAAAGCTGCTCGTTCCCAAATCATTTCTCAATTGTTCTATTTCTACTGACATCAGCACACTGCAGCCCTTCGCTTTGCGTATAACAGTTAATTATCTTTAAAATCCATTTTAAAAAGATTGAATTGGGACTATAATCAAATAGCTGCAGTAAGATTTGTTTTTTAATATACAGTGTGTCTCAAAATGTTAGCTTCAGTAACTTTATTCTCAATTTTCTAAAAAATGAATAATGGTATAATAATGAAATATATACCATTAGAAAGCTGAGTTTCTTGGCTTTCTATTGATGTGGTACCCATTAACTGGTTTTTTATATTTACCTTATAATCCAAGAAAAACACAAGTGTTTTAATCTAAAAATTCTTAACGATCAATTAAAACTCAGTTAACAATAAAAATATTAAACAACAAAAGTTATAACACAAGTGAAAAATTATCATTACAATAAAAACGTTTAAAAAAATAACAATAAGAAAGTTGTACTTTAAGGTCCTTCTACATGTTCACCATTTCTTTGAATGCAAAGTTGAGCTTTTCTTTGCATTTCTCGAAGTGAGTTACGAATAAATTGTTGATTTTGCCTCAAAATATCGAATGTTATCACAATTCTTCCTCTAAGTTCATTTAAACTTTGTGGTGGGGATGTAAACACCTTTTGTTTTGCGTAGCCCCACAAAAAAAAGTCACAAGGTGTCAAATCTGGAGATCGTGCTGGCCATTCAGGAGCGAATCCCCGAGCAACAACCCTTTGATTGAACACTGCTGCTAATCTGCGTCTTACTGGAAAAGCATAATGAGCAGGTGCCCCATTTTGGAACCACCACAGATCGTCAAAAATATTTTGGCCTGGCAATGCAAGATAATTTTGGGCCAATGCCGGAAACACTGAATTGTTTAATAAATCAAGATAACTATTTCCGTTTACATTATTTTGAAAAAAGAAGGGACCGACCAGAGTACCATTTCCACAGATACCGCCCCAAACAGTTACTTTTTGACGGCTCTGATTTACATCAAAATTGAAAGGAGGAGGGTTACCTTTAGGAGCATACATACGAACGTTTTGTGTAGAAACCTCTCCATCTATACCAAATGTAGCCTCATCTCCAATCACTATATTGTGTAGAAACCTTGGATTATTACAGTTTCTCAAAAACCAGTTACAAAACCGCACTCTTCTTGGTAAGTCTGCTGGTAGCAGTTGATGACGCATATGAATTTTATATGGATGATAATTAAGATCTAATCTGGCAATCCTGTTAAATGTTGCCCTCGATAAGCCAAGACTATTTCTTCGGCAGGTGATAATACCTCCATTCTGTTGTAAAACTTGTCTGACATCATTGATATTTTGGTTAGATCTTCCTGTTCTTCTTCTTCCACACCTCTCTTTATGGAGATTTCGACCTGTGCCAGTAGCTAAGTATTTTCTAACGTTTCTGTATATGGTTGATTTACTTGGAACGGGTCTATTAGGATAGACTTGTTGAAACCTTCTTAACACTTCTTCGCAGTCTTTGGTTTCCAAATAATGTTGTACAAGAAATGTTCGCTGATCTACTGATAAATTTCTGTTCATTTTTTATTATTGTTTTTCTTATCAAAACGCTATAAGCTTCTTATCGTGTAAAACTACCTTTCAATGTTATGTTAACATTTTTTTTATTTTTGGTAACAATTTTTGAGAATTCTCAAACGGTTTGTAAAAAATCAATACCATAATTATAAACAACAATGAATATTTTGCTCATTAAACGGGGTGTTAATTGATCGTTAAGAATTTTTAGATTAAAACACTTGTTTTTTTCTTGGATTATAAGGTAAATATAAAAAACCAGTTAATGGGTGCCACATCAATAGAAAGCCAAGAAACTCAGCTTTCTAATGGTATATATTTCATTATTATACCATTATTCATTTTTTAGAAAATTGAGAATAAAGTTACTGAAGCTAACATTTTGAGACAACTGTATATCTTTTGTTTTTGTTATCACGAACGGTGTCTCATAAAGCTAGAAATTTCAATGCAATCCTAAGATTTGAAAAAATTTAAATGAAGATCAAACTGAAAACTTCTCTATTACAAAAATGTATCTGTTCTCAATACTGAAATTGAATAATTTTGATAGGATTGTTTTACAATTTCACTCTGAAAATCAATTCCTGTTGATGTTTCAAGTTAAAATCTTACCTGTTGTAATGTATGTATCTTTAACAATCTTTTCTGCGATGTTTTCATAATTCTGCATAGTTAGTTGTTGTTTAAGATGGTTCCATGAAATTTTAAATGATTTGCATTCAAAGCACTTATTCATTTTCTGTTCGTTAGTCAAGTTCTTCTGTGCAATACCGTCAACAACATGGACATCTATATCAAGTGAAATTGCAAGATCTCTCCATCCATCTTCAATATCCTTACAAACGATGTCGAGCGCTTCTCGTAAAACTATCGAACCTAGTGCACAGTAAAAATATGTATGTAGTAAGAAGACACATCCCTTGTTTTTGTCTGATTCTATCTTTACCTTAGCTCTGATATTCATAATATTCAAAATGTAATGTCTGTTTGGCTATAATGCAATTGCAGTAATAGTAAAATGGACTTGGTGGGAATGTTCTAAAATAATGCGTGGTTCATGACAATTATAGGCCTATTTTGAGGATTTCCACATGAACCTAAGAAACACTTTGTTACAAAACGTTATGGAGAAAAACTAAAATTTAATGAAACAAATGAGCGATTCGCCATTTAAAATATAACAAACTTATATATATAAATATATATATTTAAATAAAATTATTACGAAGCTTTTCCTAGTGATAACTCCAAATAGTTGAAGAAAATGGCGATCAACTAAACCAACCAGAAAAAATTCATTGATTTTAAAGATTAAAGATTTATACCCTCATATGAATCTTATAGCCTGTTAGAAATATCAGAAATCACTTTATTTCTTTTAAACATTATCAAGTTTCTATGTTTCATATTAGTTGATTTTTTTATTTTCTTTAGAAGGATGTCAGGAGTCATAATTTGAAATGAATGGTAAAAATGAATGTAGATTAGCATCCAAGTATGTATTATTAAATCATTTAAATTTAAGCAAGAAGAGGGAAGAAGGAAATAAAAAAAATATTAGCAGTATGAAGCAGACAAATTCAAATCTCACAGTTTTGAGTGTTGAATGCATGTGAAAGTTACTTAGGAATTAAAAGACGATTTTTGAAAATGTCTGTAGCGTTCAAAATTGAACTCCTAAAAGCAATATTATATATTAAAATTTATTGGTCAGCGCCGCAAGGTAGCTGATCTTTCATTTCCCCGTGTCTGTCAGTCAGTCAGTCAGTCAGTCCGTCCGTGTGTGTGTAATGTTGCAGTTCTTCACGCCCCAGTTAAACGCCCGTCATTGCTAACCTTCAATTTTGCTGCTTAAAATGAGAAAGTTTAAAGCACAACGTTGATTTTTGGAAAATATATCACTTGTGTGTGACGAAGTAAATATATTACAATAAAAAAAAGTTCTGTTCATTCGCGAAAGAATAAGTAAAGTATTTGTTTTAATGCGCCCTCCCTCCACCCTTTACTTTAACGTAGTGCATTTTGGGAGCGAAACGCTGCTCAAACTTTTCAAGAAGAACACATTTTGGTTCCTCAGTCGAATTAGGTTTTACATACAGATACAAATATAAACAACAGTATAAACTTATATTGAAGTGTATTGAATCAAGACATTAGCAACCACGTATCCTTAATGGATGGGATAACATTTTAGGAGGAAGACAAAGTCAGGCAAGTTGCATAAATTAAATTATTTATATATCTCTTGTCACTCGAATTATTTTCTTTTTCTCCAAAACACTATGTATTAAAGATAAGATGTTAGCTTACATACCTTAAGGGAAAATTAGGTGATTCTTACTGAATTATTTATTTTATTGTGTTCTTGTGCTGTTAAACACTTTTTTGTAGCTTGACGAAATTTTGAATATCAAAAAGTATACCAAGATCTTTGTGGCACAAATGTTAAATATTTTAGGAGTTACTTAGAGAAATTGTTATATAATTTTACAGTAGTAATAACACACATCAGCTCGTAAAAAGTCAAAGATGAAGGAAATATTATACAATATATATATAAAACGTTTAAGTCAGCAGTAAATTTGTGTCGGTAAAAATCTAAAACATAAGAAAACAAAGATATCTTATTCGCAATATTTCGACTTTGCTATGTGTCTTTATCAAGTGTCACTTGATACAATATCTTGATACAATCACTATATATATACAATATATGTATACCTTATTCATACTTATAAATGCTGGAGAATTTCTTTTAGTAATTGCGGGATTTATTTTTATAATTTAGCTATGAAATCGAAAAAATTTACCCTGCAATTAATAAACTTTTTCTCATCATTTTATTCAGCCTTGTGGAATTTTATTTGAGGGATCATTTTACAAGTGAAAACTTTCATGTCACAAGCTGGAATTGTTTGTATATATACTTATTGCTGCCTCTGCCCAAAATCTTGCAACTGTGTGTAGTGAACTTGCTACCAGAGAGAGAGATACTTTAAGTGTTGGTCTTTTGTTGGTAAATTTGATTATCTTAACGAGATAAATTTTCGCGTGGACATATTTTCGCGGATGAATTTTTTTCTCCATTTCGCAGGGACATATTTTTGCGGATGGCCCAACTTCAAATAATTCGCTTGGATTAAGTTTCCCGGATGGTAGTAGATAAAAAAAAATTTACAGTGTTTAACTAATTGCCCCGTTCATTATCTACACTCATTTTTTGAAATTCAAGCATCTTTATTATAGAGAAAGAAATTAACATTTCGCAGAGACATATCTTCGCAGATGAAGACATTGTAAACTTTTCGCAGAGTCGTATTTTTGTGGAAATGGCCAAACTCTGCAAAAGTTTATCTCTGCGAAATCTCGATAAGGTAACTCAATCAGGCAGCCATATGCCTGATAACCAATGATGACCAGCAATTTTCCCAATTCTGAATGCAAAAAGATTCCGATCAATGAGCTACATCCATACTCATTGGCAGAAATGTCTTTTAGTTTGATTGACAGTATGGGTCATGCAATCAGTTTACGACAGTTGGGTTTGGTTTGTGTTCGGAATTAGGAAAATTGACAAATATCAAAAGCACATTTAGTTGTTGTCATTTTCTACATTTTTGTGCCATTATGAAAAATATTTGAAAATCAGACAGAAAAATTTATAATGAATTTCCATAAAATGAATTTTATGTTTTTTGGAATGCTAAATTTATTTTACTGAGTTTTGTTGACCAATATTGACTCACCAGCAGTGTCTGATCTTAGCGGTGACTAGCCCGGCATGACACCTAATTAAAATCTTAAAATTAGACACTGACCTGCTGCCACTATGAAATTGAGAAATTCAGTAACTATTTTCCCTTCAGGTATAATATTAGAGTTAAAAAATTGTGATCCTGTAATTGAAGTTTCTATAAGATCTGAATTTTGTGAAATGGAATAAAGTACAATTAATTGGTGCGTTGTGCAGTTATACATAACTTTTACATTTTTATTTTTAGTAATCGGCAACTGCTTGGCATTAGATCTTGTAACCTTATCTGAGGACCACTTAGTTGGTGGAAACGAAACTTCACCTGCGTGTTTAACCAAACACGTAATCCTGTAAGAACGTAAAGCTGGAAGGTCTAACTTGTAAAACCGAAATTTGAATCTTAAATAAAACCGAATAAAGTATCAAAGTTGTTGTAGTTTTTCCTGCCCAGATGATTTCTGTTGATGCGTATCGTATTACCGTATGTAGTTTATATGCTGTCACAAAAATCTGTCGACTAATAAGGAAAAGGATTTAACTGTTATGGAAACGCAAGGTTTACTTTGAGATTTAGTTAAGGCGACTTCCGTTAGAGAAAATTCCAGGTACTAATCAAACTATTTTAGAATGCTAGTTATTTCTTTTGTAAAGTGATTATGATCTTTAGATTTTTGAGCATACAGTTCGCGCTGACCTTAAGGCCCAGGGCCTCTTGTTTTCTTTCACTCCTTTCATACTTTTGATGATGTTATTACAGAATTACTTAACATTGCAAATATATAAATACTTAATAGTAATTGTTGTGTATCTATGTAAATACTTATCATTTACGAAATTACATATTTTACATAAAAAGGTTATACACTCACCAGATATATTGCTGGAGTATTAAGTTAAAATTTCAAAAGAGGTCTTGTTAGAAGCCTTGTTAAGAATTGTAATAGCAAATACTCCAGAAGCTTGATTTTCCTAAACTCCTCAACGAATGTTTTGAGGTATCATAGAGAATCATACGCAAAAATTATCATCAATTTGAATCACATCAGTATAAGTAAACGTCAATTTTTTTTGCAACAATATCGAAATTTTCAAATAGTAATTGACAACTTCACATGAAATCACGAATTTTTGATTGTGTTCATAACGAAATCATTTAGTCTTGATGAGACCAAGGAATGGTTCCTTTTAACGTGTTAGTTATTCGAAATCAAAAGAACCTAATAGTTGCTGGAAAAAAAATGATTGAGCGGCACCTTTTTATTTCTTCATGTTTTTAATTGACAGGTAATTGACTAAATGTTTTTTGGTATTCTCACTAGCTCATTGCGTTAGATTATTTTTTTTCCATTTTTTTTAAATTAATACTTTCATAAGTTATTAAGTCAATACCAAATGTAACAAAACTGCAAAAACATCCATATTTTAGGTGCTTAAAATTTCTAAAAAGCTCCTGTCATGTCACAAGAAGAAAAAGAGGTTAAGAAAAATATAATCCTTACATCCATTTAGCGATTTGCTCATTGATTCTGTTTTATGAGATGTCGCTCTAAATACAACCAATCAGAATAAAACACGACAACTGTTCAGCAGACTAAAATCTCATTTCAAATGAATGTATGTTTTCTTTCAACTAGATCAGGTGGTAACACTTGAAAAGGATATTTTAAAGCCGTTTTTAATCCTAGCCAGATAACGCAAGGTTTGCTTTTATGAGTTTAACTCCAAAAGAATTTAAAAAAGGGCAAAAAGCTTAACAAAACTGATATTTTTAGTACGTAACAGCACTATAGATCAGCAATAATCACCTTGAACTGATTTTGTCTTTGTTAAGTATCTCTATAAAAAAATAAGTGTCTGAAAATTGTATGTCAACTGTCAAAAGATTGATTTAAACTAAGTCAAGCTAAGATAATTTATTTATAAATATCCAGGCTTCTCAAAGTTTCAGCAATACAATGACAGAAATCAATTAAAACATTCGCCATTTATCCCAGGTAAGTTTGAATGTAATCATATAACTATATCACTGATGATGGTACTAACAGAAATGCTTTTGCTAAAAATCACAATTAGTTAGAATTGAATGACAAAAATGACTTCATAGATCTACGTCGATTCGAGCGAATTTGTCACAAGTTTCAGGCACTTACGTCGTACATAATATGGCGTAAACACATTTAAACCTCTCTCATTTCGAAAGAATAAATCGCTTGCGAAGGCATTGCAGAAAACAATTTAAGAAATCAAGAATTCTTATGAATAAATAAGAACGATTTTACCTTTTTCAATCGTTCCTGCAGTTTTTGTACAACCAATATACAACAATAATGCCTTTAAACATTTCCATGATAGCGGTACATCTTCACGAACCTCTGTCATGATTGCGTTTAACAGATTTTCCATTTCAGAATGATTGCTGTAGTGTTTAAGGTAAACAGTAGGTGAAAGCAAAAAATGACCAATATATCGGGCATATAGCGTACAATGCTTTGATATATACTGATATATCTTTTCCCAATTTTCTTTGCTTAACGCCACATCATCTTTCGAATCTTAAATAGAAAGAACCATTTTGTTAGATAAGATTTTTCTGCTGACATGATCCTGTTTAGTGTAACATTAACCTGACTATTTTACTGAGCCACATCGAAATTACAAGAAATACAACGAAACATTTTAGTACTTTATACATTTGGTCAGCATTTATTTTGTAGCAATACATCTGACGTTAACCTTTATCGTCTTTTTAATCTTAAAGATAAAGCAAAATTGTCGTGATGATGGTGTGACGTATCAAAAATATCCATATTTTCAGTAGTTATGGCTTTCCTTGAGTAAGGAATATTAAACTTAAATATGCGATTTTTTGCCATTTGCTTTCTTCACTGCATACAGACACTTTGATCACGATTTGTATTTGAAATATTGTGTATCTTGCCATACATAAAAGACTGGCTTTGTCGAAATATTTAAATTATGCCACTTATCAGGTCCCAAATCAATCTAATACATTTTTACAAAAATCCTCATATTACGAAATGCTTGGGCGGAAAGTATTCTTTTTTATTTTATAGCTTGCTGTGTGTACAAATTGGAATGCTTGAGCGCGGGAGCATTTTAAGCTAAAGCTACATGCTAGTCTTAACGATAAAGCAAAATTGTTTCGTCAACAAACATTAGTGGTGATTTATATATCTTAAATATGCAAAAAATATTCATATTAAGAGTAGTTCGTGTTTTCTTTGAGCAATCCTAGGAAAAAAATCTTGGCCACTTAAAAATTAGGTCATATTAAAATACAATAGAACTTTATACTTTACTTTCAAATGGAGTGACATCATCGAACATATCTTCTTGAACGCAATAGTTCTTCAAACCACAATTCTCTAGGACTTTATTTAGTTCTTCATAAACGTTATCTGGTTCCTTTTCGCTTATCCAGTAACTTATAAGTTCCAGATAATGATTTCTTTCCAGGGCTTTGCATAGAAACTGCTTGTCTGCATTGTGTGTCAGCAATGTTTTAAAGACTTTTTCAGCTTTACTTGCACTTTCTGATAATTTAGTATCAAGTTCATAAGCCAACAGCTTTTCTATGGAAGAATAAATAAAATGATCAGAACTAGATTCCATATAACCTCTGACAAATTGATGATAGCGCGCTTAGAAATTGTGCGTCAAATATCAATCACATTCTCACTATACATATACAGTTCTGGCAGTGTATCAGGAAAACTTCCTGAGCTATTTACATATTTGTATGTCAGCAATTTCTTTTTTGAATTTCTACTAAATGGCACAAATAAATCAGTTTTGGTTTTTAAGATTACTTTCTCTTTGGATTACCTTTGAAGATTCTTTTTTCTTCTTCTTCTTCTTCTTCATCGCTCTGCTTGTCATACATGGAAACCTATACGAAAGAGAATACACGATGAATAATTTGCTATTCTTGCAGTACTTGTACTTGAACTCCTTTAAAACTTTCTGACGAAAAGACATTTGTGGGATCATCTTTTAATATATATAATTTTCTTTTAAGTGACTTCTGAATTTTTAATAGATCACCTCATGGGATTGTCGCATAACATTTTAAAAATCTAGTTTATATATGTTACACGCTTATAGATGTAAGACGCTTATACAGTGTGTATCAAAATGTCTTATCCACCAACTTTCAAGGCGCATATCTCATTACATGTCTGAAAAAATATTATGATTTTTATATCATAAGAAAGAGCTTTTCATGTTCAATCAGTTAATATAAAATGTTTGCCAAAATATTTGTTCTTCGAAAAGATATTGAAGAAAAACTGAACAATTTGATTCATTAAATTCTTAAAAGTCAATTAACTCATTTTACAATGTAGGTCATTTGTAAACACAATAAAAAAATTAAAAATCATCACTCAGTAAAAAAGTTTTATTTGAAGGTTTTAAGATTATTCGTTATGGGAAATTGATACGCAAAGCTATACTTAACATTTTCTATAGGTTTCATCAGCACAACAAAAGAAAATTACACCATTAAAAAGTCATTAGCATGTCAGTTAATTGACTTTTAAGAATTTAATGAGGCAAATCGTTGAGTTTTTCTTCAATATCTTTTCGAAGAACACATATTTTGACAAAAATTTTATATTAACGGATAGAGCATGAAAAGCTCTTTCTTGTGATATAAAATTCACAATATTTTATCAGACATGTAATGAAATATACGCCTTGAAAGTTGGTGGATAAGACATTTTGATACACACTGTAGATGTTACACAAATTTTCTGAATATTGTAAAATTTTGATGCAGTGGCGCTTTCTTCGTTTAGATTAGTTTTATTAATCTATGCAAAAAAAAAAAAAAAAAAAAAAAAAAAAATGATGAATACTCACTTACTAAACACTTCATATTTCACATTACATATTTCATTTTATCTTAAACTGATTATATGCAGTTTTAAAGAATTATCATTAACAAATTATATGCAAAGTATAAATGATTGTCGTAGCTACCGAACACAAACCATATTCAAGGCTTACAAAGGAATAACAGGTACTATGAAGTTGTCGTAAGAGCCAAAGCAGAATGAAATATTAAAAGAGTAAATCACTAATTAAAGCAAGTTTAGTTGTCTTTTTGTCAAACCTCTCTGTTACCTTTTCTTGAGATAAAAGCAGTTATAATGGCATACATTCAAGCAAAAAAAACAAAAACTTTTCCCTACCTTACTAAAGAAAATATCTCTTACTCATACTAATTAAGATCAACAAAATTCGATGTTTGATTTATATAAACATTTCTTTGTATAGCCATGAAAATGGCTTTATCTAGCTTCTATTAGTTAACGTTGATTTGCTATTCAAGAAAAGGCTTTAAATCAGCAATTAATGTCAGTTTGTCTTATATTGTCTATTCATTCATAATCATTAGTGCGTGCGTTTATATAAGCATCTGATTAAACGAGACCCGAGCTCTCTTAATCAGTCTGATATGTATTTGTATTGTCAAAGTGTGTTTACATAGCGTAAATATTCTTTTTCTGTCTTAATTTTCGTTTAATTTACGTGGAAGTTTAACTTTCCTACTTTGATGATTAAACTCTCCATAAAGTTTGAATGAGCTCATGCTACGCCTCTGGTCTGAATTTATGCCAAACTTACTGAGAACTGTGGTAGAAAATAATGACTCCTTGGAATATTTTCACTCTATATTTCCTAGTTGTAAATGCTATTGAGTTACCTTGCTCAGAAAGTATTTGATGTCAGGAGCTTAAAGCTGCAAATGTTACTTTCATAACGATTACACAGCAGATTTCCAAACAGGATATTACCAAAGTCGGAATAGCTGGTATACTGCTGTAAAAAATTGAAAATCGTCAAATTTTAAAAAGCAGAAGTTAACAGAGATGTTAAAAGTGGAGCAGATGTACATGAACAACATTAATACTTAGAGCAAGCACTTCCCTGAGGACAAATTTCATCAAAAATCATTGCGAACGAGTATATTTCTAAAGAACGTAAATATACGTACCATTTCAACATTTCCTCTTCACTCACAGTGACATTTGCACAAATTGGCGTACTAAATATCAGTTTATTGGAATTCTTATAGACAACCAAATGCAATTTTTTTTCGGTGCATGCAATCTGCATGCAAACAAAACTCACAGCGCTGATTGTTAAAAATCGGAATGCTTTATTCTCGGAGAAACGAAATGAAGCAGCGTGATGCAAATGCAGATGCAATTTAAAACTGATCTATACATTAATAACAACCTTATTGGATTTCTGCGTAAGCAAGAAATACCTTAAAACCGGCTCTGTTCTTTTTCTTCTTCTTACTGTCCAAACCTAGCGGTTTTTGAAAATCTCGTGCGAATGTTTACACGAAGCCTAAGTCACGCATTTCAGTCGAAGAAACACCAAAAGGATACCAAAGCAGCTTTAGTCAGTATTAAAGAAGATGCACATTTCCAAAACTGAAGATGAAGAATAAAATTTGTAGCAGTAATTTATTATTATGTTATATTATATTATTATGATTCAATGGTGAATTGTTTGTTTCAAATGTGGGCTGTAATGCTTTTTAAGCTCTGGATGCGTACAGCTCAGCTTAAGTTCCATATCAGCTCCAACTGTCTGCCTACTCAGCATCACTTTTTATATCTTTAATGTTTCACTCTAGCTATATTTTAAGCTTATGTGCTTGTATGGTACTTTGAAGTGCAGTATTGTTTTTTGTCGGTGATCAGTAGTTTTTAGGTTATCACTGTCTCTAATTATGGACAGCCTTCCTAATTTTGATATACAATTCGAAACACTTCACATCCTGTAAAAAACATTCAACTTTCAGTTTTGTATTTTTCATGATCAAAATTTTTGTTTACTTTTTTGTTTGCAATTAGTCCATTCGTAATTAGGAAGATTGATAGCAATCTTTAGTGTTTGAAGTATGTGCATGATTTACTTACGTAATTACTTTGAAATCAGAAATGATCAATGTACACTCATTATTCTGTATACTTTATTCCAAAATAAAGTAAGTATTTTTCATTCAGATGTAAATAAGTATGTGGTCTGATGGTAAATATAGTTTAAAGTGTTTGTAGTGTCAATAAAGTTTTTGTAGCTTTTATGAAGCTCTGAGGAATACGTATAATATTCTACTGTAGTGTGATAATTCTTTTCTAACTAAAAAGTTGTAAATTAAGAAGTTTTAAGTCAAAGAGGTATGTGTTCCTATTAGGGAAAAATGTTTCAGTGTTTAAGCCTTTCTAGATAGATTTTTTTTGGTTCTTGTTTGGGTTGTAATACTTTAATACAGTTTCCTCCTCAGCTCCAACATTCTGTAGTGGTTGTCTGCTCTGCACCACTTTTGATTGATGATTTTCTAGCTAAGTTATACTGACAATGCCCCTATTTACGAATGATATTCCTAATCACGATTGTTAATGAACAATTACGTTGTGTTCAATTTTTACGTGCTGTGTGGACCCGTGTTTGCTCGTGTTATCTGTTGTGAATTTATTCCTGTTTGTATGTGGCTTGTGTGTGGGTCGAGCGTCAGTATAAACTATTATGTATTTATTATTATCTTATGTTTGTTGATTTGTTTGTTGATATGTTTTTTCTATAATCGCGTTTTGTTTTGTAATAATATAGCCTTGATCATTATCCTGGCAAATTGAAATGTTCTGTGTATAAATTCAAAATACTGTACTATTAGTAACACAATACAAAATTTTGGTAAATTTTGGTATAAATTTATAGAGCATATACTTTTAATGATCAAGATCTTTGATTACTTTTTGTATTTGCAACATTGGGAATTCTGTTTGTATGTAATTAAGAAGATTGGAAGTACATATCAAATGTTTAAAGCAAATTATGTGATTTTCATACGTAATCACTGTGATATCAGAAAAGATCAATATAAACTTAATCGTATGTTGTATACCCAAAATAAACAATGTTTCATGTCATTCAGATGTATATATGCAATAAAGTTTTACATAGTATCAATTACACTTTCGGCATGCCTTGATCATTCAACCTTTTCGAATTTCTAAAAGAATTTTTATAAACTTTTCTTCTATTGTGTTAGATTAAATTAGGTCATTTTGGGTTGATTGTTATGTCATGCATTTCTTTTCTATGTAATTTGTGTATTGTTTATGTAATTATATATAAGAGTACTTTTTACATTTCTCACTCTCATTCAAACATTCAAAAGAGTCAACATATAATTTCAAATCATTTATTCATGAAAATTTTCATTGGTAGCACACCTTTGGCCAGCTGTTTGAACATATTTAACTTCAAAATTTCAATAACAAAGCTCATTTTACTTTGTGTGTCACAATCCCGACCTGCTGTGTGCAGTCTACACTGAGCAGCAGTCAATGTTGTATTGTATTGTTCAATCATTCAAAATCTATCAAGATTCAAGAATGTTATTGTTAGTCTTCCATTTTCATACTTCAGCTGATTTTGCAGAAATCCTTCTGCCCGTAAGGGCATCTTGTTTGATCAATGTCTTCAATATGCAAATTCCTGACTGTTCCACATAATGAAAGCCATTATACAACGCAATCTGGACATAACGCATGGCTTGTTTAAGCAATCATTCAAATTGTACCAGGATGAAAGATAAAAGAGGAAAGTGTGATCTTTGAACCAAGAATTTATCCATATGTTGCCATATATTTATCTGAATAATAACGTATCACTACTTTAATGAGAGTTTATCAATATCATTGCATATGTTTACATTACAACAACTAAAACTGATAAAAGGTCTTTAAATAAATGGAAAGTTCAAAAATCGAACAATCAGGCACACGCTCACCCAATCATGGACAGCGTCGTATCCAAGCATTCCTGCACTTGTTTTGATGCAAGGATGGCGGTGAACAACACCTTGGTGAACGCTGATTAAAATGTCTGTTTCGGCTATTGGCTGTGACCATTGTAATCAGGATGATTAGCTGCAGTGTTCTCTTTGAAAGTGAATCTTGGAAGTTGTTTTCAATCAAGAACGTATCATCACACTGGATTTAAAATTTCTGAAGCGTGCTGATGTCGAAATAGCAATGTCATCGAAATTTGGACATTCTTCATAAGGTGAAACGAAGTTGCGGTGTTAGTCGCTCCTTCTTCAAACAACCTCAGTGTTTGAAATGAATTTGACGTTAAGCCAATTGTAAAAAGTAGAGTAGTATCTTATATTTCGTATCTACTCTTCCTTATCGAGGGAAATGAAAGCAACATTTTTCTTTGGATCACTTGGTCTTGTGGCGATTATCAGTAGTGTAAAGTAAAATACAATAAGTATCCATGAGAGTTCGTTCCAAAATGTTCTCCATGGTTGACTTCTCGATATCTCAAACGTGATTTCGTACCAACGTGACCAGCCGGATGGGTTACTAAAACCTCGATGGGGAAAGTCAGTTATTCCTTCACCCAATGCGTAGCCACTGACCCCGAGGGTTAAGGCCGTACATAATTGTTCAAACAGTGTCTTCAAGGATGGACGAGTGATTTAGTGCTGATGCAAACTTGCTCTCCGTTGTATATTTCGTAAAAAAGAAAAGAAACAAAGGTTAAACTTAAAGCTTAACACTATCTTCAACTGTCGGAAACTACGCATATATTAGATTTTAGCGAAATATTCACATATCTTTATACTAAATATAATTTAGTCCAAAACTTAGGATTTCTTTAAACTGTTCCGGTTTTCATTCCGTTATATTATACAGTGTGTCCACCAGAAAGTGGGCACCTTGTTTAAAACACAAATAACTTTTCGAATTTTCAACAATACAATGCGGTTTTTATACCGTTAGAAAGAGGATTTTCAAAACTTTCCAAAAATATAAGTTGTTATTTATAAAAAAATTTATTTTAAAGAATATTAAGTTTTTTTTGTTTCGATACGGTTGTTAATTTTGTAATGATCAATAAAACAGACTATTAACGAGCAATTAGCCTTTTGTTTCGTTGAAACAACCGCTGTTGGTGGTGTTGTGCTAATTTTGTCACGAAATTTTTTTAGAAGGCACAAACTTTTTTTCATTGTGTATTTCTTAAATTTTTTAATATGATTTAATAATTTCATATTCCCAACGCATTGCCAAAATCTTTATAAGCGAAAAAACAAACTTTTTATGAAATTCATTCGATCATAAGAAAAAAGTTGCATGAGTCAAAAAGTTATGTAGCTGTTAGTCAGGCTTTTAGACAACAGTTTCTGGGTAGAAATCCACCATCAAAAAGCACGATTCAAAGTTCTTAAATCTTTGTAAAAGAATTTAAGAAATGAAACTTCATGTTTCAAGCTTGTGAAAACGTAAAGTTTCCCTTGTATAAACGCAGCTTTATTGCAATGTTTTAGTTTTATATGATTTCCCATGCTAATTGAGTCATTAACTGCTATTCAAGCAAGCGTTAATTGATCATTATTGATTTAATGTCATGGTTTCATGGTAAAATCGATTATATTTCCCGAAAAATTGTTTTTTCTATGAAAAAGGTCATATATTTAGAAAGAGCAAAAAATCTTCTTTCTGTTAATATAAAAATTGAAAAAAACAAGCACGAAAAACAAAAGATATACTTATTGAAAGTTAGGTGCCCACTTTCTCGTGGACACACTGTATATAATAGGCACCTTACGAAACTACGACGGCAACGTAGACGACGACGTGAGGCAAACAAAAGATTCACTTTACTCCATAGATTTGCTTTAGAATGGAAGTCATTTCACACTACACTATTGGGAAATATTCTTAATTTTACTAATATCGTTATTAGATTTGCACGTTCTACATACAACGTGAAAAGTAATATTTTGAAGTCGTACTGAAAACGAAGACGTGAGAATAGCAGTACTTCGGGAAAAATTTTCCTTGGTTCCTTCATGATTCTGTTTCTCCATCTAAAAACAATTACGATTACTATATAGTAGCACGTGGTGTGACGTCAGTTTTTTTGTTTTATTGTCACAGGGGAACCATTGTTTCCAAATCGGCGATTTAATGTTTCGTCACGGGAAAGTCGAATATGACACATCCTTTTCGAAGTTAGACTCAGTAAAAATTTTTACCCGAGTTACTAGTCTTATATATAATAGCGAGTGTGTGTCACACTCTGTGATAAATTTTGTTTAATTTTACGGTCAAAATCTTCTTAATCGTGGTCATATTTTTCGTTAGGCCATGCAGTTTTTTACGATTATTATATAGTAGCACGTGGTGTGACGTCAGTTTTTTATCGTCGCGGGGGAACCATTGCATTGCATCCCCAGGTGATTCAAATTTTCATCACGGGGTTTGCACACCTTGATTGTATTTTTCGTCACCTTTTTTCGACACGGGATTTGCGTACATCATTTTCGAAAATTTTTACCCAGGTTACTAGCGTTTAATAAAAATAAGATTTAACGAGCAATTAATCTTTTGTTTATGTAACCACATGACCCGTACTTGGAGATGTTTTGTTTCCGCATCTCTTGTAGTCTTTACAACTACATCTCACTACAAGGATCCCAGTGGGCATGCGAACGTTGGTTCAACGTTGAATCAACGTCACACCAAAACGTCGGAACAACGTTGAATTATGATTGAATTTGAAAGGTGAGGCAACGTTATTTCACAGACTAAGTTACAACGTTAAAATACCAACGTTGATTCAACGTTTTATATTCAACGTTGTGTTAATGTTGATGAGCAGACGTTGATGCAACGTCACTTCCCAACGTCGGAACCAACGTTGGATTATGATTGAATCTGAAAGCAGAGACAACGTTATTTCACCATGGCAGTTTCAACGTTGACATACTGATGTTGATTCAACGTTTGATGTGTAACCTTGACTTAATATTGGTTTAAAACATGATTTCGATCAGCTTGAAAGAGAACTTCATTTTACATTAGAGACAAGACATAACAGCAAATTCCGTTTTAGCATGTTTCTTAACAAATATATAATAAATATATACAATGACTTTCATACACGTTTTCTTTTTTCATAAGAAACCTGATCACTTGCTTTAGGGCTGGAGTTCTCAGCTTCAAAGGTTCTTATTAAGTTCCTTGCTTATTAACTGTGTTTTTTCATTTGGCGTGACACGTTTCTATTATTATCATCACACAAGAATTTAGTACATTTCAGAAAAAGAAAATTGTTGCTGTTTTTTCATTCTTCAGCCTAGTAACTTCCTGAGCAATTCATTATTTTTAAGCCATTTTCAGCCTCAGGTTCCTTATAAACGCGTTCTTTACAAAACAAAAAAACATAAAACATTAACATATATATACATGTGTATATAAACTGAAAATAATTTTAAAAATCAAGATCAAAAAACCGAGGAACCGAATATAAGTGACGATCGTTGTTGAGGCATTTCTAGATAAACTTCAGACCTTTTGATTCATTAAAAAGAATTATGAAAACACGATTGTTTGATTCATTAAAAAAAGAATGTTAAAAACACGAGTGATGGTATCAGATAAAAAATAAAGTAAATGAATGTTAGTTTACGTTTTAACACGATATGCATAATGCAGAATGATGTTGCGGTATTTTACATTTTACCTTTTAACAACGATAACAATTAAACTTTGTTGTTTCATATAAAACTTCAGTCTTGCTTCAATTTAGAGATCTTTTAAAAAAGATTTTAATTCAAAGTTGTATTCCCGAAAGAATCTTCAAGAAGTAATTAAGTAATAAAAAGTTTGTTGCGTCAAGAAAAGTCTGTGCTTAAGAAGTAATAACTTCGAATTCATTTAATTACATTCCCGAGAGCATCATAAAAGTTAAGAGACTTTGAAAAATTTTGCCGGAGATCAAGCTTAAAAAGGAACACCGTCAGTTTAAAAATCCATTAGAGAACACTCTTCCGTGGACGTTTCAAAATACTCCTTTTAAAACTATACAGTATAAAAATCTTTATGTTATTTGTACCTGAACTTCATAATAAAAACTTTTACTTGGCCTTGCGAAATAATAAACATATCTGTGTTTCCTTTTTATCTTCAGCTTGATAGTATACAAATTTTAGAATCATATTCGACTAGTCAATTAAAAAAGTGGTCATCTATTGATTAATAAAATGGGTATAAGCTGATGAGGAAGATGAGCTGTGCTTCAAGATTCCAGAGCTTTATAAAAACAGGATAGCTTACCTGGGAACATGAAATAAAGTTTAAGACATTGACAGCACTGATGTGACATAATTCTTAAAACGTTGATTCAACGTTGAATTTCCATCTGATGAAATAACGTTATTGATCCAATGTTGGTTCAACGTTGATTTGCAAATGTTGTATCAATGTTAGTTTTCAGACGTTTTCAGACGATTTAACCAGTGGGGTGCAGATTTCGAATCTTTAACTTGAATAGGCTTCTCACTTTCTTTGTGTTATACAGTCGCCTCTCTATAAGTCGAACTTTCATAATTCGAACTTTCTCCAATTCGAACAAATTTCATGGTCCCTTCACCTCTCGTTATTGGAACTCTCCATAAATGGAACCGTTTATTCGGTCCCTTTGATGTTCGAATTACAGAGAGTTTACTGCGTGTTTTAACAAAACATTAAATTCATAATTGGTAATACCCCTGAACTTTTTTAAAATTTCTCTCATATTTCTTCATTCTTCTCTCACAGTATGGAATCTCCAACCAAACACGTTTCCTTCTCTCATCGAACAAATTCTTAGAACTGAAGAAGTACGAATTTTTGGAATGGTTGGACAAGTTTCTCCAATTAATGATTATAATCAGCAATATTGAGCGGTATGGAGACGACAAAAAGGAAAATGATGGGGGACGAGGACTTGAAAACAAATGAACCTGGATTACTAATTAAAACGTGCGAAATGATCATTACAAACGGATTGCAAAAGTTTCTCCTTAATTGGGTTGAATCAAATGTATTTACCAAAACATTTGAAAGTTTAGTATGGTTGTGCCATGGTCAAGCCAGTAATACTTCCATTAACAACGCAAGTGATCTATTTAGTTTAGGACGTAAATTTCCAATAATTTTGATTTTGAGGTCGTTGTCATGTTGTATTGCAGCCGAGGCACGGCACGTGCAGCCATTTGGTTCTCCTCCCCAGTTGCATTTATGTAGCAGTATTATGTTATAATAGTGTATAGATGTATTTTGTCCTCTCTAGGGTGTTATATGTTTTATGTAATTTCTTTGTTTCGTATTGTGACTGTCCTTTTGTTGTAATTGCTGCTCGATTTTAGATGTATGTATAAATTCATTTCAGTTTTTGTGAGGCGTTCGTGTGCACTTATGTTAGTGTTGTGAGACTTATATTAGTCACGTTTTAGCTATGGTTTTGGTTTTTTTCACATCCCTGTATTTTTAAGACTGTTATTTAGTAAGTATATTTTGTGTGTGTGTGTTTCTGATTTTGTTTGAATGTTTCTAGTTTCTTGTTTAATTTAAGATTAGGATTTCTAATAGCCTCCTTTTTTTGTTCTTTTTTTTTTGTAGCGTATTTGCTGTTTGGAAAATATATATGTTTATCGTTTTCAAACGCATTTTGGATAAGTTTCCGTTACATGTTGTTTATACCAGTGATTTTTTTAACCTTGCGTAAATTTCGGAAAATCAGTTCTTTCAACATATAATAATCTCAGATAGTTTCCCAAAAATAATGATCAATAAACTTTCGAAAGTCTAGTGGGTTTCTTCGGCCATGCTGATAGTCTTCCATTATGCAAGCGGCGTCCTAATCAAAAAGTTGAAACTACCACGTGAACCAACAAATATTTAAGATGGACGTTGTATGAACCAATGAATTTCGGCTAATCATTTCATTCGGTTACTGTTAGTAGATTGAAACAAAATAGTGGCTCCAATACTTCTACAACGCATTTGTTTCGAATTTATTCTTTTATTGAGTCTTTATGTGATAAACTCGAAGTATTACTTTTTGCATAAAAAGGACTTGGTTTTTCTCTGAGGGGAAGAGAATATCTATATCTTAGCACATTGAGAGCTCCTTTCAAACGTTAACTTCGCTGACATCGCTGACACAGTCATAAAGGTTTCATGTTTACCCTCAGATTTATATGTCGAAGATAAACTTTTAAAAAATGAAGTAAAAGTAAAATTTCTTGTACTATTTAATTTCTCCCCTCTAGTCCTGTCGTGGAAGTGAATTATGCCCCCTAACCTAGAAAAAATTTGTTTTTGAAGCTTTCCCAAATTTTTTTTATTAAATCTACTAAATTCTACTTGTCTTTGGTTGCGACGATTAAAAGGTAATGTAATCGTCGTAATCGTCGTAATCGCTGTTAGTTCCAAGATCGTGCTCATCTTAGCTGAGGCTGAGTGTAAATATGAAGTTAGATATCGTGACGATCAGAAATAAAAATTATGTTATTAGATTTCGCTAAGCGAAATACATTGCTTTTAGTGTGGTTCTATCTATCTCTTCTATCCGTCCCATACGGAGAAAAACAGAAGGATTTCAGCTATTTTTAATTCGAAGCATCACTTTGAAATTTAGTTACGCTTATGTTATTAATGCTTCGAAGATCGCCTACAGTTAAGGAGCAAGCAATTTTAGTTTTTCACTCTAACTTTAAACCGTCTGACAAACTGTTCCTGTATGTTGTTTGCTATGTTTACTTTGTTTGCAGTATTTTGGATGGATTTTTTCTTTCTGTTTTGGATCAAATTTTTTGATTTCTGCGAAAGCAAGAAATACATTAGCTACAACCGGCTTTGGTTTTTGTTCTTCGTTGTTTTTTTGAATCGTGTATGCTCGAGGTGTTTAAAATGCAAATTTGGTCGTGTCGTCATAAAATGTATACTTTGTGTTTGACTGTCAATAAAATCAATGAAATCAATGCGTGTTCTGGGAACGTGCAGTGTACGTCTTCGAATTCCAGCGCAGTAACCACTTAGATTTCAAAGTGATGAATGTTAAATGGATTTGAAAGAAATTAAAGATAAAAAAGATCGTAAAGAAGTTCTCGATACTTTGTAAACAGAGTGAAAAAGACAAGCTTTTGCTTATAAATGTCTGAGGCTTGTGTTCGTTTGTACACGTGTGGGTTGTATTACTTTTTAAGCTCTGGATTAGTACAGCTCACAGCTCAATGTCCTCTACATCAAGAATGGTTGTCTACTGCGTCACTTATATTTGATGTTTCTCTAGCTATTTAAATGAATTTTGGTATTATACTATCCCATTTGGTAGTATATTTGATCTAATTGTATTTAACCTTATCAGTTTTTTAACTGTTACTAATTACTACGAGCAGTCTTCTTAATCACCGTGCACCATTCAAAAAACTGCACAACCTGCATTCAACACACATTTCCGCTTTAAGTTATCGATTCATGCAGATTTTTGTAAGTTTGGATCATGTATTATATTGTTCATGATCGTTTATTTCTTATAAGCTAACGGTGTAGGACGTCAGTTCGTAATTAAGAAGATATATACATACATAATATTGAATGCTTAAAGCATATGATTTACGTTGTCATAATCACTGATATCTGAAGGATTAGACTTAATATTATTGCGTCCCCAAGTAAATTATGTCATTCAGATGAATGAGGGTAATAAACCTTTTTTCCACTATTACTGACCTAGAAAAAACATTTTCAGAATAAAAATTATATATTTGGATAGATCTCAGAAAAAGCTTTCTCCAGATATAAGAATTGCAAAATACTGATAACTATTTAGCATAAAAAATGCATTCGAAAATCTTGCACAATTGTTTTTGATACAAACTGCACAAAGTTTCACAATGCCCTGGAGGGTATGTGCAATTAAATAAAACAGCCCCAAAGGGCGGTAACTCAGCCGATATAACAATTATAATTGCGATTAAATTGTGCTCATGTTACATTACAGGCAAGCCCTTTGAGATGACGCTTATAGAAAGAGGCTAGTACGAAGTGAGAAAGACTAAATAAATTGCAGAAGTATATCTAACATAAATTATGTAAAATTATATGGATCGAAGACTTTCACAATTGTATTGACTTCAACACTATTAAATCTATTACAATCAAATGAGCTAAAATAGGTCAAACTTGCTTAAAAACTGAAGAGCTTGTCAAATCTGCAAAAGTGACTGCCAGATTTAACATCAGGACCTTCCAATTGCTCTTTGTGCAAACCTTTCAAATTTTGCCAGAAATGCGAAACATATTTAAGTAAACGTTACATAAAATTGTTCACAACTTGGATTAGTAGGAGCAGGAGAAACTTGGGCATTTCAAAGATTTTACTCCATGACAATATAAAAATTATATTGTATATAATTTCAATCAACATAACATGCAATATGAAAATCTATTTCTACTAAACCTTCCAGAGGCGGATCAAGAAGTACCTTCCCAGCCGGCAAAAGAACGTCCTTGAAACGTTATATAAACGTCATCACATAACGTTATAATGACGTTCTCATGTGAAACAAGCGACAACGTCATTTCCTGACGTCCACAGGACGTCCTGAAGACGTTGTCACTTGAACGTTCCTTGAACGTTTTAATAACGTTCTTATAACTAAATTCCGAATGCTTCTAGGAGACTATGCGTTGAATTTACTCCAACCGGTTAGTTCAAATTAGAAAAGTCCAGAGGTGGGAAGAAAATAAACCGATGTAGGAGAACACGTTTCTTGACAAAAAAATATAGCTCTTATACAATCTTTATCAGGATAGAAAATTAGATTATAAAAATAAAACTTCCTTCACAAACATTAGTAAAAATATTTACACTGTAAATAAAAGTCAAAATCTTTTCGATAAAGATTTGATACATTATAGCGGAACCATAGCGTGCAATGGAAAACTTAAAGTATAACTTCGTATAACATAACTATAAACAACTTACAATAAAATATTAGGTATTACAGATGAAACGTCGTTCATAAATGTTAGTATAAATTAGTTAACAATGATAAATAACAGTGTTACCACAGCACGCTTTAAAAATACGTGACATAAACAGCAAATCGTCAGTTATATTAAGTCTCTGAATCTTTTAAACGTCCTTAAGCCATAATGCAAAGCAAGAATTTGGTCCTTATGGAAGGCATAATAGGAATAAATTAATGCATACTCAGTTGAAACATCTTCTGGATATATGCCACTGGTAAAAATGTCCGTACAGAAATGCTTGTATATAAATAACAACTAAAAATCAACTGATCCTATATGTTAAGCCATGTTAAGAAAAATTATGATCGATTTCGTGATCAAAGCAGAAGAAGAACAGACCTAAATTTAATAAAACCAAATCCATCATTTCTCTAGTATGCCCTCGATAAGTGGAAACTTCTTTAGTTGAAACTTTCATTAAGTGAAACAGATTTTTACAGTCCCTTGGATGTACTTAATTCAATCAGCAAAGTGGAACTTTCCTCTAAACAGAACGTTTGAATTCTCTCTGGTTGTTTGAATGTTTATGGCAAAACATTTGATTTCTATAAAGATGAAAACATAAAAACCATATCACTAGTTACATTTTTAAAATGAAAGTGCTACAGGCATCCAAATGAAGATCACCTACTGTAAGTGTTGCAGATTAAATGTGATAAATACAATGCTTTGAAAAAATTGATAGTGCGGTCAAAAATGTGTAGCTGTACAAAGAAATATGGTAATTTGTGAAGCCTTATTTTTCGTTATTCTTTTTCCATTATTATTCATAATTAATTCATTTTCACGAAAATCGGTTAAGTAGAACATTTGATAAGTGAGGTTTGCCTTATTGAGTGCATACTGTATAACAGAGTGTCACATGTTGAGCTCAAATTAGATCCAAAATAATGAAATTCATGTATAAGAGTGTGGAAAAATACAACACAAGAAAACTGTTTCTTTTAGTTTGTTTGCTCTTCTCTAATTTTTCAGGAGCATGTTTCAAAACATTGATATGCACTTTGTTTACTCATGTCTACAGAGTTCTGAGTAGCCAGTAAATCGCCTAAAAGAGAGAAAAAGCAATAAAAATATAAAATGATAACAAAATGTCTTATTCAAAACAGAGTCACATTACTTTCAGTAGTATCCATGACACAGGTTTAAAATCTTAAGAAAGTATATACTCCTACAAGTAAAAATTGTGATGGATAAAATTGTATGCGAAATAATATTAAATAAATACATACCTACACGCAATAACATGATATATGGCTACAAGTTTTCATTTTTCTTTATGCCACCAAGGCTATACTCAAACAGCAATGCAATCGTCATTAGTTAGCCTTAAAAATGAAGTGCAGAAACATTGCATAAACATTTTTATGTCTCCTTCAATCAACGAAAAAATTAGTCTGGAATATTGTTATACAACACGACCCTATTAACCAAGATTCTGTAGAAATGGGATACATTATAAGTAAAAGTATTTTCTTATATTATCCCTCCCTTGTCTTCGATGAAAAAAGCAAGAAACCACTTGAATTTGTGGGGCCGTCTGTTCTTTGGTGTCACATCCTTGATATTAGGTCAACTAGCCTACTCTTACGATAGGCGTATTCAGGGTCAATAAAAAAGTGTAGGTGTCCAACATTGTGATATTTCTTTTCAGTCTTATGTATCGATTAGGTTACTTGCACGTTTTTCTGTTCTAATTTAAATGACTAAGCTCTCCTCCACAAATTTTCACTGAGCTCCAGATACGCCTCCGCTTCCAGACTAAAATTTAGTGATTCTTAATGACAAAACGAAAATACTTACCATAACGATATATATAATATTTGTATTTGTTCTCTCTCACATCTTTACAACCTTTTCTTGACACCATAGAAAGCTGAAAAATAACATTACAACTTAACATTGCTTTTTAAAGATAATTTTTTTGAAAGCTTGTGCAAACTACACTTGAAATTAACTTTTATTGAACATAGTCATGACATCAGTAAGGTAAAAATTAAAAAAAAATCCAAAATAAAAAATACACTAACATTAACTTACCAACAAGCTTTGATAAGCATTTAGTACCAGAATCATCATGCGTGCTGTGTAACCTGAAACACTCATGAAGGCTTCTTCAAATTTTCATCATCAATACTCAAATTATATAATCACCATCATCATTCTCCCCTGTTGTGGAACAGTATTATATTTTCAACATTATATTCTTCGTGTTCAGAAATACTAGCTTCCTATGTCAACAAGAACCTTTGGATTTCTAATCGCCTGTTGCGTCATCTACTATGTCTCAACATTTCAAAAATTTGTGAAAGCCATTATATCATACATTTCCAGAAAAGTCTTGTTATCTGGCTGCAGGCTGAATCAAAGCCTTCTAAACAAAACTTGTCGATCGAAGGGAAAGCAAAAATACAGTGAGATCGATGTGCAGTTCCGCGCGAGTGAAAAGCTGGCGAGTGCTGTCAAACTGGCTAGACGAGGAGGACTATGCTCTCGTGTTTGGAAATTTGTGTGAAAATTAAATGCACAGACAGACCAGTTGTGTAAGTTGATGTTTTTTAGATTCTCTTCTACTTTATATATGTGTACAGAGATTACTTTCAGAGAGGCTTGTCACCAATGTTTCGCTTACAATTCTCTATAACCAACCTAGGTTTATTTACACAATAAATTAACTCTACTACACACACTGACTTATTTATTTGGCTTAGGTACCTAATCACATGTAAGTCAAATAGGTAAGTAAGTAGAGTTAATTTATTATAAAATAAGTGTAGAAGAGTACTGTTAAAATAAAGTTAACAAATCAAGAAATTATTGGGAACACAGATCACTTACAAAATTTGTAAACAAATTATAAAAATTAAAACACAAAAATAATAACAACAACTTTTATTAAATTCAGCAGAAGCTTTCGGTACAACCATCCTTAGTGCTAGTAAAAATCATAATGATTTTATTTTAATACTATTAATTTTATCTGAAAATGATCTTATAAAAATTCATAATCACACAATGATATGTGTGTACAGTATCACAGTAGCAGTTGAAGAGACAATAACAGTTGCATTTTCAATAAGTAAAACTATTTTTTCTTAATAAACAAGTACTTTTAACTTTCGTCCATCTACAACTTACTTCATTAGAAAATAAAAAAGAGAGGCTAAGGTTAAGTATAATATGGACTGGTGGTGTGGGGATGTTGTAACGAGCAGATAAGCATAATTGAAAAGATTAAATTAGAAGTAGAATAAAAAAGAAGAAGACCTACACAATAGCCATGGAAATAAACATATATATATATATATATATACATAAAATTAAGGAGGAAGCACCTTAATTTATAACTAGATAAAAAATGAATTGTTTAACAGTAAAAGAAATCATCTTGGTTAACTTGTACACATGTTTTGTGATAGCACTGTTTACATTTTTTGCATGTCACCTTCTCAGTCTCCACTCTTAAATTGCATTTCCTGCAAGCATCAATGAAATCGAAACCATTTCTGAAATTTTGTAAACAATTTCCTGTAATTTTTTCCAGGATGTGCTTTCGAAATTCTCCTTCATCAAACATCTCTTCCAAGCTTTTTCTTTCTGTTATTTGCTTTGCATAAAAACAGACATAAACACCACAGTTATAAGAATCATCTTGTACTTTATGTTTAGGTGAGATCACATCAAACTCGTCAACATTTGCTTTTAACTTACTCCCTGCCAGTTTCAAAATAACTGATGCAGCATTTCTCAAATGGGTATTTGATACTGGTGTAACTGGTTCCATTGGATCTATATACATGATTGATTTCTTTTTGATGTCTATTGCAACAAGCACCCAGTGACAATTATTTATGTTGTATGGGGAAAAGATGAATTCACTTTGTGTAACATCTTTATCTGACCAAAGTGATTGGAAAGATGAAGAATGTCCTATGGCTCGAGTTAAAAATACAGTTGATTCACATACAAGGACTGGATTATTAGTGAGAGAAAGCCATTGAAGATATGAATCAATAACTTCGTCAAATAACCAATGCTTATGGAAATTTGGAGCAAAAGATTTGATTTTGTCATATTCCTGTTGGTCCAAATTCCATTCAAGAGATTTTAAGCTGGCATATGTGAGATTGAATGGTCCATTTTGAATGATAGTCATTGTAGGAGGATTTGGAATTGGGATGTCAATGATAGACTAAAATATAAAGATGCATTTTTATGTAGTTAATTCAAAAACAGTATTTATTATCTTAGGTGTGTATGCAAACAGGCAGTGTTTCATGAATGTAAGTCAGGAAGAGAAAATATGTGTACCTCTATCTTTTTACTTTTTCCTGTCATGATTTTCTTGTTGTTCCCTAAGATGAAGTCAGGAATACTGAAAAGTTGGAGACTTTTTTATAACCAGAGCATAATTATTTAGTTATGTACCTGAATGTTCCTTTTTTTTTGCGCTGTTTATTTTTATGTTTTTCATTGTTGTTTTGGGAGTTTTTCCTTCCATGTTTCCTGAAAGAGAATTCACCTTTAATGCAATTTCATTCATTTTATGAATCAAACATTATTTATCCTTTTAATTGGTATACCTGTAAACTGCTTTTTGGACACATCCAGTTTGCAATTGAAATATTTTTTGAATACATCTGCTTTCATTCCAACACGGTTTCTGCTTTTCCAATGTGTTTTCTTTGGCCTTTTATAAGGAGGTAAATCTCTAAGGTTTTCTGTAGCATGGGGAATTTTTCTTTTCTTTTTTCCGGGAAGGCAATCTGGTTTGTTGTTAGACAGAGGTAAGCCATCATTCTTATCTGTACCTTCAGTTAATTTCTCTGTGATCAGGTGGCAAAGATCAAAACACTCTTTCAATTTTGTTTCACTTTTACAATTATATGTTAAGTCGATAGCTTCCTTTAGTATAATTCTGCATCGTTGCTGTTCTTGATGTAAGGCATTGTGCTTATGTCGAGGCGGTAATTCTTTGAATTGACTGCAAACTTGTTGTGTTTGGTCGTTTTTAGCACAAGTGTCCTCACATAGCTCCGACTCAGAATTTTCTTCAATTTTACTGAAGTGGCCTGTCTTCATTTTTCTGGAAACTACATCTTTGTCCATGCTAATAAAAGGGCTGTTAATGTAGTATTTCGGGAGACGCTCCCATGACCAGCTATCAAAATGGTAAAAGATGGCTAAGATATGTTTACAAGGCCAGACTGTGTGGCGAAAGTCGTAGCAGCTACACGAAGGGACGGATAGATCAACGTCATACAAAACTTTGCTTCCTGGTGTTTGCGATTGGAATTTGAAAATGCCTTTCAGTTCATCTACACAACTAATTTCTTCCTTTACTATAGTTTTCGCAACATCTTGTCTCTTCAGAACATGTTTTACGAAACTGTGCGGCCTTTCATGTAGGTAGATGGGTATGTTTTCATTGTATGCAGAGATCGTCGAAGCCAGTTTGTTGTTCTCTTTTGCGTACAGTTGGTAACGTTCCGGCAAGAAAGTATTTAGTAGCATTGTTATTAACCCAGTAACCGTTCTATCGCAATAGTATTTCAAGTACATATGCTTTAAAACTTTGTTTAAAGACTCGACTCCGTTGTTTGTTGTTACGGAGCGGTCGGCTAGTGGATTGCGATAAAATTTAACCCATCTATGCAAAAGAGGGAACCAATATTGATTCACGTAGTGTTGCACAGATTTTTTTTCCCACAACGGACTCCCTTTAAGTTTTTTTAACCGTTCACATAAGTCTTTCCACGTATAACTTAATGCGATGCTTCTCATGTGCGATAAAAAATGTTCCTGTTCTTGGAAAGATAATTTATTTTCACTTTTCCTGGCCCACCGAGTCCATGCTTGTTCTCTGTGAAAGTCGCAGATATAAACGGTCATTCCATCAAAAACTTCTTCGAGGGCCGATATTTCAGCTTCACTGTAGTCTGTCATCCCATACAGTATTTTCCAGCTTACACTCCAATCTTTTATGATTAATAGTGCCTCTTTAATTCGTTGCTTTGTTTCTGAATAAACAATGAATTCTGCCACTGGAAAGTATCCGACGTTAGTTTGGACTGCCATGATAAATAGTGGAAGAGCGTATTTTGTGGTTCTGTACGTAGCGTCTAAGAAAACTATCTCTCGACCGTACTTTTGTAGCATTTCCTTCTGCCACTTTTCCTGATGAACGTACAGAAAGTCAGTTTCTTTTCCGTCATCACTAATTGACTGAGGTCGAAAAAAGAAAGAACTTTCACTATTATTTTTCTTCCACTCCTCGATTTTAGATTGCAGTGATGCTTGATCTAACTTGTTATACCGATATGCTCGAAGTGCCAATCTTATGTGGTTGGAAATTGTATTTAAATCCGGATAATAAGATGCATTAGATGGGTCAATCGCAGTGATGGCATCTTTCTGTAAAACGTTTTTTACGAAATCATTCAATTGAAGTTTAATGATCCTTGGATCAACAATGCCCTCGCTAACAAGTTCGTATATCTTTTCGATCACTCTTTTGTGCAACGGTTGCACAAACAAATTACCTTTATGTTCAGGATCATGATTTTCATGCGATTCTTTTGTTGGTATGAGCAAATAAAACCTTTTCGATGGCTTTGCTGTTTTTTGATTAATGGCTGTTCGGAGCGCTTCCAATTTATCTTGTTTAAGTTTTCGTTTTTGGCGATATGATGACATACCATAAAGGCCAATGTCTAATCCAAAATTTGGGTACATATTTACTTCCCGAACTATTAACTTTGCGGGACAATCTTTCTTCCTGGACCCTTGAATTCTTGTTTTTGTTTCTTTCTCTTTTCTGGAGTAGCCGTGTTCGTTATATAAATTTTCTGGTTCCTACGGTTTAATAAAAAGTTTTTTTTGTTATTATTATTTTTTGTGAAGTGCGCTTATAAAGCCCATGCAAAAATGGAGAAACAAATGAAAAATGTACGAGGCCCATTATGTACCTTTGTGTCAGTTTTTCGACTGAAATCTTTCCCAAACATGCAGCACCTTTCTACAGTAGCTTCACATGTAAATGGTATACCGTTGAATTCTACACTCCAATCCTTCCTTTTCATTTCAAAAACAGGAGTTCCTACACAATACAACAACACAATGAAACTGAAGAAGTAGTTAGTTAGTCTGTGGATACTCTTAGCCACGGTGTTAAAAATATACCTGCACCAGTAAAATGGCCACTTTTATCAGCGGTCCTCGATCGATTATGTTGTACGCCAAAAAATAACCCAGTGGCCTTTCGATAATTTTCAATAAAACTTTCAACATCATCCTTCGTGGTTAAAAAACCTAAAGAACATTTACCCTCACTCTCAATTATAGCTGCATTTTATATGTCGAAGCATTCCCATAAAGATTATAATTAATTCTCATAACAGATAATTTGTAAAATCATATTCATCACCTGTGTAATATGCAGATCCAATTTTACGTAAATTATGAATGCAACTCAAGATTGAATCCATTATAACCAAATACACAACGACTTCTACATTTATTTGATACTTGATTTTAAAGCTAGTCTCTCTCTGATTTTTGTGTATGGCTATGATTTTTATATTGGAATATTCGCGCGAATTCGAAAGTTAATTCTATTATCAAATTATTCCATATTACGCAAGTACCTGTTCCAGTGAACAAAAACTTAATTTTAAACCATTTCGCAGTTTCGTTTCCATACCCTCTCGTTTGCTTAGAAAAAAGTTTAGACTGAGCACAATAAGTGTTAGTAATGCGAGTCTATTAGTATCACTCGAAACGGGACGGAACTCGTCCATTTTTCGGTGCACATCGATCTCACTGTATTTTTGCTTTCCCCTTCGTCGATCGAATAACTACCATCTTTTTTTTACCACATGGTCAGACCAGAGTAAACCGTGTGAACATGTGATAACAAACTTGTTATGTCAGGGGAGAAATAAATAAAAAGCATGTCGCATAACATATTCTGTATAAACTGCAAAGAAAAATAAAAATCTTCTCACAGCTGTTTATTATGACATTTTACGATTAAATTTAAATTCCGTCACTTTCAATATATAATAGTTATTTAATATTTTTGCCATCATGTATGTGAATCATTTAAATAAAAAACAACAAGTTTTTAATAACTAAGCAAAAGCTTTCCGGTATGTTACCAGCACTGATGATGGTATAACATACCGAAAAGCTTTTGCTTTGTTTTTGAGCCATGTGGTAAGCCACTCACAATCGATACAAACCAGAAAGCCATGTTCGGAAATTTGTGTTTGGCAGACGAAAATTCAGAACGACACTACCATTATTTCACATTCTAAACTGATCTTAGGCTTATGTGGTGTAAGCACGACCTTTTAGTTCATGGTTTGGTCGTGATTCCGTCACCTTGCTGACGTCATATTAAATGACTTTAAATGGCGTCATGAAAAAGTCATAAAGAAGTCATATGACTTTTTAACCAAATTCAGACATCGCAATAACGTCATAACGACGTCATGTGTTTGGTGAGATTAATAAACAAATAAACCTTTTCCCACCAAATCATTTCGTGTACGTCGAAATCTTCGTGTGTACGTCGAAATCATTGTGCGTACATCGAAATCATTGTGCGTACGTCGAAATCTTTGTGCGTATGTCGAAATCTTTGTGCGTACGTCAAAATCTTTGTGCGTACGTCGAAATCATTGTGCGTATATCGAAATAATATATATATTGAATATATTGGATCGCTATTTTCTAATATTAATTTTTGGAATAAATTTGGTTATATCCACAACGTATTTGGAACCACTTCTGTTTCTCCATAAATTGTCAACCTTTTTAGAACGTTGATAAAACGTTCCATGTACGTCCAAAAAGAACGTTGATAAATAAAACGTCAATGGGACGTTGTAATAACGTCCTAAAGTAACGTAACCAAATTAGAACTAATTTGAAACGTCCTAATTACGTCCTGTGCCGGCTGGGTTAAGGGGATTTACTTTTGCGTGGACTTATTTTTGCGAGGCACATGGAGTTTTTTCCGAATCGTTCATGTCTTGACGTTTTGCGTGGATTTATAAAGTTAATCGACGCAAAAAAAAAATCCCCTTAAGATAAGTCACAACTTGTGCAAGAGAGTGTTAACAATTCAAACATAAAAGAAAAACATTCAAACAATTCCATTGGTATAGTGCGTTCACTCTAACTTGGAAAATCGTTAATGATTTTTATCAGACACGTTAAAGTAATGAAACAGAACGCTTATTAAAAGTTTAAAAATTCTTTTTCTACCCTTATTAAGACAAAAGACAATCAATGACTTTTAAGTGTTGTGGGAATTGACGCTCAATTTCCACCAGATCGTGCAAAAGGATATTATCCAAGTTAGAGTGAACGCACTATAATATAAACCGAAGTGACAAATTATGTTAATGCGCTTCTCCACAAGTTGCGCCTGCCCTCTAGATCCGTCACTGACTGCATATTATCATTTGAATCTTTTCATGGAGTTTATAGAAAAAGCAATCGTGCACGAAAAGACAAAAAAAACTTTGTTAGGATCCGTATTACAATGTTCTTTTCAAACATGTTATATTCTGTCCTAGCATGTTACACTCCAAATCTTCAAAGTATGTGTATGTATATTGGTTTGATTCCAATTGTCATTCCTGACATTGAGTATATCCCAAACATAATCCTTGTGCCTGCATCGAGTGGTTTGCAGTAGAAAAAATTCCAATGTGAATTTAACACTAATCAGTCCCAGTGTGAACCAAATCGTTGAGTTTTCCTTCAATATCTCTTCGAAGAACAAATATTTTGGCAAACATTTTATATTAATGGATAGAGCATGAAAAGCTCTTTCATGTGATATAAAATTCACAATATTTTATCAGACATGTAATGAGAAATACGCCTTGAAAGTTGGTGGATAAGACATTTTGAGACACACTGTACATTAAATCGTTTAATTGTACAATATCACCCAAGACAAATTTCATTGACATTAACTTTCCGCAGAAGCGTGCTAGAATTCTAGCTGTAGTGTACGGTAGAGAATTTAAAATCGTTTGTAGAGTACGAAACACTGAGTCACGTCGTTCAGCAGGGATGGTAAAAGAGTTATTTCCTGTATTTACATGTATTTTTAGCCAAATCAATTTTTGTGCGGGACACAAAACAGACTTTGCATCGTTGACAATAAAGCCGGATTGCTGTAAAGACATTTTAGCAAAATCAGACTGACATTTTGCTTGGTTAAAGTCATTTGAAGCACCTGCCCCATCGTCAATGAAACATGCGATTTTTATTGAGTTTTGTCTCCAGTGAGTAATCAGTACCTTCATAATTTTGGTAAATAAAAATGGCGCAGAAGTGAGGTCAAAAGGAAGAACTGTGGAAACAACATAATTTATCTCACCATTTACTACAAAAGAGAATCCGTGGTATTTTTGATGTTCTTCAAAAATATCGATGTGATGATTGTGTGGATGTGTTTGATATCAAACTTAAACATAAAACTGTATTTTTGTAGAAAGTCAGAAAAAACTTTCCAGTCATGGAAAGTTATATTTTGTTTGAACACGTGTTTATTCACATGTCTTAGGTCTAGCATCTTTTCTTATTATGTTTTTATACTAGTGGATTCACCACAAGAGGTATAGTAGACGATTCAACAATCCTTCTTGTTCTTAAAAGTATAGATGTGCTAACAAATTCTTTGTCTTCAAAGCAAAACAATTGTTCATAAAAACAGTATCAAAAGGTATCTTATAAAAAGGTATCTTATAGCCCGTGTTTATGATATCCAAAACAGTACTGTTTGTGTCGATTTCCTTCCAGTTCGATTCAATTTGATGTGTTCCTTAAAGCTGCCCTTAACTATAATTTCGTCACTGATTTGCTTACTATCTAATCTTTCACAGAAGTCAGAACACAAAAATGAAGTTTTATCATACTTAACTTTTAATGAGTCCATTTCAGTACTGCTTGGTATCCGGACAGTTTTTTCGCCAGTGGCCTGCTTTTCCACATGCGAAGCAAAGCGATGTTTGATGGAATTCCCGACGTAGCTGTTGGTTTGCTTGCGATCCGAAACCAGGCCTCCCTCAGAACTGCGGTGGATCTTGGGAATGAAAATAATTTTGCAGACTTTGCGATGGGCTGGTCAACGTGGATGATGGCTGGAAAGGGCGTGGCGATTGAATGTTGAACTGACGTTTCCTCTTTACAGATTTCCTCTTAGCGAGTGCTCTGTTTTCAGCAGCTTTCATCCTCTTTTCGTCATCTTGTCATTACTGGCAAGATCACCTGACAGATATTCGTCCAATGCTGACCAGCCAGCTGGAGATTTATCGGCGAAGCGAATGTGCTTGTTGCGTTTTCGAAGATCAGCCACCATGTTATCGATGCGTTTACAGGATCGTGTTATAGATCCCTCTTCGACAAGAACTTTCTAGAAACTTTCAAGACTTTCTATAAGATTTGTATTAAAATTATATTGTACCTTATTGGCTCGATATTTGAAGGTTGGGGCTTGCTGAATCTTTTTCTCTTCAATCTTTTTTCCAGCAGTTTTGTATCGTGGGAAATTCTTTCTTCCAGCATAGCATTTTGCTCACTAAATTTGAGATCGAGGTAAGCCTTGAGTTGATCTATTCCACCGTTGGTTTCAGTATCCATTGGCTGGTCATCAGTAGCAGGATCAGAAATTTCGATAGATGGGTTGTTAACAGCCATGATACGAATTTGATAAAATTAAAGGAAATTTAATTTTACCGGTTCGAAGCTAATTGACATGTGACTGTTTTCGTGCCATTTCCCCTTATATACTGAAGTCACGTGACTTGCATTTGCTTATTAAACACAGGTTTTCTGATGAATTTTTCGCTTTTACTTTCTTTCTTAAAGTTTTTTCGAAGAAGTTTGTTTTTTTCTCTCTTTTTTCCACTCTTACATACTTTCTTTTTTTAAAAAACCTGTGGTTTTAATTGCGCATCCATGGTTACAATTCACGCATTATGCATATTTGTTTTGTTTGTATCTAATAGCTCTGGTATTTTAAAGTTAAGTAATGCTGTATTGCAGAAGTTATTCAACCTTCAAATTTCAAGAATGTCATAAGTCTATCATTTTTCATGCTTCAGCTCATGTTGCAGAATCCTTATACCTTATAGGGCATCTTGTTGCATGTTCTGGTGGATATAAATTAAATTTCGTTTACACCATAACAGTTTCGTATCTCTATGTTTACACTTAGAAATTATTTTGCAGCATAAAATGGCGTCATTGTAACTAAGGCTCAAAGTAAAATTAAAACTCTATTTTGGATGGATGTAGAAAATTGAAAATGTCGTTGTTATTTTGTGTTCTGTGCTTTTTCTTATTACTTGCTTACAATGAGTCTCTTCGATTTGCCAACCACTATGCTCATCATATGGTTTTACAAAGAGAACCATACCGTGCAGTGTTATGGGGATTTGGTGAATCAGGAACTGATGTATCCATTTCTGTTATTGATGTGGCAAGTAAGCATCGAACATCATACTTCTGCAAAGTGGAATCAGGTATGTAGTTAAATCCACGATGGCTCTCAAATCTGGAAGGTTTTGAGAAAATCTTTAAGTAGCGAATACTCATGATAGTATTTAAACGAAGACTTTCGAAAGTTGATAAAACCTACCAGAATATACACATTCTTATTGCTTGCCTAGACAACATTTGAAACATATTTTCACAATTTTAAGCATACCGTAGTTGGTTCATCTAATCCCTCATATGCAGTTCACAATTTTGTACTGTACCCTATCATTTTCGTACACAGGAATAACAGTTGCGTTGTAAGCATTTACCACATCATGATTGATAGTTGATGGACACAGATATGTCAAAAATATTTATATTTTACTTATTGGAAAAACAATTCTAACTATTTAATTTTTCAACAGAATTTATTTGTCCTTACGACAGTGTTAATGTTTAGTTAAGGCTATCAGAATGGAATGAATACAAAGCTCCTCTGTATTCGCTTGCAACACTTCTAAGAGATTAAGTTCATTCCCAGACGGTTTTCAAAAGGAGATCAACTTCAAAACTTTCAAAGAAGCAAACAGGAAATCAAAATCACCATTTGTTTTTAGATTCCCGGGGATTGAACATATGGAGAGTTATACTGAAGCCTTATAAAGCCGGTGGGCCGTATGAAATATCACTTAATGGTGACAATGGGACAAATACATTTTCTACCACTTTGTCAGATATCTATTTTGGTGACGTATGGATATGTAGTGGACAGAGCAATATGGGATTTACTGCATCCATGGTCTGTCAAACTGTCGTTAATTTTTGCGTCAGAGAGTTTTCATTAATACAACATCTTCTAATCTACATCTAGGCTATGACTGGGCAAAAAGAAATCAACCTAGCACCGAAATATAAACAAGTGAGATTATTCACTGTAAGACCATATTATTCAAATGTCATCGTCCCTGAGCTATCAGCACATAACATATTGCAACAATGGAGTGTAGCATCAAAGCGTACGTACGTTTGTTGAAATAGCTCTTCATATCTACTTTTTATCTAAGCAATAGTTTGGTTCCAAGAATGTCCTCAGTTATATCTTTACATTAGTGCATGACACAAAATTAGAAGCACGTAAATTGCCATATCTAAGATTCTCCCGGTAAATTTCTGTTTATTTTCTCAGCTACAGAACGCCTTTATACATTATACAACATCGTATCTTTTGGCATTTCTGACGTTTAGATTCTGTAGGTGGGCCAATATGGGAATACTTTTCAGCAGTTTGTTGGATGTTTGGTAGACGTCTATATGATCATCTTCAGGTACCAATTGGATTAATCGTTACATCAGATGGTGGAACACGCATAGAGTCATGGTCTTCACCAGAAACACTTAAACAATGCAACATAAGGTTTGTTGATGCAAGCAGATATCATTACCTTTACATACGCTGCTTCTTTGTCATATTTACCTATCCTAAGTGATTTAATCTTGTTCGAGCATTAACACTTCAAACATCAACTTTGAGATTTTGTTTTTTCATTTTCTAAATGCAAGTTAGCATAGTTTATCCACCTGTCAGATTTTTTGTACAAACAAACAAACAAACAAACAAAGTCCCTTCTTCTACTAATTTTGCACACATTGCTGTAAATAGTTCACGTCATTCCTTGCTCATACAAATGAAATGTTTTGCTGTTTTAGCCATAAAGGAGCACCACCAACTGATGATCCGAGAAACAATCTTTCAGCAATGTATAATGCAATGGTTTATCCGCTATTAAATGTTACTTTGTACGGAATAATATGGTATCAAGGTGAACAAAATACAATTAAAAGAAATGATCCATATGATTGCACGTTTCCAGCATTGATAAATGGATGGAGAAAAGAATGGTTCGATGCAAGCCAAAAGAACACAAATCTGGAATTTCCTTTTGGATTTGTTCAGGTAAAAACATACTTAATCACCATAGTGTTAAGTCTCATCCAATTTCCTGCAATAAATTCACCTACTATCTCAATAATGTTACCAGAGGTTGTTTAATGAAAATTAGACCATTTTCATTTTCATATAGCTTGCTACGTTATCGTTATATTATCAGCATTTATTACCATATTATGCTCCCATCAGATGGAAACAAACAACTAATTACGGTTTTGTTCCAAATCCTGAGCAAACAAACACATTCATGGCAGTAGCAATGGATTTGCCAGATAATGAATCACCATACGATAGTTTTCATCCGCGAGATAAAGTGGATGTTGCAGAAAGACTTCTTCTTGGCGCACTCGACTTGGGATATCATAAAGATACGTATTGGACAGGTCCAATTGTTGATGAAGTGCGTGTGAATGAACCTGATAGTGTGTTCGTGATAGTTAACGTTATATATAAATCATCTTCGTTAACTGAAGGAGGTATTGAAGTTCGTTCACGTGTTGGTTTTCAGGTAAAATGATCAACCATTATGTTACCTCAAAGTGTTTAATTTCCCACGGTAGGGCTTTTTTCATTTTCATTTGTCAATAGGTAGAGTTTGATTCCAATGGTACATGGGTATTGGTGACAGTATCTGCATTTGGATTTGATTTCATTGAATTGCTGATTAGGAAAGAAAACAACAACATCGTTACTGGTGTACGTTATGCCTGGAGCGCAGAGCCTTGTCGTTTTAAGGAATGTCCGATTTATGATAAAAACTCAGGGCTTCCAAGTCCACCTTTTATAAAGTTTGCACCATTTGATGAATATTTGGTACATTGATGATGTCTTTCTTGTATCTTTTTATGCAAGCATTGAAAGGAAACTAAATGCCTTTCCTCCTTCTCATTTCGAAAATATGTTTTTAAATCCGATGGATTTTAGTGAGCGAACACAATCTGCATTCTAAACGTTATTATAAAAAAACGAACTCTTGATGTTTTAGCTCGGTTATTACTTGTTACGTTTTAGATGAAATAGGAAGAAAACGTTTTTACGGTAGCAGCGAAAGCGCTTAAAGGCCGAAATGGCAATCAGCCTACGCTTTACAGTCTGAAAAATTCCCTTAACGAAAGTATATAAATTGCAATGAACTTACACAGGCTAGAATGTTTCAAAATCTTATCAACACATTCTATAAAGTCATTTTATATTTTACCGCTTACTCACAAAAATGGATCTTACCCATAAGGGGAAAACAAAAAGAAGGACTTTACCTACTTCTAATTTAAAATATTTACACTTTGATGTTTGTAATGCCTCCTGCTTGGAAGATCACCTCAGTTAAGAGGAAGCCTCAAGCAGAAGTGGTTTCAATTTTAAACCCAACCTCGACCTGTCTAACAAACTATTCTTGTTTCCCTTGTTTCCTTTGTTTTGCAGTATTTGTATCTATTCGTATGGCTTTAAGGGCAGAAACTTTTGTGTGCAAAAACTTTCGCGTTTTTGGCGTTTTTGCGCCTTTTCAAAACAACAAAAAAAGAGGTTACTCATTTGATTCACATTTATTGATTGCTTATTTACTTTCTTCTATTTTGGTTTTCTTTATATAGCAAAGCAGAAGACACTGTTGCAGGCCTGCGAGTGAAACCAACTGATATACTGATGGTTTTCTGTCATGAACCATGAACATCACATAGTTTTTCCCACTTAAGTTTTGAAAATCAGTTTACAATCCAGACAGATAAGAACATATCAATTAATTGTCAAGAGGAAAATTAAAAGCAATGTCAGAAGAAAATTTATTTGTTATATAACGCTAATTGTATTGATCATTTATCTGTTTATCTGGTTTTGAAAATATGTCTACCACCAGGAAGACGGTTATGATGGATAACTATGGATTAAGTATCGATCATCTTCAAACACTAACTATAATATTTAGAAAGATCCGTTAAAAGATTCTTTTCTGAAATCTTCACAACTGCCAATTGCTCAATTTCAATGCCAATTCTGAATGTCAGTTAAGAAAATCCCCTATCAAGGCTTCACACAACGAATTCATCGAAGTTCAGTCTTCAACAAAAAGTCTACAGTGATAGTCTCTGTAGCAGAGATTTCCATAACGCACTAAAAGATCTTTGTGCGTTTCGAAGGTCTTTTTTTTGGCAACTAACTGCTGTCTGCCGCTCTTTAGTGACTTCACCTTATGGTGATTCCCTTCACAATTCCTTTTATAATATCATTTTGCATTTTTATGATCTCACAGGCTAGCGTAGTACTCGTAGGATAGGTAAATACGCCACGGATATTAAATAACATCACATTAAATTAATAAATCTCAAAATTGATTTAATTTAAAAACAAAAGCGTCTGAGACGTCCTATCTAATTTGAATCCATTAAATAAATAATCCGTTCTCGCAGCAACGCGAATCACAAACGTTTCTGCAGATAAAAAAACAAATCAGTAAATAACAGCAGTATCTAATCAATTGATTGAGGTATTAAAACGAATGTATAATCTGAAGGAGTGGTAATACCTTTTGATTGATACTTTTTGACTTGTAAAATGATTTTTATGTTAATAGTAATTTATAAACAATCAGCTCAGAACTTTCAGAGCAGCATTTGGGCCTACGTGGCATTGAAGTAGAAGAACGTAGAAGCTTCCATAGAAATTTAAGATAAAAAAAAGCAATCCGTGTTCGGATAGCACACTTGAAGTGTTCCGGGTCCGATTTCCCTTCTGGACAAACACCAAATTCTACCGGCCGCGTTGCTGGTGGTATTGCTACCTGCCCGTTCCCTCGTGAAATCTCCGGATGTTTCAGAAGTCAATAGGGCTAAGTTAGGGTTGCTAAATTAGTTAGGGAAGAAATACACTGATGGTTTTAAAGTATTTCTTTGATACGTTGAAATACAAATATTATTCTAAAGTAACCTGAAGCATATTATAAGATAATGGGTAAAGGTGTCTGACTTCAAAAACGATGTGTCAAATCCTGTACCAAAAGTTTCATCCCACCTTTTTTCATTGGGTATATAAGTCCCTTGGTGTTTACATTTTACGAATTTGTAGACACGACCATATCATAAACAGTAACTAGGTGGTCACGTATATTAGCAAGTTACAGAGCATGCTCAAATTCTACCGCTGTCACAACTGCAACGGCGATTACTCGGACTTCCATACCAGGATCTCTTGCCTTAGGTATGTTGAGATGATAAGATGTCCTGGGTTCGAGGTTGGCGATTTGTGCTAATATAAAATGACGAAAAACTAAAAGATACTGCAGTTCATCGATGATCTGTTTGATGGTAGAGATCTGTAATGGCGGCGATGTTGTCATGGTTATTTTTGGTATGCTGTATGATGTCATCTCTTCATGTTGCTTCCTTTAAATCAATTTATCGGCATGATATTGGTAAGTACAACGGCGATCCTACGTTGTTCTTTTCACGAACAAAAACAAAAAATAAAAACTCTTCCGTTAATGATCTGTTAAGGAGGAAAGAACATAATTTTGGTCAACTATTATACTGTGAAGATGCTCTCCATACCGTCCTCATCAAGTTTTCCGTTAAAACCAACCAATCAATATGAAGGTTATCAATTTTAACCACCCACTTGGTACTCTCTTGCGCATGTCTTAACTATGAACGTGGTACTCTCCTGCGTATGCTTTAACCAGCGTCGTGCGCTCCCGCTTTTTTTGGTTAGCGTAACAAACCTAGTTCGAAATGTTTTTGTTACAGATGAATTTTCAGAAATTTTTGAAAAAATGGAAAAGGACTTGAAGAAACACTCCAAACAACGGCATCATTCAAAAGGTTGGTATCCACAGGAATATATTTTCAGATTTAATTTTTTTTTTCTTTTCCGATGAATATTTGCTTCAATATGACATACTTCACATACTTCACATACTTCAGCCCTATTTTTGTTTGTCTTCAGCTTTCAAGGAAACAGAAATCGACGACTACGACGATGGCGAAGGTAGTTCAATGTGAATTCCTCTAATGTGCGATGTCCTGCCTCATGCCTTTTCAAATTTTTAATATGCGGTTGGGGAAAGAATTCCTCATGTTGTTATAACATTCCTTCAAAGAAAACATGCATAGTCATACCTCCTCAGTAGAATATCTGTCGAAATACCATGTTTTGAGTTAGCTAGTCCACCCATTTTTGGTTGTATTTAAATATTTTGTATTGCCGTGGTAGAGATAGCGAACGATATAATTTGGGATGATGAGGATAACGATGATGATGATAACCGTAAACGTGGGGCTGCCATGGCAACTGCTACAAAATGGGATAAAATTGGATCGAATTATCCAATACCATATGAACTGGAGGAAGCGTGTAAGTCTTTGGTCTATCTGACATAACACATTCAACATTTTCAAAACCGTAACATAACTATATAAAGTTATGGCTCGTTACGCGATTGTTTACTTTACTTTGTTAAAGAGGTATCCCAGAAGTGGGCAGCTAATAAGAATGCATACACGAGATTTGAAGTTTCGCACCTTCCACCACACAGCACTACGCACTCCCTTTTGTCTTTATTGCACCATATTGCTGCTTCATTTGACATTGCATACTTCTCGTCTTTTTAGTGCCTGTATACTACAAGTTAAAGATATTAGAGGCTATTGATTATTTCAACGAGCGAACATGCCCCACTGGACCAAAGTGGATACCGTTCACGGACCAGCCTAATTACGTCGACTTCGAATACGGAGACTAGTGAGTATTTAGCTTTTTAATTGTGTTATGCAAGATCAAAAAATTTACCAAACAAAGTTAAAGTCACCTGGTTTAAACTTATTATTTTGTAACATATCCTATTCGGCTTAAGCACGTGACTAAACATATCGACATCCCTCTTGCTTTGTCTGAAAAATATCGACCTGCTTGCTTTCTGCATAGAAATACGCTTCTATCAACCATTCGATAGCCGTGCCTTTACCATGTATAATCTTATTTTAACAAATTATGTCTTTTTGAACTAATCTTCCCACGAACTCATGGAGTCAATTCACTTAACACACCTTAATGCCGTTTTCAGTTCAAGTGGAAAGTCCGAAATTTTAAAATAATGGTTTTACTATGGAAAGAAAAACGGGGAATCTCTATTTATATCCCGATTTCCTTACTTCCTTTAGACATTGAAATTTGGTTTAGTTGATGTATTATGTATTCTATTTTATACTTTTTACTTATTTTTCGCAGTTGTTCCAGTATACTTGGCAGAAAAAAGGACCCTAGAAGGCAACGAATAAGCATTGGCCCTAACTGTGCTTACAGAAGTAAGGGACAATTTATTCTTTTTCCATATAAATTGGGCAATTGTAGAATGCTTGATTAAGCACTGATTGCCACTAGTCTAGCTACTGATAGCTAAAATGAAGATTGATTCCCAAGTGAAAATTAAATATGTTTCAGCTTTGCTAACAGTAGTCACTCAAAGTCGTGTCCAGAGCTTCATGTTTTCTGGATACGAGAGAATGACTAATAGACCTTTCCCGAATTTCAGTTTAAACGCTGAGTTGTGGTCGAGTTTCATATCTAACCTCGTTTTTATGCGATTCATTGTTCCACTGATTTCATTACTTTATAACTTAATAACAGCCTCTATTATTCTCAATTCTCACTCCAGTAATTAGAGGCAGTTTGAATATTAAAAGCAAGGTTAGACACGACAACTCGGCCACAATGCATCGTTTAAACAGAAATTCGAGAAAGGTCTATTATTAGTAAACAAGTGAAAATTCAGTTTCGTCCGGAAAAAGAGCCGTTTGAAAATTTAGGAATATTAAAGGCGATCAAATGAGAAGAAAAGTTTTTTTATGATGACCTTTCAAGTGACGTAGCATTAACGTTCTTTTCTCGATAATTACTAAAAATCTGCTATTGCTAACTTATGCCTAACATGAGAAACTTGTCTATACTTATACAGAAGTCATTGTTCATGAAATGCTACACGCCTTGGGTTTTCACCACGAACACACAAGACCCGATCGGGATAATTATGTGAAAATCAATTCCGAAAACATTGAAGCAGGTAAACTTGATTTGTGTTTGATTCTTTCTGAATATTACTAGCGATGGAAAATTCGTGCTTCGTTTACACGATTGTTCTTTTAGCATTACTAATTACGTAACACTTAGTAGATTAGAAAGGAGTGTTAATTGATAGTTGGATAATTGAGATTAAAGACAATAGTATACTTTGAACTATTCCATAACATCAGAGAATTTGATAAAAACTTTGAAAGAAGGAGGCAAATTGTTGCTTACCTTGTTTGTTTATAGAATTAATGAACTAAACAAATTTGACATGTTCACACCGTGTGAAGTTTCGATGGTCTGGAATTGTTGAAAGAACTAACATGCTTCTTTTCATGCAAGAATAGATAGATAAATAAATAAATAATAGATAGATAAGTCTTTGACGTAATTGTTATGTAGGCTGTTCAGGCAGAATTTTTCAATGCACCGTTCGACTTTTGTAGCCATTGCGAACGTTTTCTACATTGATCTGTGATTTCAACGAGGGGTCACACAACTTTTTACTCCAAGCCATTCTCAAGTTATGATAATTTTTCTACCTGGTGGTATGGTCCTTTTTTGTCGCACTTTTCAACTAGTTTTGCAAGAAAACAAGGCACAAAGACGGGGGTCATGTATTAGAGTTTTTTGCAACTTTAATCTTTAAAAATCAATAACTCCAGATTGGCAGGTGGTGGGAACTTGAAATTTTTACAGTAGGTAGGATATTGAGAAAAAAAAAAATTTAAATTAATTTTCGATGATTTATTTTAAGAAATGACGTCATAATGACGTCATAACTCAAATATGACAACAATTCGCTATAAGAGCAAAACAAAAGCATACAAACATTGATGAACAACTTTATAAACCGTTGTTAAAAAACGACTGATAGATAATTAAATTGTTTCGTGCAACTGATACATGACACCTTGAATACTGAACGCTATCTTAATAATGAGCAATTCAGCAATAATCAGGAAAAAAATGAAACTTTTGTAAGATATAATTTTTTAGTTTTCTTGTATTTTAGGAGCGCATGCAAATTTCAAGAAACTCGACATCGACCAATGGGAAGATCTAAATTCGGTATGATTTCATATGTAGGATAGTTCCATCACGAAACTCACTATTGTCGATAATTTGGCACATTGACGGTAGTTATGGCCTTGATAGCCCAGGCTAAAGTAATATAGTTTCCACCACAAACAAATTGAAATAGAGAATGGTACTCCTGTCAATAAATGACATTGAAGGACCTTTCGCCTCGTTTTCAAGTTTAAAAACAATAGATCTTTTCATAAATTACGTCATTACAAGCATCGCCTCGTTTCTAAGTTTATGGATTATTACTTGCTTGACCTGAATAAAAGAATTTTGTGAAAAAGTTTTCCCTGAAGTGTCGTTTCTCTTTGTAAACGGCGCAAACGTCATAACTATTCAGTTTGAAAACGAGACGTTGCTTGTTGTGACGTAATTAATGAAAAGGTCTATAATGATTGTAAAGGCGAATATCCACTTCGGATAATTATCCGCGGACCGGACCGGATCGGTTCGCTAAACAATAGATCACGTGAAAATATTACGTAACATATTAGCACGTGGTTTACTGTTTTACGAACCGAGCCGGTCCGGTCCGCGGATAATTATCCGAAGTGGATATTCACCTAACATTCAGAAAAAGTGGTGAAAAAGAAACGACTAACAAGTTTATGTTTTCTTAATGAGTAGGCCTTGCCCAAATTTCTCTTTAAACACCACGCTATGTTTTATCCAACAATCATAGCCTTATAAAGATTTTTATTGCTTTTAATTATCCGACTGTTGATATGAACAGGTAGTAAGAGATGATGTTAGTAAGACAATAATGTATAAAAACGGGGCTTAAACAGAAATTTGGGGAAAATTCTCTTACGTGATGACTACGTAATGACAGGGATCCCTGGTAATGATTATATAATTATGAATGGAGTTGTGGGAAAAGATATACAGCAATTTCGAATTCAGGATCTATTTCCTATTCGATAAGCGTCGTTCGTATATCAAAAAGGCAAAGAGACCTGGATCCGAGGTTACATACAAACTTTTATCTATAGACCTATGATTACAACTCCGTGTTGCATTACACACGAAAACAATTTAGTGGAAATGGCTCAAACACGATTGACGTCATCAATCCTGACGGCACAGTAAACAATGATATTGAGCTTGGAAATAAATATGGCATGTCACTGGAAGATATGCGAGAAGTGGCAAAATTCTATCCTTGCGGTAAATCATCCTTATTATGATTCAAATAAGTAATACTTTACACCTTTCTGGCTGTTTGGAAGGATGAAATATAAATGGACATTTCTTCGACATGCCATAGCAAAATAACAAAGCAACAAAATGATTACAGCTTCCCAGTGGGTAAATTTGTTGAAAAAGCACTGCGAAGGAGTGCATTTCTATAGAAATATACATACAATTTCAATAAAAATGCTCTTCGTGGCAGTGACTTTTGATGATTTTGCCTACTGGCTTGTTCATGATATCGAAGAGATGTATTCATGAAAATAACGAGATGTCATTAAATAAAGTAAATTTTGATTTTTCTTAATGCAGAAGAGGTTTGGGAACCAGAAGATGAAATTCCAAGAGCGTCACCCATCATTTCGTGTAAGAATATTTTTATTGAAAATATGTAACAGGTGTTTTACGTTCATAGAAAGTGTAACTTAAAACGAACCCACTTGGCAAAGTTTGTCAAAATCACTGAAAAGGAGTGCATTTCTATAGAATTACACATATTATTATAATTAAAAATGCTCTTCATTGCAGTGATTTTGACGATTTTCCCCACCAGGGAAATAAAGCACCATATGAAAATTTTTCTCTTTTATAGTTTGCAATTTCTTTGATGATAAATGTCATTGGGTAACGTATTACAAAAGTCATTGGCAGAAGATATCTGCAGAAGGTATCATACGTCATCATACATGAAGGTTGATCAATACCAAAACTAAAAGGATTATTTGCCTATTGCACTTATTGTTTCCTATCCTAAAGACATTCATTACTTTTGAAGGAGTTCTGCAAATCCGAAATTCAAGCAGCACAAAGACCGGTTACATGTATACGAGGTGGGTTAATGCAACGGAAGCCGGCGCAAGTCCTGGTGACGCTATCGGTACAATCACCATTTGCCTTCACCTGACATACAGAAGATTGACTGCCAACGCCCCTGTACTTCAAGCATTTTACGTCGAAAAGAAGAGTCCGAGGGGCTATTCGTCGCCTAAACAACGGCAGTTTGTTCCAGAAGATATTACTGGTGATGAATGGAACAATGTCCGCTTTGCCTTCTCGATTCAAGAAGATATTAACGCAAATGTACGTGACGTCATTTCCGGAGATTCAAATAGCGCTTTTATACGCGTAATTTCCATTTATCAAAATGTCTGTGCGCACAACCATTGAGTATTTTTTAGCATCCCTGTTAACAGAAAACCAGCGTTCAGTGCTGGAACAAAGCAGTTGAACAAAAGGCCGTTGAAATGATATCAGCGTTCTAAGCATGTTATTAAGCAAATTACTGCAGGGCTTGACACTTGACTTGAAGTTAAATAAAATCAGTTCATCAGATATTTGACACGCTATCTTATCATGACCAAAACAATTTATTGAAAAAGGTTATTGAAGATATAGAAGATGATAGCAATATTATATTAGGAAATCCTGCTTGAATCAAACGCCTGCTCGCATGCATTCAAAAAATGACTGACAACGATTTTAAGTCTGTTATATTGTCTATGTAGCCTGGAGAACTAACTCTCTGCCAACTGTTCAGGTATTCTTGGCATCAAAACATGGAGTTGGTCTGGAAATAAGAGAAATCAAGGTAACAGTGCGGAACGGCTGCAGTGGAGCAATTTCATCAGGTGACCAGCAAATCAGTGATGCAGAAGAGCAATTTGACCAAGGTAATGAGTGTATATTCAAGTTTATTTGTCATATTTTAGACACTACGTTAAAATCCTGAAAATGAGAATGCTCTTCATCAAACTGGTTACTAATTATCCCCTTTAAGTTTGTACTCAAGAATCATCCATGCATACCAACCTCGTACTCAGGGTTTCTTGCCTTTTGTATATCGAAAAGGCGGGAAATCCTGAGGTTGCTATGCATACCTTGCTTAGTATTGTTGGTCATCACGGGAACTACCGTTTCAGCTAAAACTGATCAAGTCTAACGAAGGATCCTTCAATTGTGATTACTCAAGAAAACATCAACTGTATCATTAAAAGCTCTCCCTTTATTTACTTAGAGACCAACGCTGCTTAAACTGGGAAGAGAACTCTTAAGCCACAAATTTGTAGACAAATAAGACGTTTATGTTTTAAAAAATTATACTGCTTGGATTTTCAAAGTAAATAAGCGATAAATCAACCTGATTCAAATGGAAAAACCTTTTTTGTTTAGCCATTTCTACGTTAGAATCTGACATTGAAAACCTCGCCTCAAACTTGGAACATTTCAAGGATTTTATCAAGACACCATAAATCTGCAGTAACCAAGGTATTTATATTCTGTACTTCAAATGGTAGAACATCGCAACTGCTCAGAAAGTGCTCATGAGTTTAAAATCAGGAGAGTTATTATACTGTCTATACTGTCTTCTCATTGACTCTGACAAGCAGATCAATTTTGTAAAAAAATGGAAAGAGAGGAACGATTTACAGTATTTTTTTAAAAATTTTCTTTAACTATCGTTATGGGTTCGTTTCTATATTGCGAATAATACATCTTTCTCGTGATTTCCACCTTCAACACTCACAGAAATTTGGGAGTTCAGGGACCGCGTAACAGGGTGGCTAAGGGGGCTATAGCCCCCAATAATTTTGTCGGTTTAGGTTTTCTTACAGTTTTAGCCATTCTGGTGTAATAAAATTCGCAAAATTTTCTTGGGCCTAATTAGTCAGCACCCCTAAACGAAATTTTGTTCCGCGGTCTCTGGAGTTTCATAAGTAAAATAAACAAAAGAAAAGCATTTCTAAACAGTTTGAGCCTGACATGAATAGATTGACAAATCATCAATATTTTATTGACACCATTTTAGATTCGTGTTTACCTTGAGAATCACTTTGAACTTATTTATTTATTTATTTATTCTAATCTTCCTTACTTCTATTTACTTTCAGATGAAAGGATTTTGTGATGGTCACGTGATTGAAATCATACTTCTGCGATACTTCATAAAGTATATTTGCATTTTTGTATTTTAAATTTTTCCAAGGAATTCTCAAAAAAATCAGGCACATAACAGCGAATATACGTTATATATGTATATAGGAGAAGTGATGTTCCTTGATGATTTTCCTTTTTCTGATCGTTCTGGTACTTTTTCTCCATACGTAAAGTGAATGGACGTGCAGAACTTGAAAAAATACTTTGAGTGATTTTGATACAAACAAAAAAATCTAAACAAATCTTAACTTTTTATCTTTTGCTTCAAGCAAGATTTCGATTTTGTTTGTTTCATACGGGAAAGCAGGGGAAAGCCATGTTTCGAGAAAAAGTTATGGTCTACACTGGCAATTTTAATAGAGTCAATATGAGAACACTAAGGGAGTCATTTCAGAGTGCCTGTGGCGACTCCTTTTGCGAGTCATTTTGACTCCCTTACAAGTATCTTTTTTTACTCCCTTTAGCTTCTCATTACCATGAATGACTCCCTTTCAGTTCTCAAAAATGGCAATATTTGTGACTCTCCAAAGGGAGTCATTTGAAAATGACTCTCTTACGATTCTCATTTCGTGACTCCCGTTTGAGTATCATTTTGAATTAACGCTCAAACAAGAGTCATTTTTTGATCACCTTAAGAGCTTCAATCCGCTATGAGTCCCTTCAGAGCATCATTGCGTTGATGTCAAATGACGCCCTTCTGGACATAATGTGTTAATATTAAATGACTCCCATTCTAGTATCATAATATTTAGGCACTTCTCAACGCTTAGTCATCTTGCTGATCTTGCCCCCGGATTTCATGGTGATCTCAAGATAATTAAGAAAACAATGCCATTTACTTGAAATCATGTATTGATCTTTTCATCTAAACACTATGAATGTATACATACAAAAACATTCATGAAAACGCAAATAGCTTATATACAAACTTGGATATTTCATAACAATAAATATTTTTTGCGTGTTTTTTAATTTCTACGATATACAATATTTCTTTATTATGCATTATAATTCGATTGTCTCCCCCACTTTTCAACAAAAGGTAGACTGAGAATGAAGAAAAACCACGAAGAAAGTTCACGGCGCTAATTTGTGTTAATTAATATTTCATTCAAGATGAATACCAATTTTGTCTTGAAAATAGTAAGAATAGAAAGAAACACAAAGAAAAATTGAATTTTGGATTGCAGATTAAATAAGATGACTTTTCAAAAATTATGTCACATACAGCCGAATAATGACGTTTACAAATGAAACTATACCAATAATACAGTGCGAACTCAAAAAACTGATCATCAACATCATCATCATCACTGCTATCACCAGCAAGATTATTGTCACTTGCATTGATATCCAAAAGTCACTTCAAGTCTTGATGTTGAACTTTGGTGTTTTTGCACAGCTCTTTTGATTTTTGAATTTTAATACACATCCAGAAATATTGCATTGAATAGCGAAGCTGCCCTGTATTGCATGAAAGTTCCAAAAATATTGCACGAGCCATTTGTAATTGACTGTTTTATAAGAGCAATCAAATTGACAGGAAAATTTCATAATAAGAATCTAAAGAAAAAGTAGTATACTGTAAAAAGTAAAGCTGTCACAAGTAATCAAAATATAGTAGCTAATCATTCAAAATCATTTAGCTTTTCCCCAAATACTTTCATTTGAAGTTTATGGCTGATAAAGAAAAACAGTGTACTTATAACATATTTAGTTACTGTCTGCATAGCCGACCGTGTTTTGTGGGCATCATCAGTGTTTTGTTGTTCTTTAAAAGAAATTTAAGGAGTAAGCAAGCTAACTTATCATATAGAATATTAATATCCGATTATTTAAGAACAAGAAAACAAACGAAAGAAACTGTCAGTCACACGGACACATTCAGTTTCGTCAAGAAAGGAATCCAAGAATAGTACAACTACATACCTCCTTATATGAAATATGTATATGTAACCAATGAAACCAGTGAACCAGTGAAGTTAATAAATTAGCTATAGATGTTTTTTTTATTCAATGCGATCGTACGGTCGCATTAAATAAGTTTACAATTTTTGTGGTTATATAGGGAAATATCTATACAAAAGAATAATTATTTAGTAAAAAGCAAAGAAAGTACCGTTAAGAGTTAATAACCGTATCTTTATTGTTTAAAGGTGTAAAATCTTTTATACCGTTATGTGACATCTGAGACTCTCATTAAGAATTGCTTACGTAAAATTTTTTAAAACGTGCGAAAAAGTGGCTTTGTTTTTCGATTTGACTCTCCGACGAGCATCAAAATGACTCCCTTAAAGAGCCATTTAACTTACCTCACTTATGATCACTTAAAGGAGTCCAAATTGATTCCCTTCAAGGTGGTCATTTTAAGGAAATTGAAATTGACACCCCTTAAAAGCAAAATGACTCCCTTAAGATGCTATCTGTATCATCTGATTTACTCCCTTAGGTTATCATTGTTCAATGACTCCCTTTCAGGAGTCGCAATGACTCCGCTAAAACTGTCAGTGTAGTATTATGAGTATTATTAATATTTTTTTTCCACTTTTGTATAAAATCAGGTCCGAAAATCCCTTATAACCTTTACGTCAATGAATTCCAACAGATATGAAAAGAAACGTTATAACGGAGTTCCAGGCCTGCAACGATCTTGAAGACTATTGACGAATTATAAATTTTTGGCACCACTCACTGTTCTTCCATTCTCATAAGTGTCCTCTCCTTTCGATATGAACATTTGATTTCAAAGTACCGAGAAGAAAACCTAGTAGACCCTCTTGATTGGTATTTTCATTTGGTCTTAGTCATCATCCTCTTTAACATTGTTATTATAACCCTCGTGTTCATGTCTTTGACGATGTGAGGAAGACGATACGAAAAGAAAGCCCTGTCATTGCAGGTTGAAATTGACTATGCTAATAATTTGTATATCTTGGACGGGATTGCCATATACAATTGTTTATAACCGTTTACAATTCAGGTGTTTGTCCATAGAGCTCTTAAAAAGTAAACGCTATTGCTATTGCTGTTGCTATTGCTACGTGACCTTGCATTTAAGATCATTCCACTATAGAACACAGGAATGATAAATGGTTATTACTAATGAACAAAAATATACAACGAATTAGGTAGTGTCAACTTAAAAGTTTTGTCCGAAGTGAAATGTTCATAATTCAATGTCTAAAGAAAAGCCTTGTTAGTATTTAAATGCTGACCCTAAACTGAAACTCACTTCAGTTTGATTTTCCCTTTGTCCTTTTTGACAGAAGGGATATTCTTTCACTGCAGGTATATCAACCACGTGTAAACAAGGTAAAGTGAATGTTTCGGCACATGTTTAAGTAATTGCGGGCATGAACAACAGCTTAACTTTCAACCTAGAACCCAGGGTCTCTTGCCTTTTCCATATACGGATAGGATATATCGAAAAGGCAAGAGACCCTGGGTTCGAAGTTGCTTAACTACTTCACAAGAAATGAAATCTCATATAATTGTTGCTATGTTTCACTGCAGTTTGAGATTTAGTTTCACTTTGAGAAAGTAAGAAATTATTGTCTTATGAAAATCATAGAGTATATAGAAACTACGTAAAACTTGATGGTCGGGCATTAATACAGTGAAATTTGGGGTACTTAGAACTCCAGAATCAACTAAACCATTATGTTAGATGAAAAATCTGTAAATATATCGATTTGATTATACTAAGTATTTTTCATTATTGGTTTCCAAAAAAGGAAATTTGAGCCAATCTGGAGCGAATTTTTAAAGTGCTGCAACATTTTTGGAAATTCGTACTTTTATTGACTAAAAGTACATTTTCTAAAGAGGACCTTACATATATTTTCCAACCAGTGTCATGGTGATATTGTTTATCCGTTTCATTGACTTTTATTGCATGAATAATAAAGAAGTAATTAAAATCTACGTTACAACAAACGCTTTTCATTTCATCTTTTCTCTTTTGCGTATATTTTTCTATGTGTACTGGCGATTAATCTGAGGCTATTTTGTCAAATAATATCGAAAAGCCAAGCCATAAACCGAGTTCTGAGATGTGAAATAGGACTGCAACTTCGAAATGATCTACGAATATTTTAAAGACAATTTACACAAAGAAATGAGAGATCAAGAACTTTATCCTTGTTATCATCAATAGCTGTAAAGTATACAAGCCTTTTTTTTTACTTATCCTTTCATTGTGAACCACGAAGGCTAAGGAAACATTTAATAAAAGCTAAGAGGGAGAATGTTTAGGACCATCATAATGGCAGTCAAAGTAGTGAGAATCAATTATTTCAAAAAAATAGCACTGTCATTCGGAACATAGAGAGAGAATAAAATTTCAGTGCTTGTCTTAAATCTTCATATTCAATACACGACATCAAAGCATTGCTTTTATATCGCATGCAGGACTATGTTAATTAACTTCCAAATTTTTCCAGGTAGCACATCAATTTTCTTTCATTTAACCAACTGTAGCAGAAATATAAATTTTGCTCTTTTTAAACTCACGTTTAGTTTTTATTCTCGTTGTTGCGGTATTACAAGAAGCTATGCAAAGAAAAAAAACACGGTTGACTATTGACCGTCTCATCATACGTGTGTGGCAATTTTGTGTTTCGTTGACTATAGAGACGTTTATCAAACTATTTTAATTCGATTGATATGATATGATATGATTTATTTTCTGTTATAAGAACCATAGACATGGCTCATCTAGTTTATATGACAACGCTATATTATATAAGGTGCGGTCAATACGTAATCATATACACAACATAAATAAAAGTACAATCGACTTAAAATGTGAGAACTATGACCTGTTGTTTCCAAATAATGGAAAATTCGTAGAAGATCATCAAGATCTTATCGTCGAGAACCGATTTAGTAGTTACAGTCAATATTTCATGGTTTAGAGACGTTTTGACAAGACTTTATAATGTTCGGATTTTATAAAATCTTATAAACAAGATGCGATCATCGATGCATGCAAAACTAAGAAAATGAAAGCAGGGTTGAGTTAGAAGAATCACTGTCTGAATACATGGAAGGAGTAACAAAAAGATTCCACAAGTGTGGTCTACGATATCGTGAACGTGCTTCTTCGGCTTGGACCTTTGTTTGATCTTTTGTGTTATAGGGGCTGATTACATGATCCCGGTTAGCTGCTGGGATGAAATTTCATCCCGCCTTCCTTGCCGAGATGAATTTCAACTCGGTGTGTTACATGAAATTTCATCTCAGCTTAACCGGGATCATGTAATCAGCCCCTTTTTAGATGGTAACGAATTTCTGTCTCAGATGAATGATTCGTGATATACTCTGCGCCACACAAGTGTGCTCGGGCGTCAAAACGGATGAAAAAAGGGCGCTGCACGTGATGCTTCTGCAATGATTAACTGACCTCTCTTTCTAAATAGACTTGGTTTCTGAAAACGAGATTACACGTTTCTGTAGTTTTGTTTTTCATAGGCGTTCATACCCGAATGTTCGCGCTCTATCGCTGCGAGTGTAGTAGAAATTTTAGTGCAATCTGCTAATCTATTCAAGATACACTTTCGGAAAGCAAGTGAAAGAGAAGATTCGTGGAAACAGTTCTTCAAGAAGACTCAATTAAATCTGTGTACTTAGAGGAATCATGTATTTCAGTACTTTAATTTTGGCGCTCGCTGTTGTGTTCGTTTCAAGTAAGAGACGTTATTTTTTTTTCTCCGCGTTCTCACAGTAGCTGAATCCCTTCAGCAGTTCAGATCATATTTTCCTCTACTAGAAAATTTAGGCAGGAATCTTTTAAGAGACATTTATAGTCATTGAAATATCATGAATGATATAACTTTTAATCACCAATTCTGTTTTTTTCTGCTTTAATTTTTGAGCTTTTTATCCTTGTTTCCTTTCATCTGCTTTATGTGCTTCTCTAAAACGTGAAAAAGGAATTAATGGCTGATGAAATGCACAATCATTTTAAAATGAAATTTTTGAAATTATCATCTAAAACTGAGCATGTAAACGCTCAACAGTTGACGAAAAATACCTGTCATTTTCAACTATCATTTGAAAATGATAACAACTCAAACATGTTTGAGTTTTCATTTAAAAAATGATTGAGTTTTTCTATTGAATTATTATCGTTTCTACTACCATCAATCGTCCTAACTTCGGACATCCTTCCAAACTTCGGACACGCTAAATAAACAGACCTGTCTGGTAAATGAAATGTACATAATCAATCAAACCAAGTCACAATAAACACTAAAATATTAGATAAAGCTGATAAAATAATGTATTCAAACGCAATAAAGTCAGCATGAAACGTAAATAAGCGTGTAGAAAATAAGTGATTTGAAAATAACGATAAACGCCATCCTCAAGGGATTGCAATAGCAATCCTGTCAAACAACTTAAAATAGTATTATAGCAGACGGTTTCTACTTGTACCGTAAAGCGGGGTGACTTCGATCAATTTTGCCACTATTTTAAAAGTAACTTTCGAAATACTAAACCATTTCTTCTGAAACTTTGGAATCATTACATTACATATTTCTTCTATTTCAGTGCAAAATTTCACATGAACTTAACTTGTAATTCCAGAGAAATAACCTGATCTTTCCAAGAAAACGACAATATTGATTATGGGGTGACTTCGATCAGCTTATGAGAAGCGCCAAATTACTTATATTTATATTTGACAATGTTTTTAAAGCGCCATTATTACAATATTAACAGACCACCATTTCTCATCCACGGTAAATGTTCGACCATAAAGATCAGCGAATGTTTGTAAAACAAAAGATATTTAAGACTTTCACACTTGTGTGACCCTCATTAATACGAAACGAAATTAACATTGAAATTTCATTGTATCTCAAACAAAATTTTTGAGATCTATCATCATGGGGAAAGAGCACGCTTATTAAAATTTCTTCGGTAAGTCATTAAATCTCGCATGATGTACGACGACTTTTCACGAAGTTCTTGCGAACATGTAACTTATAGCGATATAAAACATTCAGAATTTCTTTCAGACATATTATAATTTTCTTTACCATCAGCCTCTATACTTCACATATCTACCAAAAATGTCCTGGCTAAACTCTTGAATACGACGTAGAGCGATGACCAATGTGAGTGGTGAGAATTTTGATGTTTTTCGTCGTTAATTTCGGAAGAAATTGATTGTTTCGCTTGAAGAGGATTCCGATGAAATTTTACAATAAGAATCTAAATGAAAATCTTAAAAACTGTGAAAAACGCACTTTAATTTCAAAGTTTAAACAGTTTATTTTTACTGATCGAAGTCACCCCGCTGATCGAAGTCACCCTGCTTTACGGTATTAACTTTTGAAATAACTATGAATCTCTTATATGTAACTGAATGAGAACCAGGTAACCAGAGAACCAAGCATTGAATATCAATTAGCGAAATGTTTTGTTAACATTTTTTTTTCTACTTTTTTCTATGATACTAATCAATTGCGTATGATTTTACGATACACTTCTCTACATAATGAGCACCATGTATGTTTGTATAATACTCTTCTTTACGTAATGAGCACCTGCCTATGTTTGTATTTATGTCCGTGGACATAAATCCATAGCGGATATTTGCATTCAAACACGCAGTGTAAATATAAATCACGTTCGTCTCAAGGGTACAGTCAACTAATTTAAGTGTTTCATTTTTGTTAAGTTTAGTTGTGACAAGTTTTAGATTTATAGTTTAATTCACAGTGCAGTATGGACTTTTACTGATGTGGTTTGTATTTTGCGGATATGTTTTTTTTATGTCTGAAGTTTGGAAGGATGTCCGAAGTTAGAACGATAGACGGTATTGTTCTTCTCACGTAAGTATAATCAAGCGATGGATTTTTTGTAGCTATGAAGGGAAAATTAAATGGTAGTTCTGCATAGTGAAGAGTAGTAAATAAGGAAATTCCTTCATAAGGGTGTTATAGATTCCTAAGTTATAGCTTCCTTTTGTTTTTTGAGCCAAGATTTCGTCGCCACTATCTTCATTTTTGCCTTTCATTTCTCCTCTTTCGTTGCTTGGACATAAAAGCAACCAATTACGATTGCTGTTGCATATTCTTCATTGGAGTCAATGATTGAAAAACTCTTTACCATAGAACTGTTATCTTATCATTGTTCTGATCAGTTTTTAAAGGTTTATTTCGCAGGAAGAAAGTTTCGCAAGGAAAAAAATGCGAAATTTTAGGGCTTTACTTTTGTGAATGCCTGAATCTAATTTGGCATAAAATAAAATTTCGTACATATTCAACTGGAAAAACGAATTTAGCGTGGGATAAACTTTTACAATTTTCAGGATTTTATTTTTTTATTTTAAAACAATGGACATTTCCAGGTTTCAGTCTCACGACCAGCCCTGCTAGAGAACAATTTTTAATTTACTAAACAATATAATATGCATGTAACATTGAAAACGAAGTGGGAATATGAGTTCGTTGAGAAAATAATGTTTTAACTGAAATTCAGGAAATGTCTGTTTTCGAAAAAAGTGCTAAGCCGGGGTACATCAAAAATATTTTCGTAGTCAGATGTAAACTATCAATTAGGGACACTTTTCATTTAAGGAACTCTCTCTTTGTCAATGATCAACCATAAATTTTTATACGTGAAAAAACATGTGAAATTTGAGGGCTTTCTTCTTCAATTAAACTTTTTTTTCGATGATTTGACAGAATACCTAAAGAAACTTTTAGTATTCTTTGTGAGAATGCAAGTAATTGGTCAGGAAAACTTAAACTATATAATTCCAGGAAATGCCTGTACACACATACACTAATCACCAGTCTTTGACAAATTGTAAAGTAATGACATTGTTTGATTTTTTTTGTTTTTTAGGTGAAAATGTTTGTTCAAATCCCACAGTCACAACCTTAGCACACACTTCTAAAAATGTAGCTTTGTCAACAGAAACAGCTTATGTTGCTGATTTAACAGTCAATTGTCAGAACCCCAAGAATTTAAATTTGTATGCTGAAATAGAATCTGGAGTATTAGTTCCTGTCGCTAATGTACCAGACTCTACTAATTACCAGGTAACTGATATATAGCTACTTCCTGTGCTACTTCTAGTGTTTCGTAACCAGTTATGATAAATACATTATTTAAAAATGTGTACGCAATTGAAAACATCCCAGATATCATATAATGATTTTGGAATTTCACACACTACTGACTTGCTAATTGCACTCCCAATGTGTAATCTTAAGATTTTATCTGGGTGCCATGCGGGGCTATTGACATCATTGGTTTTAGACTTTTTGGTGGCCCGAAGGAAATTTTAATGGTCCAATATTCAATAATACTCTACAATTTCATTTGGACAAGCTTAGAAATGCTTATAAAATAAAAAAAAGAGCTGAAATTGCAAGACAAACATAAAACTCAAATCTCTTGTAATGGAAATTCTTAAATAATATTTACAATTTACATATTTTTTTGCCTGTCTAGTCGGGCCACGGCAACACTGGTTTTCTAAAATTTTGGTGGCCCGAACCTATTTTTGACCATCTCAGACAGTCAGGCCACCACTAAGATCAAACACTTCTCTGTCGATGTAAATGTAGCATTTGATTTATGTGACTGAATAAGCTTATTTGCTTTTCAGGTCAGCTGGACGAAAGATCACAAAGTTGCTCCAACAGGTACCCTGAAAGTAAAAGTCTTTAACGAAGATGGTTATGCTAAATACAGAAAAGTAAGTTGTATTTTGCTGTGAAGTAAGTTTGTATTTCTTGTTAATAAGACACATCCTATCAACTTGGTCTGCAGATTTTTCTTTTTTTTTCTTTTCGTGAAAAGCACTTACTTATGCAGATTTTCTCTTCAAATGTTGAAAATGGTGAAGAAAGAATTTTCATGTATTACTCTTCAGAAACTTATTCAATCATGTGTTTTTCAAGTTTCTGATCTGAATCAAATATAATTTTTAGATGCAACGAAACGATGAAGATACTTCCAGCCTGGATGCATTTTTTACTGTTGAAATCCACCACCCTGTAAGTTCAACTCCGAAAGTTTAGTGTAGTAGCATCCTAAGTGTCATGTTTTTCTACCAATGCAATTGCTATGCAATTATTGAAAAGTAATGAAAATCTTGCAGGATTTGTTGCAATTTGATGCTAAAATTGGTAAAACAAATGTCTCAAAGTTTAACCCTCATCTGGTTTTGTTTTGTACCTAGGGCGTTTCACGAGAAGGATTGTTCGTTCAAACAGAATTCATTGCCGTCGTCTGCGCTCTTCTCATCTGGTGGTCTGCTAATTCGATGAGAAACCAAATCATGGAATAACAATCCATATCCACAGATTTAGGCAACTTTCCCAAATTTTTTTTAAAGGAATTTTTTGTTCCGAATTGCTTTGTACTGTCGAAATGTTTGATGTTGTTTCACGATACCAGAAAAAAAAAAAATAATTTAAACTTAACGTTGATTTATCTGTTTTTTTCCCCTGGAATCTTCCCTTTATTCTAGAAAAAAATTGACTTACAAGTGCTGGTCAGCGAATTAGAATAATTTGAAATAGTGCAGTCATTAAATTCTTTGAATGCATTTTTTGTGCAGAAAGCAAATCAGGTGTTCATCGCACCTGTCCTACTCGTTAGACTAATCACAGAACTCATTACCTGTAAAAAATTTGCTCAGTTAAGCTTTTCAAAAGGCCCATTAAGGCCATTAAACTGTGACACAGTTGTTTTATTGAATTAGAATAATGGAGAAACCGTTTCATTAAATTAGAATAAATGCTCGAATTTTTGTTTTCTGTGAAGAGTGTTCACTGTGCAGTATAAAGTCAGGGTTGAGTAGAATTTCTAAGTTGTAAAATCAATCATGGGTAAGCAGCGCGACCTCTCAACCGGAAAAGTGGCTCAAATTCAAGCCCTTCGCCAACAAGGCGTGATCCAAAATTAAATTGCTGAGCAGCTCAGCATCAGCCAGTCCTCCGTTTGCAAAGCTCTCAAGAAAAACTGCAGCAAGCGCACCAACTGTTCCGGCGTCTGAAAAATTTCTGATCGCGACAACAAGCAGCTGAGAAAGATCACAGTCAGCAACCGGTTCAAGTCCACTTCCGAGCTCACCGACTTGTGGAGCAAGCAGACCGGCGCTGACGTCTCCAGATCAACCACTTACCGTCGTCTTTGCGAACACGGCTTCAAATCTCGCGTTTCAGCAGTAAAACCAATGCTGAACAAGAAACAAATGGAGAAACAGCTGAAGTGGGCCAAAGCACACGGCGAGTGGATTGCTGAAGACTGACAGAAAGCGGTCTTCAGTGACGAATCACGCTTCTACATCTCCTTTGGTGACCAAGGTCCTCGTGTCTGGCGTCGTGGTGGCGAAATCTACAACCATGAGTGCGTGAAAAGATCTGTCAAGTTTCCCCAGAGCGTTAGCTGCTTCCTCAAGAAGACTATCAATGCTGCCGTATATCAAGATGTTCTGGAAACGTTCCTGATTCCGACTGTTGAGGAACAGTTCGGCGAAGAAGACTTCATATTTCAACAGGATCTTGCAACGGCTCATGCGGCAAAGTCAACCAAAGATTGGTTCACTAAAAACAGCTTGAAGTCTTGGCATGGCCGCCCAACTCGCCTGACCTCGATGTCATTGAAAACCTGTGGGCCATCACCAAGCGGAAAATTCGCGACAGAAAGCCTACTACGCTGAACAAACTGAAGCAGAATATCGCCACTGCCTGGGAAGCTGTGAGTGCGGAAACTTGCGACAAGCTGGTCAAATCGATGCTGCGGAGACTTCAGGCAGTCATACAAGCCAAGGGGGCAGCCACAAAATACTGAGAAAGTGATGATTCTAATTATAATAAAAATTATTCTAATTCAATGAAACGGGTTCTCCATTATTCTAATTCAATAAAACAACAGTGTCACAGTTAAATGGCCTAAATGGACCTTTTGGAATGCTCAGCTGAGCAAATTTTTTACAGGCAATGGGTTCAGTGATTAGTCCAACGAGTAGGACAGATGAACACCTGATTTGCTTTCTGCACAAAAAATGCATTCAAAGAATTTAATGACTGCACTATTTCAAATTATTCTAATTCGTTGACCAGCACCTGTACTTAAACCGGTCTGGTTTATAGGGCTTTAAAGCTTGTTGAAGTTCATGCAAAATATTTCCTACGCGGTGCAATTGAAGCAAAAATTGTGGCGAAAGTGATCCCTGACCCCTCATGTTTGAAGTTGATTATCATCTGACAGACTAAATCTTCTTTGACTAAAGAGCATTTGCATTATAAAAGTGTCTGTATTTCTATGGGAATGTAATCCGACGCGTTGATTTTCAAAGAATTCATTTTTTCTTCTCTCACATCAGTTCACAACTTTCTTCAACGCACTTCTTCACGATGTTTTACACTTATGCTTCTGATTTGCACCATTTGTATTGCATCTTATGGATCATGTTTGAAAACAAACAAAAGACAAAATATTTCTCTTGTTCAAGAAGCTCAGTTCGGCCATAGTCACAAGAAAGAGACTATGGGGTTCGGCCAGCAACTTACGACTCACCTTACCTCTGCATTATTAGTCGCCCAAGGGGCGTGGGGGGCGTAAAATTCAGTTATTGTGCAAGCAAGAAGAAAGTGCGTCCGAAGTGCATGAAAATTCAAAACAAATATGGCGGCACGTTCTGTGGGGACTGCAACTGTTAGAGCGGTCCAAGCTGGTAAATTTAGACCTAGAAGAGCTGCAATAACTTTGGTGAATATCTTTTCTTTCTCATAACTATGATAGCACTAGCCAAAAACGTATAAATTAATGTTCCTGAACGATTTTGTTTATTTTTATTATGTTGCATAATACTATTCTTTTCATCATCTCATTTATTTTTTCTCTCCCCACCTGTTTTGTCACTATTTATTGACGTACCACCCTTCACTGTCTTTCCATAAAAGTCGATATATTTCATTTCAACCTTTTGGCAGTTAAAATAAGGAGTGTCTAACTTAATTTCAGCAAAAAATCATGCTTTCAATATTAGAAATCCAAATCTAAAAATATATAGCCATTATACTTCTCTGAAACTTTCATATCAGAAATGTTAAATGATGTTTCTTCTATTTTCAGTGCAAAATTACACATTACCTAAGGTAATCTTTTTTTATTAGTTCCAGAGAAAATGTGATCTTTCCAAGAAAATGACAACATTGATTACAGAGGGTGATTTTAATCAGGCTATGAATGAGGAGAAGTGCCGAATTACTTATACTGAAATTGTATTTGGCGATGTTATTAAAGCATACAATAATAGACCACTATTTCTTGATAAATATATATTCGCTTCACACGATCATCGAATATTATAGAACAAAAGATAATTGCAACAGACACACGTGTAAATATGAAACAAAATTAACTCCAAAATTTCATTAAATTTTAAATGAAATTAACATCTCTGGTATGAAACTCATTGTTAGAAGGGATTTTCAATGATAACAAAGTGTAAGGTTCAGGTTGTACACACAAATGCTTCCTGAAGCATTTATTGATGCATTGTATATTTTTATTTTTATACATTCAGTCTCTATCATGTATTATATACTTTAGACGTGCAAACTTTCGGGAGCAGAAACTGTAAGCCAAACGCAAATTTTTTTTTAGTGAACATAAACTTTCGTGAATCAGAGTTTCCATTTATTTTTGCGTACATAAACTTTCGCATAGAGCAAATTTCGAAATATTTCGCGTGAATATACTTTTGTGAATCAGCAATAAATTGCAAATTTCAAAGGTCCCTTGTAATTGTCCCTAAGAGAAGAAATAGTATCGGTGGCATTGTTTCAATTTTTCTTCCTGTGCGATTTGAAGAGGTAGAGTCGATTTTTTTTTTGTACAAACTTATTCTATGTTACCTTTTTTTGTTGGTGACGTCACAAAATGTTTGAACGCTAATAACTTCTCAACTATTGACATTAAGGACATGTTTTATACCAAAATCGCTTATTTTTTTAGAGTTCTATCGAATGGTATATATAGTTTGTTTTACAAAATTCCGAAAAATAATTTCGATTTATGATACTGGGGCCCAATGACGTTATAATTGGGTCCGTTGGGGGTCAAGCCAAATGTAAAAAAAATTAGCACCCAAAAAACTGTGAAAACAAGCGGATATCAGAAAGATTTTCAAACCAACTGTTTGCGTTTTGCCATCAACAAAGTGTACAAAGCTCCTGAAGTTATTGAATTAGATTAAATAGACATGTATTTTTAGCAATTTATATGTAATAATAACAATTTATAAGTAATAACTATTGTTAAAAAAGAATTGGATTTTTCATGTTTTTTTGATTGGCCATGAAAATTTTATTGGATTTGACCTATATTGGAATTTTTTTCGGGCATTAACTTTCACATTTGACCAAATTTGAAACATTTTTTGGACATAAACTTTCGCTAATGGAACCTTCTGAAATTTTTCGTGGTACAAACTTTCGTGATTTTTGATTGAAAACGCGAAAAAAACGAATGTTTCTGTCCACGAAAGTTTGTACGTTTGAAGTAACAAAACATGTCCAAGCTAGACTCTTGAGTAGGACGTACAAAATGATAATCAATATGAGTGGAGAAATTTTTGTCATTAATTTTGAAAGAAATGATTCATTATGCTTGAAGACAATTCTGATTATATTTCACAATATTTCTAAATGACAATATAAAAAACTGTGAAAAAAACACACTTTAATTTCACACTTTAATATAATAAGCAATGTGGACAACAGATTTTCTTGTTACCTTCAACGTTATTTCAACTGGTGAATTTCGATGAACATGTAAGTTAAGTCATGCCACTCCTGAGTGTAGAACTATATACTTGCTTGTCATTTAATCATGAAGGTTTTGGGGCATTTTGTAGTTGGGCCAGGTAAGGAATGATGATATATATTAAACACTGTTGTTGCTCTGATGGTGGCCTGAAAGAAATTGGGCATAAAGGTGATCTTTTACAAGCAAGACCTTGTGCCAAACACCACACTTGGTACAGAAACACCACACTTGGTACAGAATGTAGCATCTCAGAGTGCCACCCTGGTTGAAATCTTGGCTAGGATCCTGACAGGATCTTAGAGGATTCCTAACAGGATCCTGTGCAGTGTTTAAAGTGTTTTTTTTTCAACTTGATTTAAGAACTTTTGAGTTTTACATTTTGAAAATAGTTGCAGTACCTTTTTTTTTTTTTTATAGGAACCAGTAAAATTTGACCTGAGGGAGGCTGTTCTTGTTTTTGGAGTCTTTTTTAGCCTGAATTGTTCTTATAAATTTCAGCCTAATTTTGTTCTTATTTATGAAACTTCCATTAAAATAGAAATAAATCTTTTTAAAAAACAACTGGAAAAAAGCATGGTTGCTGTTCGTTAAATGAGTCATTCCCTTATTTATTGACGGTGAAAAAAACCCAATAAACTTTTAAACCATTAGTGAGAGAATTCACATCATTCTTGTTTTACAAGAAATTTCAAGCTCATTAGTACATACTTTATCACATTTCCATAACCATTGTTTACAAGCATTATTGTTCTTATAATCAACCATCTTTAATTTGTATTTGTAATCATATTGAACTCAAACCTACTCATGAATTAGGTTTTAAGCAGAAGTGGTATATAATGGAAACGTGTTTGGCTGGTACACCAGAGGTTCTGGGTTTGAGTCCCCCTTTGGACAAACACAAATTCTACCAGCTGCAAGCCACTTTCCCAGTGAAGTCTTTGGATGTTTCAGGCAATAGGGCTGGGTGAGGAGTAAGATAAGTTTTGCCAAAATTGAGACGGAAATCAGTTGGGATGAGAAAGCAACCCCTCTCCTTGTAGTGCCTGTCGGTCAGTCAAAATAGAAAATCAGGCATGGTAGGGGTGAACAAGAATAAAAAAAGGTTTGATATTACAATGCAACAAATAGTAAAACATAATAATACTTTATTTGAAGATTTTTTATGTAAACCACTTTTTGTTCAAATATTCTCTCAATAATGACTCTATTGGCTAAAAACTTTCAGTAAATCGAACCTTTGTGAGCCTCTTGGTGTAATATTGCATTATAAAAGCTTGTCTTCTAAAAGCTTGTTATATATATAATAGTTGTCAATGTTATACTTTCCTCCTACTACACAACAGTCTACTTTGCCCTGCTGTAAACCTGTACAATATCAAATTTGCATTTGTTATAAAAAATAAAGAACAATTCAGGGAAAGTTTCTCTCAAATGTAAGAGCCTAATGGCACACACACACGGTTGCAATGTGAAAAGGTTAGCAAAATAGAAAACAAGATTCAATGCATATACAATTTAAATTATTTCAAATTAGTTTCTTCGACCGATGTGGACAATTGACAATAAACTATGATGCAAATAATTTGTTTTTGGACTGTTTATGTGTTTAGACTGATAGTGCTGTAAAAAGGGTCAAAGAACTATTGGAGAAGAAGCCAGAAGCAGTAAGATTTTAAATATTAATATTAAAATTTACTTGATCGTATTTCCTTATGGTTATTTATCATCCTTATTTTTTCTAAGAAAAGCAATCATGCTATCATTTCTTTTAGATTGGTTTAAAAATCGGTGTACGTGAACGAGGTTGTAATGGCCTCTCTTACACGCTAGATTATTGTGAAGAGAGAAAAAAGCTGGACGAGTTGGTCAAACAGGACGGTATGCATGACTTTAAAATATTTTGCCCTCATCCATCATCGCCTAGTTACTAAGAATGTCCCCATGGGTAATACGTTTTGAGAAAATTGTTTAAATATAATTTAGTCATGAAATAGATTTTCACTATGCAACATATAAAAAGTTTGAAGTCTTAAGGATTAATGATGTTTCCTCCCGGATTTCCTCAATTGAGACATTTGGTGTGACATGTACAAGCGTGATATGTATTCTGTGTCCCATGGAAGTGTTAGTTTTAAAGATGATCTACATAAACATTGCTTCTATTTTATAGGCGTTCAAATCCTGATAGATGCAAAAGCCCAGTTGTCACTGCTTGGTACAGAGATGGATTTCGTGGAAGACCAACTGGCTAGCGAATTTGTATTCAACAACCCTAACATAAAAGGAACTTGTGGATGTGGCGAAAGCTTCCGCCTGTGATAAATTATTTTAAATGAGTATGTGTCTGTCTGTGTATGTTGATGTTTCGCCTTAAGACATCTCACTGAAGCAGATGTGTCATTGGATCAGACCAATGTCAAGTGTTGCGGAAGTACTGTTACTGTGATGTTCAAATCCCCTCCTCAGTTCAAATGCTGAGGAATGAATCCTATCCTACCAAAATCTCAACTACATTCCCAATAGGCAAAATCGTCAAAAAAATCACTATGATGAAGAGCGTTTTTATTGAAATAGTGTGTATGTTTCCATAGAAATATACTTCTTCGCAGTGATTTTTCTTTTGCCCACTGGGTGATACCTCTGCCCATCATTCACCTCCACGAAAGCACTTTGGTGAAGTTTGGTTCCAGAAGTAACCGCGATTGGAGGCATTGTGTAGTTATTTAGGCAATAATTTTGTCTGCAAACTGACGGAGAAGTTTTCAAATTCATCAATGAATTTTTGTGAATGTTCCCAGTTGGCAAAATTGTTTAAAAATCACTGTGAAGGAGTGCATTTCTGTAGAAGTATGCACACTATTTCAATAAAGATGCTCTTTAACGCAGTGGCTTTTTTTACGATTTTGCCTGGGTTATGAAAATAAAACGAAATTCTTAAAATGTGAAATTTTAGTTAACTGTTTGTAAACATACTGAATTGATCATTAGATTGATCACTTTCACGCTGATTTCCATCAGGGAAAATTCTTCTTCACAAAATGCATTTCAAACAACATTGCGAAATTGTTTGTGTCAAAAGAACCAAAGAATATAATTGTTTGGAAATAAAAACGATTTTCTTGAAGGAATGCCTTGGTCAAACGATCCTGTTAGTACGATGGTGGTGGATAATAAGATTACTTCAGTTTGTTTGACCGTGGTTTCGTTCATGATCTTATATATTTGTTGTAAATATTAGTATTTTATAACGAAAAATATAAAGTTACCGACGGAATTGCTTGATGTTGTGGTAATGTACTATTTGATATACAGTCCCCAAATAATCGTCCAATGACAAGTCTCCCTGTTACTCGATGCTCCCATGCATATGTGAGTAAGTAATTGGGAGTTTTTAGTCCTTGGGCTTCCACCCGTAACAGTTGGCCCTTCCGCCCGCCGACATAAGCGTAATTTTTACATCTGGTTTCCATAAGCTATGCTCGTTCTAAGTGACTATATAAAAGTAACTCTCATATTGATCTCACTATGTCTAATAAACCCTTTTTTTGAATATTTTGCCCCGCAATTTAGAGCTTTTAAACTGGTTTTTGGAGGATTAAACCAGAGGACAAAGTTGTTGAAAAATCGCTGCGAAAGAGTGCATATCTATAGAAAGTGTACACATTATTTCAATAAAAATGCTCTTCGTAGTAGTGACTTTTTAACGATTTTTTACTTTTGTGTGTAAAGTGGCAATAATGCTCTAGCTATCAACTGAAACAATATGAGTAACAAAAAACGTATGGAATCTTGCGGTAGCATTAATTCTCAATTTTGTCATTTGCAGTATGTTTGCACGAGTGATGGACAAATTGTCGAATTCCTAATGAATGTCGTATACGGAGTAGCTATCTCTAGCCACCCATTAGAAAGTGTCTGGAATTTTTTGATTTCCAAAATGTAGTACAGTCATTTTCTTTTTTTAAAACACTTTCAATTTGTAAAGTTTATCAATCATTTTATCATAAAACATCCACGTCGTTGTATTACGGCTCATCAGCTAGTGTTGGGTTTGAACCTGGAATCTTTCGATTCCGAGGTTGATGTTATACCCATTGTACACCAACTGGGCCACAGTTTGATGTTATCTCACAATCATTTCATTTTTAAGATTTCTTCGTAAGTCTTCGGCCGTAACTATTTGATCTGAAAGTTTGTTCATGTTTGACATTCAAAAGGTTCGAATTGTGGAGAGGAACTACCTCGAGGAGGAAACCAAATAACTCAATTAACCACAAAACCCAGAGCACCCACTCTTCAGCTAAATATTTTCAATCTGATTAAGCGTCCATGGTGGTATTGAACACTAGTGTTGCTGTTGGACTATAGTAATCTGCAAGTTCCGGGTCAATTCGCTTTTTCCCTCTTTCACAACCCGGGGCAGAAGAAGAAAGAGAAGAAAAAATTTATTTATCAATAGAATTATACAAATGGTGTAAGAAAAAAAAAGCAGCTACAAAAAATATAATACTATTATTGATAGGAGACCACCAATTTAGGACAAGTTGATGGCCACCGATTAAAAACAAGGACAAAACAACAAGCAAAAACACAGGACGCACAGGACGGCACAAACAACTAATGTGAGACACGAGAGATCATTGTGGCAAAAGAGAGCAGTTATAAATGATTATTTTGAAATGTTTAAATATTGCTGCTTTAAGGCCGGCCTCCACTCAACAAATATTGTACGCGCGGACCCGGTGTATGCACCAGCGTGAGTGGATATTGAATATCTGCAAATAATCCTTAGATTATAAAAAATAATAGCAAACATGACTGTCAAACTGAAAAGAAGAAAATAATACTACTACAATACTACAGTTAAAATGTTTAGCAGCATTTGATTGGTTTTAATTGTTTTGATTACATCATTTATTTTCTGCGAACGTACGCTGTCGACCACTGGTCTACTTACTTGCGAACGAAATGTGTTCGCAGCGTGTGCTTGCACGTATGCCTATTGAATTGTCGTCCGCCCACGCGTACAAAATTTGTTGAGTGGAGGTCGGCCTTTAGCCATGATTTCATGATATCCAGTTTCTGTGACTGTTGTGCTGTTCCCTCACTCATTAATGTTTTCTTAACCTCAAGGTGATTGTGATCCACAATGAACACAATAAATAAAACAAAGCTCGTGTGAATGCTCTTGCTTATTCTTCAGATGGTTCCACTGAATTTAGAAATACAGAGACATGACACAAAACATAACCAGCAATGGAATGAAATGATGGGAAATAAAATTTAAAGTCAAGTTATATATTTTCCGTGAGTTTACAAACTTCTGCTGATATGTTTCTTACAATAACATGCAACACGATGAACACAAGTATCATTAATTATTATGATTAACTAAAACAAGCACTAAAGATGTCATTCTTCTAAAACTACGAAGAATATTATAATTCTTTTTATATATATAATACTTATAGAATATAAGCCATAAAAAAATTCACTTATTTTACTCCAGCTTTTATAATTGTTATATGATCAAAGGTTTGCTAAGTTTTTGTATCTTCAAAACTCTATGACGTGCAGCATGTCTGCCTGCCTTCTTTTTCTCATAGAATGAGATAGATATCTATGTACGTAAAGACAGAGAAATTACATTATATATCCATCCACTATCTTCTAGTTTAGATTTCCTTCCTTTATATCAGAATTTTGGCTGAGAAATTCTTCCATTTCTTTCCTGTGCAAAATACAAGTTCTCCAATCTTCTTGCACATCAGTCTTGATACTTTTGTAAAAGTTAATTGCTGGTTCATTCCAATTCAAAACATTCCAGTGAACTCTAGCACAATTTTCTTTTAAAGCTCGCTTTGTAACTTGTTGAAGAAGACTTGTACCAATACCTTTTCCTCGATAATTTGGTTTAACATACAAATCTTCGATTTTTATAGTCCTACCATTCCAAGTAGAATATGTCCGAAAATAAAAAGCGTATCCAACTATTTCTTTTTTCTCGTCATTCTCAGATGTCTCTGCAACGAATGTTTCAAACCATTTATCTAATCCAAACCCATCACGGATTAATGTTTCTTTATTAATCTTCACAACACTTTCTGGTTCCCTCTCATAAACAGCTAATTCTTTTATTAACTTTACAATGTCTTCACAATCACTCGAAGCTCCTTCTCTTATTGTAAACATTGCCGCCATCTTGGCCATGTGTGATAAGATTTTGTTTACCAATCGATTACATGCGGAGCGAAAACGTTACATAAAATCTTTTCTTTACCTTCTCCTACGTTTTGATCAAAGCGTTTTTATTTTTTTACAGTTTTGAGATTTTCGAGAAAAATGTAAATTTTGACGAATTATTTTTGGATATGTACATTCTAGTATACACTGTTGACAACAAAAAATATACCGGGTGAGTAAAAAAAAAGTACCGTTGTTTCACAAAACATGTCTTTCGATTGAATAATTATGAAAGCTAGTGTTTTTTATTTCTGAATAGAGGAATCCTTTACCTACATTTTGGTGTATCATTTGTCTAATTTAGTTGAGTAGAAAAAAAGTTATGGACAAAAAAACTGGAGGTGGTCCTTGTAAAAATCTTCGAAAACTGACGAAAAAAGCTGAACAAAAGTTAATGCGTGATTCTTTGATTAAATTTGATAATGTTAATGAAAGGGCTGTGGGAATTGAGAGGAAAGACACAATGTTAAAGATAAAACTATTTTTTATTCATTTGGAAAGGCGTTTCCGTTAACTTGGACACATTTATTAATACGATGAACCATACCATCAAATGCTTTCATTATCATTACGAGATTATTACTTGCATCAATGATTGCTCTTTGCAGTTGTCTGAGATTCTGTGGTAAGTTTTGTTGCGGTTGAGTCCAGATCTTTTGTTTAAAGTGACCCCAAAGAAATAAATCACATATCGCTAGATCTGGAGAGTGTGGGGGCCAAGGCTGATCTCCTCTTTTACTGATAACCTCCATCTTGTTGAAACCACGTGTTAGCTCTATTGATGTTTAGTCGACGAAGATCACCTTGAACAACGTGATAGCGAATAATACGCAAATATTCTCTGGTATCTAAGCGACCCCTTACAAAATGAGGGCCCAATACACGACCTTTGCCCGTTAAGCCCATCCACACCATGATTTGATTATCTCCTTGTTCGAATTCTACATAGCGATCTTGTGAATGACCATTACCAAAGCGACAATACTGGATAACATTTTTTGTGTTCACTTCTGAGTTCAGAGAGAAGATTGCTTCATCTGATACAATCAGGTTTTGAAGGAAACCATTGTCGATGTGTAAACGATGCAAAAACCAGTTGCAAAACGCTAATCACCGGGATCATTAGCTCTCAACTTTTGCCTTCTAATCAGAACATATGGGTGAAATTTCAATTCACGAGTGATTCTTATGAATGTGCTTTGTGATAATCCAAGACCATTTCGTCTTGATGATCGATTCCCATTCTGTTGTAAGGATTGAAGAACCATGTTTACGTTGTGCTGTGATCTTGCTGTGCGGGGTCTTCCACTGTTTCCTTTATTGAGGTTTTCACAAGTACCTTCTCTTTCAGATTTTTGAAACGTTTTGCAACAGTTCTACGAGTAGGAGAAGGTACGTTAGGCCAACGGTTATTCCATTGTCTAACTAGCATTATTCAACCTAGCAAACTGGATACATACCCAAATTCTTTGTTTTAACGTGAGTTGTGGCATTTTTTACAAAACAGCCTTTATAAAAAACTTCATCAAGTAAAGTTTTAATAAAATTTTGAAAAAAGTTTGAACTTTTTACTTAATTTAAGCATTGGGAATAAAAAAAAAAATAAGTTTTAGCACATTGAAGCGTGTATGGGTTTCATTCCCATACGGTTTGCAATAAGAACAGAAAATCTTGTTTCGAGAAGTTTTGTTCAGCTTTTTTCGTAATTTTTCGAAGATTTTTGCAAGGACCACCTCCAGTTTTTTGTCCATAACTTTTTTTCTACTCAACCAAATTAGACAAATGATACACCAGCTTTCATAATTATTCAATCCAAAGATATGTTTTGTGAAACAACGTTACTTTTTTTTACTCACCCGGTATGTTCGGAGCAAAATAAATCAAAAAGTCAAGATACAAACTGCTTCAAAGTACTTCTCGGTTTCCCAAGGACAGGGTGATCATCACTTTATGTTCAACGAACTTTCAGACATGCAGATCCATGTATCAGACATTTCAAAGGGTTGACCTGCCGTACCAAATTCCTGTTATGTTCAATTTACTCGATATTAACCAGTTCTTAACAGAGCGTTTTTTGCTTTATCGAAAACTTATTGTCATCAATAATTTTCAAATATTTGAGAATATTACTCCGCAATAGACTGGCGAGAAAGCAACACCGATAGGAATGTAGGAATAGTCTTGATTCACATCATTGTCATCTATCGCTACTTGTTTCAGAAGTAGTATTTAAATCATTTGTACTGTGTGCCTGCATTTTCAGAGCATTTACCAAAGCACATACTAAAGTACTTCCTGTGGTGTTAAAACGCAGTGAGAACACGGTCCTGCAAAACATGAAGTTGGATTAGATCATACAGCATAATATCAACCCAATGATTTTCTTGATACTCACACGTTAGAAGACTGAACTCAAACAGTCAGCGTTTATTACTTTTTAGTCAGCGACTTTAGCCAGCGACCTTGGAATAGGGTTTCGTCGTCTTCGTCTATGATTTTTAAGATTATTTCTGGTCAGCATTATTCAAGTGCAAGTTGTTCAAATGCCAAGCAATTATGATGACATCATCCAAACAAAAATGCCGCTGACTTGCTGACGTAGCCTGTTGCATTTTTGTTATATTGATTTCACGAAGATAATGCGGTTAGGAAGTTGAAGGGAAGAGGAAGAAGAGGAAGAAGGTCAGTAATAGAGGTTATTCTAAGTTTATTTTGTTCAAAATTTACATTGACTAAACAAGCTACGTTTACATTTAAATTACTCAGCAACCGATTGTACGCTTTCCGTTAAGATTTGATGAAGGATTTGGTAAAAAATTTGTTTTAAGAACAAAAAATGGTGTAGTTTTCTCACGTCACCAGAAAAAATAAAACAGAATAGCGAAGAATGTCGTGATATATATCATGTTTGTTGCTCTGATGGTGTGACCACTGCTAGTGAAATGATTGCACAAGTCACTATTACAACAGCTGACCTGAAAATGGAAACAAAAGATTCATTATTAATAAAAGGATTGCAATATTTTCTGAGTATAACCCTAGTATAGTAAGCTAACGTCTATAATTTGGATCTATCAAAAGTTGATGGTCTGGTGTATAATTTATTTGGATGGTTTGGACCAACTTCGAATCCAGCGTTTTTCCGAAATATTTTTATCAGTTTAGGTTGTTTTTTTTTTTACAGTTTAAGCTATTCTAGCCCAATAAGATTCGCAAACTTTTCTTGGCTTTCTCCACACCCAAAACGAAATTTTGCTCCGCGGTCCCTGCAATGTCGCATATTTTCCGTGGGATTCACCATTGGCTTTGATACAGAAGAAGAAAAATATTGATAATGAAAGAAAGAAAGAAAAAGAAAAGAAGAGCCTAAAGTAAGATGGATTAAAGTGCAATCCTTGCCTTATCAGATTCTCTACATTTATCAGTAGCTTGGTCGTAATGTGAGCACACTTCATTGCATTTAATTGTATGGTGTAAACAGTACTTTCGGTAATACATGACACCCATGTAGTCTTCCATTAACACACCACATCTATCTTGATCACTGCTACAATTTGCAATAGCCTGATTGATAATGCAATCTTCTTTGGAATCCCTGCTCGTGCATTCGTAGCATTGTAGACAGAAGCCTAAACATAACAAGGAAATTAAATCTTAAATTTCATTGGTTAATCTACTGGCTATTTCATGATTGATTGGTGAATTCATCAGCTTTGGATTGGCTGAAATCATCTCAGGAATAAGAAACTAGCAAGCAATAGTTGCCGACAAAACGTTTTACGAAAATTATGATAATTTAATTGAGGTTGCTACTGTGAATAATCTCAACAAAAAATGGAATTATACACGAATTAAACTTTTGACGTCATGAAATTCAGATTCAAGCAATACAAGGCAGTTTTCAACACATAGCTTTTAAAAATGTAAAAAAAAGCTTTTTTAAAAACATTTTCAAGAAAAGTTCTCACAAAGTAATTGATTTTTTTTCGTGTAACAGGATCGTCGATATTATGAATCTCCCCTAATATAAGAAACCTGCGCATGCATCGTATTTATTCATGGATTGTTACATCGCGACTTCATTGGAAAAGGTTTTTATTCATAGAACTGTAGGGTTCTACGAATAAAGACTATAGGAACTTTTCGATATCTGGGTAATTCGGTCAGCTTTTTTTTTTCGTTTATAATATTTCTCTAGCATCTTGTTAAACAAACACGTCCGTGCGTCTTACACGAAGTCTTGCATGAATCAGATGAGTATGATGCGACGGATCAAATTCGGCAGGATACAAAATACAAAATTTTCGTTACTTTGAGCAAATAACACAAACGCCTTTTGTGTGCAACGTATAAATGAAACGGAGGCCATGACGATTAATTGATTGATTAAAAGCAAGGATTGAATTGAACGTGTTCTTACCCTGTTCGACAGCAACAACGAAAACCAGGAGAGCGGCTGCAAAGTACTTCATCTTTCGCGTGTAAGGAAATAATTTCGAACTGACGGAATATGAGCAATTATGAAGTTTTCTTGATGATAAACACGTAAACAAAACAGAAAAGATAAAATGACATTTAATCCATTGTTGCTGCGTTGTTTAGTGACAGTTTTGAAACAAAGAGGGGTCGTTAAGGTATTAGTATAACGCACTCGTCCGCTGATAAAAAAATATGTTTCAAAAGCAAAATGTTTCACTAACACCAGAGCAGCAGATTCGTAGAAAGGGCTCACTCGAAATTTGTACAAGATAGTTTAGACAAGGCAAGCAGAAAAGAAAACCGTGCAAGTAACGCACCGAACAATTAAGACTGAAAAGTAACGTTGGACTCCTCCACAAATTTTTATTGATCTTTGAATATCCCTGTCCAGCAGATGTGAGAAATGTTCGACGTTGAACTCCTTCGCGTTTTCTTGACTGACACTGAATATGCCTCTATGTTCTCAACCTCGAACCCAGGGTTTCTTGCCTTTTCGATAATCTAAGCCTATGTTCTGATACATGTTTTATTTAGCATAGTTATCAGGAATTACCATATTGACTATTTTCTGTGACAGATGAAAGATGAAATATTTCTATTGCCGTCCTCCCATTTAATGTAAGCACCTAATCTGGTGTTGAATTTTTAGTTCGTTGGACAAGCAAATTTGCATTAAAAGGAACAACAATAAAAATATGGCATGTCTTAGATGTCCTGTTCGATGAAAGGTATAATAAATGTGTGCATGGTAATTCGTTTTCCACATTTTGATGGGAAATACATTCGCTACCATTCCACCATCTTAGTTATGAAAGCGAAGACAAAAACTCAATGATTGGCAAATAAGATTCATGTCATTTGCATAAATTAATTCTTAGAAGCAGAATTTGTTGCCTTTTGGGGCATCGGTGTCGGAGAGTCCGATGTGACTCTCATTTGAATAGATTTTCTATGTTTTTTTGTTATTCGTAAATACTGATAGATGTCGTGTTAGATACAATTGAGAATCAGCGAAATTAAACTTAATTGATTTCTATTGATGTCGTCATTATTGCTAGGAGATTTAAAATCTGATTATTTGTCGATTTCGTTACCAGTTCTCTATGGATTGTTTGAAGATGAATTGTTTCGAAGAGTGGAACCGAAGTGTGGATTTGGAATGAGTCATTGTGTAGTAAGGATTAAGAAATTGAATTGGTGAACTTTTGTATTTTTGTGTTTTATAGTGACACCCCTGTTGTTAGGTGGTGCAAGGGGCATAAGGGCTCTATTACCAATTGAACGACAAAATGTCTGATGTAGTATTGGACATCGGTTACCATGGAAATTTCTATGCTATTACTGAACAGCTTGTATTGCGCCAGCTGTTGCGCCCGTTCATCTCTTTATAGATGATCTAATTATTTTTAAACGTTTTTATTATAAGCAACACGTTTATAAGCAACACTAGTAAATTTTCTCAAAAAGTTAAGCAACAGTACTACCAGAATCTACCAACCTGAAATAATGCAGTACTATTTAATGAAAATGTTACACAAGGCTGTGATATTACTTTAAGAGAAGAAACTTTCGCGGAAGAAACTTTCGCGAATTTGGGTAATTTTCGCGAAAGTTAAATCCACGAAGGTTTCTTCCCTTAAAGTAGATTGCAGTATTTTGTTGTGAATCCTAGACGATTTAAATACTTTAAATAAACAACTAAGACGTACACAAAGGTTTTCAAGATAGGAGATAAATTTTTGATGATCTTAGAGGTTCAAAAAAAAAAAAAAAAAATTGAGGCTCGTGACAACACCACAGCCTGTTGGGAAAGGGCGTTAAACTAACTCAACATCGTTACCCAGCGGTTAAAATCGCCAAAAAAGTCACTGCGAAGAAGCAGATGTTCATTGAGATACTATCAATATTTCTATAGATATGCACTTCCTCGCAGTAATATTCCAACAAACGTATCCACTGAGTAAGGATTCAAGGAATCAATACAAAATATTTCCCCTCGTCCAAAACAGTATTCTACGAAAATAACAGGTTAAAAAAAGTAAAGGAGCTTTCGTCATTTCTTCCCAGACTTTTTTATACCACCAGTGGCTAAAAATAAAGAAACACAAGAAGTTGCAATGACAATAGAAGAGGAAGAGAAAGGCAAGAGAAGCGTATGAATAGCAGAGAATGAAAGGCTGGTTTGAAAAATTCCATTTGTCACTGGCTATCATTTTTTAATAGGACACGTTTAATGGCTATCAGGGAAAAAAAGTCGGGGAAAAGTGACCAATTTTTTGGATGCCTGACTAACATTTTCCCCGACCAAATTTTCCCCCGAATTTTCCGCACCCGACCAAAAAACTTTCCCCAACTTTTTTTTCCCCGATAAGGTATACAATAACTCAGACGTTATTGTAATATCTTGATTATTTTCTTCTTATATTGAAAATATTTAGTCGGGGAAAAGTGACTAATTTCAAAATCAGATCGGGGAAATGTGACTAAAATTTCCTTAGGTGACTAAAATTTTCCCCGACTAAATTATTTACCGCTTTTTTTTTCCCCGATAATTAATTTCTTACAAGAATTCTGATCGGGTTTCTATTATTCATTATACCCAGAAGAACTACTTTAATCGGATTAATTTTTGCGAGATTAATTTTTGCGGATTAATTTTTGCGAGATTAATTTTTGCGGATTAATTTTTGCGAGATTAATTTTTGCGGATTAATTTTTGCGAGATTAATTTTTGCGGATTAATTTTTGCGGATTAATTTTTGCGAGATTAATTTTTGCGGATTAATTTTTGCGACTGCAAAAACTCGAAATTTTTTGAATTTATTTTCACGAATTAGCACTTAATTTGGCGTAAGGATTAATTTTCGCGAATGGTTGTTTCGAATAATATCTTGTGGATTTATTTTTCGCGGTCAAAAGGTTTATAATTGAAAAATAGACTCTTCAGGTAAAAGTTACGGTAACCTTCTGTTTCATCGACTGTTAGATTGCATACAATCTAACAGATCTATTCTGTTAGATCGAACGTTAAATTGTCACCATTATTGGCAGTTCTTTTAAACTCCAGACGAATAGCGTCAGTAATCCCTGCTGCATCCCAGTCATTGTTGATTACTTCCTTACCATATCAGCAGAAGTGATGTCATTACAAAAATCAACAATCCATCCTGCGTGAAGGGGCTTGAGATAAATTGACATCTACATCTACAATTGACACCTCTTTCAAAGCTCTCTTGGCTCCATACCTCGCGACAGTTTGAAAGTTTCTTGATCCAATTAACGAACAAAAAAAATTAAATAAGAAAGAAAACCTTAAAAAAAAACAACTGGATTTATCTTCGCAAACGGGTACTTTGAAAAATTTCGCGTGGATTAATTTTCGCGACCGACGATTTTACGTGTTTTCGCGATAGAAACTTTCGCGAAAAAGGCAAAAATTCGCGAAATTGCGAAAATTAATCTCGCAAAGATTAATCCGATGTATATGAATTTATTCTGCATGACTACAATATGCGCATGATTGACTGGTAAAAACTGAAAGGGGGTGTTAAAACCAAAGGGCATGCTCAACAAAGCCAAGTCTAAACAGTTAATTCGGCCTATTATTATGCCCTTTAAACTTGGCAATTGACTTTATTGAAATAACGACAATGAAATGTTGCTGCAGTAGTAAATCATTCAAAGCAAATAAGAAAGTCTTCAATGTTGGTGTTCTTCAGGGTTCGTAGCACTTTTCCCAAAATATTTTCCCTGACTTTCCTGTAAAAACACCCTGTTTTCCCTGACTTTATCTATTGCCTACTTAAACTGCCACAGAGCCAAGATTACACATTCAGAAGTATCAATTTACAGGCAAGAGAAGGGATAAAACATTTTAAATTTAAGATTTGAAGATATTTCAATACTATGTTAGTTAATTTTTTTTTTTTCAAAATTAATCATTGAATTATCATTGATCGAAGTCAGTAATAGGTACTTTTATGAACAATCTTATGAAATTTGTCCCTGACTTCCAATTTAGTAATTTGCATAAGGCATTACAATGGCCTAATCTCGCAAATGGCAAATAGTTTTCCCCTGATTTTCTAGACAATGTGAACCCTGCTCTTCTGAGATGGCACCAAAACAAGTTTAATGGTTTACATACCTAGCGGACCTTTACCAGCCGCCTTTTTCCTCATCTCTTCCAGTTGTTTTTGCTCCTCTCTCTTCTTCTGCTTGAAAGCCTGATCATCCTAAACACCAAGTGCACATGGAAACATTAAGTGGATGAAGAAGCAAATTGAATGAAGCTAAACCTCTGTATAAACAAAACCGGCATACCTCATCTAATTCTTCTTTCTCTTTTTTTGGAGCTTTTAAAGGCTTCTTTTTTCCTCCTAAAATTAAAACAAAACACTGATACAGATATAATCTCAATAACATCTTTCCTATAAAAAATACACTGAAAAATTGCAAAGCCCAAGAATACAAGAAGAAAACACTGACACATTATTTTGTGCATGGATATTCAATTAATAATATACAATATATTTTCCAGTCAATGAGAGCAAATAAAATAACTAATATTACAATTATTTAATGTTTTTCTGAAATATATCTTTTACATTAATTTCAACTACATTTCTTTCTTTCTTTATTTTTAATCCTAAATCTATCTTGAGATATTGCAACAGAAATTTTTTATCCAAATGGTGAAAGGATGTGATGAGAAATTACAGGGTTGTAAATAAGCATCAGGCATTGACAGTTTTCTGGGTCTCCTCCGTTGTTTCCTAGGTTATTTCCTTAATTCTTATGTTGTTTTTTCTGCATTATGTTTTTATTTTGCTTGCCATGTTTAGTCTCTTGGGTTATCATCACTTGGCTCATTGCATGTTCTTCATTTTCCATCTTCTTCGCTGGACGTGATATTGTTTCCTTTAATAAAATTGTGGGTTTAAAGAACAGGTCCATAGCAGCTACGAGAGTAAACTGCAACTAAGTCACTTCTGTTAGTTATATGTAAAAAAAGTCTTTGATGTGTTCACTTCCTATTGTATGTTATGCACAGAAATTTAAGTACAGTCTATTTTATGTAATATTTAATGTCAAACTCTTGTACTTCTTTTCGTCAATTGATAAGTATAGTTTTTTATATCCTGTTAGGCTTACTATATACATGCTTTTTTTATAACCATAGTGAAATTTCATTCAGTCTTCTCCTTTTAAATATACCATGCGTGCGGTAGAACGCACTTGTAAAATTTCCTATGCGTGTGATTAAAATTGCATGCATCATAGTACCACTGCGATCGCACGTTGGTCGAAATTTACGCGCATGCAATCTGATATTTTACGTGATTGGAAAATCTATATATTAATAGCCGATTCTGTCTGTCTGTCTGTTTGTTTGTAAGTCACGCAAAATGGTAGATTGAGTTGTGAGCGAAATTATTTCTTTTTTTGTGTGCAACGTGAGTTCGAAGCAAATATATTGCAACCCCAATCGAGTGTGACTTTTTTTGGCTGATGAACTAATAGGAATAACGTTTTGTTTTTATTATTATTGTTAGTTTTATATTCCACGTTGACTTGGCTTTGAAAACAGTACATCAACTAAATACAAAGAAACTAACTGATTAAACATTTTGGACAAAAAGCAGCAGTGGCAGAACGTGGCAGCATGTTCGGTTTGCCACTAACTCTTGCGTGACTGTCTGAGACGGGTGAACTTTTTTTTTGAGCAATCAAAATGTTTAAAAACCGATAGGTAAAAAAAGAGTATCATAAAACAAAATGTTTTTTTTGCTTTTCTTTTAATAATTTAATTTCTTTTTTTAATTGTTAAGCGTTCTGATCGAACGTTTTTTTATTCTATTTATTCATTTAGCATGTGCCTTTTTTCTCTCCTCCCGTGTGAACTTTTTAAGAAGAGAAACCATTTTCCCCCTGTTTGATAGCACCCATGTTAGAGCACGTATATAACTTTTTTGAAACAAAAGCTAATAAAAAGTTGAAGTTTTTTCTCCCTACGTTTTGAGTGTATTGTTGTACTGATCAACGATTGTTTTAAAAAATAAATAAGTAACACATCATGAAATTTGGGTTTTTTTGGAACCATTGTTTAAACTGATATTTGATATTTGATTTCGAATCTGCCTCTGTCTGAACACAGGTTGTACGAGCCGTTTTTCAGGAAATGGTTTACTGGGGTCTCCGGGGTGATACAGAGCAGGTGCACATGGGCGGCGAGCGCCGCCGCCTTGGCGGCTAGTATAATAATAATTTGATAACTTTGACAACGAATAAGTGATACCATTGTGTAATAATCTTTGTTCGTTTCTACGGATTGTTAAGAAACGAAAGGATAGAGTGAATATTGCACTTTGGAAATCATTTCTAAATAGAAACCAGGTGATTGTAGTCAATTCCACAGCATTTGTTAACTCATTAAAATCATATATACGCTGTTATGCCCACAAACAAAGGATTTTTTTTCACACGATGACAAATTGCCTGTGCGATTAAATGTATGCCTAGAACTTTTGACGCGTGTGACAGCGCATGCGTGTGCGATCACTCTCGTCAAAAGGAGAAGACTGTTCATTGAGGGGGAAGTATTCTTATGATTTACCAAAAAATAAGAGTGAAATATTCTTAATGTATTCTTATATTTCAGAATAAGATTCCGTGACAATGCCACATGTATGTAGCTACATTTTTGTTTGATGTTTACATTTTATTTTCACGCATTAGAACATATATTTGTTTGTGCATTTCCTGTATCTGTTTTTCACCCTGTTTTGTCATTCTTGTGAAACTCACCCTGATATTGTTGATCTGATACGATCTGTGGTGGTCTTTGAAAATAAATCGTGACTTTACTATATGCGGCTACCTCTCATGAAAATAATAATAATAATAACAAGATGCCCTACCAGGCAGAAGTATCCAGTGCCGTATCCAGAACGAATTTGGGGACTACGCTAAAACAGCTGGGGGTCTGGGGCGCGCTGAGAGCGCCCCAGTGGGTCCAGGGCATAGCCCTGGTGGGGGTTCAGGGGGCGAAGCCCCCGAAAAATTTAGGAATTTAAGCAATTCTAATGTCTGAAATAGCCTAAAATTAGCTCGAAAATAGTGCTTACTACCTGCTATACTGAGTAAGCTGCGTATGTCAATTTGTTCTCTTCTTTAGAGTTGCAACATCAAACGTGCAACTTGTTTACATTCGGCACCACGTGAAATGAAACGATACGTTGCAATAATCTACCATATTACTTTGAACATCAGTCAGCTTTGAGTGGGGGAGAGAAATATCGACACACAACACACATTTCAGTTTCAATTATTTTGGCAACGAAAACTTATGTAAAACATTGTTTTTCACTGAATAAAATTTTCTTCAAAGTATAACAAACATAATACTTGCCTAATTTATCGTAAAATTGCTAAACGTTGTTATTATTCTCCCCTCGGTTTGATTTGCCGTGTTTTGTTCATTGTATATTTTACAGAACAGATTTTCTCAGACGTCAGCAACCTCAAGTGTTTTTTTCTTTATCACAAGAAGAAACAGCTGCCGTTGCATTTGAGGTTTGGGGAATGAGAAACTAAGCAAAAAAAAAGATTTCGTGATGCAAAACGAGTTCTTAAACTATCTGTAAAAAATACACGTAGTTTACAAGACAATACGGCGATCTTTAGCGTCGCGATACGCGTCAACAAGTTTTTCCCAAGTGTCATCGTCGAAATTGGGTGGTCCAATTAACACGAGACGCATCAATTTGTCGAGGGTGGCTGGCTTAAGTGAATTTCGTTGCTTTGGCAATAACAGTGTTAAGACCGAAAATCCACGTTCCACATTAGCATTGCTCGGAGTGATGAGCAAAGAAAACTTAAATAGCTTCAAAAGCTCTTCAAACTCGCCGCGTTCGGTCAGCATTGATGCATATATTTTCGCCGGATCGATCGGATTATTTTCTTTATATTGCTGAACTTTGAATGGGTCCAACTTTTTGCTTTCGATAAGCTGTCTGACCGTTGCGTTTCTTTCTTCCAACGCTTTCGTTTTAATTTTTCCAAACTGGTCAAAAAAGCAGTCGATCACTTCGTCGCTTACAGAATCAGGATCAACCAAGGCTTCCCCAAAATTCTTCTTGCCCCCAAACTCCGAACTTTGCAGCCGTCCATAAAACTCAACGAGTGTGTACACTTTCTTGCGTAACTCTTCTTTGCATAATCGTGTATTAACATTGAATACATCGAAGGCTAGAAATATGGGATCATTTGTTTGAATCGCAAGGTGGATCTCTGTCAACATTTCTTCGAGGAATGGAAGCTTAATGGTAGCTTTGAAGTGGGCGATTTTATCTGAGATCTCATATGCGTCATCAATCAGCGCATTATTCCGTAAGCGGCGAGCTCTGTGCATTCGAACAAAAGATAGAGTGAGAAATTCGCGGGAGTGCTGCTGGAACAAAACGCCATCTTCGTCACGCATTTTTTCTAGATTTTCAATCATCCTGGCGAACTTGCTTGAAACGTCAGCATAGATGAGACTTTTGGTTTGCAGAAACGTTGCAAAACGGTTTACGTGCTTCAAGACATCAGCCAAAAGCAGAAGCATTAAAATTGTGTCAGGCTGCAACAAGGCATCTCTGATACCTTTCAATTCAGGATCTCCTTTCTCATGAATCAACGTATCTAACGCGTTTACAACAGACGTAAATCTCGAAACAAGACGATTCGATGATTCTCCGTGGGACAACCAACGCGTTGTAGACACCTTCAACAACTTCAGCCTCTTCTGACCTTCTGCAGCTTGTGCCTCTCCAAATACAGCAGCTTTGATAGTTGAATATTTCATCAACTTCCACACGGACAGCAGCACAGCGTCAACGTCATTCAGGCATTGATATCTATCTAACTTGAGTAGATGCACGAACACTAACGCAAGCTTGTGATTTCTACAGTTCACATATTTTGCATGGGGTACTTCATGTCGGAATCTCCTCTGCAAGCCTGATATTTCTCCACTCATGGTATGAGTGCCGTCCATTCCGTTAAATCTCATCATCTTTAAGTTTAAGCCCTTCTCTATGAAAACTTCCTTAATTTTTTCAAACAGTGCCTCAGCACCTTTGCTCCCTACGATCTCAACCAATCCAAGAAATTCTTCTTGTACTTCATTAGTATCCGAATCTACGTATCGTACAAATATAGAGAGCTCCGTACGATCTGCTATGTCCGTAGTCTCATCGGTCATCAGGCTAAAATCAGCCGCCGCAACGAGCCTATCTTTGAAGCCATTTTCTAAGTGCTCGCTGAGCGTATACAAATATTCATCCACCGAGGTGGTGGACTTATAGTCAGCGCGTTTACTGCATTCAATCAAATGTTTGTTGATGTCGTCGTCCCCAAGGTCTCTTAAAAACTCAACAAAGTCACTGAAGTTTTCGCGAACTGCCCACTTTTTACGCGCTACGAAGTACGTAGTTTTTAGAAATTTCTTAATGACACGACGATTTCTTTTCTTTTTATGATTGAACATGTTCTTTTCACCATCGCACACTTGCTTATAAATTTTTCCTCTAGCAAGCATGTTCTTTATTTCTAACTTTTTGGCTTTCGCTTTTAAGTGCTTCGATCCTTTTTCATGGGTGGTAAAAGTTTCCATTGGATGACCATGCAGCTTAACAGCTTTGCTTCTCCAGTAATCGTCACCATCGCCATATTCCCCACAAATTTTACACAGCCACCCACCTTGATTACTGGAATAATATGCAAAGGAGTACAGTGATTCCCATTTAGCTTGAATTTGGCAAGCCTGCAGATAGGAACGTTTTTGTAATTTATCGTCTGCTACAGACAAGTGTTCGTTGACAACAGAGGAACGTGTCGAATTCTCAGTAGTCTCCTCTTCATCAATGATACTTTCGTTACCAGATTCCTCGGTAGCATCTACATCAAGAGCTTCATGAGACAAATTTTCATTGGCATCCTCAATGCGGGATGCCTCAGTTGGATCCACGAGGGCTTCAGCACTGTTATCAGACCGATTTGCTGAAGTGCTTTGATTTGATCTCGATTGAGAAAACATTTCAAGAAGACTACGCTGGTTCGCATTTGACATTGTTATCGTGCGTTTTGATGTGTAAGTTGAAGACTTTTTATTGTGGCTATTTCCAGTAGACTTTAATCGCCCCATTTTTGTCCTAAATAAAGAATTTCAATTTTCCCATTGCTTAACGCGTTCTGTTCACAAAATTTAATGTGAGAAAAGACAATTAAAAGATTTTACTAACCTTGATGAAATACAAACACGGATGAATGTTAGATCTCCAGATGCTTCACTTTATCAGCTAACTTTTGAAATTAATTTATGAAAGTGTTTTATAAGACGATGTTCTTGTATTGCACGTGTGTGATATGTTGATATGTGATATGATAAATGTTCCTAATTTCGATTTTTTTTTCTCTATGGAATTATGTATTCTTCTTTCGAACAACAACTTGCGTCACAGTGATTCGTTTTGCTGGCGCATAAAAATATCTTTGATATTAAAAAGATCTGGGAAAGAAATTGATTTTTTTTCTTTTTCAAAGCCATGTTTGATAACGTAATTACGAAAATCTGGTGGCAACATTTTGTGAAAAAAAAATAACTAATAAGAAAAAAACTATTATTATCATATCTCATTGTTTAACAAAAAACAATAAGTCAATTAATCGTGCATGCATAGAAGCAAAAACATGCTCAAAAAGTGATTACGTAATTTCTCTTCAAAAACAAATAGAAATAATCGATGCGCAATAAGGAATGTTGTGAACTTTAGTAAACAAAGATCGTGAGAAAGAGATTTGACGCAATGCGCGGACTACGGATGGACTCTATGCCTACAAGAGGTGTTTATTTGGTGAGGTAAGATTGAAAACAGATGCTAATCTTGCGTAGCGATCATATAGAGCACTGAACGACCGAAATTAGCTGCCAATTTTTCTTTCCCTCTTTTAATTTTTGGGGACATTTTTTTGGGCGCCCATAGCGTTCAAACGCTATCAAATTGGGCCTGGATATGGCGCTGAGTATCCTGCAGATGACTGAAAGACTTTCTGGAGGTTTTTCAGAAAGAACTGATATTAGTTCACGCTTTAAAAAGATATGCGTTAATGCAGAATCATGTTGCGGTATTTTACATTTTACCTTTTAACAACGATAACAATTAAACTTTGTTGTCGCATATAAAACTTCAGTCTTGCTTCAATTTAGAGATTTTTTAAAAAAGATTTTAATTCAAGAAGTAATTAAGTAATAAAAGGTTTGTCGCGTCAAGAAAAGTCTGTGCTTAAGGACAGCTTTATACAGCCGCATAATCGCCGTGTCGAATTAAATTACTTTAATTCGGGTAAAATTCGACAAAAATGCGACAGTCACTTTATACAGGTTTTGTTGCCGCATATCAAATTCGACATGACTTTAGACAGCCGCATAAATGTCGAATAAATTTATCATTGTGTGTTTCTTACACGCTGTGCACTACTTTCATGCACTTTTTTCACAAAGTTCAATCAAGCTGTTATTAAATTCGACGATTATGCGGCTGTATAAAGTGATGCCGAATTTATGTCGAAGATTGCCGTTTTATTCGACAAACTCTGCTGAACTTAATTCATTATGTCGCACTTAATTAAATTTTCACTTTATACAGTCGAATTTACGTCGCATTTAATAAAGAGTTTAATTCGACGTGGCGATTATGCGGCTGTATAAAGCTGTCCTAAGAAGTAATAACTTAGAATGTAATTTAATTACATTCCCGAGAGCATCATTAAAGTTAAGAGACTTTGAACAATTTTGCCGGAGATCAAGCTTAAAAAGGAACACCGTCAGTTTAAAAATCCATTAGAGAACACTCTTCCGTGGACGTTTTAAAACTATACAGTATGAAAATCTTTATGTTGTTTGTACCTGAACTTCATAATAAAAACTTTTACTTGGCCTTGCGAAATAATAAAAATATCTGTGTTTCCTTTTTATCGTCAGCTTGATAGTATACAAATTTTAGAATCATACAATATTTTAAATTCGACTAGTCAATTAAAAAAGTGGTCATCTATTGATTAATAAAATAGGTATAAGCTGATGAGGAAGATGAGCTGTGCTTCATGATTCCAGAGCTTTATAAAAACAGGGTAGCTTATCTAGGAACATGAATTAAAAAATTGTATTATATTTAGAAAGACTAATAGAAACCTTACGCATTAAATCGATATAAACATACCCTATTGGTAGTCATTCATATCTGTTTTGAAGCATCAAGAACTGCTTATTTATCACGAATAGCTACTAAGAGTATATATTAGTTTCACGTAGATTATCAGTTTGGATCATAAATGTTCTTGATTCTTTTAAGTTTGACAGCCGTATAACCTCTTCTATATCCATATATTCAACCAAAAAATTTTCTCAGATCTACGCGTGCTTCTTCGCTTCCATTTTTAAAACAACTACGGAAAACGTGAGAACGTTGCATAAGACTCACGTGAAACAACATTTCACCTTGGCATCTGCGATTTAGCCATATGTTAATTCTTCCTTTCACTAGAGCTTATATTTTACACTTTTAGAGTCTTTTCAAGCAAAGTACTTGTATACAATGAATATAGTGTGAGTTTAGACTGTTAAATCATAAAAAGAATGTAAGTTGGGAACATTAATGATTTGAGTGGCTATTTCCCATCGACAAAAATTGGTCTAGGTTTGGACAGTGAAAAAAAACAAAAAAAACACGAACGGTTTCAAAGTATTCCTTGCTTACGCAGGAATACAAAAAAAAAAACGAAAGAGAAAGACCAAAATTTTGTATATAAATATTGATCAACGTGCAGATTGTGTGATCGCGTAATCAAAATCAACATGAAATTTAATTCAAAACCACATAATTATTGAATGGCAATTAATTAAGCTAGCAGTTTCAGTGCGTGGAATGCAAATTATGAGTTCTTAGTTCGATTTGAGTATTTGTAATGTCTTTTTATTTTATGTGAAAAAGATAGACAAGTTTCGCATCCACAATGCATATGAGACAAAAAAATTATTTACCACTCTGTGAATATTACGTGCAATATAGTTTTCTTAAGTGCACCGAAACGAATGCGAAATTGTGACAAATTAAAGTTTTGATAATGTCATCCTCACTAGGAACCACCATTTTCATGTGAATCCATACTGGTTCCGTACACATAAAACAATTATTCCTCTAAGAAATATCAAAAAATCTTTTTGAGATGCATTACATCTCATGAATTTCCTGGTTTGCTGCTGACACACAGTTCTCCCTTAGGCTCCTTATATGAATTCAAATAATCACATGTCCATTATCATGACTTGAAACAGAAAAAAGCAGCTGTGGGTTAGAATTAATTCTAGTCACAAAAAATATAATGATAACATGATTGTTGGTGATAACAAAAACGTTTAGTTCATTATCATTCGTTTCTGCTGCGGTGTCTCGCAGTGTGCGAGAGGCAGATGTCGATATCCACTAAATGAATCTTCTGTTCAAATTCATAGTATGCTTTCAGACAAAATTGTATACCTTGACGACCACTCATGATTGATAGCCAAATTACACAAGATTGATGTAGTAAAGCGTTTCCGTTCCTTCTTGATCCGTGTGGCGATCGAATAAATACCGCTTCAGGATATGGAAAATCATTATCGTTAGACCAAATGAGTTAAGAATTGTAACTGAATTGTTTCATAGAAATGTTGAATGTGGTTAATTTCTTTTTAAGATATCTTTTCTCGTGGTTTGACTTACAAAAAGCGTCAGAAGTTTGCTGAAGAAAATTTAGGCAAAAGTTTGATGCTATGTGTTTCACCATAACTGTCTTTGATCATTGGAATGATCTTCTTTGCCTTGAAGTGTCAATGACTGATTTGATGCGGAGCGCGGTATCAAAACATGATGGATGAAATGCAAGGTGAGAAGTGCACTTTTATTTTTTAGTATGTTTTTTTTGAAAGTTACGTCATATTTGTCAAACCGTGCAAACTATCGTCAGTGCAGAAGTCGCTTGAACCCCATTAAGCATAAACTTGTCATCACCATTCATTCAAGAATAGGACAAACTTAGTTGAAAAGCATTTTTGAAATTTGTTTTAATCCTTTTTCTTTGTTGTTTTTTTGGGTTTTTTTATCAATATATTAGGGTTGCCAGTGAAAATAAAGAATGCATTAACACTGGGTCTTTAATTCAATACAATAAATCACAGAAATTCATCAGCACATTGGAAATGGAGAGTGCCCACGGTGCCTGCTGCTCCCCTTACCACTGACACTGTGGTGCCGCTTGCCGAACTTAAATGGAAAGTTTCAAAGTGAATTGGCAAATACTTGCTGATTTATAGAATAAATTCACGATCATCGTGAGAAAGTTATTTAAAATGGCTTCTTCGAAAAATAAATGTGACGTTCCAAGGGGATTTTGATAAATGATATTAACGTTAATCATGAACGAAAATATTGTTAATAAAACAATAGAATTAACGATAATATCATTAATAATTATCATTAATTTATTATACTTAATAATGTTATTATTGTTAATATCATAAGTATCGTAAGAAAATAACTATATGTGACGGTTTATGGGAAAAGGATAACAAGTGAAAAAGCGATTCTTTAAAAGCGATTTTTCGCTGCAAAAAAGTGATTCATTAGAAGTGAAAAAGTGATTCTAGTGAAGCGAAAAAGTGATTCAAGTGAAGTGAAAAAGTGATTCATGTGAAGCGGAAAAGCGATTCATGTGAAGCGAAAAAGTGATTCATGTGAAGCGGAAAAGCGATTCATGTGAAGCGGAAAAGTGATTTCGAAATCGATTTGGAAAATAATAATAAGAATAAAAAATGATTTGTAAACAAGAACCAAATGGTGAAAAACGGTATTATAAACTGGCGCAATAATATGAATAGATACAAAAACTAAAAAATGATTTTATTTTTAGACTAAAGGCTGTTTTCCACTTTTGGAAAATTTAATGCAGAAAGAAACGGACGAATACTAGAGAAAGGACGTGATTGGGTCTTTCGCTAATGTAAACGTAGCTTAATTAATAACCAGAATTTATAACAAAAGAAATATACTTGCATGAGCTGCAAAATATATTTTAAAGGGATCCCAAGGTCGTAACATAAATTAATACTATTTTAAAGAATGATAGCCAAAAATAACGTTAATTAAAATTTTCGCTCTTGCAATTAATCAGAAGTCCAGTATTACTTGATTCAAAACACGTTTTTTTACATGCTCTTCGTCCGCCATTATTTTTAACTTGAACTCTATTTTTAACTCTATGCGCCAGTCCTCTTAGCCAAATTTGTAGTTGTGACGTATCATTTGAGTAACGGCTCGCATAAATAAGTAGGAAATGTCTGCGACATCGTACCAATACGAGCCAGAAAAACAACAAAATATAAATGAGCAATCAAATGATGAATGAAAAGATGTTGGGAATGTAGAAGATGATTTTATCTACCAAGTAAACGATTTAAATTTCCAACAAAATATCGCGTTTAAGTAGCGACGTGAATCCCTGGTGTCAAAGTTCCCATTATTGCCATTTCCCATTGCATGTCTGCAAATCAGGACTGTCTATTGCTGTACTAAGATTGATGAAATAAATTAAAAAACTTTTTCTGAACATAAAAATTTATTTTTCTTCGTCACAAAACATTACTTTTCTTCTTTGAAATAAATGGAAATGTGAAATATTTTCTTGATATGTCACCTGTTATAATCTAAAAATCAAAGTATTTTGTGCATATTCTTTGCTAAACTCTCCATCCTACTGTCATTTAATTCTTTCTTTTAAGGCGAATCTCCACTAGACAAAAATGTCTTTGTAGACATGGTTTGTACTTTTCGTTCAATCTCCCCCCGCGACATCATTCGAAGGGGCGGAAATAACCACCCGCTGCAGCATTTTCCGGCTACTTTCACGGGCAGAAACTTTCACGTGTATTCCGCGATATTTATGGAATAAACTTTCGCTTTTCGCAGATTTGGGAACAAATTTCGCGGAAAACACTTTCCCGAATCGAAGGTAAAGTTTATTTTCGCGTGAAAAAACTTTCGCGAATGAGCAAAAAAGAAACCAAATTTTTATAATTTTTCTTTTCTAAAAATAATAAACTATAGCTAAATTTCCTCAACTTCCCACTCAAAATCTGTTTCGTCGTCGGTTTCTCCATCTCCACGAAAAAACTTTCGTGTTTTGCTGTTTTGAAATTTCCAAACGCATAAACTTTCACAAAGAGAGCCAAAAATGCGAAAAACCCGAATATCTCTGCTCTTAAAGTAGTCGAGATCCAGCTTTAGACTTAAAAGTTTATAACGTTTATAACTGAACATGCTTGAACAAGGATGTTTTGTACTGTATCATGGATGATATTCCGTTATCGTTTCTACGGTGCAGTTCTCTGCTTCAACAACACTTGTTTCGTTTAGTCCACATCAATGTTTCAAAACCTAATAGAAAGAAAGATAGAGTAAAAATAGTGAAATTACAAAATGAAGATTTAAACATGGAGGAGGGAGATTACCACACAGTGGGTATAAACACTTACTTCGGATTGTTCTGCTTTATACGATCGATCTACTGACGTTCTTGGATTCACCATGTTCTGACATGTAAATATTAACATGTTAATTAAGTTATTGATTAACTTATTTATTTGTTGCTTTGTTGACGGAGAATATTTCAACCGCATGTCATGACTTTTATCGAAACAAATTTCTTCGAAATGGTTTGAAAGGAATATATTTATTTCGTTCGGCAGGCTACGACGTATTTTGAAGCCAAAGAAAAGCATGAAAAGATATTTTACTATTATTACTCGATTGATTATTACAGTTATGAGCAACACAGTGAGGCGCATTTCCGGCTATGATTTCTTCACGACTAATATTCAATCTATTACATGGAATATTTATTTACTTTTTTAATAACAGGTTGCGTCACCTTTTTTTATTATCTTTCACTTTTTATACATTGTGAAACTCTGGAATTTTACGTATAAAAACCGAGTTATAAATCGCTCACTTTTATTGTGAAAATTTCTTAGTGAAAGCAAGTGTTGTATTTACATTGATAAAAGACATATTTCAATGCTACTCATATCATACGTCACAAAATTTTAAACAATGGAAACAGTCTGGGCGCTAGAGATTAAAAATACTACGAAGAAGAAGGTTTTTAAAAAGTTTTAAAGCATGCAGAAAAAATATTTATAACGTGATTATCTCACGATCTAAAAAACGTTTGAAAAAACTGAAACAAGAGTTACTACTTCATTTTTTAAGATAAACAGTATTATTTGAATAATCTATTAGACCTTGGGATCCCTTTAAAGACAGTGCGCCAAGAGAGAAAAAAAATATTTTTTGAAAAGAAAATTAATGTAAACAAAAACTTAAAATCGTTGCTATCGCCATAATAAGATTGTTTACATCGTAGATTCCATGTTTCATGTATGTGACCATCCAAGGGATTTTGATGCCAAACGATATAAATAAAATAAAGTAATGGTATTTTCTTAGAATATGAAAAGTAGGATTCACCTACTCACTATGTTTCTTTCATTCAACGTCTGTGTATGTTTATATTTTTCATATTCCCATGCGCCAGTTTTCGAAGTTGAAAGATAACCGGGAGTATTATATCTAATTGCTACTATGCCAAATAAAAATAAAAAGTTCATGAAAAACATTTTTTTTATTGATAAAGATGTCTACACTCTCAAAAGATGTTGTTGTTATCGCGACTTCAGCATTATTTTGAAAACTCAACGTGCGGGATGTATAATTACAGGTAGCACCCGTTAGTGTTTAATACTGGACTGATTACCTGGTCCTTATTCAGTTAGAGATTAAGGAAACAACAGTTTGTTCTCAAGTTGCTACAAATAGAAACCGTCTGCTATAATTCTTTTGTGTTTAAGTTGTTCTACAGCTGTTATGTGAAATGAACGTGGTTCACGTTCAGCTTAAGAAAAAAGACAGAAAAAGTTTGTTTTAAAGCTATTGCCAATAGGAACCGTCCCTTATAATTCTTTTTTGAGTTGTTCGATCGGGTCATTCCATGTCAAATGAGAAAGGCCATGTCACCCACCCCTTCAGAATTTGCTCATTTTTGGTATGTGAGCTTGTATCAATGAGAGAAACGCCTGTACCAAATTTCAGCTCAATACCTCCAGCGGTTCCACAGATATAGACACTTGGTCCCAGGCCCTTTTTCAGCTTATTTTCTCAGCGCCGCATAATTTCCTGGTTACTGGACGTCAGTCTTTTAGCAATTAAATTTGTTCTACTGGAGGTATTGACCTGAAAATTGGTACCTGACCATTTTTGAAGGTGAGGAATCCAAAAATCATAGTAAGAAAAGTCAATTTCAAGTGCATCATACTCTAATTCCAGATTTAAAATTGAGATCAGAAAATTTCTATGAAAATCAATGGTCCCGGAGATAAATGCAATAAAAAATTCTGCCAAACATATAGGAAAAAAATTTTTTTGCCAAAGTTATCTACATATATATAGCTACTAATATATTGAAAATTGCTTTGGTTATATTTTCCTAACTCAAATAAATGACTTTCAAATTTTCCTTATTTTTGATAAATAAAATACTTTTTTGAATTGAAGTTACTAACCAATGCCTTATAGTAACTCAACTTTATGATCAAGATAATTACTCTGAGATAAAATTGGTAAAATCTGGATAACCCTATCTGAAATTTTACTTCATCTGATTGAAAATGATTGATACAATACAATAAAGAAAGAAAAAGTAAGAATAAACTTAAAACCAGACGAAGCCATTGTTATAGGTGACTTCGCCGAAAATTATTCTTTTTTCACAAAGTTCCTTGCATCCAATTGCTATTTACTATACAGATGGTGAACAGCTAAAATCTCATTCGATTTGTTTCATCTCCGATCATGGCTGATGTTGATTTTGTACATGTCGTAGTTGGTGAGACAGTCCGTTTTGTCAAAAGCTTTTTGGTTAAGGATTTGTGTCAGTTCACTATTTTTCTGATGGTTGTGCTGCACAATACAAAAACTGTAGAAACGTTTTAAATCTTTGCAACCATAAGGATGAAGATGGAACATGGTCGTTCTTTGCACCTCGTCATGAACTCGCCTTGCAATGGAATTGGTGGAACTCTTAAAAGGCTTACAGCTAGAGCTAGTCTATAGACCTACTTCCAAACAAATACTTACCGGCGTGGATTTTGTTAACTTTTGTGACTACTTCTATGGAGATTACTAAGGAGATTACTAAGGAGATTACTTCTATGACATCTATTTTCATTTCACGCAACGATATTGACACATCACGCTCCCTTATGAAAGAGCGCTACCAGATGGCCAAAACGGTTCCTAGCACTAGACGTTTTCACCACTTTGTACCTTTGTCCAACTTCAAAGTCATCACCAAGAAGTTATCAGAAGAAGAAAAATACGACCTAAAGTACGAGTTCAACAACATAGTTCAAGTAACTGTTGCAGAAGTCAAGGTCTTGCAATACATTGTAGGTGTGTATGATCATTTGGGATGGATTGGTGTTGTAACAGAGATTGACCTGGAGAACAAAGACCTTCTTGCAAGTTTCTTCATCCTCACTTTCCATCCCCATCTTTTCATTGGCCTGTAATACATGGTAATGCTGGGTGGCAAATGTCCATCTCCTATCTGGATAGCAGCTCCATCTACAGCTACAGGCAGGCAATAATAACATTCACCCAAAAGGTCGGGACAATATCTTGAATTTATGGGAAAACTTTATGTTCTATCATTCTCCATTAGGTTATTAGTTTATCTTGCTCCTAGAATTTGATCTGCTTTGGAATTATGCACCCATTTTGAGAATGGTTTTGAAATTTATAATTCTCAATAAAATTTGGTAGTACAGCAAATGAGCTTTTTTCCCATTATTCTTTATAAGGAAGTGAAATATTGTCTTTAAAATTCTTAACATTACCTTTTAACATTTCATGTGCCCTTGATCTGACTTGTCTTAATAATAAAATTGAGTTACTATAAGGTGTTGATTAGTAATTTCAATTCAAAAAAGTATGTTTTTTCAACATTTTTTATCAAAAATTAGGAAAATTGGAAAGACATTTATTTGAGTTAGGAAAATATAACCAAAGCAATTTTCAATATATTTGTAGCTACATATATGTAGATAACTTTGGCAAAAAATTTTTTTTCCTATATGTTTGGCAGAATTTTTTATTGCATTTATCTCCGGGACCATTGATTTTCATAGAAATTTTCTGATCTCAATTTTAAATCTGGAATTAGAGTATGATGCACTTGAAATTGACTTTTCTTACTATGATTTTTGGATTCCTCACCTTCAAAAATGGTCAGGTACCAATTTTCAGGTCAATACCTCCAGTAGAACAAATTTAATTGCTAAAAGACTGACGTCCAGTAACCAGAAAATTATGCGGCGCTGAGAAAATAAGCTGAAAAAGGGCCTGGGACCAAGTGTCTATATCTCTGGAACCGCTGGAGGTATTGAGCTGAAATTTGGTACAGGAGTTTCTCTCATTGATACAAGCTCACATACCAAAAATGAGCAAATTCTGAAGGGGTGGGTGACATTTTCTATTTTTTGTGGTTGATTTCACATGGAATGACCCGATCGTTATTTTGTTATATTCCTTGGGGAGAATGTTTATCAGAATTTTAATCAACACTTGAGTGAGTGGTATAGAATCAAAAAAGCGATTCATTAGAATCGGAAAAACGATTCATGTGAAATAAATAAAATAATACCTGTTTCCTTCAGTTTGTTATGAAGTTTTTGTGAAATGTTGTCTGAAAGTTGTGTTTACACAGGGCTCTGGGATCCAGTTGACAACAACCCACTGATCAACAAAATCGAGATGGTGCAAAGAAAATTCCTAAGGTGGATATTCAACTCCTCAAAAAGAGACATTAGTCCAACAACATTAAGAAAGACAGCTAAATTTAAAAGACTAGAGCAAAGGCGAGAAATTGCAAAACTCAAAATTTTTCACGACCTGACGCATCATGCCAAACAATTGAACAGTGAAATTCTTCACTGCACCAACACTGTTCAGTCATAAATGAATGAATCAGAGTTTATCATGTCATGAACAAGCGAGTTTGTTTTGAATTTATTGCTATTTGGCAAAATAATAATTAAATCACGATTATTTTAAAACTTCATAAAATGACACACTTACGTGAAATTCATAAACAAACGCCTTGAACAAATCTTTTTAACTATAATAACGGTAATCTATGCTCTACCATTATTTACCATATTAACGGTAAGAATTAACAATAATAACGTTTAATCTATAATTCCATTAACGATAGTAACGTAAATAACGATATTAACGTTAATATCGTTTGTTATCAAAATCCCCTGGAACTTCACAAATGCTTCAAAAATCAATGTCATACCGTCAGTGTCTAATCTTAAAATTTAATCTGGGTGTCATGTCAAGCCATTGACATCATTGGTTTAAGAATTTTGGCGACCCGAAGGAAATTTTAGTGCCCCAATATTCACCCAATAACACTCTACAATTTCATTTGGACATGCTTAGAAATGCTTACAAAATAGAAAAAAAGAACTGAAATTGCAAAGACAAACATTATGAAACTCAAATCTCTAATGGAAATTCTTAAATCATATTTACAATTTATATACATACTTTTTTCACCTGTCTAGTCGGGCCACCACGATACTGGTTTTCAAACATTTTGGTGGCCCAAACCAATTCATGACTGTCTCAGAACGGTCGGGTCACCGCTAAGATTAAAGACTGACCGTCAATGGTCCTAACTTCAGACATCCTTCCAAACTTCGGACATAAAAAAATATATCTGCAAAATACAAACCACATCAATAATAATCCATACTGCACTGTCAATTACACTAAAGTCAAAACTTATCATAACTAAACTTGAACAAATGCAAACTTTTGAATACTGTACCCTTGAGAGATTCGGAGATAATCTCTGAATTTCGCAATGTGATTACGTATGCGATTTAAGGCACTATTTTAACAATAGATCCATGGAATTCACACAGGCCTTTCAAATTGAACTTAAGTTATCAAGATTTGTTCGGCATTTTAATGCTTTCCACATTCTGCTTTACAAAATATTGCTCGAACTACGTCATTGTTTATTAGTACTCATGTGCAAACCTTTTTGCTGGAGAAATATCTTTCGCGAGTGATAAAATATAGTTGAAGTATATTTTATCTTGTACAACTATATTTTAATAGTTTGCTTCGCGAGGAATGTTAGTATTAGGCCGGCGTCTGTGTAACAAAAAGATGCTCAGAAAAAATATTCCGCTGTACAACTTGCAGACCACACTTTTATGCTGGAATAATGTTAAGGGGTGTATAGTGGTTCTGAAACAAAAAAGTTCCCACAAATTCGCTGGGCTGTTATGACGTAAAAAAGCATTTTGTGACGTCATAAGAAGAAGAAAAAATTCAAAATGGCGGAAAAATTTTTTTTTATATATCATTGTGTCAGTCTGTACCCGGAGACGCGTGCGATCGCACGTGCACGTGCAGGCACACGCGCAAAACATTTTGCAGGAGCAAAATAAAGCTCGTGCAAAATGTTTTAATCAAACACACATCGCACGTGCAAAGTATTATTGTTCAGCATAAAAAAGAGTTCTTTTAATTCATTTTTACAACACCTGGCTCCTTTGTTAAATAAAATCATTTGTAAATCATTTGACCATACAAAACGATCAAATGATCATTTGATGATGTAAAACATCCTGCAAAGGGGTTAATTCATTCTTTGTTTCTCGCCTTTTCTCTTTTTTTTGTTATTCCATATTCTGCGTGATTAAATTGACATCACCTTCTGCCAAAATTAAATTCTTGTGTATTGTTTATTTCTTTCAAATCGGGTTTGAATTAAGGGGCTGTTCATATGGAGGTGAGCTGGCCCGGTTAACCGGCTGGCTCACTTGAATGAGATGAAATTCACCCAGCGTTCATATGGCTTTTCTCATCCCACTTAACCGGGCTGGAGAATGTTGTTTACATCACGTAAACAATAATTCGAATTTCGACGCGTGCGCACTTGTCTAAAATCTATCCCACTAAGCCGGGCTGGTCTGTTCATATGAACAAATTTCATCTCACCTAGGTGAGATCCCGGTCAAATGAAATGAGATCTCACTTAAGTGAGCCAGCCCGCTTTTCATATGAACACAATTTATTTTTATAAAGATTTCTTAATGACAGTGAGATCTCTGCTAAGTGAGCTAGCCCGGCTAACCGGGCCAGCTCACCTCCATATGAACAGCCCCTAAATTTGAAATTAAAATTAAATTTGGGCGTGTGATTTCTACTCCGGCGAAATTCACTGACGAGTACAGAAATATTGACCAATCAGAAACACTTTCACTGGGGAACGTTGTGTCTGCAGTTGAGTATACACCGGCGTAATATAAGATAAATCTTATTTTCAAGGGAGCTGGAAACCAAGATGCTTTTTAATTTTATTGAATAAAGGCGGGTTTCCACTTAAGCGAACTTGGCCGCGCGGGCGAATTCGCACGACTTTGCGCATGCTCACTTTAAAAAACTTGAGCATTATTATGCAATACATTTGGTCGCGCGGTCGCTTTCTGTAGTTGAAGCCAACTCAACTTCTAGAGCGTGCGAAATCGCTCGCTCAAGAAAATCTACATTTTTAACCAATCAGAATGAACTATGCACACGTGGAAATATAACATACACCTGGCCTAATTATATCTTTTTTATATTTTATTATGTCTTTTTAAACTAGAAAAACGTCAGTAAAGAATTAAAAAAATTAAAGAAAAGTTCTTAATATAGTTTTAATTTTTTAATTTTTGTTACCACTATGTCGACTGAAAACATGTTTAACTCTAAACATGAAAACATGTTTAAATTTAGCTGGAGTCATCCGAAAATGTTGGAAAAAATACTCTTTATCGAATATTTTCATCTCTTTTATGAGTAAATGGTACTCTCCTTTTTTGTGACGCTCTTGGTATAGCTGCCTCACCCAAAATCTTCTAGCTTTCTTCTTTTTTTCGTTTTTCTTTGATCGTCTAATTAACAGCAAAGCAATCAGCAAATTCCTTCTCGACATATTCATATTTATAATTAGCAGTTGTGAAAAAGTGCGCCACTTCTTAAACTTCTATCAATTTCCACTTAAGCGAAAGCGGTGGCGCGGGCAGCGCTGCCCGCGCGACCGATTTCGCTTAAGTGGAAACCCGCCTTAACACGAAAACCAGTCCTACTGGTACCACTTCCGTTTTCATATTCTTTTGTTAGGTGAACAAATGAATTCATATGACGAAGTAAATTTCGAAATTACCTTAGCAACGGTGGTCGTGCTCCCTAGCAACAGCTTATAATCACTAAATATTCCTAAGTAATTTGTTGTCAATTTAGCACCATGGTGTCATGCATGCAGACACGGATTATAATCTTGGCAATTTTGAATGCCTAACGTGTGTATGTTTATAAATCAGCGAGTTTAATAACAAAAAAACTTTAGAAACTTTCGTAATATATTTAGCTCGCTAGAAAATAACGATTCGTGATTTTTTAGTTCTTAGAAAATTACTCGTTCGTGAAACATTGAATTTGACTTGTGAATCATGAATCACGAGTCGTTAATTCAAACCCTGCAAATGCTTTTAAACAAAACGCATCACTAAAATGCAGGTGCTTCAGAAAGATAAAAAGAACAAAGATGTTATTAAGTTGTTTATAAAGAAAATTAATAGAATTTGTGTGATTTGACACAAGACAGATATCGCACGCGCAAAATGAGTTTTTGTAATTGAATAGCTCACGTGAACTATTTTGCACGAGCGATTCAACACTCGTGCACTATTCTATTCCAGATATAGACTGTTGTGTAGGAAATTTAATGCAGAATAAAGTTTCCTACCAAACATATATCTGAAAATGTATTGTAGACTATTTATGGAACAAAGACGACTATCGGATTTTACCCACCCTTTCAGGAGGAGGTGTGTGGTTCTTTGTAGATCACCTAATTTTTGCTTTCGTATGAACCAGAAACTATGAAAATCAAAAGTGAACAGGAGAGGGCAATAAATATAAATCCACTTAATTCAAGTATTTAGGCCATTTCTGATGTAGGTTGCCTAATTTTCATGGCAATTCGTACGTGGGTATTTGCAAACACACGAAAGGAAACGTTTAAGACAAATTCTTTTCAATCACTGTAAACTACTAAGTGAAATGCAGCAAGTAGAAGATTAATAGTCGACGAATAAGCACGTATCAAATCGTCTTCATCATAATCATCATCCTAATCATCAACGCCTATTTCTTCATCCGTAACATGCGTATTTTGTAAAATGTAGAGACGCCTGTGGCAGGAACATTAATCGCAGGCGTTAATGTAAGGTATTAAATCCTACCCAACTAGGTAAGATGTAAGATGTATTTTATGAAATCTGTCGATCTTAGAGTAAGTTGTTCCAGGAGAAATTCCTGTTCATTCAGACAAACAATCTTAATCTGTACTGTTCAAAGTTACACAGATTCCTTTTCCCCTGATACAAAGTGTGAAATGTTATTAATGGTTCTTTCAAAGATCGCTCACTTTTCTTTACTGGTTGAAATCCTTCATTTGATGCAGATTCTTCACTACTTCCTTGAATTATTATACCATTGGCCATATGTGTTGAACCTTTGCCTAATCTTGTTTTTTCTCAGAAGTCAATGTTCCCCCAAACAAAAGTTGTGAACACTACTGTGAAATGCTGATGGTGGAGCTATTTCAAAGATCATATTCATTTAAGCAAGTGCTGTTTCATGAGATCTAACAACAGAATAGGAAACCACTCAACAATTGAATTAACTTTTTAGAGCCTACTATGTACCTTGTTCCTATGCTTAAAGATAGTGCTTTTTTGCCCTTTCATTATGAAAATATCATATCTTGGGTGGCAATCAAAACTTTTGGTGTAAACTCCTCCTTAATGTCCACATTATTATCTAATGTGGGGTCATCAGAAAGACCAAAACATCAAGACAAAAAGGTTTAAAAGTTAAGGAGGATTCAAACAATCCTTTAATGTCAGCTATGATGATTTGGGTTGCCAGAAACAACTCAACTGGAATTTCTTTTACATTTTTGATTTTTAAAGCTGCACTGCATGAATTTGAGGCTGGTTGACATATATGCTTGTTGAAATATTCTTCTTGTTGAAATTTCAATCTAGCATTTCTGAACACCAAATGACTTTTTTTCTGGTGGACCATGAAAACATAGTTTCTCTTTAAACTTTGACTTTATCTTGGCTTGACTCTCCATCTACTATAAGTCCAGGCATTTAAACCGTTATTCTCTGTAACTATTCTGACAAACTCATCATACAGTTCTTTCAGCACGACAGTCTCAGTCAGTTTGATTACTCTATCAATGTAATTGAATAATAACTCCAATGACTAGTGGTACAATGTATTGTTTTTGCTTTTGTGAACTGAATACTGAATACACTTCCATGATGAACTTCCCTTATATAATTAAACATCATGGTCTTGTTTAAGTCTTGCCACATCTCTTAGCTTCCCAGCATCTGATGTCATAGCCTTTTACTAAGTGTTATGTTTTCCTTTCCTTCGATCCCAAAGATGTATACCCATTTCAATTGTACACACATGAAAACTCAATTTATGAGAAAATACATTCTTTAAAACCTTTGGAGAAAATTTTATAATAACTGACATCTAATAAATTGAAAGCAATCTGACTTAACATAGGACTTCCCTTTTCGCAAATGATGCAAACCTTCCAAAATGCCAGATGAAGTTTTATTCTTTGTGATCACTGATGACCGTCTCAGTCTACCAGGAAATTTGGGTAAAGCTTTTGCTTAGAACAGCAAGGTTTGACTACTGTAATTGATAACTTCTTATGCAACCTTCCTTGCTCTTTCCATCTTAGACACATCTGTGAATTTTCTGTAGCAAATGCCATGATAATGTCAACTGCAATCTGACTGACTTTTCTGGTTAATGACTAACAAGGTAAACAATGCAACCTTAAACATAGGATATAGAGATATAAGTATATTATAAAGCAGCATCCTAATTAATAGAGACTAAATCATAGTCTGATTATAATATTTTATAGGATTTCGATACAGAAAACATATTTACATTTTTTTTTTTTTTTTTTTTTTTTTTTTTTAATCATAAAGTGAATAATATATTCCGACATAATCATACAGAATTACAGTATACTCTTAATAGTAATATAAGTCCACACTTTCTCTCTGCGGTGGAGAATAAATTATATATAATATGAAAGTATAGGATAAACAAATTGTGTGTTTGAGTCATTCCATTTTCGACTCCTGATTGCAGATAAGCAAGTCTCCGACGTCGACAGCTAGTTCTTTTTTGCGTCCTCGATTTCCTCTGATCCCTAAAACAAGGGATCTAATTAATGCGAAAGATAGCTTCGTACGCAGCCAATTCGATACTTCGCTTACGTGTAAGTTCCTCTTTATCGCGATCTTGTCAGCTAGTACGGATACAAAATGTAGGCATTCTCGTCTCATACCGCCGTTTGCGGTGAACACCAAAGGGGTGAAGGAGCCGTGCTCTACTTCGATGACACGTTGGTTATACTGCTTTTTCTTTTCGGATTCGTTTGTGGCGAGTGATTTGTCGAGAGTCTGGCGACGATGTTTCAAGGCAAAGGGATTAAAAATCCTTACGTCAAAAAATGCCCTGTCTCCACGTGTCCAGAATCCAACAGCGCTGATGTCAAGTCTCGCCTCATTGCTTTTGTTTGCTTGTGGACCTAGCTGCTCTCCTGTGAGTGGTAAGAGTTGCGGTTCGACTCTTACATCACGACATGTCTCATCTAAAACTGCTGCGATGGTATCTCTTATTTCATTGTGTCGGTGAATGATGTAACCACCTTTCTTGCATGAAACGGAGTGATCGATTGTGAATGGACTTCCACAAACACATACTATTGGTAGGTGTTTTATTTCCCATCTGTATCGTACGCATATTGCATCGTGAAACTCACGTTTATTGAGCACGAAATTTTCGTCTTGCAATGGAAGAGTCGTAATCCAGCTGGATGCTCCCTTCATCCTAGCGATGTCATTTGCTTTTCTATCATCTTCCGTCATATTTCTTCGGACAAATTCGAGCTCCCTTTCTTGACGGTCCTTTCTCTGCTTCGTTATCTGTCGTCTTAAATCGGCAGTTTCTTCGACCAAATTGTCAATTTTTCGATCTTGATTGTACAGTCGTCTTGACAATGGTTCCGTCAGCATGCTGGAAAAACGAAATTCTTCTTCAGCCGAATTCGTAAAAATTGGAATTCCCAACCCTCCAAGTCTGGCAGGTAACGATAATAAAAGACGTTCGTTATCTGAGCAATGATGACCATCAGTGAGGGCAGGAATTAGTTTTTCTCGAATGACATCTTCAACAGGCTGCATAAAATCTCTTGCTTGTGGAATGCATCTGAGGTGTCTTAGTCTTAGTTACAAGATTTTTCTTTGTGGTCTGCGAGTTGTACAGCGGGCATGATAAGTTTTTGTGGCACAGACGCCGGCCTATATTGTTTTGGTGATACTCTAGGGGATATATATTATATATATATATGGATATTTTTGTAAAAAATAAATAAAATGCACCATTAACATTATATAATGGCGATTCTTCAGGCTTAATGCGTTCCAACATATTTTATCTGCTTTATCTAACATTTTAGTGTTGTGACTTGGGTTCAGTGGTTATGTACATTTCGTTTACTAGACAGGTCTGTTTATTTAGCATGTCCAAAGTTTGGAAGGATGTCCGATGTTAGGATGATTGACAGTAAATAACGGAACAGGTTGATTCCTTGATATTCCACTGTGGTCTTGAATGCTGCCAGCCCAGCTGAGATTTTATCCACACAAACGGTTTTCTTGTATATACCGTGCACACGAGTAAATTTTGCAAAGTTTACAGTAAGATAGTTTTGTAACCAGGTGTCTTTTCTCTGCTATAGCAACAAAAATTGTTCTTGTTAGCACTGATTTCAGCTTGATTATTCTAGCAGTTAAAGTGGTTTTCACACAAACATTCAATTAGCTGCAAATCCCTTGTTGATAATATCCCCCATAGATTCATCATCAACAAATGTGAGTGAAATTTCTTTCATAAAAAATTTCACCCGAAGGAGGCATTGTCATTATTTTTATTTCCTTCACGTATGGGTGAATCATTTGTAAAAGTCCGACTTTGATTTGATAAACGTTATAATAAAGGGCAATCATTACTTAGAAAAATTTAGAGATGATTGTGATGCGATAATTACTTTTCCGTAGCTCTCTCTCTCTCTCTGCATGCTCACAATAGTGCAATTCCCAATGCGTGTCTAGATTTTTTGCGATCATAAGTCGACTTGTGGAGACGGCACAATTGTTTTCTAAAAAAACTTTGCTGATAAAAATATGTCTGCCTTCGATTTGTAAACAGTAACAGCATGCATAAGCCTATGATGTTATATCTGCAGAAGCAAGGGAGGAAAGCACTTAACCTGAGAGAAAAGGAATTAAACTGTCTTTATGAACACTAAGTTCCATAAAATTTTGTTATTTGCATCACTTTTGATGAACGTGAAATTAGTTAGTGGAAAGAGGAACATCACCCTGATGATGTTTACAATTACAATATTTGTTATGAATTTTATTCTCCTTGTTCTTCTTGATTTGAAATCTAGAGTGACCAATTGTGGTGCTAAATCCATTTAGCTGTGTTTTTACGTTTGCATTGAAGAATTTTTCAGCATTGTAATTATATAAAGTTAACGGGAAGGGGAGCAGCCACTCTACTGATTTCACACTGAGTTCGAGAAGGACATCTTTTCCACGAATACTGTCAATCACCCTATTTTCGGATATCCTTCATAACTTTTTCAGATATTGGCAAAATACAAGTCACATCAATAATAATCCATACTGGAGTGCTAAATAAACTAAATCCAAAACTTATCATCACTTAACTTAACAACACAAGCTTTTAACTAAGTAAACTGTACCCTTGAGACAGGTAAGCAGGTAAACTCTGAGCTTTGCAGTGTGATTACTTATGTGATTTAAGGCTTCAATGGTTCCATAAAATTTACACAGAGTTTTGTTCTTACTTATTAGATTTCTGCGGAAGCAAGAAATCTATTACAACCGGTTTTCGTTTTTTTTTTTGGTTCTTCTTTTTTTCTTACTGTCCAAACCTAGCGGTTTCTTGAAACGTTAGTGCGTTTACATGAAACCAAAGCACGTGCATTGCATGTCAGCGAAAGATTTACAAAACTTTCTTTGATCAATATTAAATATATTTTTAGACATAAAACATATTTTAAGATAAAAAGAAAATTTATAGAAGAAACTAATAATTATCTTGGACTGTGATCATCCTTTTCTAGCTAAAAAGAAGTTTCCAACGTTTTGTAAACAGAAGAGTCAAAAAAGCTCTATAATACAATGCAAATTCACATGTGCTTTTGTGGCGCAGTTAGCTAGTGGACTTATCTGGTAACTGAAAGCTCGGTGGTTTGAGCCCACCTAGGTCGTTCAACATTTTCTGTCGAATTTTATAAATTTCATAACATATTTCATTTATCATGCTTCAGAAGATTTTGCAGAAATCTTTCTGCCCGTAAGGGCATCTTGTTGTTTTTTATTTTCATTTTCCTATTTTGTCTTTCCCCCATGTTATCTGAAAATTACTATTGTCTGTATGGATTTTCAAAAGACTAAGGCTCTTTTCCACTTCCTTTTTTGCAGATCCTCAAATGATTGACAGTACCTAGTATTTTCTCTTAAAAAAATTAAAAATCCTAAAAAGAACTATATACAAAAAGCATTTTCAATATCAATGCAATGGAATATGATGGCCTGCAACTTCAATACCCAACTTCAGTTTCTCTTTGACTGCATCTGAATGCATCAAATACACAGACATTCTTGTCAAGGAAATATACATTCATACTTACCAAATTTGCCGCATATCACTGAATAAAATGTTTTATGAAACGGAGCAAAAGAGAGAAATTGCCACCGACATGTGACACTCCCATATTTTGTTTTCTTTCTCAAAGGATTTTTAGCAGGTCTAGTAATTAAAGAGCATTACGAAAATGGTTCAGCAAAGTCATGAATTCTGACAAAGTCGAAATTACAGAATAATGTTTGTTATGTACGGTCGATGATGCTCACTGCTCGGTAGTTGCTGCAAAACCAGTGCCATGATTGTCTTTCACATTTGTAGATGATCATTTGTTACGTAAATAAGCCAAGCATATTGCAACGTTTAATATTGTTAAACTCAGAATTTCACAAAAGCAAAGACTCTCTTACGAAAGATAGAGATCAGGACTTAATTTAAACCAGATCTTGCAAAAAATGAAGACATACAGAAACTGTTATTTAAAGAAATCAAAGCAACCTAAATCTTCTTTAATTTTCCATCATACCAAAGGACTTGCTTTCTATATCATACACTCTGAAGTTGGTTACTATTTAAGAAAGTACTCTTGATCCACTTGCTATCTGGAAGAACACTCCAAGACTTTAACATGACCAATGTGTTTTCATTGAGAATAGAGTTTTAGTTTAGTTGATAACTGCTGTAATTGGTTTCCTTAGATATTGAACTCGATGCGGATGTCCACCAAAGTAGCATGAGTGGTGGTCCGCAAACTGTGCGTAAAAGCATTTCGTTAAACCTCACCAAGAAAACCAAGCTGAAGCGTAATGAAGTCAAGTCGAGCAAGTCAAAGAAAGAAAGACGCGACCGTGATGAAGGTATGTTAGCATAATTACATCTCTGTACTACTTAATCATTGCTCAAGAATCAAATTTGGGCATTTTAACGAGGCATCATAATATTCGGTATCTGTATTATCTGTATTTTGAATTATATTCATTCTCATCTGAACCTTACTTTGTCAACGGTCTGCCTTACTTCATATGTTTAGTTGCCTATAATACCCCAGTTTTCGTTTGGATGGAAAATTTTACAAACCAGGAGAATATTAACACACATCTATTTGATTCCTTTTTATCGGTTAGGTAATATCTTGACACACATTGTACAAAATGGTGGTCTTCGTTTTAAGAATTTTAATGTCATTTTCTCCTAGATAGTGACAGTAAGGGTTCACGACGGAGTAAAATGTCGGAGAAACGAAAGGATGCCAACGATGACGATGACAGAGAAGATGAAGAACTAGATTGGTCTCATAAGGTGTGTGTTGGGAAGACCGTGTATGAACTTTGTTGATATGTTTGGTTGTCAATCATCCATTGATGGAGAAAGTATCTATAAAAAAAAGACCATTAGAATTTGCTACAAAATCAAACATGGGGTTTACTATTTAGTGAATAAACAGTTTTGGTAACAGTCTCAAACAAAATGTGCGCCTATAATGAAAAGTTACTGCTTCAGGTTGTCGAGAAAGTGGGAGGGTTAGAATTCTGACAACCTTAACAATAATTTTTACCCTAAGAGACTGAAGAAAGATACGGGACAAAATTTAAGTATGTATACATTAACACGAACTTTATGACAGCATGTGCAGTCATGAGAGAATATTCTGACAACACTAACCATTGCACCTTGTATGATTTTTTACTGAGGAGCAACGATACTGACCAATTCAAACATTCGTTAGCACACTCATGTGGCAGCATCAAAATTTCTAAATCTACAGTTGACACTTGTTATCTGGAACCCTCGTTTTCTCGAACTGTTCCCTTGGTCCGACGAGCGTCGACTGCATTTCTTTTCTGACAAGATCTGACATGTACCTGCACGATGTTTTTTTCGTAAAAAAGTTTTGTTTGTAAATATTCTTTCCTTGTGGATGCAACTGCGATATAAAATGAATTTGGCAGGTGATAGAAGGTGGCATACGTCTCGCTAAATCATGTATCTGTTGTCATGACAATGACGGGCTGACATCCCAGCATGTAACACCCTTGTTATTTCTTCCAATGTGATAACTCAAACTATCATCAATATTATTTAATATATTTAATATTTTTAATATTTTTACTTACTTAATATTTTTATTGTTTAGGTCATTTTTATCGGCGAAAAAGTTCAAGACCCGATGATTCACGTTTGCGAGAAATGCACGTTGCCGATCCTCATCTACGGCCGTCTGGTGAGTAATATTGTTTCCCCGATAACCGTTCTGAAGAAATCCTACAAAGTTCCCAAAATCAGATGTCATATTGTCGAAGTAAAAAGTCCGCTTCATAAGGTTGCAAAATAATCTTGATGGATGTTGATCTTATACAAGTTGATTTTATACTCTTTGAGCACAAATTTTGTTTCCATAATAATAGAAAAGTTCAGGTGACGGACGCAGTCTTTTCAATATGTCTGATTTATGGAACGGTTCTTTATAATGTATTTATCATTTTGCACTCGTGCTTTTTCGAAAATTCTGTTCAACATTTTTGACTGCGTCAATGCTTGTGGAGTTTTTGTGCTAAAATGGTCATTCACCCCATTCACATGAATGTTAAAAAAGTTCTGCGAAGGGGTGCATTTCCATAGAAATATACACACAATTTCAATCAAAATGCTCTTCGTCGCAGTGACTTTTTGACGATTTTGCGCACTGGGTTAATTCTATGACAACATCGCGAAGGACACGAGCCTACAGGCATTTGCCATCCCGAACAGTAAGTGGTTTGAAAACGGTTCATAAATGCAGTCTGTCTTAATAAAAGTCTCCACTTACAATGTTTCATACGCAACAAAACAGACAGAACTCGTTGCGAAATTTGGTCTCTATTTTTTGTCCGTCGTCCAGAAAGTTCTTCTTTGTTCTTTCAGAGTCCTTGTAAGCACGTGTTTTGTCTCTCATGTGCCGAAAAATCAAACGGAAGCTGCTCCAGGTGCGTTGTATATAAAATCTTGTTACGCAAGGTTACCCAGTTCCTCTCTTGAAACTATTTCATAAATCGTTTTAGAACGAATTTTCTACCTGTTTGAAAAACATTTTAAAAAAGACTATCTTCCCTATGCATGTGTGACCATGGTTCAGAGTGAATCTGGAAAACCTGGAAAAGAACGAAAAATTTTAATATGCTAGAGAAAAACTGGAACGGTCAGGGAAAAGTCTGGGACAAATATTTCATTTATAAGCAAAACTTATGTTTTTTTAAGGAAAAGCTAGGGGAAAAGATATTTAAATTCACTTTGAACCATTCTCACTGTGTATTCACTTACATGCAGTATATTTGCGATGTATGGGACCAGGGAAAACTGTGTTTTTACTTACTTGATACCAGAGCTGTGGGTTTCTTGAATTCCGTAATACTTAATAAATATAATAATCCTTCAGTTGCATTTTTATGTGGTGCAGGGAGAAAATCTTAGCAATCAAATAATCCGCATTTTATGCCATTATGCGCCACTGCTTGCAAATCTCTAACAAATTGGCTTGATATAAATTGAAAATTCAGGTTTTCGTTTCCTCTCATAGATGTGACGAACGGATCGACCGCATCGAGCCGGCTGGTATCGGCCAGATCTTCGTGTGTTCTTTCGGTGGCAGCCGAAACGGTATCTCCGGCTGTCGTAGAAGTTACTTGTCGCAGCGAGACCTGTTTGCACACATCAAACACAGACACGAGAAGGAAGGGTCGACTATACCGGAAACTGAACTTGTTCGTCAACAGGGTGTTGTACGCATGCCTTTCCTAAACGCCACTCCTGGTATGATTGTCCAGCCTGGGCTCAATATTCAAAGTGCCGGACAAACGGCTGGCCTTGGCGGCGCCGTTGTGTTGGCTGGTATCCAACCGGGATCACAGCAACCGATTGTTGTGGATCCGAATCGGGTTCCTCTCATAATGGGAACACAAGCTCAATTTTCATCAATCACGCAGGGCTTGATTACCCAGTCTCCATTCCCTGGCGCTACATATTTCCCTCAAGGATTGCCGGCTCAAATGTCTGGGCTACCGAGCTCAGGTGGCGGCTCGAGACAGGGAGACTTACCGCCCCCCAGTCGAAGTGGCGGTATGCAGCGTGTGTCATCAGTCAGACAACATGGAGAGTGGAGGGGCGGTGATCAACTGCCACCGTCTGCTCAAGATTGGGCAAACCAGGGGAGATCTGGTAACTACCAGCAACAGTATTATAAGTAAACCACACGGTAGACCGGTTTCTATATGAACATACCGACAGCATCATTTCGTTCATTATATTAATTTGGCATGTGGATTACATCAATGCTGAGATGAACAGATATTTACCGTGTCATGTTACTAATTTAAAAATACTGGGACGATAGCACAACTGCGGTGGAAGTGGCTGATAAACTACAGGCGATATTGAACAAAACTTATGTATTGTACATTTTATGTGGTGAATCAGATAGTTACAGCTGCTTGTTAAGAAGCTCTTGTATTGATTGGTATTCTGTTCGTATGATCAGTTGTTGAAAATTTGTAAAGGACAGAATGGGTCACAAAAGGCGTTTAGTCTCTGTAATACACCATTAAATCTAAAGGTTTCTGAACAAAATCACACATAATTAATTTGGACAAAATGCATTGAATTTCCGAGTTAATTTTGTTGGTCTTAATTTATGCCGACCTTACAAGAAGAGGGCGTTAGATGTTGGACTAAAGAGAGTTTGAAGGAGGTTTTTTTGAAAAGTAACGCCAATAAAGGCTGTCGTAAAAATGACCGTCGTTAATTTTTTACCGTTAATTTTCCTTGTCGGGGAAAAGTGACGAAATTTTTGCTTCGCGACGTTGAAAAAGTGAAATTTATCGGTTTTCCCGAATACAGCAATCGGATTGCTTCAATGAAAATGAGCATATTTTTGATATGGAAGTTTTCTTATTTTTCGGGGACTTGAAATTAATTTCTTGGGGTCCTCTTTTAACATGAGAAATAGAAAAATAATTGTCCATTCATCATTGTAATTGTGATTAGGTAACGAGCTAGAAAAATGGTGATGTATCCTATAAAAACATTTTCCTTTCTTCAAATTCAGGCTAAAGAAATTAACTTATATAATGAAAAAGGACCAGGTTAATTTCAAAATTAGATAAATGTATTTTATTATCGCGTCTATATTTGCACCCGTCGTGATACAGCGGTAGCGACTGTTGTTAAGTTGTTGATCACAGGGGAACCATTGCATTGCATCCCCATAATCGAAGGCGACGTTTTTTGGGAAATATCTCAAAAAACCAATAGAGATAACTGATATTTCTTGGGGGCTGCAATACAGGCGATAGGGTGATGGAAAATTTGGGCCTCAAATTTCGGTGTGATGCGGCTATGACGTCATCAAAATCTTTGATTGGCGATATCTTGGTAACAGTTGATCGTAGCAAAATCCTCTCAAACGAATCAAACATTTGAAAATCGTGATGTTGGAGGAAACATCAAAATCGTATGCTCCCACCTTAAGAAAATGAGAATCTTTGGGATCTTGATGTATCGCTAATAGTTAAAAATTATGATTATTTTATTCTCCATGACATTCTAATTTGGAGTGTTCATTGGTTATTTAAACGGTTACACCCTCCTCCGTTATTATCTTTTGGTGGTGTTGAGCCGATTGATGAAACCGATGAACTTTAACTGATCAACTTTAGCATAACCCCACCCTTCCCCCTTAACAGTTGACGTCATTTGTGAACAGTCCCAACTATAGACTCACTACGTTCGTTCCTATTTCGCGAGGGATTAACTACTTAACAATTTATCAGATTCAGCAAGTTTATTTTCAAGCATGCTCAGGAGTGTGTACATTAACATACTGATCTGAAAAATGAGGTAGTGTAGATCCAGCTTAAAACTATTAACTACAATACACAAGGGACGTCATACATTACGTTAAAAACAATAGTTGAATGTTTCAACTATTGTGAGGTGCACAGAGAGCAGGTTTCTCAAACAATTTTTATGTTCAGTAGATCGAACGATTTGCTGAAGGAAAGTCAACGAGAGGTGTGAGAAAAATTTTTGTGTATCTTATTAAATTTTATAATTTGTGTTCTTTAACTTTAAGTCTCTATCTTAAAAAGATTCTTGAAAGTTAAAACGTTTCTTTTGTTGTATTTGCCTCGTTCTTCTTGAAATCATATTTGCTATAAAACCTACATGTTAGTTTTATCAACATACGTTCTGGAAAGATTAGCGACACGTGCGTATAGGCGTTACTGAAACTATAAGTATAGATTTTAAAATCTACCTCGTACGGATGTTTTTCCAACCCTTTTTGATAAGAAATTGACATTTCGGCAATTATACAGATTCCTGAAGATGCATAAGCAGTACGTTTTTAACAAGGATATTCCGCAGTCTTCATGTCTCTGTGAAATTTGCGAGCATGTGGTTTACCTCGCCGAATCTCTTACTAATGCAACATGTGGATCTATTTGTACTGATGTACATGCTTTAGTTGAGTTGTACTTGTGCGATTTTTCTTCCAAGATTTGCATAAGCTCCGATTGCCATAAATGCTTTGAATTGGATTAAAAGTTTCCGATTTCAAAAATGCGGATCGTGAGCCTTATTTTACACAATTGTATTTGACATAGACGAAGAGGGTGCCTATTGGTAAGGTCCGTAAGAAGACAAAGTGCAATGGCTTGAATGTCATATGGTTTCACCAAGATTGTTTTGAAAGATGAGTCCAGTTTTTTATATTCACTTAGTTCAGATTTGTTCAGATGGTCTTTCATAAATATATCATCACGGGTGACAAAAATGTCGGAAGGACAAAATTGTGGCTGACATATGTGATTCAACATATTAAGTCAATTTTCCTATATCAAGCAATAAAACAAGGTAGAAAAACAAATTTTTTCGGACGTTATGGACCTTTATTTGATAATATCCTTCTACATAATATCGTCTACATGATCACATTTAACGCCATGTAGCTAGCTACGTTGCGTTTAAGTACAAATGAGAAATTAATTTTGGCTAAATTAAATGATGTCTTCGATTCTCAGGTGCTGGACACTTCGGTTATCAGCCCAAATTACTTCATCATAAAATTGCCCGATCCATTCTCTATTCCATTATGCCTGTATACTTTTCAGTCAAGTTTTGCCTGTGAGAGATAGGGTATTTTTTCCCATTGAATTTTGTAATATGTACTAGCGAGATAATTGAATTACGGGATCATTGATAATATTAAAGGCATAGATATAATTTTTACTAGGAAGTGTAGTCTTCAACAAACAAGGTTTTGTTGGTGTAGTCTCGCGGAGTTAATCAATCATCGGTCATACTTCAAGTATGGAAAGGAGGATTGGTAAAAAAATATTTCAAAGGGAACTGAAAACACACAGTATGTGCTTGTATCTTGTGCTTATGTATTTGTAAATAATCCTTAATAAATGCTGAAGAGAAATATTAAATAAAAGTGCAGATAACCATACAGTTGTTTGTGTTAGCTAATGAACTTCCAATTTGTTGTAGTGAGTAGATTTGTGAACACAGTGATTATCTGCACTGAATGAATGAATAAAATGCTGTTTTATAAACTAATAATAATTTGTACTAGCAAGTGCAGTCTCCATGGTTTGCATAGTCTTCTGAAGTTATTCCAGTTATTGCATGCTTCAGATATGGAAAGGCCGAATGGTAAAAAACTGGGTCAAAAGGCATTGAAAACACTTTTAGAGTATTTGCTTGTATCTTGTGCTTATAAAAACTAAAGGGTAATATTAAATAAAAGTGCAGATAACCATACAGCTGTTTATGTTAATTAATGTACTTCTAATTTGTTAATCTGCGAACACAGTGGCTATCTGCACTCAATGAATGAACAAGACGCTGTTTTATAAACTAATAACAGTAATTAATACACAAAAGAGTTGGTTAACAAGATGCGATCATGCACTATCAATAGATAAGCTTACACCATTGCTGTCATGGTTTTAGGCCTCTATCAGTTCACGTTTTATTTGTTGTCCGATGCTGTCCCTCATAAGCCATACAGAGAAATTCAACTGGTAATTGCGAGTTGGTAGGTAGAAAAGCTATCCTTTTCGGATGGAGGCACAAAGACTAAAATCTCACAGTTACTTACATGCTCATTAGAATACAGTGGAATCTCTAATTAACGGACACGCTAATTAGCGGACACCGCTCATTAATGGACAAATTCATTTTCCCTGGCGAAGGTCAAACTCTGATAAGAAACTCTCCAAATCACGGACACCTCTAATTAGTGGACAAAATGTTTTTCCCCGATGGTGTCCGCTAATTACAGGTTCCACTAGAACCCAAAGGCATAGCTAAAGCTCAGTCAAAATTTGTGGAGGAAAGTTTAGTCATTTAAAGTAAAAAGGAAAGCCTGCAAGTAATCTGATCGCCATTTAAGACTGAAAAGAAATATCATAATGTTGGACTCCTCCATTTTATTTTTCACTGACCTTGAATACGCCTTGAATCCGATGCTGTCCCTTAAGCTATTCAGAGAAAGTAAACTGGTAGTTGCAAGTTGATAGGCAGAAGAGCTATCCTTTTTCAGACGATTGCACAAAGACAAAAACCTCCCAGTTACTTACTTACTTACTCATTAGAGCAGAACTGACTTTATAAACCAAACTAGTGATGATCGCATCATGAAACAAAAACTTTAAAAACTTTACAAAATTTTAAGGTAATTGCGTTATCTTATCAGTGATTTGCGTTAATGTCTGTATCCTATTCCTTTGTTCCATCTAAAGATAAATGGTGATATTGAAACAAAATGCAAAAAGGTGATATGCAATAGACTAATGAATCTTGAATAGAGAATATGTTTCAAAGTCTGAAAACATTGTGTTGTTACCCAGAGTTTGTATCAAAAAAGTTTGTCCAAGATTTTCGAATGCATTTTTTTTTTTTTGCTTAATAGTTATTCATATTTAGCAGTTCTTAGAGAAAGCTTTTTTTGAGATCTATCCAAATATATAATTTTTATTCTGAAAAAATAACTTTCTCAGGGAAGGTTATCATCCTTTTTCGTGTATACGTTTTTATAGATAAGCCAAATTCACATGAATCATTTTTTGTTAAATTTGCCTAGTCAATCGGACAACTAATTAAATAATTTCGTGTAACAGATTCATCGATTCCATAAATTTGATTATTGACCAATTTTACTTTACCACAATAGAAGTTATTAATGTCTTCAATATCCAGAGGAGACAATCCTTTACGATTTCCAAGTCTGACATATTTTTTTCCTTCTTCTATGACATCAATGGTGTTCTCTCCATTTTTAGAGAAAGCCTTTCTTCCATAATGCATGACCGATCCATAGTCGTAATCCTTTAGGTAAAAAGGAAACATTCAAGTAAAAAATTGAAATTTTTGGATATGACAGTGCTGATCCTTTATTCAAAAGATGCATAGAAATAGTTGCCACTTTGTTGCCCCTACTCGGAACTTTGGTAGATACTCAAATCTGAAGAGACTTATTACTTTGTCATGGATTCCTTTGAATCTATGATCAGTAAATAGTCTGCAGAGACGTACCTAGAGCTCAGTCAAAATTTTTTGTGAAGTGAAGTTTAGTCCTCTAAATTGGAAAGGAAAAGATGCAAGTAACCTAAAGAAGAATTTCCACTTGCATATTTGTTTGCGTCCGAACGGATCAGATCGGGAACAAAATATTCTAGCGCATGTGGGAAGACATTAATTTAATCGCGTGACTTGGAAAATTTTAAGTCTGTTCTATTCTGTTCCGTTTCCAGTAAATGTTGAAATGATTGTAACTTTTTCCCAGATTTCCAATGGAAATGGTCAAATTTAAAAAAAAATAGCCAATCACGTTCGTTAGAATGTTTGTGACAACTTTTGCATTGATCAATCAACTTGGGCCATGCTCCAAGAAAAGCAACAACAAAATTTAATTGGAAATTAAAATTAGAAGATTTCCGTTCCGCTCCGCTTCGGTTCTCCCCGTTCCAAGGCAAAAGTTGTGAAAGTGGAAATTCGGCTTAATCGTCACATAACACTGAAGAAAGTAACATAACGTTGAACTCCTCCAAAATACGCGCATGGTCTGGTATAAATTGTAGTGGTATATGGAAGGATACAAAGTTTGTTCACTACATTCGTGTACCAAACACGGCTGAATGCTTCGGTGACCTTTCAAATTTCAATGATCGCTATCATTAAAAAAGTTAACTCTTATGTCTGAACTTTAAGGGCTTTTAGGACGTCGGTTACACACATTGTAGATAATTTATGAATACTATAACATCGTGCATAGCAGTTGTTTGGATGAAAATATAAGAACACAATGAAGTGTGAGTAATACATTTAATGTAACACTTATTTCAAAAGAACAACGTTTTTTAAAGGACACAATGTGGCAATTGTGGAAGAAATAATCTTTTCTAAAGAAACATACGTTTAATTTCACTGAAAGGGTTTTTTTTATACGTAACTAAAATTTATGAACCACCGTTTTAAAACATACTATTGTCGTATTTTCTATGTTTTATATTTTTCAATTTATGTGCTAACGAGAAAGCTTATCAAACTGAAAGTTTTGCCATGAATGTGGTGAACACAATTTAAGTGCTTTTGACTTTACTTAAATGCTAATGTAGGAGAAGGATATAGTTGTAAACATTTCATACCGTTTTTTCAGTTAAGTCACGCTGTCTGGCAATTATTCTGAAATTTCCTTTTCTTCCTGAAAAACAATAACCGCAGATCATGCAGATGTAGGTGTAGATATTAATTTAAAGGAACAACGTTGCTATAAAACATTTGAATAATGTAAACGCAAATCTTTTTCGCGTAGTTCAACGCATAACTCAGATACGCAGTTTTTTTTATAAGAATTACATAAATCGAAATGAGCCTCATGATTCTTAAAAATGTTCAGTTTTGAGCCTTAAAATATTCTTAAGTGATTCTTAAATTTTAAAAGAAGAGCAAGAAAATTTTTTTTAATTAATGGTCAAAACATGTATACTTTCCCTTGAAGTAGTCTCAAACGTGCGAAAAAGATGAAAGGGACTAATTATTTTAACAAAACGTTAATAAGTTTGTTTCTGTCAGGATAATATCATCATAACTACAAAAAAACCCGGAAAGTTGAAAAACTCTAACTGAAGAAAAAATTGATAAAAATTTTTGAGGCTCAGCATTATTCTTAAAAGATTCTTATAATTTTGCAAATTTGAGCCTTGTGATTCTTATAAAAAGAATTCTTATAAAAAAAAACTGTGTATTTCATCAAAACTGAACATGTCTTTAAAGGTTAGACACTATCCTTCGGCTTTTCCATGGTTTATTTAACACATATGATAATACAACAAACGACAATTAGCGGAGAGTTCAACAAAAACAATAATAAATTAAGTATGAGCTAAACACTGATTTCGTATCTTGAATTGCGCGAAAATGAAATAAACATACTTAGATCAAAGTTTGTAGGACTTGATACCAAGACCCACATACCTTGGAGCTCTTATGCAATCAATATGATACTCTTAAAAAATAGTTTCCGGAAAAATCCATTGACTTGTAGATTTGATAAGGGTTTAAGTGCGTCATATTATAGAAAACAGTAGTGAACTGAATTTCTGCCCTAGAAATGGATGACAAGTATGCAACATAGAATATTGCAATGTAAGTGACTCAAGAAACCAGCAACAACAAAGGAAAATATCTACTGTCTACCATTATAAATAGGAAGTACTATTTCTTTACGATGTTTATATGCTCTTTGAATTTCGAAACTTTTGTTTTACAAACTTTTTAGCTTAACAACTTTAAAGAAAAGCCTAATGCAATAGGACATATGCCTTACAAAAATACCTTTTGTCTATATTTTGTGGATCCATAAAGATTCCCTATAAAAATTTCTTAAAGTTAAGCAAGATCTGTATTCAATGGCTACTTAGTTTTCTGAGGCATTACATGTATACAATGAAGATTATAGTATTTACAAAGAAGTTATGTGCATAACCAAAATATTACATCACGAGTATGTGTTACACAATAATACAATTTTTGAATTGAAATATCTGTCGAAGGAAAAGAATTGTAAAAACCTATAAAAAGACTTTAAACACTTGAGTTGGGTCTTCCCTCAAAATATCAGTGTTGACGCGGGAATCCCTTTAAACGACTAGTGATTTTGTTTAGTTTTAAGTCATTATTATTCATTGTCACTTGTATGACCTGTCTGACTTTTTATTAATGGTCTTCCTATTGTTAAATAGACAAGCCCAAAAAAAAAATTCTTTACAATTGCAAAGTACTTAATTTGCTAGACATATGTAGAAATATGTAAGGGCATATATGTAACAATGTAAATATGGACATATGTAACAAAACTTACTTTTGTATATATTATCATAGTTAATTCTGATGTGTTTATCTCGATCCTTTCTTGAATGTTCGTGGCTAAATCCTATAGCATGCATCATTTCATGAACGACAATTCCTAAAAAAAAAAGGCAATGGCTTATCAGAGCATTTTAAATTGACGCATGCGATTGCTATGTCCAATATGATCTATTTATACTTCCTTATCGGTAAAAAAAGTCGGCAAAAATGTCAGTTGGCAAAAATGTGAAATTCCAAGACAAAAAATGTCGAAGAAATTTTGGATAATTTGAAAGTTTTTTTAAGAAATAAAATACAACACCACAAAGAAAGGTTAGGTAAATTAAGTTATTTAGTTAATTTCTCTTCATTTGCGTATTTTCATTATTTTGTTCTTCTTGACCCTTCCTTTTGTTCTTGTTCAGTTTGTTTTTGTCCTGGTGGCACTCGTTCTTCTTCATACAATTTGATTTCATTTACATTTTCATACTACAAATTTAGAAAGTATTAAAATTCCATTATGAATTTGAGGGATTTGAGTAAGAAATGTAAGAAGATCCAAGTGTTCTTCAGTTTTATCCCAGCAGTATATTATGATGATTGAAAACGGCCTTAATTTAATCTTTTATAAGTTCAATCCGTTAACCACCTTTTCCTGCGCAACCTTTACCAATGCTAATCGGTTGCGGGATTTTTTTTATCTTCCCGAGGAAACTCCAACATCTAAATAAGAATTTAAATAAAACTCAAAATTAAATTACAATACTTATGTTTCTGAGTGTCTAGATGTAGATAAATTGGATGGTCGCATCAAAATGGCATTAATATTTCTTGAATTGTTAGGGAACAAATTCGTATTTTAAGGACTAATGTGACCAATTTTTCCTAGAAAACTTTTAATCGACCTTTCTCAACCCAAGTTCTTCAATTTCTTTTACTCAGAAAAATAATTTTAACACATTTTCTTCCAAAAAAATATTTTTGACTATTCACTGGCATATAGTTCTGCTATTTTTTGGGCAGTGGTAGCACCTATATAAAATATGATATTGCCATTATGTTAATTCAGGAAAAAAAATGAAAAGAAATTAACAGTAAAATAAAGAAAACATAAAGAGTGCTTTGGACCAAAATTTGAGGTTTAATGAATTGATACAAGAAGTGCTTTCTTTAAGATTTGATTCCGTCCTTTTTCGCCTTTTTCGACATTTTAAAAATAGATGTTTTAGTTTTTTGGTCATAACTTTTGAACTGGTAAAAGTAATACACCAAATATTGTTAGGCTTTCCTCTAAACGATTCAGAAAAAATATGTTTTTCTGTCTGCTGCAATATCGAATCAAAAAGGGCAACTTTTTTCTGGCAAACCCGGTAGAACACATTAACATAAAAATACCGTAGAAATTTTCTTTTAAGGGATCCGCAAAGCTCCTAGAAATTAAGCTTTTCAAAGATGCGCTTGTGTATAAGCTTTTTTAAAACTAATGATTATTTTGGAAATAAAATGTTATCCATTAGATAGGAAATTCTAAAAGGTTTTCAAAAATATATACTTTGTTGATGAAAAGATAAAAACATCAAAAGTTATGTACACCATACTGAATAGGGGTATTTAACTACACATTAGGAACAATTTTAGCCACAGTTGTATTTTTAACGTTAATTCTTCTTAAATGGGAAGCAAAAAAGTACATAGGGGGGATTTTCAAATTATTGGAAAGTTGATTAAAGTTGATTTCAAAAGTTTTTTACTGGCAGGCTAGAAAATTCCCTTCAATATAATGGACTTCTTCTAATTATAAATATGCAAATTATGGAAAGTTAAAAGTCTTTAAGGAATTTAACAAAGACTCTGGATTTGATGACGCTAGTTTTCAAATTTCAGTGACCCCAATTATTCGATCTTAGTTCCTTTTTTACCAAATCAATTTATAAGAAACTCTCTTCATGACTTTACCCTTTGCCAGGAAAGAATTCCACATAATGTTTTTCATCAGTTCGTGGTATAAACTGCGCTCCACAGCTGTTTACGGCTCCATTGAAATAATCAATTGCGTCTTTTATACGTTCTTTTACGGGTTTTGTAACTGAAAAATTGAAATAATTGAATGAGACCTGGTATTTGACAAGCCGCCTGTATGTTACTGCTTATCATGGATATTTCAGCGCTGTCTGAACTAAGCGCCGGTATTTTACAAATTTGAACTTGATTCTGTTTCAAGTCATATCATCAATGGATAATATTTCCAAATGTGACTTACACAATATTTTACAAGTTCTAATTCCACTTTGTGTAGCTGTGACCTAGGGAATAAGTTCTACAACTAATGTTTGGATTGTTGTGGGTTGGAATCCACGGCGAGAACATCGGTGGTAAGGTATGCTCTCTCTGCCAATTGTCATAGCGCTTAATACAGTCTATATGGTAAGAACCATTCTTATTTGTCATTTTACTGAAGAGACCATAAATCCATTATTGAAACCTGATAACAAAGGTATATTTCTTGTCTAACAGTGATGATGTGGAACATGCGTATACGAGAAAGAAATAGAAATTAACTTGGATGAGATATTTTTCGTACCATCCGTTTTTGGTAGCCGCATACAAAGTTACAAATTTTAAAAATTTGGATTTTCACGCTATATCTACATTTTCGAAATGTGTTACTTCAGGTTATGGCCTCATCAATTGTGCATAATCACCAAAATATTTTACAATTATTTGTGATGACAGCGTTACGAAAAATTAATTCGTATCTAATGACATTGATAACAATGTCTTTGTTAGTTGCTTTCTTGTTATCAGCCAGACAACCATGGAAATCCCTATATTTTGAGATTGGTTTATTTACAAATGAAGAAAATGATATTGATGAAAAGGCACTTGTTCCTTGTAATCAACATGAATGTTTTGAAGTGAAGATTCCTGAAAATAGCATATAGGCGGATTTAGAATATAGTCAAACATTTTGGAGGAGAGTTAAGTTATTAAGAGAAATAATTAAAAATCGTGCAATTACTAAACAATAATTGAGACTGAAAAGAAAATTCGTGATAGTGTACTTTTCCACAAAACTTAAGTATGTCTGTATCTGCGTCTGGATATTTCTGTTGTAAATAGACGGAAATGAGTTATGCACCCTGGATAAGTTCCTTATTAATTTGTTTACTTATTTTTGTGATGTGTGGTCTTATTTTATATCGAAGACCAAACTGCTAGATGAATTATGAAAGTGTAAAAATGTTCATGAAGCTAATTGGGAGGTTAAGTGGATATAATCACGATATTTACAAGGAGAAGAGAGTTTGTGCTAGTGAAAACCACTTGGAAACGCTTTAAGTTCTCAAGAAATTGAAACAAATGTCCGAGTATGTAAAGTGAAAATCCGAAAATCCGTTTGCGATGATAACAGAAAAACTAAGCTAAGAATTTTGTTCCGGTTTTTGAAAAAAGTAGCTATTGAAGTCCATATGAGTATGGTCTATTCCGTATTACGGATGAATTTGTTAAATATCCGTGTTTTTGATTTGAAATTTACGGGTTTTATTTCATGCTTAGCCAATAGTTAAAAATCATAATTATTATATAAACTCAAAGCAATGCTCATGGATCCGCATTGTTTGAATATTGAATAGAAATTTGAAATTTGAATAGAACTAAAGTTCGATGTTATTTTATAAAAAAGCGACAGAGACTACGACTGCTTGTGAAACTTCGTCCAATGCTAACATCAAAAGCTGCAAAGACCATCTACTAAACTATGATTGTACTTACACTGACGTATTGCACACTGTCTACTCAAAAACTCAGCACTACGAATGAAAAAAAGCTGGAGAGTCTACGTGGTAGAGTCACTAGTATCATTGCTTCCAGAGAAACTTGCTTAAAATCAATAACTGGTATAAAAAAAACGAGAACTTTGTCTGTTTGTTCGATGTTGTTTGAATAACAATGTTTGCGATGGTTTCAAAAATTACTTTGATGTTTTGAGAAATGGCAATACTAGAAATAGCAACTTTAGATTACCTAAAATAAAACGAGAATATTATCGTGGTTCTTTTAAATATTCTGGTGCAAAATTATATAATGAGTTAAATATTGATGTCAGAAAAACGGAAAACTATTTAGAATTTAAAAAGTTATTACTTGATATTTTCCATTAGACTTTTTTTCACATCTCCTTCTTCTCCATTGCATTACTTCGAAGTATTATATTAAATTAAATTGTATTCTAGAATTTTTTGAATTTTTTGAATTTTTTTCCATAGGTCCCCTTTTGTTATTTCCAATTCTATTTTTTTTTTTTGGTATTCTACACCTTTTACTAGTCTGCATATCTGTTTTAAATTTTCTCGAATATTTCTAATAATTTTTATCGTGCCTATGTAAGTATATATATTAACAAATTTTAACAATTTTTAGCAGTTTTTAACAATTTTTTTTTGTAAACACAGAGCCTCCATGATAGCAGTTATTTTTTATAATTGAAGGCAGTTACCCTGTATAAATATGATTTTAATAAAAAAATAAGTAAAAATTTCCGTATTTTATGTCTGGAACTAAACAAATACTTACAATCTTCATGCAGCGTATATGGTATAGGATGTCTGTCCCCAACTCTGGGCCATTTTCGGACGCCTTTTTTTAAAGTGCGTTTTCCGTTCCCATCGTCTTCCCACATAATGTCATCGGTAAGTCCTGTAGAACGTTGAAGGAATTTTATATCATAAAAGTTTCGGCTCCTGTTAAAAGACTGTTAATTTATGATCTTATCAAATTCTCACACTTACAATCACAATGAAAATTCCAGAAACAACCATTATCAATTTTAGTTCAAATTCAATATATACAGTTAAAGTACGTTTCGAATGAACCTGCACAGTTTTTATAAATGCTTGGCAAATTGGAAGGTTACGAGATATTTCAAAAACTCTTTTTGCGCTGTGTCAAGATTAAAAAGCACTTCTTTGTGATATAAAATGTTTGGAAGAATAGTGAAATTGGAAGAAGAAAAAAAACGAGCTTTTTATAGAAAAGAGCAAAACAGATCAATTTTTTGTGAGAGAAACTTCAATCTTTGATCGTTCAAAAGGCGAAATAATTTTTCAACAAAGTAAAATAGATCGCAAGACATAATCCTTTAAAGTCGCTTAGGTCGCATGTTTCTCGTGTTTACAAACTTGTAAGGATTTGATGAATACCGGGGATGATAGATTTGAAATATCTCATAACCTTCAAATTTGCCAAGCATTTATAAAAACTGTGCAAGTTCATTTAATATGTGTATTAGCAATAGAAAATAACAGCTTGTTTAACGAACTTTCGTCATCTTAAGAGCTTGTTAAGTATTATATAGAATTTTTAGATGTCCTAGTTACAAGGGAGTGTAATAAGTTTGAGACTTTTTTTTGTTGAGGAAACAGATACACATCAATTTTTACATTTTCATCGTGTCATCCTTTTCACACAAAGAAAGGGATACCATACAGCCAAGCTCTTAGGATGCGGTGCATATGTTCTAATAATGCTTTTTTTGATAAGCGCACCTCAGATTTAAAGAAATGGCTTTATGCTAGAGGCTATGAGAAAAATCTTCTAGATTTTCAAATAGCTCGAGTCAGTTCTTTAGATATTGAGCAGCTTTTAGCAGGTAATGGGGATCGGGATAACTTTTAAAGTCGAGAGGTTTTTTCGGTTACTTTCGATCCAGCATTAAATAAGAAAATTTATGAGGTTTTGAGGGAAGGCTATGTTATTTTTCAAAGTGATTAGGAACATAAATATTTGTTTCCATCGATTCCAATGGTTTTTTTCATCGAACTAAAACCCTTCAGGATATTATAGTCAGGTCTAAACTTCAAAATTAGGGAGATTCGTAAACTCGACGAGCCTGTTACACGAAAAAAATCAATTACTTGTGAGAATTTTTTTAAAACTGTTCTACTAAAACGATGTCTCAGAGATTTAAAGCCTTTTGTTGTATCAAAAGAAACATTATTACTTTGCACGCTTATTTCAAGTGTTGATGTGAAGTTTCTAATGACTTTGTAGGGAAAAATTCACGAACAACTCTACTAAGTTGCATAGTAATTCCCTACAAATCTATAGAAAAATAGTTTCGTGTAAACGAAACATGATTTTCCCGAATCCCGCTAATGACGGTAGGGGAAGGGTTCTCGCAAGAAGTGTCAGCATTAGCAACCTCATAGTGATAAAGTTGGTCACAAAATTGTAATTCAATGTTACCTTCACGTTCGGCTATTTCCGACACATCAGGAACTAAAATACAGAATGGACGTCAAAACTTAGCAACGGTTTCTCCAATACTTTACATATTTACGCGCCAGCGATCCAAGCTCAATACCACACGTCACTCTAGCTTAGGTTCAAAATTTTTTTCAAAACTTTTCAAAATGTGTTCTTGAGGAATATGCTGGTTACGTTAAGAAAGTATATTTTGAAAACATTGGGTGTACAAATTGAATAAGTTTAGGTAATGCCTCAGTTTAGACTGAAAACAATATTTGACAACATTTAACAACAAATACCAACATTTTGAGTCATCGTTTTCATAATCTTCCACCAGTGTGTTCAAGTCGCTTTCCACCTCTTCTACGAGACTTGTGATTTTACCTGAAAGAGAAATGTAGATCATAGGAAATAGGTTCCGAAAACATAAAAAGGGGCTGAAAATCATCTATGAGCAGCTAACGGAACAGCAACCAAGCTCCACAGTTCCATAATTCCACCATGTGGACATGCTTGAAGATATTAGATTTCACTTCACTGAAGCATCAATATCCAACCAAGTTACGGGAAATTGAGTAAAGGTTGAAATACATTATCATTTAAATGATCAGTTTAAAAATTCTTTAAATAAAAGAAAACATGATACATAGCGAATTAAATAGAAATGAAGTCCTAGTGGGCAAAATCGGCAAAATCGTCGATTTTTCCCGCCGGGACGTTATTTCTATTTTATAGGCAAGGAATACTAAGAAATGGTTTTCTTGATCCCATCATATCAAAAGCGGACAAAACAGCCGCAGATGCAAGTACCTTGACACTGGCATATAGGTTTTACATACCTGTGTCATGCCAGTTGATTGATTTAAATGAACCAATATGAAATGATGACATTATACAGCATGCCACATATAACCATGACAACATCACAGCCATTACATAGAGATTTTATTACTCTAACCTGAAAGAATGTCATTATGTAAAACAGCCTATATTGCTGTGATACAGCTAGACGATTAATTAAAAGCTCTTTTAAATTGAGCTTTCGTTAATTTAAATAGAGGCTTATTAAAATCTGGTTGCTAACATAACTACATTCGGAAAGATTGCAATACACGTTTTTTATAAGCAACACGTTTATAAGCAACACTAGTAACTTCTCTGAAAACTTATGTAACAGTACTACCAGAATCAAAGATGAGTTAGCAACACGTAGTTTTGAAATGATGCAACACTAGCAGAGCTACAACACATTTTTTAATACACAGGTTGTAGGACTAGGCTTTACACTCTATGTAAAGATTTGAATGTCCTCGAGTTTATAATTCCTTTAATTGAACAACTTAAACATACAAAACGGCTTTCAAGGTGGGATATATGTGGGTGTATTATCAATTAATGCTTAGCAATAACTTTAGCAACATTACTTCTAAAAAGCGGTCATTCTTTAAACAAAATTACTACTGATGTCTGAAGTTGGTTGATTATAAAAAGAAACGTGTACTTTGCTGTGTTGTTGTTTAAATTAATTAGAAATTTTGGGAAAATGTTAGAAATATTCTCTTTGATTGGAAATAGGCAGATGGTCTTGAAGATGATGCCACAACGACAAAATAAAGTTTCCTGAGTAATTGACACGTAGTAAAAGCACAAAAATTTCAAGTAAAAAGTTTCGACACAAGAGAGTACATTTTTTATAACTTTAAAGCACTAAGAATACTTAAATACAAGAACAAACTTTAAATAATGTAGCCAAATACTCAGAAGATGTTTTATCAACGTTGTTTCGACGACGTGTTTAGTCGTTGCTCGACGGTAGTTTACTGGTCAAAATGGAAACAGGAAAGCAGTTTCGGATTTTTTGCGTCAAAATGACGATTATAAAAAATTAAAATTGATGTTGTAAGGACGTTGTATCTTAGTCAAATAACAAGTAATAATGATGTGTAATGACAACAAAAAAGTCGTTTTTATATACAACTAGCCGCCAAGGCGGCGTCGCTCGCCGCCCATGTCCACCTTCTCTGTATCACTGTATCAATAAACGTCAAATTTCCTTATAAACGGCTCGTACAACTTGTGTTCAACCAGAAGCAGATTCGAAGTCACAACCTCTGGTAAAACCAATCTTTTGTCAGTGTAACAATACACTCAAAACGTAGAGAGAGAAAACTTCAACTTTTTATTAGCTTTTGTTTTAAAAGAAAGTTACGCGCTCTAACATGGGTGCTATCAAACGTAAGGGGGAAATGGTTTCTCTCCTTAAAAAGATCACACGGGAGGAGAGAAAAAAGTCATGTGATAAATGAATTAAGTGAATAAAAAAAACGTTCGATCTGATTAAAATAGATTAAAAGAAATCGATTTAAAGAAATTAAGACAACTATTAAGACAAAAGCAAAAAAAAAAGAAATAATTTCGCTCACAAGTCAATCTACCATTTTGCGTGACTTACAAACAGACAGACAAACAGAGAATCGGCTATTAATATATAGACTAGCCGCCAAGGCGGCGTCGCTCGCCGCCCATGTCTTCCTTCATCCTGCGTTGGGTTCACGAAAAATGGAATTAAGGAATTGACAATGGAAAGTGTTACCATCTTGTAGAGCTTGAAATTCTGAGCAAGAAAATGAATAGGATCATATGTCTATGACGAACCGTTTCGGAGATATCGTCGATCAAAAGTTTTGATGACGTCATAGACCCGTCCCCCCCAAAAAAATTAGAATCAAATTTTTCATCACCCCATCGCCTGTATCGTGGACCCCAAAAAACGTTAGTTATCCCTATTGGTTACGGAGATAATTTTCCCTAAACGTCGCATTTGATTAGGGTCTCAATACAATGGTTTTACACTGACGTCGCACAAAATAAAATGAAATAACCACTCTCACAACTCAATCTACCATTTTGCGTGACTCACAAACAAACAAACAAACAAACAGACAGACGGAGAATCGGCTATTATAAAGATAGCCACCAAAACGGCGTCGCTCGCCGCCCATGTTCAGCCTGCGTTGTATCACCACCTGCTCCAAATTATTGCACTTAAAACCAGCGATAAGACTTCCTTTGCTGCTGGCTGTATCGCTAAATAAAGCTCATTTGCACGTGAAGAGAAATACGTTCCTGGTGTTTCAAATCTTGCATGTTCTTAACTCAGCCGTTTATTGTCGCCGTCGCATTTAAATTGTCAGCAGACTTTCTTGCTTTACACAATGCATTCCGAACGTGAACATAACGTGGTTTTTCTTTACGATTTTAAACCAATCAAATATCAGTTTAACAATACACTTAAAACGCAGAGAGAAAAAACTTTTCAACTTATTATTAGCTTTTGTTTTACGCGCTCTAACATGGGTGCTGTCAGAAGTAGGTGAAAAAATGGTTTCTCTTAAAAAGATCACACGGCAGGAGAAACAATTGCACGTGCTAAATGAATGAAGTGAATAAAAAACGTTCGATCAGATTAAAATAGATTAAAAGAAATCGATTAAAAGAAATTAAGACAACTATTAAGGCAGAAGCAAAAAACATTTTGTTTCATGATTTTCTCTTTTTACCGATCGGTTTTTAAACATTTTGATTGCTCGAAAAAAAAGTTTACCCATCTCAGACAGTCAGGCAAGGATACGTTAGGATACACTGGCAAACATGCTGCCACGTTCTGCCATTGCTGCTTTTTGTCCAAACTGTTTAACCAGTTAGTTTCTTTGTATTTAGTTGATGTATTGTTTTCAAAGCCAACGTAGTCAACGTAGTCCTTGGAATATAAAACTAACAATAATGATAAAAACAAAACGTTATTCCTATTAGTTCATCAGCCAAAAAAAGTCACGTTTGATTGGCGTTGCAATCTATTTGCTTCGAACTCACGTCGCACACAAAAAAAGAAATAATTTCGCTCACAACCCAATCTACCAGTTTGCGTGACTTACAAACAAACAAACAGACAGACAGAGAATCGGCTATTAATATATAGATGTGTTTCGTAATGTTGGAAATGGAAATTTTAAAGTTGTTTTTTTAAATAAATATACCGAATTTCAAAATAATTTTTACACCGTTGGAAAGCCATTCTCAAGCTCTTTCGGATAGTAGGTTTTTGTAAAAAATGAAAAAGCGGTTTTTGAAAATATAAGGAAAATGTCTTGGAAAAATGTAATTAAATATTTAATGATCGATTAACACGTAGTTTAATTACATCGTGCTTATTGTTTCACTGAATCCATTCAAATTTGTTATCGATTTTATGTTTGTGCTGAGACTCCAAAATTGATATTTAAAACATAAAAGTTAAACGTTTTTTGTGATGACACAGCTTAAACTTGTTTATTGTTTTCCAAATTGCTGTTATTGTTTCAAAAAATCTTTTCTTTTCATTCACATCTTAATCGACCATTAAAAATTTAATTACATTTTTCCAAGACATTTTCCTACTTTTTTTCAAATAGAATGAAAAAGGAAATGCAATATAATTTTTGCTTCCTTTTTAAAACATGGTTTTAAAACTTGGTTTTGACGTCGAAAGAACTGCCTATAAGTAACAATTGATTTTGATAGCATAAACACAAAATCACAATATATGCCACTCTATTCACGAATTTAGCTTCCGACTATTCAGAGATATGGACTATTGTAGGATATTAAATTTTTTTTCAGGTCACAACCAGACCAGAGTTGCAACCAGACTCTACATTGGACCTAAAATGACAAAATGACAAGGTTGGATTAACGTTTTGCACCAACTGGCTTTTGTCTGAGTTAAGTTCTGTTGGAAGTTCTTCTCAATACAAATTAATGAATGACATGAATCTCGCTTAAAATAGCATCGAGGAAACGTTTAGCTCAAACACACATACAATTAATGACATGAATATTTTCCTGTTGCCAATTACCAACAACCAGAAATTAATACTCCATTAAAATGGTTATCCGTTCTTGTAAACAAGTAACTAGACAAATTCAACATCTTTACTTTATAACTGCAGTAACTGACGGTTCCTTGGGAATAAAGCTGGTTCATCAGCGCGGTCTAAAACTGCTGTTTCAATCTGCGCCTCAAATAAAAGATGCCGTAAAGTAAAGGTGCTGTAAAATCTTTTATCATACTACTGTTTTGGCGATAGCAATGTAACTCCAGGACATAACAGGAAGTTCAAATGTTATTTCAAAAGTCTCAAGAAGGATTAGCGGTATCTGTAGAAACTATTTTGTGGAAGCGTAGTTAAATAATTATACATGGATTTCAGTTTTCTTTACATTTAAAGTTAAGCTCATTCTTACCGTGATATCATTTGTTAGCATATTGAAAGACCTCCTACTGCTAAACTAGCATATAGCTTAAGCTGAAATTGCCCCCGCACTGAAGTATTCCAATTTGTACACACAGCAAGCTATACATTAACAACGGAAACAAAAACAAATTTTTGTCCGAAAAAAATGTTTTGGTTGATTTGAGACCTAATAGGTTGCATATTAACTTATATGCTTAAATATTTTGACAAAGCCAGTTTTTAGGAAGCCTCAAAGCTGCTCAACACTTGCTCAAAATCGTTTTGGAACTGTCTCGCATTATGATCACAGTCACGAGAGCTATACAGATCTTACGAGAATATCGTCCCCAACATTTCAAAGGAAATCGAACACATGCCGTTTCTGTTAATGATGACGTTCTGCTAATGGACGAAAAACTGCCGAAGCAAAGATGGAAGCTTGCGCGAGTATCGAACATTATACAGAGCAACAATGGCCTAATCAGAGGGTTCACGGTCATTATGGAGAATGACAACCGTCTGATTGAGTTGCGTCGACGTTTGAATAAGTTGATTCCAATCGAATGTGAGGTAGAGAATCGCCAGATTAAGAAGAAGGATATTTCTTTGAGATTTGTTGGAGATGGTAACGTTGATATAGTTAAATCATTCAGTGATCATCGGATTCCATTACGTTTTGTTAGTGATCATGAAGTTGAGGTTGTGGATGGAAATTTATTATGACTTCTTAGTTTGTTTGTTGTTGGTTAATTGATTTGTTTGTTGTTTGATGATGGATGTTGTGGTAGGGGAGCGTTATGTTAAGTGGACTGGAACGAGACACTTATATTTGAACACTGTAAATAGTTTTCAGTTGAATATACAGTCCTCTATAGAACGGTTGCATAAATGTATCTTCCAGTCGGGCTTCTTACGACAAATTTACCTTTCAAAATGTGTAAATAAGACTCAGTAATATCAGAAAGTATTTCCTACAAACTAAAAAAATGTGCGAACTGCAACCATGGATACGTATTTTGTAATCAAAAACGGAAGAAACATTTAAGCGCAACATCTATTGGAAATCTGCGTTTCAAACTTTCATTCAAAAAATACTGCATAAAAAATACAAAAAAAATTCTATTAAAAGGTTTTATTGGTCATGATCACACTTAGGTTTGGGCAGTTAAGGAAAATGCGAAAAGCAAAAATTTGTTAGATGGCTTTCTTGCGTACAGAAATCCAATTACATGTACTTTAAAATCTTTTTAAGGAAAGATCCGCCAAAAACATTGTATTGTATAAAAATTTTTTAATGAAACATTTAGAGCTAAAACATATACAAAAATAATTTGCCATGGTTGGCAAAATTTCAGATTTCAAGCTGTGCTTCAAAATCCTTGTTGTTTCACTAATAAACACAAAAGTAATACGAAAAATATCGTTCCCTTAACAACACAAAAGTAATATGAAAAATGTCTGAGAAATTTTAGAATACAAATTTCCTTAATAACATAGTATACTCTAATAATAAATGAGGATAAAAATACGAAAAAACATTCGTCTCCCCACCGTGCAACAGCAACACGAAAAGTCGGAGTATGATGATGAAGAACAAAATCGAAAACTGACTTTTGCTATGTAGTGAAACTACTATGCTTACGCTCGCTGCGGGGGCAAATTTGTGCTCTGTGCTTCGATATGTACCCAAACAAAAAAATACCTTTAGGTTTATAGCTGCAATTCGCCCATTCAAAGTCCACAGTTTCTCCCATATTTCCATTGATAAACTTTTCAACCAAATCGACGTTGTTTATGGACCTAATTAGTTCTTCTTTGTAAATTTGTAATATAGTTTCAAAAAGAATCAAAAATTTAATTTTAATTAAAAATCTGACTCCTCACCTAATTCCAACGCGCACTTCCGAGATCATTTTAGTTTGTCTACTGTGCTCTGCCGATATCATATGGCTTTCTATTTGTATATTTTATCTTGCAATTATAATTATGCAATAAATGAGTATAAGCGTTTTAAGTTATATGCATATATGATACGGTATGTAGTTATTTGTTGTTGTTGTTGTTGTTGTTGTTTGATTTGATTTATCTGAAAAATAATGCTTGGTTTTCACTAAACATTTAACTCAATCATAATACAGCTGTTACACCGTCAAATGTAGTAACTCCGTCAAATGTAGTAACTCCGTTAAATGTAGTAAAAATCTCCGTCAAATGTAGTAACGCTAAATGTAGTAAAAATCTACGACAAATGTAGTAACTCCGACAAATTTAGTAAACCTACTACAAATGTAGTTAACACCTTGTAGTTTTTAATGAGCCATACTTAGGCCAAACATTTGAAGGTCTTCACCAGATAACTTTTAAATAAAAAACTAAATTCGCAGTAAAAAAGACGCTAAGATGAACTGAATGAGCCGTATTTAGGTAAAATACATTACGATCTTTTTAAAGTAATTTTTCCATAATTAGGCAAAACACATGTTTTGCTTTATGACTGATTATACGTGCACTAACAGGCTGTAAATGCGCATGCGCAAATTTTAGGCTTATTACACAGCCACCTGATAGCATTGGAAAAATTACTTTAAAAAGATCCGTCGTAGGTTTACTACATTTGACGGAGTTACTAAATTTGTCGTAGATTTTTACTACATTTAGCGTTACTACATTTGACAGAGATTTTTTACTACATTTAATGGAGTTACTACATTTGTCGTAGAAAATTTACTACATTTAACGGAGTTAATAAGAACGTGTAACAACAGCAACCGAAAGTTTCACATATTCTAACTTAAAACCTGAAAGTTGTGTTATCAAAACATTACATTTCAAAGTGTTTTATCCATTTTGTACTTTTCAAAACAATGTTTCTTGCTTGAAAATTTAAGAACCTGTTACTTAAAAACTAATAAATGTGCATTGAATAATATAATCGTCACACATTCAGCAACTTACTTTTAGGAACACTGACCAAACTGAGAAGAAGTGTGTTTTGTCCTTTGCACTTTCGTTTGTTATACGTTACATGATATTTATTAGTTATCTGACTAGTATCTGGCGTAAAAGTTTTTTACGACTTTAATTTCGAAAACGTTTTGCGTAAGTCCCGTGACGAAATGAGGTGACGAAAAGTAAAACCATGGAATCGTATATAGAAAGTTTACCCATGTTGTAGAGCTCGAAAAACTGATCAATAAAATGTATGGGATCGTTTCGGTACGACCAACCGTTCCGGAGATATGGTCGATCAAAGGTTTTGATGACGTCATAGCCGCAGTACCAAATTAAATTTGGGCCCAAATGTTGCGTCACCCCGTCACCCGTATCGCGGACCTCAAAAAACGTCAGTTATCCCTATTGGTTCTCGAGATATTTCCCCAAAAATGTCGCGTTCGATTGGGGATGCAATGCAATGGTTCCCCGTGATCATAAAAACATCTGACGTCAAATGCCACGTGCTATTATACTAATCGTGAATGTGTCTTGCGTGGTCGAACTGCCGCTATATGACCACGATTAAGAAGATTTTGACCATTAAAAAGACAAAAACAAAACACTGTCTAAAATAAAAGTGGGATGCACACACGCGAATTAGTATAAGTAGACTAGTATCCCGGGTAAAAACTTTTTACCGAACTTAACTTCGAAAACATTAGGTCAAATCCACCATTCCCGTGTACGTACCCCGTGACGAAAAAATAAATCATAGAATCGCAACTCAAAAGTGTACCCATGTTGTAGAGCTCGAAAAGCTGATCAAAAAAGTGTATGGGATCGTTTCGCTACGACCAACCGTTGCAGAGATATCGCTGATCAAAGATTTCGATGACGTCATATCCGCAGTACCAAATAAAATTTAGGCCCAAATGATGCGTCACCCCATCACCCGTATCGCTGACCCCAAAAAACGTCAGTTATCCCTATTGGTTCTCGAGATATTTCCCCAAAAACGTCGCGTTCGATTGGGGCTGCAATGCAATGATTCCCCGTGATCATAAAAAAACTGACGTCAAATGATGCCACGTGCTTTTGGAATGATCGTGAAAAAAGTGTCTCTCGCCTCTACGTGGTTTTACGCGCACATAAGAGGACGATGACCGTAAAAATTAAACAAATATGTCACTCTCTAAAATAAAAACCGGATGCACAATCGCGAATTAGTATAATAAGATAGTATCCCGGGTAAAAACTTTTTACCGAACTTAACTTCGAAAACATTAGGTCAAATCCACCATTCCCGTGTACGTACCCCGTGACGAAAAAATAAATCATAGAATAGCAACTCAAAAACATCCCAGGCGGCGTCGCTCGCCACCCATGTTCAGTATGCGTTGTGTTGCAAAATTTAACTTGTGTAAAAGTTTCTACAGGCATTAATTTTTTAATTCATTTCTTACATTCAGAAGATTAAAAACAGAAACAAATAGCAACATGGCTCAGAATAATATATTTATACATACGCAGAAGAGAAGTAACTTCAATGTAAAAAAATGGCAATATATAACACAGAACTGTTTACCCAGACATACGAAACCAAACATTACAAAATGTTAATTCAAAACAAATTGATACCTTCCAACTTTTTCTTTTGTTCCAAAGTTACTACTCGACTGCAACCATTAATGAATTTTTGAAATGATATGTAGTCTGTTCTTCCCAAAACCATCAACGTCATGATTAAAACCATGAGTTTCATTTCTTTATGCTTTTTTTATTATTACCTAAAAAATTAATACTTGAATTGTAATACCGAAAACCTAATCATGCTATAACAATATTGAAATAAAAAATAAAACAAAAAGAAAGAAAAAACAAAAAGAAAATTCAAGTACGCATTTATCCTAAAGATAACAATTAAAAACAAAATTTGGTCTATAAAGTCAACCGATACTGTGAGTCAATACGGGTTCACTCAACACTGGAGCTGAACAGAATAAAGACTTTTACCTGGCATACACAACCAAACATCAAATTAATAAAAATAATTGACACAACAAAATGCCCTACTTTGACCAAAACCATAATTGAATACCCAGAAGATATTAAAAGCAACAAATAAAAACATAATGCTAAACTTATATACCTAGCAAGTATGTATGTAGCAATTAACATAACACAAAATAATGAATGCCGTAAACAAATATAGAAACTGAAGAAAAATATACCCCAGCAATGCTTCTTTTTTGTAGTACAATCGCAATGAAATACATAATCCATTCTTCTCTTAAATAACCTTCTCAACATACCATGTGTTTTATTTATACATTTATAAATTTCGTTTATAAATAGCTACACTTTTTCTTTTCTGACCTAAAAGAAAAAGATTTCAGTAAAGAACAGCTACAATACTTACTACTACTGCAACCATATTTAAGCAAACCAAAACAAAAGGCATAAATGGCTGGCAGAAAGGCATGCAGACAAAGCATCAAACATCGTCAATAGATACAATTTGACAGCATAACACGTTCCCTACTTCCACAGCCATGAGAAAGGAAAACAGTCATAGCTGTGGGACCATTTTTAATTGATCTGTAAATAAATAAATCAAATCAAATCTTCTTTGCTAACTATAAAAATAATAATAGCGCGCGTTACCAAAACAAATTACTCTCGTCTTCGTTTTTCATCCAGTAGCGTATAAACTAAACGAAAGAACTCATATAATAAGATATCTATTCAAAGTTATAGTATTTAATCTTTCAAAACTAAATTAAAACCATTCCTTACTGTGTAAATAAACATCATTTTGTTCTGCATTTCTTCACTACACTTTCTTCTGTATAGCGATATTTGATAACTAAAACGTAAACAAACATTTAAATACATTTGAATACAAATACATGTACCTAACTTGTTCTTTTATTAATCAAAAATAAAAGTCTTATAATAATACCTTTTGTTCGTTCGATCTTTCTGCAGCTAATTTTTAAAAACTTCACTGCACTTCTTCTGTATATCTAAATATGATTTTTCATTGTAAACAAACAACTAACTCACTTACACGTGCTACCCGATAATAAAACGTATAACAATACCTTCGTGCATACAAACCTGTGTTTCTTCGTCAGTTCTTTCGTCGATTTGCTGCCTAAAACAATCAAATTTAAATCAAAATATTCGTATACAAAAAGAAACACGTCTTCTTCGCGAAGTTTCTTGCTCACGAAATGATCGTTGACAAATTTCGAACGATTAACATTGCATTGCTCGCACTCCTCCAAAGACGTTTTTCGGCTGATTTCCACTGCGCAAGCCAAAAATAACAAAACGGAGGAGCATATACTAATCGCGAAAAATCAAAAAAATCACTCTCGCTTTGGCGTGGTTTTACGACGAAAAGGGAAAAAATAAGAAGGATTTGACCGTGAAAAAAAAACAAATATATCACTCTCTAAAATAAAAGTGGGATGCACAATCGCGGATTATTATAATAAGATATTGTGGTGAAAAAGCAACTGTAGCCAATACACATAGAAAACAACAGTTAATTTTTACTTAAGTATTAATCAGTTTTTAATAAATAGCATTTGAAATAAAAAAAGTCGGATTAAAGGAGTTTTAACGATATTAAAGGGATCCTAAATTGTTTTGAAAATCTTTAGAACCAAATTATCAAAGGTGAAAAAATAACACGTCTTCCATGCTTTTATCTTCTGAGATCCGAGTCAATGAGAAGATTGGGATCTTCGACTCGTAAATATCCCTCTTGTTCACAAAGATAGAAATAAAAACTCAAAAAAAACATTTGTTTTTCTTTCAAAAACCATTCTACAATCCCGGACAAAAATTGTGGCAAAACTGATGTTTTTCATGAAGAATTCAAATACCCCCTCCCCCTGCATCAATGTTTTGAGTTGTGTCCAGCCATTGATAACATTGATAACATTGATGGTGGGGGAAAGGGGGGCCTCATGACGTGGATTTTGTGCTTATTGCCACAATATTTTGTTCGGGATTGTAGTAATGCCAAAGCATGATATATCATATCATGAACATCCCAGTCCAAATCAATAAAACTTTTAGCACTAAGTATTAACTTACCAGCGTCTACCTGATCGCTAAAATGGAGATTGGGATGTATTCTACAATATCTTCTGTGATTGTATTTTAATAATGTATGAAATACACGACCTTCGATTTTATTATTTTTTCTATGAATACGACTTTAGGTTTTTCTTTTAATATGTTTAAGATGAACCAATAGATGCTAATAGCTAGCATTTAGGTTCTCTAATTTTTTGTATTGAAACTATTATACAACTGCACTATACAACTATACACGGAACTTGTTGTGTTAACTTCTCGTAGGACGTAGGACGAAGTAGGACATTAATTTACTTATAATATACCGTCAAATAAAATTCTTTTTGAATAATACGGCATTTAGTAAAACTTGTATTTTCAATAATATTAAAAAAGCAATTGGTTACCTTATTAACTGCGGGCGGTAGTGGGGGAGTTATTGGATTCGTCGTGTTTGTCTTTTGCGCGGCCTACGTTTGACGATCATCCCTCATAATATAATGATATTATCTATTTCCACGCGATTCTCCATCATCTATTTCCGTTCGAATTTCAGATCACTTGTTTATTCAAAATAGATAATGACATACCAAAGCTCTATGCTAAACATAATGCATGAAAGGCTACTTTTTAATATTATTTCATCAAATTCTTATTATTTTATGACCTTTTACTACTTTTGGGAGTTATTTTGGACGTTTTATATTTCCATTTGCTATCAATATTCCTTTATCATATCTCCTTACCTTCATCTAGTCCTATTTTAGGTTTTAGATTGCTTTTTGAGTCCAAGTTCTATCTTTACTGCCATGGAGGAATTAATTTATAAGTTTATATATATTAACAGTTTTTCTTTTTTTTCTAATATTCGGTTCTAACCTCAATTTGGTCCTACACATCGGTTTACATTACGTTAGTCCTTAGGTTTAGTCATGTCCCATTTCCTAGTTTTCATAACTTCAGTCGACATTCTTTTTGGTTTACGACTATCTGGTTCTACTCTACCTTCACCTTATCCACACCTAGCCACGTCCCATACTACGACTGTCTCTCTAATTTTTTTTTAATATACGATATTTTTTAGACGCTGCATATACATAATCTTCTCAATTTCCAGGTGAAGAGCCAATTGTAAAATTTTGGAGATACTGTGAAATATATCATTATTATTATTATTATTATTCATTTCAGTCGTTAAATGTTTTATTAAAGCTTGGTCCCCACTGCTTCGATTAAAATTCATCGCCTGAACAATAACAAATTTTCAAAAGTCCTTCGCTTTGATTTTATTGCCTTCCTTGGTGCAAACGCCGTGACGAAAATTTTGGTTACACAATCGCAACTGAAAAGTGTATCTGTAAAATGTATTGGAAAGTTACACTACGATCAACAGTATGGCTCCCCGTGATCATAACAATAACTAACGTCAAATTCCACTTTTTTTATATAATTAATCGCTCAATACAAGGATTAAAACCACTAATGTGTATTAAGGTACAAGGAAGAAAGGTGGCGATGAACATTGCATTTAAAGTGTTGAAGATTATAATGAGAAGGAAAAACAGACTGTGATAAAGAATTCCAGAGAGTAGAGGAGCGATGAATGAAACTTTGTTAGTAAAAAGTCGTGTTATCAAAACATTACAATTCAAAGTGTTTTATCCATTTTGTGCTTTTGTTTCTTGCTCGAAAATTTAAGAACTTGTTACTTAAAAACTAATTAATGTGCATAGAGTAATATAATCGTCACACATTCAGCAACTTACTTTTAGCAACACTGGCCAAACGAGAAGAAGTGTTTTTGTCCTTTGCACTTTCGTTTGTTACACGTTACATATTATTTATTAGTTATCTGATATTGTGGTGGAAAAGCAACTGTAGCCGATAAAAATAAAAAATAACGGTTGATTGTTATTTACACCAATTCAAGATGGCGGTGCGTACGGTCATGCTCGTGCTTTTATTTTTGTTGTTGCCTGGAAGTGCTGCTTCTTTTACACAAGATAAAGATAAATCAACAAATGGATTTATGAAGCAAAAAGGACTAAAAATTCTACATCAAAATGTCAGAGGTTTGTTGTGTAATTTAGCATTGATACAGAAATTTTTGTACACACATCACAAAACAGACATTTTTTGCTGCTCTGAGACGCACATAAAAGATAATGAGAACATTAATAATCTCTATGAAATCGAGGGGTATGAATTTGTGTCAAGAAACAGAATGAACGGAACTGGAGGAGGAGTTGGAATTTACGTGAAAAAGGGGCTAAAATGGAAACGAAGACTTGATTACGAACATAAGTCAAATGAATGTTTATGGCTAGAAATCTTTCCTCAGCAAGCAAAATCTTTTCTCATAGCTTGTTACTACAGACCCCCAAATTCATCAAAATATTTGTCAAGAGACTTCAATACGGCATTTAATGACACTTTAAAATTATCACAACAAAAGCATAAAGAAGTAATTATCTTGGGAGATTTCAATGCAAACTACAGTGTGTATCAAAATATCTTATCCACCAACTTTCAAGGCGCATATCTCATTACATGTCTAATAAAATATTGTGAATTTTATATCACAAGAAAGAGCTTTTCATGCTCTATCCATTAATATAAAATGTTTGACAAAATATTTGTTCTTCGAAAAGATATTGAAGAAAAACTCAACGATATGGTTCATTAAATTCTTAAAAGTCAATTAACTCATTTTACAATGAAGGTCATTTGTAAACACAATAAAAAAAATTAAAAACCATCACACAGTAAAAAAATTTTATTCGAAATTTTTAAGATCAGTTATTATGGGAAATTAATACGCAAAGCTATACTTAAAATTTTCTAAAGGTTTCATCAGCACAACAAAAGAAAATTACACCATTAAAAAGTCATTAGCAAGTCAGTTAATTGACTTTTAAGAATTTAGTGAGCCAAATCGTTGAGTTTTCCTTCAATATCTTTTCGAAGAACATATATTTTGGCAAACATTTTATATTAACGGATAGAGCATGAAAAGCTCTTTCTTGTGATATAAAATTCACAATATTTTATCAGACATTTAATGAGATATGCGCCTTGAAAGTTGGTGGATAAAACATTTTGATACACACTGTACTTGAATAAAAACGATAATAAAGATTTAAAGTCAATTATCGATATTAACAGCTTTGAACAGATGATTGAACAACCGACTCGTGTCACAAAAGAAACAGAAACACTCATTGACATCGTTTTAACAAATAATCCATCAACAATTAAAAATGTAATAACTGAGTCCCTTTCAATAGGCGATCATGAACTTATCGGTTGCATCAGAAAAATGCACAATATCAAATATCAATCAAAAACTGTACGATGTCGTGATTACAAAAATTATGTCCCTGAAGATCTAATTGCAGAAACTCGACAAATTAAGTGGAACGTCTTATATCAGTGCAATGACGTCAACATTGCTGCAAATTTTTTCACATCAACTTTAAAAGACATTTTTGACCGACATGCTCCAATTCGAAACAAGACCGTCAAAGGAAAGCCTTCTCCCTGGCTTCGAAAGGATATCAAACAATTGATTGATTACAAAAATACACTTTACAGAAAAGCAAAGAATACAAAAACAGACATCGACTGGGAAGCGTACAAGCAAGCGAGGAATAAATGTAACGGAAAAATACAGGAAGCTAAGCGGAAATATCATCGTGATCTCATTGAAAAAAACAAGAAAAACCCTCAGAAGTTCTGGGAGTCAATCAAATCTGTTTTTCCATCAAAGACGAAATCGTCACTTCCCTCTATGCAAAAGTCTGAAACACGAGAAAGGGTGAATACATTTTCGAAATACTTTGCAACAGTCGTCACGAAATTAAAATCTAAAACTATTTGGCTTTCAAGCTACATCTGGAAGCCACACAACGCTCAACCACGAAAAACCGACAAGACATTGGCTTTCTCGTACGTCTCAAGACTCTTCGTCGAGAAACAACTAAAATCTATGAAAAGGAAAAAAGCAACAGGCATCGATGGACTTCCTGCATGCATGATTAAAGACTGTGCAAAAACTCTCTCACAGCCTTTAGCTTTCATTGTAAATCTTTCCCTCCGAACAAGTGTTTTTCCTACTGTCTGGAAGAACGCCAAAATCACTCCAGTGTACAAAAGTGGAGATCCTGGCAAACCAGAAAATTTTCGACCCATTTCGGTTTTACCAATATTTTCCAAAATCCTCGAAAGAGCAGCTCACGGCCAGCTTTTGTCGTTTCTGGAAGAAAACAAATTATTAACCAAGTTTCAATTTGGATATCGTCGTAACCGTTCCACAAAGCTTGCTTCGACCTTGCTGTTTGATGACATCCGTAGCTGTATCGACGAGGGGAAATATGTTGGTGCGGTTTATATCGACCTTACCAAAGCGTTTGACACAGTAGGACATGGAGTCCTATTGTCCAAGCTCAGTCAATATGGAATCTGTGGAGGTGAATATGAATGGATTTCAAACTATCTATTCAACAGAAACCAGATAGTATGCATCGATGGCATCGAATCCACAAGTGAACAACTAACATCAGGTGTACCACAAGGGTCAATACTTGGGCCTTTGCTATTTCTTATTTTCTTTAACGGCTTTCCAGATATTCTGAAGAACTGTCGCTGTATTATGTATGCTGATGATACCGTCATGTATGTTGACAATGCCGGGAAGCACAAAGTTGAAGAGTTTTTAAATGCTGACCTTCAAAACGTAGCTAGCTACTTCGATGAAAATGAACTGTTTATCAACCTACGAAAGGGGAAGACGGAAGCGATGATTTTCGGTACTGGGAAGAGACTTTCGAACACCAACAAACATCTTGATGTCTTTTTTCGTCAGCAACCAATTGAAAATGTTTCTCAATATAAATATCTGGGTAACATTGTCGACCAAAATTTAAATTTCAACAAAAACTTTGACAAAGTTTACAAGAAGGCAAGTGGAAGACTGAAACTTTTGAGACGGTTGCGCTCGTACCTGACTGTTGAATCTGCGTACAGTATTTACACTATGATGATACAACCGCTGTTAACATACCGCAGTACTGTGAAATTATGTCACAGTGAGACTCAAAAGAAAAGGTTGACGTCTCTAGAACGTAGGGCAACAATAATTACCGGAGTTAGCGTGCCATCTGTCATTAGTTTAATCAACAAAGAAGCCTGTTGCTTGGTCAAAAGATGTTTGAGTGGTGATGTATGTACGAACTTTTCCGATTACTTTGCGATAAACAACCATCGAGAAAACACTAGAAATGGAGGATTTCTTCTGAAAGTCCCAAAAGCGAAGCTTGAGCTTGGAAAAACTACTTTTAAATTTTCTGGTACAAAACTTTATAACGACCTTCCTTTGAGATTAAGAAAAATTGAGAATTATGACGCTTTTTGTAAAGAAATAAAACAGTTTTATACACCATAGGTTTTTACATACATTTCAAAATTCTATCTTGCTAAGATATGCAATAGGGAATAGCACTGTATGTGTTTTAGCTTCAGTCCTGTATTGCATATTTCAGCAAATTTTAATTATTTATTTATTTATTTATTTTATTTGTAGATAATGATTTTTTACTAATTTACTAATTCAGCACAGGTCTGACATTGATAGCAGTTATTTACATAAATTTTATGTTCTGAACTGAAGTTTTGTACCTGTATAAATATTCTAATAATAATAATAATAATAATAATAAGTATTAATCAGTTTTAATATATAGCATTGAGTTTTAACGACTTATTAGAGGGGGCGCTTAAAAAAGGGGAAGTTATCAAATTGTTTTGAAAATCTATAGAACAAAATTATCAAAGATGAAAAAATAACGCTTCTCCTATGCTTTTTTCTTTAAAAACTATGCAGATAACAGAAGAAATCTCAGAAAATATAATATTTGAAGACCTAGTCTATTTCTACGCCTTCGTCTTCTTCACGATCCGAGTCAATGAAAAAAAAAGAAAAACTAAAAAAAAACTGTGTGCGGATATCATTGAATAATATATATCTAGACTGCACATTGGTTTCAATTAAAAAAAAACATTTGTCAAAAATTATTCTAGTAATTCCGATTTCCCGATATTTCGTATCGAAGCTTAGAGTAACTAGATATAGGCTGAGGAAAATTTTTTATTTTCTAATAACCGCACGGGCGCTTATGAAATTAATTTTGAATTTAGGAGTAACGCTTATTAGAGGGGTGATTTCATCAATCGTAGTGCAATCTTTCTCATTTCGTAATAACATCCCTGCTTTTTAAAAGAACGAGGCATGATATATCATATCATGAACATCCCAGTTCAAATTCATAAAGTTTTCACTAGAAATTATTAACTTACCAATTCAAAAGATAAATCATGGAAGTGACGTTCAGCTGATCGTGAAGATGGAGATTGTGATATATTCTACAACGTCTTCAGTGATTGTATTTTAATACTGTATGAAATACACGACCTATGATTTTATTATTTTTTCTATGAATACTACTTTAGTTTTTTCGTTTAATATGTTTAAGATTTACCAATAGATGCCAATAGCTAGCCTTTAGGTTGTTTAATCTTTTGCATTGAAACTATACACGGTTTATATAATCATATGAATGGTTCACATCGTACTTGTTCAACCGACGGCAAAAAATATGCATTGGTTCAAAACTATCTGAAGAGAAACCAGTAACATGTGATGTCCCTCAAAGATCCATATTGGGTCCATTGTTGTTTCTGATATTCTTCAGCGACCTAAGAGACTCGATAACCTTTTCATCGTTGCTGAAGTATGCAGATGATACTGTCCTCTATTACCCAAATAAGGACTTCAATACAATTAATGCCTGTCTAAATCAAGATCTTGAAGCACTGTGAAGCTTCTGCAGAGAAAATGAGCTAGTAATTAACATGAAGAAAGGGGAAATCGAAGCTTTGCTGTTCAGAACTGCCAAAAGAATTGGTAGTAAGAATCTAACATTAACGATCGACGGAAACAAAGTAAACATAACAAAAATTTATGTCTACCTGGGTAATGTTTTGGAAAGTACTCTGAATTTAAAAGAAGATTTCGCGTCAAAATTTAAACGAGCAGCCACTCGAAGCAATTTGCTACGTAAGATGAGACACCTACTAACTACGAAAGTAACTGAAGGTCTTCGAAATGATGATTATTCCAATTATAATATATTGCGGCAGCCTTCACCTCGTATTGACAGAGACCCAAAAAAACCCAGTTTACATCGCTCGAAAACAGATGCAGAAGTCTCGTTAATAATGCTTACGTGCAACCCATTCAAAACAGGCTACACGTGAAGACATGTATATATGTTAAGAAGTGTTTAAGGCCAGTCGACCACAATAAAGACACTCGAAATAATCATTTCATCTTGAGACTACCACCTGTCAAGCTAGAAATGCATCGTAGATCACTAGCCTTTGCTGGTACAAAACTGTACAACCAGCTTCCACTTGAAATAAGAACTGAAAAACTGTTCATACTTTTAAATCAAAGATCAAGGAATATTTAAATCTTCAGTGTTTATATGAGTATAGAATAAAATATCTTTTATTTCTTATCTTTTAGATTATTTTCATGCTTGTATTCTTATAGATAAACAGTACATATATGATAGCAGTAATTTAGTACTGGAATAGTCATCCTGTATAAATATTTATTTTAATAATAATAAAAATAATTAATTGCGGGCGGTAGCGGAGAAGTTATTGCGTTCGTCGTGTTTGTTTTTTGCGCGTCGTACGTTTGACGATTCTCCCTCGAAATCCTGGTATACGAACAATATACGGGCTTTGAAATACTACAAATAATTGCGTAATCTTTTTTTCTTTAAATATCAAGCGTACATAATATGACGAAACAGGAACTTTAATATACAATAGTTATCAAAGAGGAAAAAATAAAATTCTTCAAATTTATATCAAATGAAGAAAAATCCTTTTATAAAAGTTTTCCCTACGATAATGATATTTAAACATGGAGAGAACTGTTGTGTGCTCAATTGTGGCACAAGTCGTCTAAATAAAGGCAAAGGTATCCTTAAACTTCCAACAGAAAAAGAATGGAGATCCAGATTTTTAAACAATGAAACATAAGAAAGTAGATTTCCGGGAACAATTTTAAAAAGATGCAGTATTTATTAATAAACTAGCCGCCAAGGCGGCGTCACTCGCCGCTCATGTTCACCCTGCGTTAACTTTACAAAAAATAAAATTAAGGAATTGGCAACTGAAAGTGTACCTATGTTGTAGAACTCGAAAAGCTGATCAAAAAAAAAGTATGAGATTGTTCCGTTGCGACCAACAGTTACGAAGATATCGTTGATCAAATATTTTGATGACGTCACAGACCCGTCCTCTTAAAAATTATAAATCTTGAATTATAAATTTTTTCTTGATTCCCCTCTTTCCATGCCTCTTTCATATTTTTTGTGAACTCTTTGGGGGAGGTGACACGCATCCTGAACATGGGCGGCGAGCGACGTCATCAAAATTATCTCCGTAACCAATAGGGTTAACTGACGTTTTTTGGGGTCGGCGATACAGGTGATGGGGTGACGAAAAATTTGGGCCTAATTTATTTGGAGGACGGGTGTGTGACGTCATCAAAACGTTTGATCGATGATATCTCCGAAATGGTGCGTCATAGACATATGATCCTTTACATTTTCTTGCTCAGAATTTCGACTTCTACAAGATGGCAACACTTTCTATTGTCAACTCCTAAATTTCAGTTTTCGTGAATTCTTAGGGAGAGGTGACACAACGCAGGTGGACATGGACGGCGAGTTTGTTGAGCTCTACAACATGGGCACACTTATCATTGCCAATTCCTTAATTTTATTGTTCATGAACTCAACGCAGGCTGATCATGGCGGCGAGCGACGCCGCCTTGGCGGCTAGTTTATTCTGAATACTTGAATTTAATTTTATAAATTGTCACTTTAAGACCGTCTCTATTTGGAAAATAACTCTTGTCCTAATTTGAAATGCTACACAGTAAAAATTTTGATTGTTTTTAATAGTTATTTGCAGTCTACCCCAAAGTATTTTTGATACTTAGACTGTAGTATTAAAATTAGGTTTGACAATTTTCTTTTCTTCTTTTGTAAACTTGTAAACAAATTTCATTGTATGATGTTGTAAAATAGTTTAATACGAGTTACGAAAAGCTGTGTTCTGTTGAATTACATTGTTTGCCATGATATTACTGTGTAAAAGGATGTCAAGCTTCTGCAGCAATGAAGATCATACGTTTATTATGATGAATTTACCTTATACACATTGATGCAGTTGTTGATATTCAGTTGTTTAAGGGGAAACATTAGTTGCATTTAGGTCTTCCAATTTTTAGCTTTGTCCATAATAACTTCTCATAACTCATAACTTTTTTTAACTCCTCAGCAAAAATTATAAGAGAGATCATGTCATATGACCATGAATATCTTCATTTCATAATAAGTTCGAAATAAGTTCTTTTGTGGTATTAAATTGAATTCTACCCTGATTAGTATGGACAGCATTTTTATTTGCGTTGATGGTAGTTATACTTTTCTTATGGTCTTCTATGTACACACAATAATTGGTAAAAGTTTCGCAAGTTTGGGGAAATATGTAGTCAGATTTTTGCGAATCTTGTTTATATTCACTTGGTTCAGATTTGTTCAGATGGTCTTTCATAAATATGGGTGCCAAAAAGTGTTGGAAGGACAAACTTGTGACAGACATATGTAAATCAATATATTCAGTCAATTTTCCTATAATAAGCAATAAAACAAAGTAGAAAAACATATTCTTCGGACGTTATGGACCTTTATTTACACGATATTTGATAATGTCCTTCCGCGACACGTCCTTCCTACACCACCTGCTTTTACTTAAATATTCTATCACTGTCATATAGTTAAACAGTTTATTACGATTGGATGTGTTTCCTCAAAAGTACTTTGTACCAAAGTAAAAACATCTGTTTGTAGTTTTTTCAATTGAAGATAGAAAGAATCCGAAAAAATGGTCTTTTAATTTTCCTTCTTGTTCTTTGAATCATGATGTTGTTAATGCTACATTCGCTTTGAATCCAACATTTTGAATGTCCTTACTGAATTCACTTTACATGCGCTCCTGTATGATAAAACAGGTAACAAGTGGCATATCAACTGCTACAGACTCTCCATAACTCGAACCTCTTCTAAATTCGAATAATTCATCTGGCATGGTTGAAAATTTATACTGACAGTTTAGAAATAACTCTCTATTACCCGAACCTCCTGAAATTTGTCGTCATTGATGATGCTGTTGTGGAGAGTGCTCAGAATTCACAGACGCTATTAAAGACTGTTTTTATACCTGTAATAGTTCAATAGCTTTTAAATGTTTTTTTGAAAAACTAGTTACTCATCATCAGTAGTACTTAAGTCGCAGAGCCGTACTCAAAAATTAGATGGCATACATGTACGTTGCGTTTGATTACAAATGAGAAATTAATTTGAGCTAAATTACATGATGTTTTCGATTCTCAGGTGCTGGACACTTCGCTTAGCAGCTCAAATTACTTTATCATAAAATTGCCTGATCCATTCTCTATTTAATTATATCTGTATACTTTTAAGTGGAGTTTTGTCTGTGAGAGATTTTTTCCCATTGAATTTTGTAATATGTGCTAAGGAGAGAATTGAATTATGGGACCATTGATAATATTAAAGGCATAGGTATAATTTTTACTTGGAAGTGTAGTCTTCAACAAACAAAATTTTCGTTATGTTTATGGTTGCGTTTGTGTAGTCTCGCGGAGTTAATCAATCATCCATCATACTTCAAATATGGAAAGGACGAATGGTAGACAAATTATGGCAAAAGGAACTGAAAACACTTTGAGAGTATATGCTTGTATCTTGTGCTTGTTTTACATTTAAGTCAATAATCCTTAATAAATGCTGAAGAGAAATATAAAATAAAAGTGCAGATAACCATACAGTTGTTTGCGTTAACAAATGAACTTCCAATTTGTTATAGTAGGTAGATTTGTGAACACAGTGATTATCTGCCCTTAATGAATGAATAAAATGCTGTTTTATAAACTAATAACAGTACTTAATACATGAAAGAGTTGGTTAACAAGATGCGATCATGCACTATTAATAGATAAGCTTACACCATTGCTGGCATGGTTTTAGGCCATCTATCTGCTTCAGTTTTGTTGGTTAAGCAAATATCAGATGCTGTCCCTTTCAATCCATACAGAGAAAGTCAACTTGTAATTGCAAGTTGGGAGGTAGCAAAGCTATCCTATTAGGATGGAAGCATAAAAACTAAAATCTCACAGTTACTCATTAGAGTAGAACTGCCTTTGTACTTAAACTAGTGATGATTGCATCATGAAAAAAAACTTTAAAAACTTTACAAAATTTAAGATTTTTGCGTTATCTTATCAATGATTTGCGTTAATGTTTTTCATACTCCTTTGTTCCATCTAAAGATAAATGGTGATATTGAAACATAACGCAAAAAGATAATATATAATAGAGTAATGAATGTTTGAAAGTCCGAAAACATTTTGTTGTGACCTAGCTAACCAGTATACCCTAATAGATTTACATATTCTACTGGCAGGTCTGTAAATACCTGTTAGAGATTTGAAATAGACCTTCCAAAATTTCTGTTTAAATGCTGCATTATGGATTAACCTTACGGAGTTGTTTTAACGGTCACGATTACCTTCTAATAACTTACTAATAAAGATATATAATTAGTACAAGAATAATACATATAAGATTTTTTCAATTTTTCTATTTCGGATTGCATATTTTCCACATAGCAACAGTTTAAGCTTGTCACTCAGCTCCAGGCCCTAGCTTCCACATGAAGGTAAGATGTTAGGTTTTGGGATTCAAAAGGGTGTACCCTATCAAATGAAAGCTCTTGAATTTAAGAAAGATTTCACGAGCTGTAAATTTTTAGAGATTGAAAAATCAGTTAATTAAATGGTTAAAGGAATGAGTTACTATATGTCATATTAATTTACCATAATGTAACATATCTTAATTTTGAATTATTCATTTTCTGTCTTTTTAGAAACATCAACATTAACAGCATGAACACCTATATACTGTTGCAGCAACAAACAGCAAATTAATTTAATTAAGTCTGGAACTGGAACTTTCTTGAAAGTGAGCATGCTAGGAGGTTTTCTATACAATAGAAAGAACATGTAATTGCACATTTTATTGGATATGGAAGACTATTTTTATGATGTTGTACATAAAAGACGTTGACATTTTATGTAATGTTATATTTATTTTTGTTGTGTTAATATTGAATAAAGTTTTAAATTTTGGTTCTATGCTGATGGCTGTGGTTGCAATGCTTAGTGAAAGGTAATTTTGGTGTCTGGGGTTCACCGCGACTAACTGCGACAGAACTCGTCTACTCTAGTCTGTTAAAATGATCCCGCATTTTCGGGCAGCATTTTCCCGGAAATCGGGTTGTCCTAAATAAAAATCGGGAATCGGAAATTATTGAAATCCGGAAAGTTGAGCTTTACCTACAAAATATTTCTGCGTCCGCCCCTGAAACTCACAAAATCTTTATGAAGCCTTTCTGTGGAAAATTACTTGGTACTTTTTGAATACATTTGTATTTGGAGACCTTGACCAAAAACTATTTCAAATTTTCTAGTACCCACTCTCCCACAGGGGAGATTTCCAATTGGAGAACAAAATAGTAGCAAAACAAGTGATATTTTTATTAAAATTATTTTTTTTAAGTCCATGCTCGTGCAAATTCACCTTTAACTGGCAAAAAATATTTTAATCAGTACGAAAAACATCAATTTTCCTTAGGTTCGTTCAGATCAGGTGCGGCAGAAGAAAAGAAGCCATTGCATTGCGCATTGGATTTTTTTCCGTGTTGACAACAAATTTTCTCGTTTTTGATGAGTCATGATCATGACCTAACGCAGTAAAATGTTCTGAAACTCATTTCAAAATGTTTGTATGATGTTAACTTTAATTTATTTGGTAAGAAGTATAACGAAGGATTACCGAAATCAAAAATTTGTAACCAGGCATTTATGTTTGTCATTATTATATTTATCATTTATTGTACGACGCGCCAAACTGTCAACTATTAAACTGCAAAAACTGTACTTATTCATTCCATTATTCCCAAAAATTCAACATTAGAAATCCTTTAAAATTACTTTTATTGCCTAGCTATATCATTTAACTTTCAGTCACAAGTCATTTTGTTGAGCTGTCAGTTTTTTAAGAAAGTTATGCGCGTTTTCATTCGAGTCACTTTTTAGCGACTTTAGCATCAATGAACTCGTGTCACATGTTCAAACAAGAAAGAAGACTGTATATCTCCCCAAAAATTCGATTTTATCAGTAATTGTATACATAGATAACCACAAGAAAAATTTCTATTATAAATACAATTGGTTTAACAGCCCTCACCTTGATACTTTAATAAAAATGTACTAAGGGAAGAGTGTAATTTAATTTAATAAAATAAAAAAAGTAATTTTGAACTTACTATGGATGAAGATGTTCATGGTCAAATGATAAGGTTTCATTACAATTCTTGCTGAGGAGTTAAAAAAAGTGACTGAGAAGCTACTATGGGTATAGCTAAAAAATATATGTCCTAAATGTTTCTCATCTAACAACTGAATAGTAAACAATATAAGCAAATAACTATTTAATCAAAAACCAATCACAGCATTTCAAATTAGGAAAAATGAGTATTTTCAAAAAAGGGTAGGGCTAAGAATGACAATTTATAAAATTGAATTCAAGTATTTAAAATATACATCTCTGATTCAAAAAATGTTCACACACACATTTCTTCAGAGTACACTGTGTGATGAATGATTTACCTAAATCTCAAATGAAAAAGAAATAATCATATTTTGGTGTGAAAATATACATCGATAACCAAATCACTACAGACTGTTATGTTTTGATTTACTTTCCTTGTTCGTAAGGAAAATTGACAGTAGTATATTATTTTTACAAAAGCAAATATACTGTATCAAAACATTGAATTGAATGTTTATGTTGTCCGATTAAACTACTATCCAGGAAGCACAACATAAAACATCCGCAACTTTATGTAGAACAGGGTGCTGAGGGAAATGCATCCAACATTTAACAGGGTATATGGAACATATTGCCACACAAAAGCAAATACCAGAAGATTAAAGGCCATTATGGATCTACATATAACAGCAGTGAATTCACAAGCCCAATGTTTAAAATTACAGAATCAGACTTGAGGAACAAATCTTCCTTTCCTTGTTTAAGTTCTGTTAAAGTTTGGCAAAGATTAAAACTTCTGGAATGCTGGAACAACCAGGTTCACGAAACCTCTGTTCGATTATAATTATCTCTGAATGTCGAATAATAAACTCTTGAAGGACAGAACAGACATTTGATGCACGAGTGAAGCCAAAGTATAACTCTTTTAATGGCAGGATAATCCTTAAGAATACTTTCCATCATTGACATTGGAGTACTAGCAATGTCATTACCTCCTGTTCCAGCATTATGCCAAAGCACACAATACCCTTTCTTGTTTAATGAACATTATGTCCCATCAAGTTGTATTGTGACAGCTTTCTTTTGTATTAAAAGTTTCCTACATTAGATTTTGGCAAGCTTATAACATTTTCTAAGTCAATACAAACAACAGCTACCTTTTCATCTTTAATTGCTCGAGCGTTTTTTCGGTCAGCCCTGCTGTCATTTTTAGATGTAACGTGGTTGTTGTATTTTACTGTCAGCTCATGCCAAAGATTTTTAAGGAAAATTTGTAGTTTAAGATTTTAAGTGCCCAAGCAACTCCAAGTGATATACACAGAAGCAGCATAAAGGAAAATTGATGTTTTTCGTACTGATTAAAATATCTTTTGTCAATTAAAGGTGAATTTTCAAGAGCATGGATTTAAAACAAAATAATTTTAATAGATATCACTTGTTTTACTAATATTTTGTTTTATCTCCAATTGCAAACTTTCCCTGGAGGAGAGTGGGTACTAGAAAATTTGAAATAATTTTTGGTCAAGGTCTCCAAATACAATGTATTCAAAAAGTACTAAGTACTTTTCCACAGAAAGGCTTCATAAAAATTTTGTGGGCTTATGAAATTTAAATCTTTATTTTTTCAGTTTAAAGATTACAAAATAATTCTCACCTAAAGAATTGTAAAAAATGGTAACATTTACGCTATGTAGTCACACGGTTCTTGACGATAAGATCATTTATGATCTTATGCGAGTTTCGGGCTGCTTTCTCACAACGAATGTGGTTAACAAAAGAAAACAAGATGCCTTAACAGGCAAAAGGATTTCTGCTGAAATATGAAAGAAAAAGCATATGACATATTTGAAAAAGGTTATGTGATTTCCAAAATAAAAAATCACATTTCTAATGTATATAATCCCTAGGACATTGTCAAAAGATAAGTGACACTATGAGAGACTTATAGTATACTGCTAATAAACTGGATTACATCTGAATGACATTAAATATTCTTTATTTTGTTGATAAGAAATAATATCAAAGATATATTGATCCTTTCAGATATCACAATGTATATGCACGTAACTCATAAACTGTAAAAGTTCTGAATTTCTGAATTTGATACTTGGTGTCAATCTTCCTAGCAGACTTCCTAAATTACAAGCACAAAAATGCATGCAGATTTTGGCCATGCAAAATACATCCACATAGACCAAAACCAACATTATAACTGTTGTAGTTTGTTTTGATTAGTAATACGGAAAGCATTTACAAACATTCTTGATCTGAGTTATCATTCATGACCTGTATATAAAAATTCTTGAAGAAATTCAAAAAAAGGTTGAATGATTTTTACGACATAACATTGCATCTCTGATTTCATATGCACCCAAGGGCATTGCGAAAATATAGTTGACACTATGCGAAACTTTATTGTATACGTATATACACCACTGATAAACTTAACTACATCTGAATGACATAAAACATTCTTTATTTTGGGGGTACGAAATAATATTAAGTTTATATTGATTTTTTCGGATATTCAGTGATTACGTATGTAAATCATGTTCTTTAAGCATTTGATATGTACCGTCAATCTTCTTAATTACAAATGGAATTATCAATATTTCAAACACAAAAAGTAAACAATAATTTTGATCATTAACAGTTATATATATACTTATATATGTTCTAAAGCACACACATAACATAATTATATATTGTAACTGAAAGGAAAGTTTTGTATTGTTACATGATGTATCTTTTGAATTTACAGACAGTTGTTTTACAGATGTTTTAATTTGCTATTGTGATTAGTCACTCGTAATAAGGGACATTGACAGTATAACTTAAAAACTGATCAAACAATAAAACAAGTAAGTGGTGCAGGGTAGACACAAATTTTCTATGTTGGAGCTGAAGAGGAAACTAAGCTGAGCCAAAGTATCCAGAGCTTAAAAGCGTAACAGCTCATATACAAAACAAACGAAGATGTTTTGAATTTAGGCTTAAAGAATATCAAAACATTTCTCTATAAAAACAAACAAATAGCTACCTTTTTCTTTTTGACTCTTCTGTTTACAAAACGTTGAAAACTTCTTTTTAATTAGAAAAGAATGATCACAGTTCAAGATAATTATAAGTTTCTTCTATGAAAATTCTTTTTTTATCTTCAGATACCCATATCTATCATTTTCAAGAAACTTTAAAAAATTTAAAATGGTTTCTACCCTCACATGCGTGGTAAGCGTAAGTTTCATGTAAGCGCACACACGAAATTTCGAAAAACCGCTAGGTTTGGACATCAGAAAAAAAAAAAAAAAAAAAAGAAAAACAAAGCCGGTTTTAAAGTATTTCTTGCTTTCGCAGAAATCCAAAAACGTTAATTTGATATGTGGGTAATTTGATCATGAAAATAACATTTACCTATGCGAATAACGACATTTGACAACGCTTGTTCTCGTTCGAAATCTCCAGCCTACAAAGAAACGACAATCGGTTGATGGCAACAAACAAATCAATCAGTCAAGAAAGCAACAAACCAAGATCACATTTTATTAGACAATACGTTATCCTACTAACTAAGGAAATACAACAAGCTTACCTTTCTGTTAGTGATCACAATATCACTGCCCCGGTTTCCTTTTCGAGTCCTTTATAAAAGAAAATCATACGGAGGTTGATGTAATCATACAAAGGGACTTCCAAAATATTGTTGAAGTATATATACCTGATTCGACAGACCAGTATAATCAAGAGAATTATCCAAAACACAAATGCCACTCCAGCTGCAATAGCAACAGGCGTCAGAATAGTCGTGTTGGCAATTATTGACGATTGTGGCGTGAGAGTTGGAGATGATGGCAGTATTCCAAATGGTGTGGAAACTGAAAGCTTAAAAATAATTGTTAGTATAACCTTGGTTACATTTCACATTCAGGTACAAGCTTGCATCTATATATTAATACCCGAGTCTGTTTGTTTGTTTTTCTGTCACGCAAAATAGTAGGTGAGCTGCGAGAGAAGTCTGTATATAAATAGCTGGGTTATATTAATATATTTTTACGCGACGTCAGTGTGAATCCATTCCATTGAGACCCAAATAGAACAAGACGTTTAGAGACAATTATCTCGTTAACCAATAGAGTCAACTGACGCTTTTTGGCGTCCGCAATACAGGCGACGGAGTGATGAAAAATTTGGGTCTAATCTTTCTTTTTTTTTTCGGGGGGGGGGGGGGGGGGGGAGGGGGCGGGTCTGTGACGTCATCAAAATATTTGATCAAGGATATCTTCGTAACAGATTGTCGTAGCGAAACGATCCCATAACATGTTTTCGATAAGTTTGTCGAGCTCTAAAGCATGGGAACATTTATCATAGCCAATTCCTTATTTTCATTTTTCGTGAACTCTACGCAGACTGGACAAGGGCGGCGAGCGACGCCGCCTTGGCGTTTAGCCTATATATTAATAGCCGATTCTTCGTCTGTTTCTTTGTTTGTTTGTTTGTCTGTTTTTTTGTCATGCAAAATGGCAGTTTGAGCAGCGAGAGAAATTATTTAATTTCTCTTTTGTGCGACGTTAGTGTGAAACCAAGCAGGGCATCTGCAATCGAATGCGAAGTTTAGGGAAAGTTATCTCAGTAAACAATAGGGATAACTGACGTTTTTTGGGATCTACGATATTTGCCATGGGGTGAAAACATTTGGTCAAAAGTTTTGGAGACGGGGCTCTATGACGTCACAAACCTTTTGATCGACGGTATCTCCGAAACGGTACATCATAGACATATGATCCTATGCATTTTCTTGCTCAGAATTTTGAGCTCTATAAGATGGTAACACTTTCCATTGTCATTTCCTTAGCTCCATATTTCGTGAACTCTTTGGGAGGTTGCACAATGCAGGCTGAACATGGCCGCCAAGCGACGCCGCCTTTGCGTCTATAATTTATAAATACTCAAAGCATAAATTCATGATTGCATCCTTCTCCAGGTGTTAAAGAGGGACAGAAAAAATTTGAATCTACATACTGTTTGCAGTTTTGTTGGCTTTGCTTCAGTTTGTAAGGTTGATGATGTTGGCTTCGCTTCAGTTTGTAAGGTTGATGGTGTTGGCATTGCTTCAGTTTGTAAGGTTGATGATGTTGGCCTTACTTCAGTTTGTAAAGTTGATGATGTTGGCTTTGCTTCAGTTTGTAAGGTTGATGATGTTGGCTTTGCTTCAGTTTGTAAGGTTGATGGTGTTGGCATTGCTTCAGTTTGTAAGGTTGATGATGTTGGCCTTACTTCAGTTTGTAAAGTTGATGATGTTGGCTTTGCTTCAGTTTGTAAGGTTGATGATGTTGGCTTTGCTTCAGTTTGTAAGGTTGATGGTGTTGGCATTGCTTCAGTTTGTAAGGTTGATGATGTTGGCCTTACTTCAGTTTGTAAAGTTGATGATGTTGGCTTTGCTTCATTTTGTAAGGTTGATGGTGTTGGCCTTGCTTCAGTTTGTAAGGTTGATGATGTTGGCATTGCTACAGATTGTGAGGTTGATGATGTTGGCCTTGCTTCAGTTTGTAAGGTTGATGATGTTAGCTTTGCTACAGATTGTGAGGTTGATGATGTTGGCCTTGCTTCAGTTTGCAAAGTTGATGATGTTGGCTTTGCTTCAGTTTGTAAGGTTGATGATGTTGGCATTGCTACAGATTGCGAGGTTGATGATGTTGGCCTTGCTTTAGTTTGTAAAGTTGGTGATGTTGGCCTTGATTCAGTTTGTAAAGTTGATGATGTTGGCTTTGCTTCAGTTTGTAAGTTTGATGATGTTGGCCTTGCTTCAGTTTGTAAGGTTGATGATGTTGGCATTGCTACAGATTGTGAGGTTGATGATGTTGGCCTTGCTTCAGTTTGTAAGGTTGATGATGTTGGCTTTGCTTCAGTTTGTAAGGTTGATGGTGTTGGTATTGCTGTTGGTAATGTGGAAGGAATTATCGTAGACATGTTTTGAAAAGATATGGGCGTCCCTAAAACAGAAAACCGAAAAAACTCTCATTTTCGCGGATAATCTTTGTTTTTTACCCCAAAAATAAGCAAATCATTGTCAATCAAGTCAAACAAAATCTACGAGTAGGCTGAAATCTGCCTGACAATAAGAATAACCACGTGACTTTGACGGCCATCACACAAAAATAGTTTCTTTAAGTTTCTTTCTTTTACTAAGTAGTAACAAAATATGGACTTACATGGCAAACTTCCACTGACTTTCAACAGCAAACTTCCACTGACTTTCAACAGTAAGCAATGGTCTACCTCGCATATTTTAAGTGAAAATTTCAACAAAGAACCGTTCCAGGATTTTGGAAAATTTTTTCCTAAAAACTAATAAAAAAAGATTTTTTCAGAAAACGACCAAAAATAGGTAGAAATGAAAGAAAATAAATGATTTTACCAGAAAGTGTACTATCTTTTTATTGTTGCCGATCTGCAATGCGGAAATGTAATATGTTTCCGCAATGGCGACAAAACCGTTCTCTGACAATCGCTCCAACTTAGTAACGGAAAATTTGAACGGTTGACAATTATCTACGTCTTTTATAAGAAGTAGATTTGGTGTATAATGCATGAGAGGAACATTCTGCAAGCCTTCATCTGTGGTGATAATGCAACCTAATGTAGTAAGAAGAACGATCACATTAAACCCATCGATTGAATCGTTTTCTTCATTCGGATTTTTGCCTCGTTTTGAAAATTATTGTGATGCTGACTAAAGTCCTTTTATCATGATAACGTAATGTCGGACATAATAATTACGTAATGATTACTTAAAAATTATAAAGGCTGGAAACGAGACTTATTTTGTGGACAGGAGGTTTTGAACCTTCGCAGTTACATAACGTATAAATATTTGAGATTGTTGATCATTCATAAAACACGAAAGGGAAAGAGTTGATGAAGTGCTTAATACTCCAATCTCGACGATCAAAACAACGTACAAAGCATAAGCAAATGCATAAACAAAATTGTGTGCATGTATTACCACACACATTGTAACTACCTGATGGAGCTAACGTATCGTGACATTGTTCAGCTCCAATTTTTCCATTCTCATCAATGACAGGGTAAAATGTTCCATTTGATGGACAAACACACGAGTTAGAAGATGTATTGACAGCATTATAAAAACTGCAGATCTGCGGATTAACATTGACCAGTTCGTCGCCAGTTTCACGTCGAACAACAAATGAGTTTGCATCAACCCAAATCAAAAGCAAAAGGTTCACCAACAAATAAAAAGTTTTGTGTTTTAAAAACATGTTGGAATATTGCAATCCTGCTTCTTATGAAAACAAAACTCAACATTAATTACTTAATCAAAACAACCTATTCATTAATAGAAGGATATGATACTAAAAGATCAAGAAAATGAATCCTTATTAATTGTATGACGATGACTCAGTAAATTTCAATTAGCCAGATCAGTGTTTTAAAAAAATATTCAGAGGAAGTCTGGGATATTGAGATGCTGACAAAGCATTTCTAAGTTAAAACACAAGTTGCTGTTCGAACTTTGTCTTTTGCTTCAAAGTACTTTCAAAACATTTCAATTCAACTGCTATTCTGGGGTATATTGAGACACGCTTTGTAATCAGATAAAACTAAATAAGCGAGATAAATAGATAGAGTGTCAAAAGTTTTTGATCTGTCTATTAAAATGAGCCTCATTCATGGCAGCTGGAGGTGCAACAGAATTTCTTGTAGCATCATAATCAATCTGGATGCTTGTATCAACTGACAAATTGTGATTAAGGAAACATACAGTTATTAAAAAGCGAAGTTAGCGAAAGCCTCGTGAAAGGATCAGTGAGTTCCAATATTCCAATATAATGTGTGATCTAAAATAATTTGCTTAGTCAGAAATGAACTTTTCCCAAGGTTCTTGTGGAAGTTCAACCATAGAAAAACCATTAATGTTGTGGATTCTTTTTCTTAAATAAATATTTTGCCAATGGTAGAAAGCTTTCAGAATATAGTTCGATTGAAAAAGTGTCTTCATTATTATTATTATTATTACGAATATTTATACAGGAATATTTATTCCATTATTTCGAGTATTGTTTCTCATTATTTCGAAGTAGTCGTGAAAACTCTCACAAGTATCGCCATTCAAACATTTAAATACGTTTACGCACACTTTTTTCTTCATTACTTCGTCAAGCTTTGGTAAAGTTGCTTGCCTGACGATCTTTTGGGCTCTTTCTTCAAAGGAATGTATCTTTTTCTTGTGAGTATTGCTCGTCTGTGATGTGATGATCTAACAATAGGTAAACAATGGTAACAACATAGTTTGATAAATCGCTACTGCAGCTTTCACCGTTAGCTGTGGACGAAGTCGTTGGAGCAGGTACAGACGACTACACGCTTTCTTGTAAGTAGCAACGGAGTGATCAGTTAAACTTAACGTCTGATCAAGATTCAAACCAAGGTATTTGTATTTGGTGGTGCAATTCACTGATTTACTTCTATACGTAATGTTGAGATCAATCGTCTTTTTCACTTTATGAGAAGTCTCAAATGTCATGCATTTAGTCTTACCAGATTTCATTTTCATAATAAACTCATTCTGTTCCATCCAATCAGCTACTTGTGCAAAATCAGCTGATAGTTTTTGTTCTAACTCATCGTGGCTTTTCGAAGACGTATAGATTACGGTATCGTCTGCGTACATCAGGATTTCACACTCAGTTGTAACATCGGAAACATTATCAAAGCTCAGCAAAAACAAAAGCGGCCCCGGTATCGATCCTTTAGGGACACCACTTGTGACAGTTTCCATTTGAGACTTTGTATTTTGGAAATTTACAAATTGCTTCCTGTTGAATAAGTAGTTGATGAAAAACTCTTTCTCTGTGTCGTGAATTCCATAGTTTGATAAGTTTGAAATAATTTGGCTATGACTTAAAGTGTCGAAAGCCTTGCTTAAATCAATGAGTATGGCACCTGTTAGTCTACCTTCATCCATGTTTCTTCTGATTGTGTCTACAAATATTGTTGCAGCCACTTCAGTATTACGTTTACTTCTGAACCCGTGTTGATTTTTTGATAGGAGTTTGTGACTTTCAAGATGACTTTTTAGCTGGGAGTCAACTATATGATGAAGTGCGGAAATAGGTTTCAGTTTGTCTGAAGTAAGCTGACGCTGCAATTTTGAAAGAAATCACTAGGAATAACGACAATCATAGTACATTCACTTCTTAAAAAATTTACACAAATATTTTTTAACTTTTTTTTAACTTTTTTAATGAGTTCAGAGTTAACTTCTAAAAGGTGGCAATTTTGTATGTTGAAAGAAAAAATGATAATTATAGTCTGTTCAAAAAAAATGTGCACTAATTTCAGTTATCATGTGGAAACCAGATTTAGCAAATTACATCAATTCCCTTGAGCCTGGTTTTTATATAAAAGCTGAAATTAGTGCACATTTTTTTTGAACAGACTATAATTCAGGATGGTTTTTTCGTTGACTGTTTAGGTAATCCATTCATTAAAATCATTACAGTCAGTTGGTGAAATATCCGCTTTAAATTCGCTTCACGAATTATTTGGTGTGATGCATTTGGTGAACTGCTATATCTAGAGCTAAGAGTTGCATTATGCTGATGTCAGTAGAATTTAAACAATCAAGAAATGGCCTGGAATTTAGTAGCTGTTTATTATCAACAAAGTGCTCAAAAAAAGTAAAAAAATGATTGGCTAGCTCGTGGAGATTATCTCACAAGAAAACTGCTGACACACATTTCATTGACCTTACGTTCATTATCTTTAAAAGACATCACAGCATTTATTCTTTTCTTCCATGACAACACTCATAAATTCGATATCGAATCTTCATCGAATGCTTAAACTTAAACGAAACGAAGGAAAGACAAAAATCTATGCTTTTATAGTAATTGTATTCTTCATCAATCATACAATCCATTCATGTACACTTTACAGGTCATCGCGAACACAACCGAAACCTCCACGACCACCTCTGCCATTCCAGTTTCCTCTTGCTGCAGCTAGAATAAAATTTATTGAAACAAGATTTGCAAAAATGCGACTATATATTTCCCCTAAGAAAATAACAGAGAATACGAAAATTTTGTCAATTATTGTACGCATTGATAACCATAAGAAAAATGTATCATTAAATAATTACAATGATATAACTCATAAGCCTGAATCTCAGATAAAAATGTCCACAGCGTAGAATTGAATCTAATACCAGAAAAGAACTTATTTTGAACTAATTCTGAAATGAAGATGTTCTTACAATTTTTGCGAAGAAGTTAAAAATTGACTGTGAAGTTACTATGGGCATAGGTAAAAGCTATGACTGAAATTACATTGTGTAAAGCAATTCCGTCATAATAAATCTTTATTCTTGCTGACTCTTGACAAGTTCCTTATCCTTTATGCCATAAAATCAAAGAAAACAATGTAATTCAAAATAACAATTGCTTTTTGTAATTCGGATAAAACTTAAACATACAATCCAATTTGTATACAGGTTTACAAAAGAAGAAAAGAAAACCTAATGCCAATACTACTAATATATAATACTAGCTAGTAGTTTCCACTATAAATGCGCCCGTATTAGGTTATGATATGCCACATTTCTTTCACGGAGAATTATTTAAGTAGAAACGGCTACTTTCTCGCGCCGAAATAATCCACCTCAACTTTTCAAAACAATGTGTTACCTTGTCGGCCCTTTTTACGCCGGCCCTAATGTGGCGTTAATTTTGGTGCCCGGCGAAAAAAGGGCCGGCGTAAAAAGGGACAAAAAATGGAAATTTTTCAAAAAATCGGCGTTATTTTTTAAAGTTGAAATTTGGATTTGAAAAAATGAAACAAACTTTAGATGTGAAAGAACTCTTTGGAGACAATGAAGAGTCAGATGAAGGGGAAGTTGAAGCAGAAATAGAGGTAGAATCAGATGACGATGAGGGAATTAGAGAAAATAATGAAGCATTAATGAAAAAGAGGACGAAATAGCTGTAATAGATTAAGTCTTACGATGAATTAGATGATATATATTAGAAGACATTTGTAGTATAAGTTAAAATTTGAACAGAAAAAGTGAAAAATAGTGCTTTTTTTCTTTTTTACTTTTGAGGCGTAAATAACGGCCCTAAGTGGCGTTAAAACAAAATCTTGGGGTGGCGGAATAAGGGCCGGCGTAAAAAGGGCCGGCGTTAAATTAGGGCCGGCGTAAAAAGGACCGATAAGGTACCTCAAATCCAATTCACTTTTGGATTATTCTGATAACTATCCAGTGGAAGAATAATCCAAGACTTCGGCATTTGCTAAAGTTTGGCAAGTAACTCACGTTGGCTATATTGATTATTAAAGTATAATACACCTTTCCCGAATTCATGTTTATATACTATATTTTGGCTGAGTTATCCATACGGGCCTCGTCTCTGTGCTTATAATTACCGAAAATTTTCCCACTGCGGTTTGTTAATTATCAAAATCTATAACTTAATAAATACCAGATAACAAAAGAGTACATCAAAACGAGGCCCGTATGGACAATATAGCAAGAAAACAACATATAAAAACGGTTTCGGGAAAGGTGTATAGGGAGACGCATTCTTGTGGAAACAATTATTTAGAAATAGATGAGTTTCTGATGTTAATTACCAGTTAAAGATCTGTTTAAACTAAAAATTTAATAAACTTCACAAAAATAGATTTCGAGTGCTAATGAGTATTATTTTTAATAATTTTTTTTGTCTTAAAAACGCCTCCTGAGAATCGGTTTAACCGACAGTGTGCAAAACTCATCTATGCGCAAGTTACGAATTATTTTGTTGTTTGATTAGTAAAAATTTTATAACGATGAGTTTTAACAAACAAAACCATATCATTGTTATACCGAAAATGTGTTTATAGAAGAACAGTGACAGCTCAACTTGTACTTTTTTATGTACAAGTTTTTTATTTTTCATTGGGAATAAATAAATAGAACGAAACCATAATATCTTTTCTTTTTTTAAAAAAAACTCTTTCTTCTGGACAATAAACAAAGCTTCTTTCCAAAAGCAACAAAAGAATATATTATGTCAGTGTTGATGAACCTTTATAATAAAAATTAAGTGTGTGTTTAACCAGCGTGTTTTGGGACATCGACACACAGTAAAATTTGAGCAATCGAGTTAAAATTCTGATCAACTCGAGATTTTTTGTGGTGAACTCCTGCAAAATACGCGCGCGCGGCAGACTATAAAGCGCCCTAACGGGCGCAATTAAAAATACTTTGAGATAGACATATAAACAAATAACTATCAAAGGCAATCAGAACCCAATCTCTGCTAACAAAATGTTACATGTAAAGAAAGAAGAGTATTTTCAAAAAGAGAAGGGCTTAAAATGACAATTTATAAAATTAAGAACCAGTAAAATCTGACCTGAGGCTAGCTGTTCTTGTTTTTGAGGCTTTTCCATCCTGAATATGAAAATGATAAACTTTGAAACTATTTACGACTGCTCGAAATTCACATCTTGAACAGTTCTTATTTTACACAAAAATTCAGGCTCGGGCTGTTCTTGACTTTTGGAACAGTGACTTGAGTCACAGGTTGTTCTTAATGTTGTTCTTATTTTTGGCTAAATCTGAGGCTTGTGTTCTTATAAAACTGTTCTTACAAAACAAAGCATATATATATTCAGAATAAACACGTCTTTTTCAAAAAAATATGTTCACACATTATTTATTAGGTGATAAAGAGATCTTTAGTTTAAATCCCAAATGAAAAAAAAACAGATTTCGGTTGTGAAAATATAAATTTGTATATAAGAAATAATATATACTACATAGCTGAAAAGCAGAAGTTTGTATCCTGGCTTGATTTAGTTTACAGACTGCTATTTATTAGAATGCGTTTTGATTTACATTCGTTGTTCATAAGGTGTATATATAATATCAAAACAGGCTTTCATTCAATATCAAAACAGTACATACGTGATCATGGAATTCATTCATAGCAAACTGTTTCTGTTGTTAGGTTGAACGACTAGGAAACACACTTGTTTTTTCTAAAGTATTATACGTAATTGGTTTTCTAAACTTCTTTTGGCATATGCAACATCACGTTTCAACATGCAGTTTTTGATTTGGTGTTGTTCTCCACAAAGCAGAAAGGGTTTCCTTCTTTATCATGATGATTGTGTTTTCATAAAAATAAATCTTCGGCCTGGCTTTTTAATAATGAATTTTCGCCTTTGCACTGAAATCACAGCTTCAATGCTTTCCAAGCGTTTAATTACCAATCATTGTATAGGTATATATAGATACATTGTTATCAGCAAAACCAAACAAAACATCCATGACATTGATATCACGTTTTTTCTCTGTTTTCACATGTCCATTCATAAATTTTTTACAAAACTTAAACAATTTATTTCCATCATTTAACGTTTTGAATCATGTCAAAAAAGCTAGCAGAAAGCAAAAATCTTCCACTGTCTAACTGCAGTGACTAAAAAAAGATGGCGTACAACATTACTGAAAACTAGCCTCTATTCTTATTTACCTTGGCTAGGCCAGAATTCAATACTGAACTGCGGCTATAAAAGTGAACTCAGGAGAAGAAGAAGAAGAAAAAAGCCGAATTTAACATATATTTCGCCCTACGGGGAAATATATAATAAATTAAAGGCGCGGGTGGGAGGGCAGTATTAGATGGTCGGCTTCGATTTTATTCATAAAATCGGGATTACATTGCGGGGGCTTCGCGCCGTTATGTAATCCTAAATTATAATCTAAAATTTATAATACAAAGCGTCAATTTACATATACAAAACATTTTGGACAAGAAATAAACTCGATTAATTCGATTTGTACTTGAAGCTTCGATTTAGATTCTTGAATATGTATTTCTGTCGGAGATTTCTTTCAATTCTCCAATCGGAACGTAGTTCGGTCTTGATCGTGAACCACGGATGCACACAGTAGCGGTTCTTATTAAACTGAACATGATTTTCCGCTTCACCCATGCTGCAGTGTCACTAAAATTTACGTTATGTTTATCAGCAATTAGCTCAGCTAAACGGCTGAAGAATCGTTTGGTTTCTTTACTCATTCCACCATTGGACGAGAAAATCAAGGGGGTAAACGTGCCTAGTATATCTAAAATTTCGTAAAATCTCCGCCGGATCTAATATTGGATATTGGTCATGCTAGTTAGGATGCTTAAAGCCATAGCTTTAAACCATCCTATACTTAAAACTAGAAGCGTCAACCCTCTCTTCAAAGCTTAACCTCTAATCTTAGTTATGATAGATTAAAAAGGCTCCCTATTGACTTTGTGCTTAAAATAGAATTTTCTAAATGTAGAATCAGTTGACCATTGTCCCCTCCCCCTATATCTGCTATTGAGACCCCTTGATTAAATGCTTTAGTTGTTGAAGCGGCCCTAGTAGAATGAGCCGCGAACGTTGACGTGTCAACTCCCGCTAAGCGAGCATTTTAACTAACCACCCAGACACAGTAGAAGTTTTAACTGGTCAATGAGGATTGATAATTGCTAACAGAAGTTGAGTATTCCCCTTTCTCCGCATTTCAGTTTTCCTTTCTCCCACACAATGACTCATCCTGGTCGAACATTTGGAGTTTCAAAACTGGCGCTTGATTCCCTTTTTCCACGTTCTGGAGAATTTGGAAAATGCAAAAGTATAAAAATTCGAACTTCTTGTCAAATATCTTATATCCAAATCTGTGATTTCAGAAGCCCTAGAAGCTCTTGCTAGTGCCAGCAAAATAGTGAGTTTATAAGTCAAAATTTTGTCACTAATACTATCATCTGTTGGGAGCGATTTAATAAACTTTAAAACCATATCTACATCCCAAATAAAATGGTATTCCGGTCATCAATCAACTGACCTTAGGGGGTTTACCTACTGTAAAACCCTCTATGCTGTGGTGATAGGCAGAAATTGCTGATCTATGAGTTCCAATAGTACTATAACTTAGACCTTGTTCAACCAATTCTGCTAGAAAATCTAATGGGATCAATCTGTCTTTTATCGCAGCAGCAAGACCACTTTCGCCAGGCCGATTCGTAATTAGCATTTGTCCCTTCTTTCCTGGCTCCTGTGATAAGATTGGCAGCTCTTGCTTATATTCCCTTTGAAGATAAACTTTCCCTGAGACAATCCAAGCCCCTAATCTTAATGAGTTGTTCTCCAGGATATCTCTGCATTTGAGGGCTCATGAGAAGGTCTGGTCTTTGAGGAAGAAGAACAGGATGATTTACACTCATTTCTAACAACCTTTGGAACCAAGGCTGTGATTGCCATGCTGGGGTAATCATCATTATTAGAGATTTTTTCCTTTGTACTTTGGCTAAAATTTTCCCATTACGCAAAAAGGTAGGAATGCATAATTTAGTTTTTGAGCCCAATGCATTTGAAACGCATCCATCCCCAGACTATAAAGATCCTTCTCCATGACACATGCTGGGGAAGCTATGCTGACACTCAAGAAGCGAACAAATCTTTTTTGAAGTGTCGTATCCGGTTGCAAAGTTGTTTGAAAACTAATTGGTTTAGACTCCATTCGCTCGAATTCCTTGTATTCCTAGACCCGAAATCTGCCTCCACATTCAGATGACCTGGTAAGTGTTTACAGGAAGAGTGATCTGCCTTGATATTTAGTAACAAATTTGTTTGCTTAAATTCACCAGAGCTTGATTGTTTGTACCTATCCATTTTTTGAATGAGTCTGAGACCTGCAAAAGATTGAACTGATTCTTCGTCCTTTCCCAACAGCACAATTTCAACTTCCAAATTTGAAAACCCCTTATAGACTTGATATTTCTTTTAATAGTGGGGGCCTTTTAATATTTCTGAAATGTGATATTCCCTCCCGGCGTCTGTTTCAGTTTAAGTTCCCAAGTGATATTCAAATTATCCCTGTTGAATTGACACTAAAAAGTTAAAAGCCACCTAAGCAAAAGTCACAATACTTTTTAGAAACTTTATCAAATGCAATATTATTTTATAGCAAATACGATATCATCATAATAAATGGTGACTTCAATCTTGAACCGAAAATTCAGAGTTGGTAAATTTTCTTGAACCAAACTCTATGTACAACCATGTGAAAGAAAAAACCTGTTGGAAATCACAGTCTGGGTCTTGTATTGACTTGATTATCTCCAACAGGAGGCAGTCTCTAATGAATACTGGCACTTTCGAGAAAGGATTAAGTGATCATCATTTGTTATTTTTTTCAATGCTTAAAACAATTTATGAGAAATTGCTTCGAAAAATTATACATTACCAGCCGCGTCGCTCGCCGCCCATGTTCAGCCTGCGTTGTATCACCACCTGCTCCAAATTATTGCACTTATTGCACAAAACCAGTGATAAGACTTCCTTTGCTGCTGGCTTTATCGCTAAATAAAGCTAGTTTGCATGTGAAGAGAAATACGTTCCTGGTGTTTCAAATCTTGCATGTTTATAACTCAGCCGTTTATTGTCGCCGTCGCATTTAAAATGTCAGCAGAATTTCTTGCTTTAAACAATGCATTCCGAACGTGAACTTCACGTGGTTTTTCTTTACGATTTTAAACCCATCAAATACCAGTTTAACAATACACTCAAAACGAAGAGAGAAAAAACTTTTCAACTTATTATTCAATTTCCGCGCTTATAGCGTAGGAAATTGTTTGGTTTACACATTCTATCTAAGTATCTATCTCTGTCACAGTTTTTCGTCGTCGGAAAGTCCGTTCGGATTTCGGATTGTGTGTTTATTCAGAATAGTTAATGACTGACCTATGCTAGGAACTTAGGACAAGTTTGACTAAAATTGGGCAATTTCGACAAGGTACTGATTTAAAAGTTGACGGTCATTTTGTCAGAATTGACTAAAATTGGACAATTTGGGCCAAATTTGGACCAAATTTCGAAAGTTCTTCAAATTTCATGAAATTTTGCATGTATTATAATTGAAAGGTGCTGATTTCAAATTTGACAGTCATTTTGTCAGAATTGACTGAAATTGGACAATTTGGGCCAAATTTGGACCAAATTTCGAAAGTTCTTCAAATTTCATGAAATTTTGCATGTGTTATAATTGAGAGGTGTTGATTTCAAATTTGACAGTCATTTTGTCAGAATTGACTAAAATTGGACAATTTGGGCCAAATTTGGACCAAATTTCGAAAGTTCTTCAAATTTCATGAAATTTTGGATGTGTTATAATTGAAAGGTGTTGATTTCAAATTTGACAGTCATTTTGTCAGAATTGACTAAAATTGGACAATTTGGGCCAAATTTGGACCAAATTTCGAAAATTCTTCAAATTTCATGAAATTTTGCATGGATTACATTTGAAAGGTGCTGATTTCGAATTTGATAGTCATTTTGTCATATTTGACTGAAGTTGGACGATTTGGGTCCATATTTGGACCAAATTTCGAAAGTTCTTCAATTTTCATGAATAAACATCATGCGTAAGATATTGGTGAACTGTTTTTCTGGCCCCGAAATCGTATCATCGTAGTGAATTGCAAAGCTGTCAAGATTAAGTTAAATAAATTAAAGAAGGGACTAATTTTATGAATTCCAGACTGTATCAAATTATTAGTCAGTGTACAAGTCATTCAGATATGTTGAAAATTAGCTTAAAGCAACTTTCTCAAGGGTTGATGCGGAAATTGTTCAAGCCTAATGGCTTCTAGTTAGCTTTTACTTTACGCGTTCTAACATGGGTGCTGTCAGAAGTAGGTGAAAAAATGGTTTCTCTTAAAAAGATCACACGGGAGGACAGCTTGTGTTCAGCCAGAGGCAGATTCGAAATCAAAGATCAAATATCAGTTTAAACTATGGTTCTAAATTTCATGATGTGTTACTTCTTTATTTTTTAAAACAATCGTTGATCAGTACAACAATACACTCAAAACGTAGGGAGAGAAAACTTCAACTTTTTAATAGCTTTTGTTTTAAAAAGTTACGCGCTCTAACATGGGTGCTATCAAACAGGAGGAAAATGGTTTTTCTTCCTAAAAAGTTCACACGGGAAGAGAGGAAAAAGGCACGTGCTAAATGAATAAATAGAATAAAAAAACGTTCAATCAGAAGCGCTTAACAATTAGGAAAAGAAATTAAATTATCAAAAGAAAAACAAAAAAACATTTTGTTTTATGATACTCTTTTTTTACCTATCGGTTTTTAAACATTTTGATTTTTCAAAAAAAAAGTTCACCCGTCTCAGACAGCCAGTCAAGCGTTAGGATACACTGGCAAATCGAACATGCTGCCACGTTCTGCCACTGCTGCTTTTTGTCCAAAATGTTTAATCAGTTAGTTTCTTTGTATATAGTTGATGTACTGTTTTTAAAGCCAAGTCAACGTGAAATATAAAACTAACAATAATAATAAAAATAAGACGTTATTGGTCAGCGCGATAGCAGCTGATCTTTCATTAGCGTTTGTACGTCCGTCCGTCCGTCCGTCCGTCCGTAATTCCGAGATTTTGTGTCCTCGATTGTAGACTGGTAGTCTGTTACAGGCTGAATCAGAGGCTATTTTCCAACTATGGTTGTTGCATGAATAGGTTTAAAAAAGATATTTATAACAGTTTACTTGTGTCAGTGCGACCATGAATGCATTAAACCTTGATATCACGGCGTGTAGTTTCTCAGATACTTTTTCGCCAAGCACAAGATACTAAGAATTGTGATTGCGATACCTCCACTTAAAGTAATAACGTATAAAGCCTTTATACACATTGATAACGAACCATATCTCCAACACGCAAGCAAGGTAAGAAACTTTTTGGCTGCTAGATGCTACTACATTTAAGGATATTGTGGACATAAAAGGCTTGCCAAAAGGTTTGCCACTGTTTAAGTAACTATATCAATGACTTTCTTAGTTAACTGCTAGCTTGATACCCATACCCATAAACCTAAAATCAAACTAAATTGCTGAAAATAATAGATAAGGTGCCATATATTTATTGTCTATTATATAATAATGGAAAGCAATCCCATTTTATATTGATTGAAAAGAAGAACCTCACTAGAAGACAATAAACAGAAAGTTTAAAAAGTGTATAAAGAGTCTTTAAATGATCAATCAAGAGATGCATGAACTGTTGGGACCACTTGAAAAATTTGTGCTGTGTTTCATAACTGCTTTTTATGACAGCAATACGAAACTAACATCGAGTGTTCAATAAGTAGAAGGGTTTTTGACAAGTTCTTCACTGCACACCAAATTGAAATGAATACCGTCAATCTTCTAAACTTCGGACATCCTTCCAAACTTTGGACACACTAATAAAACAGACAAAATGTATATATACACGAAATGTAAACGAAATGTACAACCATTTATAAGCATGAAGCGCAATAAGCGTGGTGAAGCCCAATAAGCGTGAAGCACAATAAGCGTATGAAGAAATTAGTGATTTTAGATATTATATACATCTGTTGTTTAGATCAAGCCTTAAATCAGCAGAGGCGTAATCATAATTCACATTATAACAGTTCTGTATGCTCTCAAGCATACAGTCAACTAACTCAAATGTTTGATTTTTGTGAAGTTTAAGATCTAGTTTAATTGACAGTGCAGTTTGGCATATCATTCATTAATGCTTCCAAAAATTGAGTATCATAATTTTTGGCATGTTCTCATGTTAATGATTTTAGTATTCTTTTTGTCAATTTGCACACCATAGGGCATTTTAATTGTATCGTTTTAAAAGCAGTACTCCTCTGAAGATGTAAAAATCGTTTGTTGTTTTTTTTCTTCATTTTCTGAAAAATTAAGCCATACTGGAAAAAGTGAAGCTGTAAAAAGGTTTTTTTTACTTAAAGTTTCATCACCCCAGAAATATAAAAAAATTACAGTGTCAAAAGTTGCTATGCTAGATCGTCATCATTCATTCAGATGTTTTCAATGTGAAAGTAAAACAATTATCAAGACAATTCTTAACAATAAATCATGATTATTTTACCGGATTCTGGTTGAATGGTCCTTACTGATGAATAAAATCTACAAGTTCGAAACAAAATTTTTTGATTTCAAAAATGAAATAAACACCGCGTTTAAATTCTCATTTGCTGAGATCAAAATAAGCCGACAAAAATCCTATTGTGGATAGAATAGAATAGAATTTACATACTGGGAACCCAGAACTTGCATCTTTTTTTTATGTTTCGGAAGTTTCTATTTCTTCTTCTAGCTCTTCTCAAAAGCATCAACAACAATAAGTATTCTTCAATATTCTTCTGAACACTTTTTGTTTTACGTGTTTAATTTCTGGGGTTAATTTCGTTTCAATTGGAAATGTGAGCAGGTATTATACCGAATAAAATTAACGCGATTGTTAAAAATAAAATCTGTAAAATTAAAGCGATTATACCACAAATGGGAACCAAGCTTACCCAATTGACTTGATTATTAGTAGATAATCATTCTATGGCAGGGCAATTAAATGGTTGATGTTGTTGTATTGTTTTCAGCTGTTTCTGGGGGAGAGGTTCTTTCTCCTCATCCTCCAGATTTCATTGAGTAGCTCTGTTTCTATTTTGTGCTTCTGAGGTTGATATAGGGGTTTTATGCCCTAAATTAAATTGCCCGCAAAATCACTAAATTATTGTGCAAAATTCACCTATGTTTTTAAACAATATGACATGAAATATAAATTTCAGTTCCTTCTCAAAATTCATTTCAAAATTTAAAGTTTCAAAGTTCCATTGTTCCAATCTAAAAAACCATAAATTTCATCCATTGTTTATATATTTTAAATTTAACTTAAACATATCTTCATTGTATTGTGATGCACATGCACTGAAAAAATCAATTAAATATTCGAATATTTAAGTTTGCAAAAAATTTAAATCTTTCCTATAGAAAGCGAATATTTATTATTATATATTTATTTATTAAAGAGTTCACTTATGTCAGTACTGCTATTATTTTTTAGATCAATTGTTATAGTTGCTATCAGATCCATCACTTATACCTGATTGTATTGTGTACAAGCTACATTGGACCTGTCTATCAATTGTTGTGGTTGCTATCAGATCCATCAACTACCTGATTGTATTGTGTACTAGCTACATTGGACCTGTCTATCAATTGTTGGAGTTGCTATCAGGTCCTTCAACTACCTGATTATATTGTGTACCTGCTATATTGGACTTGTCCGATTGCGCAGAGCTAGAGTTACCAGATTTATTGGGTTTCAAATTTACCAGACTACCAGGTTATAATTTGTGAACTTATTGGAAGTGTTCGGCTTAATTGTAACTTATGGATATCGATACTCATTAGAACTTTTTTGATTCATACCTTTTTTAATTGATTTTGATTTCGAAATTATCCCAAAGAACGATTTCCATTGCCCATTTTCGCACTATGGGTAACTTATACGTATCGGCTCTGTTAAAACTGCAAGCTATTTGTAGGAACTTAGAAATAGGTTCTCGTATGCATAATTGCAGTTTGTCGTGTTTGATAAAACCTATGCGGTTTTGTACAACTTGCCTCTATTTTGCAATTATCCTTTTGAAATCCGGTGATATTGAAACAAACCCCGGACCAGCATTTCCAAAGAAAGTTGTTTGTGGTTCATTTGGTGCAACAGGAAGTCAATGCATGTGTAACGCTTTGTTAGCCATATGCTATTCGATGGTGAAACCTCCTTGCTATTGGGGGCAGTGGGATATGGATAAGATATTACTGCTCGGCAATGAAACTTACAAGAACATGGGGTTTGTAGATGAATATCTCTCCTTTGAAGATTTGCCGTCACAAATTAGTATGGATAGCTTTGTAATATCAATGGAAAAGTCTGAAATGTTTACGGCAGAATTATCCCATGATACACACGATTTCTTAACATTCCCTAATAAGTATAATTGTGGCATTTTGATAGCCTTTGGATACGGTACTTCATTTATGTTTTATGGTGGCTATGTATACATTTTTGATTCGCACGGCCGTGACTCGTTAGGTTTAAGCGATCCCACAGGTACCTCGGTTCTATTGAAATTTAATTCATTCAAGGAAGGGGAGGATTATGTAACGAATTTCTATCTTCATCACCTAGGAAACGAATTTGTTTTCTATGCAATTCAATATATAAAAGTAATCCTTGCAGAAGATGAATTATCACAATTGAAAGACAAGTTTCTTAGAAGTAAAGCTTCCGCTACAAAACGAAAGAAGCGTCTTACTACCGATCCAACAGCTAAGAAAAAGAGACTTCAACCTGAAGATGGTAAGGCACATCAAATATCAAGGTACAAGGATCGTCTTAGAAAAACTACGAAACGAGCAAATCTTAGCGATGATCAGAAAAAACAAGCAGAAATTCAAAATAGGTTAAGAGTAGCTACCTTTCGTTCAAATCTTACCGTGGAGGAAATAGTAACAATAAAGAAAAATGATCGCAAGAGGAAATCCGCTGCGCGAGTAAACCTTACGGAAGACGAGATAAAAACAATCAAGGAAAATGATCGCCAGAGGAAATCCGCTGCGCGAGTAAACCTTACGGAAGACGAGATAGAAGCAACCAAGGAAAAAGATCGTATGAGGAAATCCACTGCGCGAGCAAAGCTTACGGAAGACGAGATAGAAACAATCAAGGAAAATGATCGCATGAGGAAATCCGCTGCGCGAGCAAACCTTACGGAAGACGAGATAGAAGCAACCAAGGAAAAAGATCGTATGAGGAAATCCACTGCGCGAGCAAAGCTTACGGAAGACGAGATAGAAACGATCAAGGAAAATGATCGTATGAGGAAATCTACTGTTCGTGAAAACTTTACCTCTAAGGAAAGAAAGCTCTTTAGAGTAAAAGAATGCAGAAGACTAAATGCTTTTCGTTCAAGTATTCGTTCAAAAAGAATCAAGGCTTTTAAAACACAGGTACGGAAAGGTCCATATTACATATGTGTTATTTGCAATAGGACCTTGTATCAATCTTCCGTTCAACTGTTTGATGAAGAAATGTATAATGATATCGACAAATCTGTCTTTTTATCGTGTATTGTAAGCTATGATAATCAGGAATATATTTGCAAAACATGCCACTCGAAACTTTCTAAAAAGAGAATCCCCTGTCAAGCAGTTATCAACGATTTAAACATTCACGAATTACCTGAAAGTCTTTCAGATATTCGGAAATTGGAAAAGGTGATCATTTCGAAACGAATATTATTCAAAAAAGTGACAATAATGAGTAAAGGTCAGGCGCCCAAAATGAAAGGTGCGATCTGTAATGTGCCCATAAATGCTGATGACATTTGTAATATTTTACCAAGAGGAATGGATAACAATGGAATAGTAAGAGTTGCTCTGAAAAAGAAAATGAATTTTAAATCAAATGTTTATTTTGAGCCTGTTCGTCCTAATTTTGTGAGAGACGTTCTTATGTACTTGAAAGCCTTCAATCCTTTATATAATGATATTCAAATCAACATCGAAAACATACCAAGATTCTGGGTCAATACTATTGACAATACCGAAGATGAAGATCACAATGAGATCCACTTTGTAAATGAGACAGACATCAATGAAGTTAAACAAGTGCTTAAAGAAGAGGATTCTAACCTATTAGATGATTTTCGTGTAGGAGCCTATGAAACAGCGTATGTTCCAGATTTATCTTTTAATGTCGAAGATAGTTCAAACGTAACAATCGCTCCTGGCGAAAATAGAGAACCTTTACCAGTGATTTGTGATGAAAACTGTGAAATGCTTGCTCATCCTTACTTATTTCCTACCGGTGAATTTGGATATACACATGAACGAAATGTTAAGTTAAGTCCTTGCAAGTATTTTAATCAGAGACTTCTTAACTATACACAGAGGTTTGCGTCCGATTCTGACTATATTTTTTATGCTCAGTCAGTCACTCAGCATTTAAATCTGAATAATTGTATAAACATTGCAATGAAAAAAGTCAAAACAGATGGCTTAACCGCTGGTCAGCTTTCAAAAAATTTTAAAGAAACAATAAGCAATTTCATTGCAAATGACGACGCTTTTAATTTTATGAATAACTTGAAAGGGACACCAGCATATTGGAAAAGATTTCTCTTCGAGGTTATTGCGATGGTTAAGCAACTAGGCTTGCCAACTTATTTCATGACCCTCTCATGTGCTGATTTGCGTTGGGATGAGCTAGTTGAGATCATTCAAAAACTTAAAGGAGAAAATGTAACAAAAGAGGAACTAGAAAATATGAACTATATGGAGAGAACTAGAATTCTTCAATCTAATCCTGTTCTGCTAGCAAGACATTTTCAATATCGTGTTGAAAATTTTTTTAAATATATCGTTAATAACGGAACTCTCGGCAAAGTAATACACTATGCAATTAGAGTAGAATTCCAAGTACGAGGAAGCCCTCATATTCACTCCTTACTTTGGGTCGAGAATGCACCAGAACTTTCACCAGATACAAAGGAAAATTACATTTCCTTTGTAGATAGTACTGTGAAATGTGAACTCCCCGATAAAGAAAATTATCCATTACATGAGTTAGTTAAGACTTTTCAGACACATCATCATTCTAAATCGTGTCGAAAATACAAAAATATTGACTGCCGATATTCTTTTGGCAAATTCTTTTGTGAACGAACAGTTATAGCACAACCTTTAGCAGATATCTCACAGCAAGAAACAAATGATATTTTGATGGAAAGAAAAAATCTTCTGAACAAGGTCAAACATTACATTGATAATCACTTAGATCCCAAACAAAATAACATACATGATTCAACAAAAGAGGATTATCAAGAACCGAAGTCGATTGATGCTATCTTAGCTGAACTGGGTATTAATAAAGAGTTGTATTATAAATACCTTTCAATATCATCTGATAACAGCTATCAAATTCACTTTAAACGTTCACCAAAATCATGTTTTACTAACAATTATTTTGAAGAGGGATTGCTTGCATGGGAAGCCAATCTAGACATTCAACCTGTGCTGGACTACTATAAGGCAGTGGCTTACATGTGTTCATATCTTTCAAAAACAGAAGATGAATCATCTGAAGCAATGAAGCAGGCAGCTAAAGAAGCTTATGAATCTGGAAAAACTGCTCAAGAAAGGATGAAATCAATATCTAAGGCATATCGATCTCACAGAGAAATGTCTATTCAAGAGGCGGTTTCCATTGTACTTCCAGAAATTTGGTTGCGCAAAACATCCCCTGGGGTAATGTTTGCTAATAGTAACTTGCCTGAAAATCGTTATCACGTATGCAAAAGCCAGGAGGAGATAATGAATATGGCTGAAGAAGAGACAAATATTTTTAAAAAGAATATGTTAGATCGGTATTTGGATCGTCCAAACAAAGAAATCAAAAAAGGGAAATATGCTGCAATTGATTCAATATGCTATGCTCAATTTCTATCAAACTATTACCTTGATTCTAAAAAGAAAGATGCTGAAGAAAATGACTCCCAACCAGAAATCCTTGAGGAACTTTTTTCTGAACATGATGATTCTGCATTGCCAAAGTCTGTTCCCTTGATGTCCAGTAAGGAATACATTAAGTTGAGAAAAACAAAATGCGTTTTGCGATACCATGTCCCTAACAAAAATAAGAAACCGGAAGCTTATGCTCATCATTTGTTGTTTATGTTTTATCCATTTCGAAATGAAGAAGAACTTAAAAGAACACCATCAGGAACTTACTCAGAGAAATTATTAAATCCAGATGTACTGAAAATTGTCAATCAAAATAAAAAAATTTGTGAGCCATTCGGCGAGGTTGTTAATGAAGCATTTCTACAATTCAATGAAAATGCCAGTGGTTTAGATCCTTTCGGAGAACAGGAAAACGACGAAGTAAGAGAGCAAAATTTCGAAAACGAACAAAGTGATGATGATGACAATGAGGACAACGAAAACGAATATCATGGTGGAGCTACAACTCAAACTTTAACAACTTTGATATCAGATGATGATCTTAATGAAAGAATTCGCTCTTTAAATGAAAAACAAAGATCAATTTTTAATTTCGTTTTGAAATGGGCACGCAATACCATTCAATTTTCAAGAGGGGATCCTTCATCAAGGCCTCAGCCTTTCCATATATTTCTCACTGGAAGTGCAGGATGTGGAAAATCTCATTTATTGACTACGATAAGATGTTTTCTACAAAAATCCCTTACATATGGAATGAAGGATGCAAGTAAAGAAAGAATGCTTATGCTTGCGCCAACAGGAGTGGCAGCAGTTAACGTTGATGGTTCTACCATTCATTCTACTTTAGGGATATTACCAGACCGTTCATCTGGAAAATGTGTTTCAAAACTTAGCGATAAAAAGCGATGCGCACTCAGACAAAGATTTTCAGAGTTGATGGTTATCATAATAGATGAAATATCAATGGTTTCTAATAAACTTTTACTTTATATCCATCAAAGACTCTGCGAAATATTTGGAAGCACTGATGATGTTCCATTTGCTGGTATCTCCATAATTGCTTGTGGTGATTTTTACCAATTGCCTCCAATTCAACAGAGACCAGTTTACGCCCAATTTAGCGATGAAATGTTGAATATAGCACATTGTTGGAGGTATTTTAAAATTGCAGAGCTAACTGAAGTAATGAGACAGCGAGGGGATCAATTGTTTATTTCTCTGCTTAATAACATAAGAAAAGGAGAACTAACACATAGGGATGCAGAAACCTTACGAACAAGATTCATAAATACAGATGATCACAATTATCCAGATGACGCTATTCATATATGGGCAGAAAATTCGTTAGTAAATGACCATAATAAACGCAAATTAGAAGAACTTCCCGGTCGTGAAATAATAATAGAAGCGCGTGATAAGTTACCTCGAAATATCACTGACGCTGTTATAAACAGAATATATGAAAGAAGTCAAATGGATACTGGTGGACTAGCCTATAAATTGATAGTAAAAATAAATGCAAAAGTAATGCTAACTGTCAATATAGATGTATCAGATAAATTATGCAATGGACAAATTGGAATTATACATCATATCAAATATGATCACAGAGGAGATGTTAAAAAAATATACTTGAAGATGGAAGAGGAAGGTGTTGGTTTAAAAGCGATGAATACAGATAGTTTTTGTCGTAAAAATAATTTAGTACCCATTGAAAGAGTAGAAAAAGAAATTAAAATTAAAAAGAGTAGACCTTCTTCACCTGGTATCAAACGACTGCAGTTTCCTTTAGTTCTTTCATGGGCTTGCACCGTTCACAAAGTACAAGGGAAAACTTTTTCAAAGATTGTATTCAGTTTTAATCTTTTAAAACAGAAACGATTCAACAGTGGCCAGGTATATGTTGCATTGAGTCGTGTTACGTCATTACGAGGGCTCTACCTTACTGGAACACTTAACAAAAATTCGGTGAAATTTGATCAGCGGGCTTCAGATGAATATGATTACATGAGAGAAAATGCGACTCTGAAACCTGTTGAAGAGAATGATCAGTTAGATGATAAATCTTTGACTTTCTCTCTTCTTAATGTGCGATCACTTGCAAAACATGCAATCGATATAAAATATGATAGAGTTTTGATGGAAAGCAGTTTATTATTTTTAACAGAAACACAGTTAACTTTAAATTCAGATACATCGTCAATAACAGACAATCTTTACCCATTTAAAGTTATAACGAATTCATCAAATACTCACAGATATGAAAGTATAGCAATGGCACATCGAAATGATATCACTATCTTAAACATAGTCCATGTTCCAGGTGGCTCGTTGTTTTCGTTATCAAAACCTTACTTTTTGGACATGCCCGTAAACTTCATCTTATTGTATCGTCAGAATAAAATTCAACGTAATAATTTCTTGTACATGATAGAACATCTCCAAAGTGTGGTTGATTTAGTCCATATCATTTTAGGTGATTTCAATATTGATTTTCACAAGGACGATAGTAACTTTCTGCGTCAGTTTCTTGATGATTATGAAATGGTTGTTCATGCTCCCACTCACATCTCCGGTTCATTAATTGATCACGTTTACATCCATAAAAGTTTAATCAATAAAGTTGATATCCATGTTTTAATACATTGTCTTTACTTTTCTGATCACGAAGCAATTAAGGTCAAATTAGTTCAATAGATGAATGTTTACATTTGCTTGTGAACCACTTTTACACCAAATAACTGTATTCACGGGCCATAGGGATAATCAAAATCTGAATTCTTAGAATTACACTTAGGACTAGCGAATGGCAAGAATTTTGAATGGATTATATGAAAATTTTACGCTGGCGGCAGGAATGTGTGGAAAATAGATATGCTTCGAAAAAAACTACCTTAACGAGATAAATTTTCGCGGAGATAAATTTTCGCGGATTTTGGCCATTTCCGAGAAAATATGACTCCGCGAAAAGTTTGCAATGTCTTCATCCAAATTCAAAATCAGCAATTTCTAATTGTGCGTTGTACAAATTTTTATGGATATTGCAGAAACTTTCTAAGTCCAAATTTGGCCCGAATGACCCATTTCTGGTCAAATCTGACAAAATGACCGTCAAATTCGAAATTAACACGTTTCAAATGTGATCTGTGCAAAATTTGTGAAATTTGAAGAACTTTCTAAATTTGGTCCAAATTTGGCCCAAATTGTCCATTTTTACACTAATCTGACAAAATGACTGTCAAACTTGAAATCAGCACCTATCCAATGTAATACAGGCAAAATTTCATGAAAATTGAAGAATTTTAGAAATATGGTCCAAATTTGGCCTAAATTGGCCAAATTTAGTCAAACCTGGCAAAATCATTGTTAAATTGGAAACCAGCACCTTTCAATTGTGATCTGTGCAAAATTTCATGAAAATTGAAGAACTTTCGAAATTTGGTCCAAATCTGGCCTAAATTGCTCAATTTTAGTCAAACCTGGCAATATCATTGTCAAATTTGAAATCAGCACCTTTCAATTGTGATCTGTGCAAAATTTCATTAAAATTGAAGAACATTCGAAATTCGGTCCAAATTTGGCCTAAATTCTCCAATTTTAGTCAAACCTGACAATATCATTGTCAAATTCGAAATCGGCACCTTTCAATTGTGCTCTGTGCAAATTTTTATGAAAATTGGTCAACTGGAAGTCCGAATTTGACCAAATTTGCTAATTCGGCAACGATGTCATGTAAACGTTGCACAAAAACGCTCATAACTTGGAATAGTAGTAGTAGGAGGAGGAGGAGAAACCACGGGTATTATAAATACTTTACTCCACCACGGGTGTCCTTAAGTCAAAAATGGGTATAGATAATGAACAGGACGATTAGTTTAACACTGTATTTTAGTTTTTCATAACTTTTGTTCGTGTACCATACATTTTGAAGACAAAAAATTTTTTTATCTACTGCCATCCGCGAAAATTAGTCCACGTGAATTATTTGAAGTTGGACCATCCGCGAAAATATGTCCCCGCGAAATGGAAAAAAAATTCATCCGTTAAAATTTTTAGTGAAAATTTATCTCGTTAATACAACTACCATAATCCAATGTGCCATTGTTACATTTTAATGATAACTTAGAAAATATTCAAATGAACGAGGCGACCCTTAAAATTTACTCTTGTTGACCCAGACATATTTTATAAGGTTTACACAGTGGGTAAGTTCATGCGACAATTTCAGTTCAGCAAACTACGCAAGAAAGTCAAGGTCTCGCATTGAAGTTTTGATGAACTCATGCCATATGAACTGTATGTCGTAGTCCGATGACTTTTCAGATGAACCATTTGCAATAGGCTGCACATACAACAGTATGGAAAAAGTTATTCCAGTTTCTCATAGAGTAATGAGTAAGGAAGGGAAGGCAGGAAATCCGGTTACATCTAGACCAACATTGCACGTATTCACACCATTGGTTGGAACACAATAATGTGCTATGTTTTTATCATTAACAAGAAACTTTGAAATGACCTTTTGATGGAGACTCAACACAATGGACTCAATATAGAATCTGGAACAAAATTAAAAATAGTTGTGGGGAATAACCAAAACATGGAAGAAATAAATGAGTTCAACAAAAGTAATAACTAACATCTGTACAAGGTAAAAAGATATATATGGTAACTTGTAACTTCTTTTCTAACCCCCCCCCCCCCCCCCCCCCCCCCCCCCCCCCCCAAAAAAAAAAAACAAACAAACAAAAAACAAAAAACAACAAAAAAACAGAAGAATGAATATCCTGTGGATGTTCAAAATAAGGAACAAAAGAAATCCAATCAAAAACTTGAATTAAAAACAAACAATTTAACCCTCTTCAGCATGGTGAGGTGAAATCAAACAGGTATCATAAGTATCTCATAGAAAACAAAACTTGCAGTTAAAAAGCAGAAAACAAACAATATCGGATAGTGATCAGAAGTAACCTCTACAAGCAATTCATTTCAACAATTGTGTCTGTTGAACCTTGATATTGAACATCAAAACTGTTCGTAAGCAACAACAATGAAATTTGATTTGTGTCCATTGCATCAAGGCTTTTGTTTGGAAAACATTTACTCAAATTTTCAATAGTGCTAGGCAATTCCTTCCTTGTACCATCAATTGCTTTGAAAAAAACTTTCCAGAATACCTTTCTTTTTAGAGTCTTGACCAACATAAGTTTTCCACAAGATGCACATGTGAACAAAGGAGAATCCGATTCTGGGAGACTCGCACTTTTACTGCATATTGAACAAACAACACACTCATTTTTGTCAACTGCGGTCACCGTACAATTGTGTAAAACAGTTGGTGCTTCCTTGTCTGGTTCACAAAAATCATCCAGTTGTGTTGGGCTCACTTGCCAAGATGTGACATGCGTTGTCTGGAGTTTTTCATCATTTCCATATTTCATCTTGGTCAATCTGATCAAATCGTAGGTTGTATTCGTGAGCAATGAGGTATATTCTCTCCATAGTGTTATTCTCATAAATCCAGTATGATCAGATATGTATCCCTCACGCAATGGGACTTGCTCATTATGGATTTCCACGTTTCTGATCTCACCCAAAATGAGAACCCCTTTCACGTTAACTTTGTGATCTAATGGGACTTCGTTGATAATATCTGTTATGGTAGTAAAATCGTATCTTTTGACACAAGGATACCCTAACTCCTTCACTTTGACTGTGCTATAATCTGAGATGAAAATAGTTTTCATGTCTTCAGACATTCTTGCCTTAGATATTTCAACACCTCCAGCATTTTGGGATATGTCCTCAAACAATGAGCGTTTGGAAGGTGAAAAACATACAGCATTTTTAATTTCTGTTTGAGTCGCCAAGTCAACATTGAAATACTTCTTAGATGAATTTCTGCTTGATTTGATTGGGCTTATACCAATGACATAACCATCCATGCTTTTCTCCACACATTCTGTAAAGCAACATAAACTACATTATTTAAAGGCATCAAAAATTGGATAGTCTCTTCAGTTAATAATTCTTTGTAATTTACACAGTTTGAACAACTTTTATATATTTTATATATTCAGTTGGTAGAAGAATGAAGTCAATGCATTTACAGATGTTATGCACATCCACGAAATACTTATTACATCATATGTATGTAATATTTAACTGTTTTTTTAAATTGAACGACGAAAACAAAATTTCCAAACTGTAATAAGACGTCATAACCAATTTTCTGAGATTTATCATTTCATGTATATAAAAGTTTAACACACGGAACAACCTTTTTTGCTTTTCTGGTAGGAAGACTCACTTTTATGCCTTAATTTCCTCGTTACTTAACAATGAAACTGTACTATTTATAAATTGGATGATTTTAATAGTTTCAAAAAAAGATAGAAGATAGAACATTACTTCTTTTCTTGGAAGGACTTTCGTTATCATCCATCGTGATCAGAAAGGCTGCACGTGGGTGCTTGGCAATTATTTATTATATTTGAGCTTCGATTTGATTGGCTGAAAATTCAATAAATGCGCCTTTAGATGCCCAAATAAGGTTATCATATCCTTCAACGAAACCCAGACGAAGCCCTAGGAAGGCAGGACATGGACCCTCTATAAATTGCATGGTGTGCCACACGTTGTTGCATTTATATATTTGTTTTTTTACTAAAATCGATAAATTATCGCGAGCATTGACTTTTTTCAATGATTTTCTTTCCAGATTTTCAAAAATTTTCAAACCTTAACTTCATAAGCAAGCACATTTTTAGTGTTTTCTAAAGTTTGGTCCCTACTTTGTCTTTTCGCAAAAAATAAAGTCTGTTGTCCATGAATCTTAAAGTCACAGACTAATACACTTAGCCTTCGCTTTAATATTATATAGTAACTGCTGTTTAGTACGGTATTAGATACATTATGTAATCTAGGCTAGACGTTTTTTTTACTCATAGGGAATGGAAGAGACCTTTACATAAACAAAATCTGATGCTGATGGTTTTTTTAAAATGGTATTTCGGAAGAAAATAGAAATATGTAAAATAGTATTGAAATGATATAGTTAAGTTTTATTACGAATTTTAAACACAAGTTAAATTGCTGAAATGAACTCCACTCTTGAAATCGAAAGCACTTGCTGAGACGGGGTGTATATTTTAATAATGAATGTATAATGAATTCATGGTATATGACAAAAATGTTTACCATCTTTTTCAAAGTTCACAGACAGCAGAAAAGTATGTTTCTACCTGTCTTACAACATATCAACACTGGTTGCTTTCTATAACCATTAAATGTTTTGAGCATTTAAGAATATCATTTTTATATGAAAACTTGTAAACAACACAATAGCTAATGCAGATCTATAAATGGCATCTATCGAGAAATTCACTCATACACAAACATTTTATCATATTGCCAAATTATGTGTCAAGTCCAAAAGTGCATCACTGATGTAGATGTATTTTTCACAAGATAATAAAGATTGAAAATATATTTCAAATAAACCCATTGTTCTAACCAAAACTGATCCTTATGAAGGTGATGACGTTGCTGATGGTTTATGTGGAAATATTTGGAAAGAAGAATATATAATTGTTGAATGTAGTGCCTGATGATCGTGAAAACATGAAATGGTCAGTGGAACAAAAAACATTTTTTTAATTCCTGAATTATAATAATATTACATGCTTTATTCATGGTATTGAGCACAAACATTATATTGACACATTTAGAGGATAAATTGAACTGATCCTTATGAAGGTGATGACGTTACTGATGGTTAATGTGGAAATATTTGGAAAGAAGAATATATAATTGTTGAATGTAGTGCCTGATGATCGTGAAAACATGAAATGGTCAGTGGAACAAAAAACATTTTTTTAATTCCTGAATTATAATAATATTATATGCTTTATTCATGGTATTGAGCACAAACATTATATTGACACATTTAGAGGATACATCTGTTATCTTTTGTTATCACCATATTTCTGATCAAACATTCAATATGTTTAGAAATTTTGGAGTAGCGTACAACATAAAAAATAGTATAATTCTCTTTCCAAGCGGTCCTTTTTGTTAGTGTTACAGAATTTTATAATTAACGAAGCCATAGATTGATAGTAAAATGAAGAAACAATATTCATAAAATTAATTGAATTGTTGCCAAGCTTTGCGTAAAATACTTTTACATCTTCAGGCACTATGAATTACAGAAATTTAGTTTATATATATTTTAATAAATTTATTTTATATGCACCAAATTTTTGCAATCATATATACATGCTTTCTTTTGAATTATTTTTCATTAATACAGTAGGGTGACATCTGTATTGCTCTGCATTTTTCAATGACCTTCTGTACCAAAATGAATTATCTATCTGTCTTATCTGTCTATCTATCTTCTCTACCTAAATTTTTTCCGTGATTGAATCATCTTAAGCTTGGATCAAACTCACAAAACTAATTTCTGCAAACATGAATTCTGAGGAAATTGTTGACCACAAAAAGCTCTTTGATATATTTTCATTTGGATAGGTGAACTTTTATCAAGTCTTTCGAAATATTAAAAGCTGATTTTTTTAATCAATTGTACATTTTCAATTCCATTTCTAGTATTTTAGAATGACTTTTCAGATGACTCTGTTCTTTTCAATTACAGTAATTTTAAGATATTTTCAAGATTTTTTCTGATGACTTCATCTGATGTTTGTACTCCTGAGTTTTAATGCTAGGAAATTATATTACAGTTAATAGTGGAATCACTGAAGAAGTTAATAGCCCATAGTTAATAGTTAGCACTCCCATTTTCAACTTGGAGTATCTCTTCTTCTGAAAAACCTTCAAGTGGATTTAAATTTTATTGTCAGATAATTCAAATTTCAGTTATTCTCTGAAAAGCAGTTAAATGTTTGTAACAGTATTTTAGTATGCTATTATATTTGCCGATATGAAAAGCATTTCTTGATTACTATTCGAACGTATATATATCAAATAAATAAAGAAAAGACAAATTTTAAAATGAAGCAGAATTCGAACGTATTTTCATCGTACCTTTCGCGGGTACACCACGTGACACTCTGATCCGCTGTTTGCAGCTTCATAATCCATAAATCGAGATTAAGTTGAGATTCGAACTGTTTCCGAAATCATAAACATTTTGTAAATATTATTGTAATTTTTTTTATGTTATTTTGTTTGAAAAAAGGTTGGTTGATACTTTAAGCTTAAGTAGACAGTACAATAGTTCTTCTTTCTCTTGATCTCCCTTCTTCGCATGACATGCTTACCGCGAAACTTCAACCGCGAATATAAGTTCAGTGAAACTTGCCCATTTTGGCCCATCCAACCGCGAAAATTTGTTTCGGGAAAATTTATACCCGCAAAAATTAGTTCCCTTAAGGTATTTGTTTGCTACAAAGGTAGTAATAGAGCTTACAGTACCGCGGACAAATTTGTTTCGCTCACAAAGTTAAAAAACGTCTAACAAATCTTTTACAGAACCAATATATCTGTGTTATTTGTTTTGTTTCATTTTGTAACCAGAGATACGCAAAAATTACATATCTCTGTTGTAACTAACAAAACTAACACCATGAACGAATCGAAAAAGAAAGATAAGGAGATAAATTTAAATGGACGCAGTTAAGTCTAACTTGATCGCGCACCACTCAATGACTGCAGGTTCGCTGACCTTCAAGCCAGGGGCTCTTGTTCCTATTAGTTCATCAGCCAAAAAAGTCATGTTCGAAAGGGGTTGCCATGTATTTGCTTCGAACTCACGTCGCACACCAAAAAAGGAATAATTTCGCTCACAACTTAATCTACCATTTTGCGTGAGTTACAGACAAACAAACAGAGAATCGGCTATTAATATATAGATAGGAAGTGGAAATATTTTGATGTCAACAAATTTAAAATTGAACTATCTTATCACTTAGATTGTAATGTCGATTACCATGCTAACTTTGAAAAACTGTTTACCAACGTTTTAGATAAGCATGGAAGTTAAAAGAAGAGTTGTTCCAAGACGGCTGATGTTTATGTTATTACTTATTGCTGGCGACATTGAAGTTTGTCCTGGCCCAGTTAGCTACTGTCATATGTGGACGAAAGTGCTGAGAAGAAACCAGAGAACAATGTGTTGTACTCTGTGTCGTAACATTTTCCACTCAAAATGTCTACATGATGAAATTTTTGAAGGGAAAGAACGCTTCCTATGTAATAATTGTTATGACTAGCAGCTGATTGAACAGCATCAAAATTTCGATTTTATGAGCCAGAAATTTAAAGCTTTTCTGAAAACACGAGGAATGAAAATCGTACACCAAAGCATCAACGGCTTGCTAGAAAAAATGGAAAATCTGAAACTGTATACTTCAACACATCAAGTACATATATTTTGTGTTTCACAAACACATCTCAACAACACTGTTAACAACATGCAAATCCACATTCCGGGGTATACCATCGAAAGAAAGGACCGCCCAAATGGACCTCATGGTGGAGTTTTGTGTTATATACGAGACGACATTATATATCAACGAAGGACTGATCTTCAAGTTCAACAAACGTGACAATATGCTGCAGAAGGTTTTAACAGAATCAAAAGAATGTATTATTACCGGCGATATAAACTGCGATTACCTCATCCCCAGACACAAAGCTGAAATAAAATCAATTTTTACCACCAACGGCTTGAAGCAATTAATAATGTAATCTCTAATGAATAATGCAATAATAATGTAATCTCTAATGAATACTGGCACTTTCGAGACAGGATTGAGTGATCATCATTTGTTAATTTTTTCAATGTTTAAAACAATTTATGAGAAATTGCCTCGAAAAATTATACATTATAGGAAGTGGAAATATTTTGATGTCAACAAATTTAAAAGTGAACTATCTTACCACTTAGATTGTAATAGGGACCTTACGAAACTACGACGGCAACGAAGACGACGACGTACAAGATATTCATCTTTAATGAATCACAAAAGAGTAGAAACTATATACTTTGGTTAAGAAGTTATTTGTAATGCCTATGAAGTTTGTTTCTTGAACTTAGACCAACAGAATCATGAAGGAACCAAGGAAAATTTATCCGAAGTACTGCTATTCTCACGTCTTCGTTTTCAGTACGACTTCAAAATATTACATTTCACGTTGTGTGTAGAACGTGCAAATCTAATAATGATATTAGTAAAATTAAAAACATTTCCCAATAGTATAGTGTGAAATGACTTCCATTCTAAAGCAAGTCTGTGGAGTAAAGAGAATCTTTTGTTTGCTTCACGTTGTCGTCCACGTTGCCGTCGTAGTTTCGTAAGGTCCCTAATGTCGATAACTATGCTAACTTTGAAAAACTTTTTACCACCGTTTTAGATAAGCATGCACCTGTCAAAACTAAATTTCCCCGTGGAAATAACAAGCAGCATCTGACTAAAGATCTCAGGAAGGCTATCATGAAACGCTCAAAATTGAAAAACATAGCCAATAAAACGAAAGATCCTGAGGACATAGCTTGTTACAAGAAGAAAAGAAATTTAGTAGTGAACATGAACCGGCAAGCCAAAAAATCTCACTTTGCAGACATCACTCTCAGTCAGAAAAGCTTTTGGACGGCAGTAAAACCCTTTTTTTAGTTCAAAACAGAGAAACTGTGAAGAGAGAATTTTGCTTGTCGAGGACAATGAAGTTGTAAGCAATGAAGATGAACTATCATTCAATTTCAATCAATATTTTAATAGAATTACTGATAGCCTAAATATTTCAACTATTCCAGGATTAAATACAAGCGACTCGAATCCTGTATTATCTGCTATTGCTAAATATTCTTCACATCCATCCATTGTAGCCATCAAATCAAGATTAAACTTTGCCACCCAGTTTGAAATCAAAGCAGTAACAGATGATATGGTGATTAAAGAAATTCTTGCCCTTAATCCTGGTAAGTCGACCAGTGGTTCTATTTCTACTAAGGCTTTGCGACTCTGTGCTTTTGAGTGTGCTGACGTTTTAACTTCAATCTTTAATAGTTGCGTTATTGACAGGACAATTTTTAGCCGATATTATCCCAGTCCATAAGAAAAACAGCCCCACCGACAAGACAAATTTTAGACCCATTAGTCTTTTACCTGTAGTGTCAAAAGTATTTGAAAGACTTATTGCGAAACAAATTGAACCTTTCATCAATACATGGTTATCTCAGTTTCTTTGTGGTTTTCGCAAGTCCTTTAGCACCCAACATTCCATCATTAACATGATCCGCAAATAGCAATCTTGTCTCAATACTTCAGGCATTATAGGGGCGGTGCTAATGGATCTTTCTAAGGCCTTTGATTGTCTTCCACATGACCTCCTTCTTGCAAAACTTTCAGCTTATGGATTTGGGACTAAAACACTCAATCTATTTCACAGCTATTTGAGTGGTCGTAAACATCGGGTACGTATTGGTTCAACATTAAGTGATTTACTTGAGATTTTACTTGGGGTTCCACAAGGATCTGTGCTTGGATCTATACTATTTAATATCTTATATGTTTGCGGCTCAGATATCACTGATATCATTCGTCGAATTAACAGTGACCTAAGTTCTGCATTACATTGGTTCTCGAGTAACGGCGTGGTAGCAAATCCTGATAAGTTTCAAGCAATTTTTCTGGGGACTGAAGATAATAATATCTTTTTAGACTTAGGTCCAGCCAAAATTGTTGGCTCCAATAGCGTCACCCTCCTTGGAGTCACAATAGATCGTAAGTTATCTTTTTATCCTCATGTTGCTAGTATGTGCAGGAAAGCCTCCTCCAAAATAAAGGCTTTGATGAGGATAAAAGGTTTTCTTACACAAAATCAGGCAGATCACTTGTATAAGGCGTACATAATGTCACCTTTTCATTACTGTCCGCTGGTGTGGATGTTTTGTAGTAAGATGGCGCATAACTTGATTGATAGAAATCATCATAAAGCAAGATTTAACAGGTTCGAAGCAACCTTTGAGGAGCTTTTATCGTCATCTAACTCCATCACAGTACATGCTAATAACCTCCAACTTCTGGTTATTGAAATCTTTAAATCCTTGAATCGTTTAAATCCAGAGTTTACGTGGGATTCTTTTGTTCTCAAGCCTGAAGCTTATTGTGTTAGACAAGGACTCTCTTTGGTTATTCCACGAGCTAGAACAAATCGTGCAACAAATTCCTTTGATTTTCGTGCTGCACTAGCCTGGAATCATCTTCCATCAGATTTAAAGCAAGAGAAGTACTTGTCTAAATCTAAATGTCAACTTAAATCATTTGCAATCTATTTCAAATGCAAATATTGAACTAATACCTGTTTGTTTGTTTGTTATATATATATATATATATACATTTTTTTTTATATTTTATCATTGATGTTGGAATTTATTAGTCTATTGTGCTATTTTACACTCCAACCATAAACAAAGAATAAATAAATAAGTAAAATGTAAACAACGCTATTGTAAAGGTGCCGGCAAAACTGTTATAAGACAATCTCCCTATCAGTTGTGTTAATTCCCTTATAGAAGCCATCTCCTGACCAAGAAGGGATTGGCACTGCATCTTTATTTTTACAATTTTCTCCTCCTAAAGCGAAATTTCCATTTTGTTTGAATCTATAATCACTCCTAAAAACTCTATTTTCTTGTACTTTCTAGTACTGATTTCTTTAGATTTATTATTAGTCCAAGATGATGTAACAAAAAATCAAGGTGTCCCTCCCCATTTCTAGGTCTTTCAGAGAGGCTGCCATTAAAAGTATGTCCTCCAGATATATTATCAATTTCACATTTAACCTTCTCAACAAGGCTATTGGAACCTTTAACAGTTTTGTGAATGACCTTAGAGCTGGGCCCATACCGAAACAAAGGCAAAGGAATTGATAAAGCGAACCTTGCCATTCGAAGCACATGAATTTTCGAGAACTCCGGTGGATAGGAATATAGAAGTATGCATCCTTTAAATTCACTTTACACATCCAATCATTCGGAGTTAATCACCCTTTTATCAGAAATAGATCCTCCATTTTGAAATGCATGTAGGGAATGTATTGATTTAAACCTTTTACATTTATGACCGGTTTCCCAAACATTTTTGGGTACTAGAAAAATATTGCTTAAAATTTGATGGATATACCTTACCAGCTTTTTTGCCTTTGTTCTCCTCCAGTACATCACTATTACTCTTCAGAATGTCAGTAACTTGTTTCTTGTCTGGCATGATAGATAACAATATGTTTTTTCTTCTATAATAAGAGGTCGAGTTGAATGCCTGACCAAATAGGACAACCATCATTTACATACGATTGCACATTTTATCTGCAGTGTCCAACATCTCATTACTGTCATTATTTTCCGCATTAGCTTTCATTTCATATCTCTCATGCTCAAGAATGTCCCACATAGGGGAGAGTGGACCGAACTCCAGAACAATGTTCTTTTGGATATTCTCAAGAGCTTTATCGATTGCAAGACATTATTTGTTTTTCTTGTTCTCGAATGTACCCTTCATGTTGGCATCCAACTCCTTGTTTAATTCAAGATTGGATGAGATAGGGAATTCTTTTAAAATTCCTTCCTCAAGCTGCTTATCAGAAATATAAGTGTTCAATTTCTCAGTGGCATAATCTGCAAGTTCTTTAGTCAGAATCCACTATGTAGAGTCATCCTCCATGCTGAAACTTTCTATTTTAACCTTTTTAGGCGCAGGTTTAGTAGGATTATTCTCCTCTTCTACCTTTTTCTTTAGATCCTGATTTTGGTCCTTATTTATAGACGAGGTAGATGATGAAGATGTAGATGGTGTATTTTAATCACTGTTCGGTACATACTGAGCTAATAAAAAAGCATAAAGAAATGAAACTCATGGTTTTAATCATGATGTTGATGGTTTTGGGAAGAACAGACTATATATCATTTCAAAATTTATTAATGATTGCAGTCCAGTAAAGTTGGAAGGTATCAATTTGTTTTGAATTAACATTTTTGTAATGTTATTCAATGTTTGGTTTTTGTATGTCTGGGTAAACAGTTCTGTGTTATATATTGCCATTTTTTACATTAAAGTTACTTCTCTTCTGCTTATAAATGTAAATCCTGAGACGTGTTGCTGTTTGTTTCTGTTTTAAATCTTCTGAATGTTAGAAATGAATTAAAAAATTAAGAAGTCTTTTACACAAGTTAAATTCTGCGATACAACGCATGCTTAACATGGGTGGCGAGCGACGCCGCCCTGGCGGCTAGTCTATATATTAATAGCCGATTCTCTGTTTGTTTGTTTGTTTGTTTGTTTATAAGTCACGCAAAATGGTAGATTGAGTTGTGAGCGAAATTATTTCTTTTTTTGTGTGCGACGTGAGTTCGAAACAAACACATTGCAACCCCAATCGAACTTGCCTTTTTTTGGCTAGTGAACCAATAGAGATAACGTTTTGTTTTTATTATTATTCTTAGTTTTATATTCCAAGGACCACCGTTGACTTGGCTTTGAAAACAATACATCAACTAAATACAAAGAAACTAACTGATTAAACATTTTGGACAAAAAGCAGCGGTGCCAGCTTGCCTAGCTGTCTGAGACGGGTGAACTTTTTTCAAGCAATTAAAATGTTTAAAAACCGGTAGGTAAAAAAAGAGTATCATGAAACAAAATATTTTTTTGCTTTTGTCTTAATAGTTGTCTTAATTTCTTTTAATCGATTTCTTTTAATCTATTTTAATCTGATCGAACGTTTTTTATTCACTTCAATCATTTAGCACGTGCATTTTTTCTCTTCCCGTGTGATCTTTTTAAGAGAAACCATTTTTCACCTACTTCTGACAGCACCCATGTCAGAGCGCGTATAACAAAAGCTAATAATAAGTTGAAAAGTTTCTTCTCTCTGCGTTTTGAGTGTATTGTTAAACTGATATTTGATTGGTTTAAAATCGTAAAGAAAAACCACGCGAAGTTCTCGTTCGGAATGCATTGTGTAAAGCAAGAAAGTCTGCTGACATTTTAAATGCGACCGTGACAATAAACGGCTGAGTTAAGAACACGCAAGATTTGAAACACCAGGAACGCATTTCTCTTCACGTGCAAACGAGCTTTATTAAGCGATAAAGCCAGTACCAAAGGAAGTCTTATCGCTGGTTTTAAGTGCAATAATTTGGAGCAGGTGGTGACACAACGCAGGCTGAACATGAGCGGCGAGCGACGCCGCATTGGCGGCTATTACATAATTAATAATGTTAAATATATAAATGATTTTGCTTACTTTCAGTATCATGAATGGGAAGATTATGCTTTTAATAATTTGTTTGTTGTTTTTACTATTTCAATTTATGAATAAAGACGAATCATGCTGGCATTTCCAGCATATATGTGGTTAGAGACTAATATTATCAAAATGTTTTTTATGATTCATTTGAAAGGAACATGTGACGGATTCAAAAATCCGTATCAAAATTATTTAGGCAGATTTTCATTTCTTGTGATACATGAAATAGTTTGTATGTTTAATACTTCTTTTGTATGACTTCGCTTTTGTGTTATAGTATAAGATAATAAACAAAGTACTAAAATAAAAGGTTTTAAGAAATCTTATGATAATGGGAAAACCAACATATTAGCATAGTAGGCAGACAAGCTATCAATTGGTTTTTCTTTTGTTTTTTTAGTCTTGATTCACATCACAGGATTTTATCACAATTAAAGATTTTTGACCTTTCTAACCAGTTTTTATCTTAATCATGTTATGTCAGGATGATAATGGATATTGACTGTTTTTATTTTCCCTGATTCTTTAGTTTTATTTAATAGATTATGTACATCATTTTTAGTAGTTTTATTTTGTGCAAACTTCTTTCTCTTAAACAGATTGAGTACAAAACTGCTCAGCCACCCCAATCAAAGTCCTAAGTTATGTATTTTGTTTGTTTGATTAATTAACTTTTTTTCCGATACAATTTTTCTCAGAGTTTAAGTTAATTTTTGATGCAATGCAATGAGGAACTGATGAAGTATTTTCAGAATATGCCAGATTTCAAGGAAAGAGTAATGTAAATCATCTAGTTTCTATGGTTATGTACATTGAGAAACGAATTGTTAGTAAAGTTGATGACTTATCATCGACTTGTACATAACGTGGACGGTTGGTAAGGTATTCTGTCATCCAGTTTAGAAATGGTTTAGAGAAATTTAGCTGGTGTAATTTAGAGAGAAGGGTTTTGTAATCATTCGTGTCGAGAGCTTTGGAATAATCAGCAAACACTGCGATTGTGACTTCTCCTTTATCCATTGCTTTTAGTATTTCGTCTCTTAGCATCATTAAACAGGTAATGGTCGATCTAGATTTCCGAAAGCCATGTTGTGTTGATTGGTATAGATTTTCAATATATATAATTCCTTGAAGATGGCGTAAGAGCCGAAAAGTTTAGTATAATAAAATTGTTTTAGTATTTTATAAATTAGTATTCCCTAATTAAAAAATGGCACATATTGATACAAGATATACCATGTAAATTTCACTTTTTCAAATTTTGGTCGGGGAAAATTTTCGTCACTTTTCCTCGACGAAATTATCCCCGATAAGCTACTTCAAAATACGACTTTTCAGAATTTCATTTAACTGATTTTAGCCGTTTTTCCCCGAATACAGGAATCGGGTTACTTTAATGAAATTGAGCATAATCTTTGACCTGGAGATTGTTTTTAGGAGACTTGAAATTAATTTCTTTTTGGGGGTCCTCTTTTAACGTGATAACTAACAAAATAATTGTCCATTTATCACTGTGATTTTGATTAGATAACGAGCTAGAAAATGGTGATGTATCCTATAAAAACATTTTCCTTTCTTCAAATCCAGGCTAAAGAAATAGTAAGTAAGTAACAGAGAGTTTTTAGTCCTTGGGCTTCCATCCGTAATGGTCGGTTCTACCGCCCGCCGACTTGCAACTATTAGTTGACTTACTGCCAGAGATACGTATAGCATTGCTCTAACTTGCCCGACGGTCAGTGTGCAGTCAGACGATGGCTCCTAATGGGTTGACACGCTGCTTTTAAAGCGTATCGGAGTGGTGTATTTAGATACAACATGACTGGACTCGAACACGGGTCGCAGCAGTCGCACTCAAGGGTACTAACCACTACACCATCGCTGCACTTAACTTATATAATGAAAAGGGACCAGCTTAATTTCAAAGTTAGATAAATGTATTTTATTATCGCGTCTATATTTGCAACCGTCGTGATACAGTAGCGACTGTTGTTAAGTTGTTGATTTTGCTTGCGATTTATTGAATCCTCTCAAACGAATCATACATCTGAAAATCGTGATGTTGGAGGAAACATCAAAATCGTTTGCTCTCACCTTAAGAAATGAGAATCTTTGGGATCCTGTTGTATCGCTAATAGTTGAAAATTATGATTATTTTATTCTCCATGACATTCTAATTTGGAGTATTCATTGGTTATTTGAATGGTTACACCCTCCTCCGTTATTTTCTCTTGGTGGTGTTGGAACGAGCCGGTTGATGAAACCGATGAACGCACGCGGAGGAACGGGAGAAAAGTAACACAAGAGATTCGACACCAAATATGACGTTTGCCATATTTTCAAGATCTCCACCCCACTGACCACTGAATGGTCCTTTAAATTCAGCTTAAAACTATTAACTATAATACACAAGGGACGTCATACATTACGACGAAAACAATAGTTGAATGTTTCAACTATTATGAGGTGCACAGAGAGCAGGTTTCCCAAAAAGTTTTTATGTTCAGTAGATCGAACGATTTGTTGAAGGAAAGTCAACGAAAAGTGTGAGAAAATTTTTGTGTATTTTATTAAATTTTATAATTTGTGTTCTTTAACTTTAAGTCTCTATCTTAAAAAGATTCTTGAAAGTTAATACGTTTCTTTTGTTGTATTTGCCTCGCTCTTCTTGAAATCATTTTTGCTATAAAGCCTACATATTAGTTTTATCAACATACATTTTAGAAAGATTGACGACACGTGCGCAAAGAAGGGCGTACCTGAAACTATAAGTATAGATTTAGGTAAAATCTACCTCGTACGGATGTTTTCCCAACCTTTTTGATAAGAAATTCACATTTCGGCAATTATACAGATTCCTGAAGATGCATAAGAAGTACATTTTTATTAAGGATATAAGGATATTCCGCAGTCTTCATGTCTCGGTCAAATCTTCAAGCATGTGGTTTACCTCGTCAAATATCTTACTAATGCAACATGTGGATCTATTTGGACTGATGTACATGCCTTAGTTGAGATGTACCCGTGCGATTCTTCTTCCAAGATTTGCATAAGTTACGATAGACATAAATGCTTTGAAACTGGATTAAAACTTTCCGATTTCAAAAATGCGGATCGTGAGCCTTATTTTACACATATCTACAGAAAAGACGGAGATTCTGAAGTATGCGGTCATTAGTCACTTTCACTCATATTTGACATATTTGATGAAAAAGGTGCCTACTGGTAAGGGTCCGTACAAAGGCAAAGTGTAATAGCTTGAATGTCATTTATGTGAAAAATGGTTTCACAAAGATTGTTTTGAAAGATGAGTCCAGTTATTTATATTCACTTGGTTCAGATTTGTTCATATGGTCTTTCTTAAACATATCATCACGGGTGACAAAAAGTGTCGGAAGGACAAATTGGTGACAGACATATGTAAATCAATATATTCAGTCAATTTTCCTACATTAAACAATAAAACAAAGTAGAAAAACATCATTTTCGGACGTTATGGACCTTTATCTTTACGATATTTGATAATGTCCTTCCGCGACACGTCATTCCGACACCACCTGCTGGAGTAGCGTTTACTTAAATATTCTATGAATGTCATATAGTGTAACAGTTTATAACGATTGAATGTGTTTCCTCAAAATTAGTTTGTACCAAAGTAAAAATATCTGATTGTAATTTCTTCAATTGGAGATAGAAAGAATCCGAAAAAATGGTCTTTTAATTTTCCTTGTTGTTCTTCGAATCATGATGTTGTTAATGCTGCATTCGCTTTGAATCCAACATTTTGAATGTCCTTATTGAATTGAGTTTACATGTGCTCCTGCATGATAAAACAGGTAACAAGTGGCATTTCAGACGGACTCTCCATAACTCGAACTTCTTCTAAATTCGAATAATTCATGGTAGAAAATCTTATATAACGCTATGTACGTTGCGTTTAAGTACAAATGAGAAATTAATTTGGGCTAAATTAAATGATGTTTTCGATCTCAGGTGCTGGACACTTCGGTTAGCAGCTCAAATTACTTCATCGTAAAATTGCCTGATCCATTCCCTATTCCATTATGCCTGTATACTTTTCAGTAAATTTTTGTCTGTGAGAGATGTTTTCTCATTGAATATGTGCTAAGGAGATAATTGAATTATTGGATCATTGATATTATTAAAGGCACAGTTATAATTTTTACTAGGAAGTGTAGTGTTGAACAAAAAAAAATATTCGTTATGTTTATGGTTGTGTTTGTGTAGTCTCGTGGAATCCATCATCCGTTATACTTCAAATATGAAAAGGACGAATTGTAAAGAATTGTGGCAAAAGGAACTGAAAACACTTTGATAGTATTTGCTTGTATCTTGTGCTTATGTATTTGTAAATAATCCTTAATAAATACTGAAGAGAAATATTAAATAAAACTGCAGATAACCATATAGTTGTTTGCGTTAACTAATGAAGTTCAAATTTGTTGTAGTGAGTAGATTTGTGAACACAGTAATTATCTGCACTCAATGAATGAATAAAATGCTCTTTTATAAACTAATAACAGTAATTAATACATAAAAGAGTTGGTTAACAAGATGCGATCATGCACTATTAATAGATAAGCTTACACCATTGCTGGCATGGTTTTAGGCCATCTATCAGTTCACGTTTTGTTTGTTGTCCGATGCTGTCCCCCGTAAGCCATACAGAGAAAGTCAACTGGTAATTGAAAGTTGGTAGTTAGAAAAGCTATCCTTTTCGGATGGAAGCACAAAGACTAAAATCTCCCAATTACTTACTTACTCACAAGAATAACTCTGACTTTGTAGACCAAACTAGTGATGATCGCATCATGATGAAAGAACTTTAAATACTTTACAAAATTTTAAGGTAATTGCGTTATCTTATCCGTGATTTGTGTTACTGTTTGTTCCGTATTCCTTTGTTCCGTCTAAAGATAAATGGTGATATTGAAACATAATGCAACAAGATAAAATGCAATAGACTAATGAATGTTGAATAGCAAATATGTTTAAAAGTCTGAAAACGTTGTGTTGTGACCTAGCTAACCAATACACACTAATAGTATTTACATATCCTGCTGATGGGTGAGAATTAAGTGAATACGAATTAGAGATTTATAATAGACCTTCCCAAACTCTGTTTAAATGCTGTATTATGGCCAAATCTTAAACTACGGAGTCGTCTTAACGGTCATGATTACTTTTAACTTATTAAATAAAGATACCTTATCGGCCAAAACTTAGTCGGCCTTAATTTTAGTCGGCCTTAATTATTAGTCGGCCCTAATTTTAATTACCTCGTCAAAATTTAGTCACTAAGGGCCGACTAATAATTAAGACCGACTAAAAATTTGGGCCATTTCTAAATTTACAAGCAGATGGAAAATAGACACTTTTTAATGATAATTCACAGATTTTTAATACGTATCATGGATATATTTTAAAAACAAGTACATAATCAACAATAACAACATATCAAACGTTTGTACAATTTATTGGAAGCATAATTACTTCTCAATAACGATTTCGTACATCTCACTAGAGATTGAACTTTTGGTGTGAAATTATATGCTTACACTTATTGCTGATATTTCTATTTAAGAACTTTGATGTTTAGATTTTGCATTATTGTAAGTGGTTTTATGAATGTTGCAAAAAACTATCAAACTTTTTAAACAAGTACCTTTTTGCCGTTGATTTTAGCTTTTAAGAATGTAATCTTTATGATTTTTCTAGCTTTTAAAATTGAAAGAAAAAGAAATGAATCTTTTTAAAGCTACTTTACTCTGTACCACTGTACCAAGCCCCGAAATATCTTTTTTAGTTTTTTATTTTCAAAATATTACGTACAGGTTATTTATTGGCGGAAATATAAACCATGAAATTATAAAAACCTTTATAAACTTAATTAGGCTCTATTCAATGATTATATATTTGTAAATTCTTTGTTAAAGTAATACCGATATGAAAAGTGGATTAAGGAAAGCTTAATTATAAACTTTTAATTTGGCCCAAATTTTTAGTCGGCCCAAATTTTAGTCGGCCTTAATTATTAGTCGGCCCTAATTTTAGTCACCTCGTCAAAATTTAGTCACTTAGGGCCGACTAAGTTTTGGCCGATAAGGCATATAATTAGTGCAAGAATAATACCTATTAAAGACAAAGAGAAAGGTAGGTGTTAAAACCTACTACATAAATCATTAAGATACATAGGAGCGAAACCAATTAATTATACGTTCACAATGTACAGTGTGTTTTAAAAATAAGGCTACCCAAAACATTATTCATTGTAGCGTTTGACACAATTCTTAATTTAAGAAAAGTTTTATACCTAAAGAAAGAGAAAGAGAAGGGCTGTCCAATGACATTAAAATGACATTGAAATGTTAAATACTTCAGAAGTTATAAGGGATTTTATCCGACATTTTATTAGTCTGATTTTTTATGATCAATTGACACTTCGATATAATAGAAATTACATTTACTGTTGTGATTAAAATTCCAATAAATTTACAACTTTCTTTGTAATTAAGTGGGAAGTAATTAACAAACTCCCATATGAAAAACTTATTTTTGCACTTAAGACGTGTGCAGTAGCTAAAGCTGAGGAGAAGAGCTGTGTTGTGTACAGCACGTGCAGAGAAACAAAAATGATGTTTATGCTTTTAATAGTGTTTTTAAATGTATTTGAAAAAAAGATTGTTAAAAGAAATAATGATATCCGCACACAATGTACCTTTCCAATTACAGCGCAAAGTTATCGGACCGAGTATGACTCAAACCCACGATCTCTCGCTTGCCGGGCAATTGCTCTAACCATTAAGCTACCGACCCCTTGTGATCACACGTAGCAGATGAGGGGAGCGGAACAGCTCAATTGAACCTGAATGTCTACGAATCAGTGGAATCTCATTAGATAGATACTCAGAGGTGATGCAATCGCCCGGCAAGCGAGAGGTGGTGGGTTCGAGTCCCACTCGATCTGATAACTTTGCTCAAAACATGCATAAGAAATATCTCGCTACTCAAACAGGTCTTTGAAGAAAACCAGGGATGAAAATATATTGCATTAAAAATGTATTCATGTTTCTGAAGAACACTGAAATCAGATGAAGTCTATTTTTGTTTTGTCCGAAGTCTGGATATCTCAATTCATTAACTGTTTTACTCTGGAAATATTAAGTTAAATCCTATGTTTTAAGACAACAAATTCAAGTCAATGAATCAGATAATACCTTGTCTAATGGAGAAGACAAATCAAGCAAGAATACTACAAATCACAAACAAAGAAGAATTTATTGACTAGACCTGGGCAAAGAAAACTCATGTCCAATAAATTTAAAAGAAACTTTAATCTCACATCTCTTCCTTGAAGAAACAAACAGAATGAACCTATTTTACTCACACAGTCATCATTGCCCTTGTACTTGTATAAACCCTCTCATAAACTAAACAGTGTCGGTTTAAGTATGTACACATACCTTTCTGGATTTTCATGGGATAAAGTCAAGGTATAAAATCCTTGAAATGTTCCAAATTTGAAGTGAGGTTTTCAATGTCAGATTCTAACATGGAGATATCTAAAAAGAATTTTGAGTGCTTTAATGTTCGCGCAAAGTAATATGAAAATTGAAATTTTGATTTAAAATTTTTTGCGGAAACACCGAACTATTAAGATTAAATCTTGGTGGCTACTTTTAACTTCCTCGGAAATGCTCTTCTGGAAATTTGCTGAAGTTTATAATACTATGCTAGCATATTTGGTTTTGAGAATGTGAAAATGCCAGCATCAGTAACGATCTACGATTATGTGGTTGACTTAACATATCTATAAAGAAGTCTATTTCGCCGTATTGTTAATGATGGTACTAGAAAATCAATAGACGCTTTTCAAGATTTTAAATTAAATACTGGATGTTAAAGTAAGGTATGACCTCATTCAGTTATGCAAATTACTTTTGACTATTAAAGAGTCTACGGACTGTTGAAATACAATAGAATGCACAGCAGTTTAATTTTAAACTCGATTAGTATTATGAAACCCATGATCTATTAAAAATCTAAATTGATAAATCGCGTTAATGTAAACAGATATTTCCAACAAGTAAGCTTCGGAATGAAATAAGGCTTTTTTTCTGAAAAACTGTTTCTTCATTGACTTATTTATACACTTTTTGTTGAACTGAGAACTTATATATTTAGTTTCTGGGGTTCATATTTTATCTAAGAAGCTTCAGTAATACGATTTACTCTCTAGTAAATATTGATTGCGAAGATATTGATGGATGAACGATTAGCATTTATAAAATGTGTTTACTCTAATTGTGGTTAAAGGTGTTGAACAAAGTTTTTTCGTTGTGTTCGTTGTTTATAACTCTCCTATAGCGTAATAAATATGAAAAAAACATTCAATATTAAAAGTATGGAAAGTTTTGAAGTAAAATTTTCAGTTCACAAGGAGTAAATGCACAAGAAAAAAGGGATATAATGTTTCTATCTGTCATTGTTATATTATCGAAGAAGAAACCCTTGAAGAAGTAATTGTTTATTAAGGTGAATTGTTGCAGAGAATGTTGAGGAGGAAACTGCTGAAGAAGTAACAATCTCTGAAGATACACTTGTTGATGTAGATGTATGAAACTCTATGACAATTCCTCACTTGTTTCGTTAAGAAGTGACAACAACTAATGGAGAAGATGGCATCTGGATATAAACTGGATCTAAACTTGATCTAAAGTTGCCAAGAAACTTTCAGGATTGCTGAAATCTCAAATTGCAAATAATGAGTTTCACTTATAATAAATCGACCATTAAAAATTTTTTTACATTTTTCCAAGACATTTTCCTTATTTTTTCAAAAACCAGTTTTTCATTTTTCACAAAAATATACTAGCCGAAAGAGCTTGAAAATGGCTTTCCGTTAATGTAAAAATTATTTTGAAATTCGGCATATTCATTTAAGGAAACAACTTTAAAACTTTTCATTTCCAACATTATGAAACACACTGTATAAATATATTAAATTAACAAGAAAAAAATACGTAGTTGTATGAGACGGTGTCAAGGTGAAAGTTTGGGAAAGGCTTGAAAACTTTATCAGTCCTCAGTTTATCTTAAGACAGAGGTTTTGAGGATTCTCTCAATAATATGATACAAGTGATTTGATCATAAATTCATTTACCTTCATCCAACATTTCATGGTCGAAACTTTCTTGATCGCTTCTCATTGCCTGGTCACGCGATGGAGCTGAACCATCACATCCACCACCCTTTCTCAAAAGAATTTTCTGTATTTCAAGCCCATTTCCAGATTTTGCAACTAACGCGATCTAAATTTGTTTGGTTATTTCGTAAAATGCGAATATGGAATTAAATTGTATTTGAACGTATGGTGCAAAAGGCACTTACTTTTCCAACAGTACCTATTTCTCTGTAGATAGCAAAATTGACAGTAGTCCATTGGTCACTGACAACATCTTTGGGAACATACTGCAATTGGCGCCGACTATATACGAATCTCCTCGTTGTCTTCTGAGTGGCATTAACAACTGCGAGAATAGGTGCGTCATTAGACAACCTTCTGTACGCCACTTGAAGACAATAAAGGACTTTGTCACCAGCAGTTGCGTCAATGTCAGTTGGGCGTAACACAGGTAATTGTATGAATGCTTTTCCTCTGTTAAATGTTTTAATTTCCAAGTGGCCTTTCGAGGCTATAGTAAACGATAAAACTTCGTAAATCAATTGAAATAGCTAATTATAAAAGTAAGGAATTTAACATATTACTTTTATGCAAACTTAAAATCATTACGGCTATGGAGATATGACAATTCAACAATTTTGCAAAAACAATCCTCTTCAAACGGAAAGTGCCAAAGTATACAGATTATCTAACAATTTTAAACTATCAAAACGTCATGGTGTGAGCCTTGTAAAAAATGTTTGGCTAAGTGAACATTTGGTAGCACGTAGTTCTTCAAGCTCTATCATGTGAATGTTTACTTAGGAAATTGATAATCCTAAATTGTTAGATACACACAAATATAGTTGTATTTACCTTGACATAGACCACATGTTTGGTTACACTTTAACTTCACGAAATTCTTGTTACACTTCTCTGCTTTTCTTTTACAAAACCTCAAATTGAGGTCGCGACATCCTAAGATTAATGCAATTAAAACTTTAACTAAATAAAAGCTTCCATTGTCGGTCACGTGAATGAGTAGAGTGTGGAGACCTTGACATTTTGTTTTACAAAAAATATGACGTAGAATTGGATAAAATGGATGTCATAGCATCTTTTTCTTATAAAAATTACTAGAAAAATTACTAGCGTTAGTACTGTATATATTTCTGAAATCTATAAAAGTATATTGAATTCTGAAAAATTCCTTTATATTTCTTTATATAAGATAATTGCATGTATTCTCGGCAATTTTACAGCACTTCTTAATAAAAAAGCGAATTCAAATAGAAAAAACATCTTAAAAAGTAAGAGAACGATTTGGTTTATGGTTTGCTAGCACAAAAACAGATTTGCTAAACATTTGTAGGGATTCATAGAAGTGTCTTAGTACGGTTACAAATCTAGTGAAAACCTTAGATTCACAATAATGATGTTTGCTGAAAAAAATAGATCTTTATTCTGTATAAAATTACAGTGCGTTGATGTTTCGTTATTATAGTTTTCTTTTATTCATTGCTTTCATTGTCAACCACGGTCACCTTGAAGCTAAAAAAATATTTAACAAGCTAAGAAGTTAAAGGGGTCTAACTGTTTGTTTCAACATTTTTTGACTATCATCCTTGTAGAAATCATGTTTTGGAATTTTGTAAAGTCTATTCTAGTATACTTTCGAAAAGCGTTTGCTTGATATTGTATCATAAACGTGCTGTTTTTTATATAGCCCTAAGTATGAATTTGTCTGTCCGACATAAAACTAGTATTTTTGTAACAGACCCAAAGTGACCTGGTGTTTGGACACATCATAGCAAGCAACATAGTGAGATCTAGTCTTTGTAAACTTCACGTTTTTTTTATAAGCAACCATAGTCAGATATCAGTAGTAATGTTGCTTAAAAAATGACCATTTTGTATTAATGTTGCTTATTTTTTGATAAGCATTAATGGAAAGAGTATACATGACTCACTTTGAAAAATTTCTTATACGTTTCAGTTGTTTGATTAATTATTATTATTATATATTTCCCCATAGGGCGAAATATATGTTAAAACCGGCAGTTTCCTTCATCATCTTCTTCTTCTCCATTCACTTTTATAGCCGCGGTTCAGTATTAAACTTTGGCATAGCTAAGGTAGATAAGAATAGAGGCTAGTCTTCAGCGAAGTAGTACGCCAAGTTTTGTTTTCAGAGAGTGCAGATGCAGTGCCAGTGGAAGATGTTTGTTTTCTGCTAGCTTTTAAGATCATTCAAGAGATAAAGCATTAAATGATGGAAATAAATGTTTTTAGTTTCGAGTTTTCCTAAAATATTCTGTTTATATTTTGAATGAACGTGTTAAAATTAGAAAAAAAGTTATATCAAATGTTACCGATGTTTTGTTTTTGTTCATGGATGGTAACAACTGTGTTACGATGATTGGTAATTAATTTCTGGGAACAATAAAGAACAGAAGTTGTGACTTTAGAGCAAAGGCGAAAGTTCATCATTATTAAAAGCCAGGCTGAAGACTCATCTTTATTTTATATACATCATGATTTGATGTTGTAGAGCCCAATAATTGAATATAAATATACATACACAGGCATTATAATGGAAACCGTTTATGGGAGAACAGTCAGTTATGTGAATTCAAAGAGTATCTATATATTAATAGCCGATTCTCTGTCTGTTTGTTTGTTTGTTTGTTTGTTTGTAAGTCACGCAAAATGGTAGATTGAGTTATGAGCGAAATTATTTCTTTTTTTGTGTGCGACGTGAGTTCGAAACAAATACATTGCAACCCCAATCGAACATGACTTTTTTTGGCTGGTGAACCAATAGAGATAACGTTTTGTTTTTATTATTATTTTTAGTATATTCCAAGGACCACCGTTGACTTGGCTTTGAAAACAATACATCAACTAAATACAAAAAAAGTAACTGATTAAACATTTTGGACAAAAAGCAGCAGTGGCAGAACGTGGCAGCATGTGCGGTTTGCCAGTGTATCCTAACGCTTGCCTGACTGTCTGAGACGGGTGAACTTTTTTTTGAGCAATCAAAATGTTTAAAAACCGATAGATAAAAAATGAGTATCATAAAACAAAATTGCTTTTCTTTTAATAATTTCATTTCTTTTTTGTAATTGTTAAGCGCTTCTGATCGAACGTTGTTTTATTCTATTTATTCATTTAGCACGTGCCTTTTTCTCTCGTTCGTGTGAACTTTTTAAGAAGAGAAACCATTTTCCCCCAGTCTGATAGCACCCATGTTAGAGCGCGTAACTTTTTAAAACAAAAGCTAATAAAAAGTTGAAGTTTTTTCTCCCTTCGTTTTGAGTGTATTGTTGTACTGATCAACGATTGTTTTAAAAAATAAATAAGTAACACATCATGAAATTTGGGTTTTTTTGGAACCATTGTTTAAACTGATATTTGATATTTGATTTCGAATCTGCCTCTGGTTGAACACAAGTTGTACGAGCCGTTTTTCAGGAAATATGAGGTCTCTTGGGTCTCCGGAGTGTAACACAGAGCTGGTGCACATAGGCGGCGAGCGACGCCGCTTTGGCGGCTAGTATATAACAAAAGCTGCAAGTAAAAACATGATGTCGTATATAGAACAAGAAGTTCAGGAAACGAATTACGTAACAGTGTTTTAATTCTTTAATTTAATTCAGAGGATAGAGATGAGATTCATAATAAACGTGAAGGAATCTGGTCGAGTGTGCTTCCTCGATAGTAGGTTAATCCAACTAACAGAAATATAATTTACTATGTATGAATTCCATGATCACATATCTTGTTTTGATACTGTATATGTTTTATTTTGTAAAAATTAGGCCGATGGAAATTTTGAATTAGTTTTTCTTCACTGCATTGTTCATTATTCATTTTTTTTGAATTTATTTTAACGAGGCCTGGGGGGAACTAGCAGTGTTATCCACTGATGTGGGCCTCCACCAGGAATGTATACCTCAGATTTTAAGGCAGAGAACTTGCACATACTAGACTGATAGGTGATTGTGGTTTTTTTTTATTATTATTATTTATGTTATTTGAGGCACTTGTTCATCACATCATGCACATATATATCTCATTATACCTTTCGTTGCATATGTTACTTTTTCATATCACATTAGCATTCTATAGTGCCAGGATTTGAACCACTACCAACTATCACCCTTGTATTATATAAGTCAACCGTCTTACCAAGTGAGCTATACACCCATAATTTCATAATTTTCATACATAAACGGGGAACACATCAAATACACCATTTTGCATTATTGTAATCACCGAAATCCTGCCGGTCGGAGATTCAGTATAATATACGAATATAAAATTTTCATCGGCCTTAATATACTGTCAATTCTCCTAATTTTGAACAACCTCTTCTTATTTACCTTCTTATCACGAACGTATAAAATCAAAACACATTCCAACAAAACAGTCTGTGAATTAAAAGCACTACACATCCTGTGTTGTCAATCGAGCCAGAAGACAAACGTCTGCTTTCAGCTAACATGTATGGTGATTCGGTGATTGATGTATGTTTTCACTACAGCACCAAAATCTGTTTATTCATTTTTTAATTTGGAATTTTGGAAGGTCATTCATCACATTGACAGTATGTTTAGGAGTTCTTATTCTGAATAAATAATTTGCGAGAATATATTTTTTTGTACCAGAGATGTTTATTCGGAATACTTGAATTTAGTTTTATAAATTGACTTTCTAAGCCCTTCCTTTTTTTAAAAAATAACTCTCTTTTTCCTAATTTGGAATGCTACACATTAGAATTGGCTTTAATCAATTTTTTTTGTTCTTTTGTAAACCAGTATACAACTTTGATTGTATAATGTTGTAAGAAATAACTGGAGCTACAAAAAGGAACTTGTCCCGTTGAATTACATTGTTTTCCGTGATTTTATGTTGCAAGAGATAGGAAACTTGTCAAGCTTCTGCAAGAATAAAGATTATGTTTATTATGATAGCATTGCCGTACATTTTGATGCACTTGTTAATATTCTGTAAAAAAACTATTCAGTTAAGGCGAAACATTAGTCGCATATAAGTCATATTACTTTTAGCAATAGCCATAGTAAATTTCAGTCACTTTTTAACTCTTCAGCAAGAATTGTAAGTTAAACCTTATCATTTGACCATCTTCATTTTATAAAGAGTTCAAAATAAGTTCTTCTGGTTATCAAATTCAGTTCCACCCTGATAAGTAAGGAGAACGTTTTTATCTGAGTATCAAGCTGACTTGTCAATAATGTTTACTTTGCTGGTAATCTTATCATTGTAGTTGTATCGCGAAATGATACATTTTTTCTTATGGTTATGATGTACATACAGTAATTTTTAAAATGGAAGTTTTGGGGAAATATATAGTCGCATTTTTGTGAATCTTGCTGTTATTATTCATTCATATTTATACAGGATAGCTCCGTTAGTAAAAAACATACTGTTTCTATACTGGTATTAGCGAAGGTCCTGTAAACAGGTAGTTTATACGGTCGAACTCTCGCCTTGCTTAATTATCAATTGACCTGTCCTTAGACATTGTCAATACTTTTACTTAGGGGGTACTTAAGAATGCAAGAGTTTTCATAATTGCTGGTCATAGTGGCCCCCAGCCGATTGTTTTGTAAATAACTTTTTTAATATTAGGGGTATCGTTATGAAACTTTGTGAATTTTCTTAACTTTCTATTTTAGGGTTGCCAGCAGAAATTCAATTTCAATTTTAAGGTAATTCAAGGTCTTTCAAGGCCATTTTTTAGTAACTTCCAAGGTCATTTCCGGGAAAAAATCTAATAAACGATGCATTAGATACTAGTACATGTTTAACATCTTTTTTCAATCTCTATGAACCCTGCATTTTAAAGGATGTCTAACGAGTGACATTGCTTCCCTGTGTCTGCGGAAAAACGAAAAATGCAGTTATAGCCTCTTATTAGCATGCAACTTGAGGTAGCAATCCGTTAAACTTTGAATCAAAAATAGAAAATCATTTCTGCCTGACTAAAAAAAGAGATAACATTGCCTTATATTTATTTTCTAGATTCAAAATTATTTCATCAAAGTTTTTCAAAATTTTCTGCTTATCTTTCAGTAATCGACAGAGTCTTTAGCAGTCAGTCTAAAATCTTGGTTTTCATTAGCGGCCAGGGTCTCACTTAAAAGTATACTCTTTTACTCATTTTATTTTTATTCAAACTATATGATAAAAAGATTCTTGTTACAACTATTATTATCAAAGCAACTATGAAATACCAACACTACTGAAAAAAGTTGGTATTACGAGAATTTTTGAAAATTGTTAAACTTTTTAGGACAAAGCAATACACACCAGTCTTACTTGAAAATCTTACCTGAGGCTGACTATTCTATTTTTGGAGCCTTTTTGAATCTGAATTGTTCTTATTTTGTTCTTCACTTTAAGAACACAGTTTCAAATTTCAGCCTCATTTTGTTCTTATTTATGGCACTTCCAGCAAAATAGAAATCAATCTCGTTAAAAACAACTGGCAAAAAGCATGGTTGCTGTTCCGCAATGACCCATTCGCACATTTATTGAAGGTGAAAAAAAACCCCAATAAACCATCCACCAGTGAGAGAATTCACATCGTGATTTTATTATTTTATCTTATTTTGCAAGAACATTCAGGTTCAGACTGTTCCTAATTTTTGGAACGATGATTTGAGTCTCAGACTGTATTTTTGGCCAAATCTGAGGCTTGTGTTAATTGTTCTTCTTAAAAAAAGTGTGAACTACACAGAAAAAACATTTTATCCAAGTATAAATTATTATATGGTTAAAATGACAATTCTTACTGTAGCTTAAAGGAGTAGCTGAAAACAAATAACAGAAAAAAAATCTGTGGGAGAAAAATTTCCAAAATTTCAAGGTCATTAAATGACTTTTCAAGGTTTTCAAGGTCCCCTGGCAACCCTGTATTTAGAAACTTTTATTAAAAAAATGTCTGGAAAAAAATTTGCTCATCTTAAGCATTTGGGTTATTGCTTAAAACTGGCAGTACCAAAAAAATAGCATTTTTTTTCGTTTGAAGGCAAATCATACAATCATTGGAAGCGCATTTTCATGCTGAATTGATTTATGCAACTTATTTACTTGTAAACCTACCCATATTCAGCATTGTTCCTAATAATCCAATATCACAAATAAATTCAATAATGGCATACACAATGTACCTAATGACGTCTAACAAGAGAAATTAGGTCGAAATGTACAAAATAGATCAAGGTCCAACTGGTCCAAATTTCCACAAAAAATATTGAGTCGTTCAGATTTTATGGAGGGGAGGGGCCTAATGTTCTTTGTGAAATTACCCCCAATTCCATTGTAAATGTCAGGATTTTGTCAAATGATTAAATGCCATTCTGTTTTGATGTGCTGTAGCTATTGTTACATGCTAATTACAAGCTTTGGGACAATTAATGCTAACTTTTACACGATTTTTAACACAATCCTTATTGGATCTTTTGGTGCAACTTTGAATACCTGGGAGAACTATTTCTTAATTTTATTTTTACTAAACTAGCAATACAGTACAAACAGTAACAGAGCTTCAACAATTCACATCATCTCTCTTAAATATATAAATCATTAGTTTAAAACTAGAAACGTGCTTGCCACTAAACTGTCGCTGCTTTCGCAAGAATTTTCAACAAATCAGATGGCATGAAGGTTCGGTAAACTAATTTACCAACTAGCTTTTTAACTTGGATTTATCATTCAATGTATACATGATCAAAATTTTCAAAAGTATCCAAAATGTTTATCCTGACAGAGCTAAAATACAAAAGATTTTTCTTCACCTACCTTCATCTCCAACCTTTTGCCACTTCATTCTGCTGTAAGATATCCCTTTACATCGGTTATCAACGAAGTTGCAAGCTAATAAAGGAAGATGACATCTTTTTGTAATGACTTCAGCTTATTAAAATTTATGCTACATGCTTTGTTTTCCACCTTCTTCAACATTCATTTAGAAATTGTTTTGCCTATCTCTGTCTCAAAATCAAATCGTGTCTTGATTTTTTTATTCAGATACTTTCTTTATGATCACGTGTATTTCGTTTTGATGTTTTATGCAGTATAACTTCGAATGTCTTAATAATGGACAAGGAAAGGATAATGGCTGGTTTAGTGACCAGTACTCACTTGCTTTGATGCAAAGCTTTTTGATATCTGGAAACTTGATATGCAACATATTAATGCATTATATATATATATTAATGTTTTTTTAGGTGGCAGCAATGATCATGGTCTAAGTTCTGCAAACTCCCTCTTATCCCATCCCATAACACTTTCCCCCTAATTCTTCAAAATTCAAAAAGTATTTACATGCAATGTAGGAGGTGGGTTAGTGCTCGTGGAAGGCGATCCTGTTGATGTCGTTGCTGTTACTGTAGTCCGCGATGGTGCTAACGTTGCTGGTGACACTGTCGTTGGTGATGGTGATGGTGATGTTGTACCTGTTCAAAAAAGTGGAAAACAGTTACCAACTATTTAATAAGTAAGTGAGTACCGTAAATAACTGATTAAGCGCTCAGCATTTATTAAGCGCCCCACTCTAATAAGCGCCTAGGTAATTTCCACAAAGTTCAATAAGCGACCAGTATTTATTAAGCGTCCCCCTTGAATAAGCGCTTTTTCGGATTTGTACGGTAAGTGCGTAAGCAAGTAATTAACTGGGAGTTTTTAGACCTTGGGGTTCTATACGTAGCGGTTGGCTCTTCCACGCAAAGACTTGCAACTATTAGTTGACTTATCACCAGAGATGCGTAAAGCTCTAAATTGCCCGAACGCCACTGTGCAGTCAGTCGATGGCTCCTAATGGGCTGGTACACTGCTTTTAAAGCGTATCGGAATGGAGTATCGAGATACGACATGACTGGACTCGAACACCGGTCGCAGCGGTCGCACCTCAAAGGTACTAACCACTACACCATCGCTGCACGTTTTTGTTTTGGGGTTTGTGCCCGGGGGTATTTCCAAAATATCTTGTGGAATCTTTATAATTTTCGAAAGGAAGCAAAATTTAGAAAAACAAGGATCATATGGTTTATAACTGTAGCAGTGTTTTAAAATAAGCACTCAACATTTGCTTATGATCTATTTACAAGTCAAATTGATCTAAGCTTATTTATCTGAAATTTCACAAAAAATATTCCTAGCCTACGTTGCATTGACACCACATTCCATACACGCTTTTTTATATAAGAATGGGGTTTTTTAGTTTCATGATGAATGTTATTAACCTTTTAGTCAAAATCATCCTAAATATTCTTAAGACATTCTTAAGATCTTACCTAACTTTTCGTGCCCAGAAACAAAACAAAAAAAGAGGTAAAACAAATAACTTCGGTAATGGAGAGTCACGTGAGAGAATGTTAACATTGATAATTACAAAAATAACACCTCATATAAAACCAAATAAATTTTGAGCTCCCAAAACCTTAAGATGGAAATAGTGTTAAGACATTCTTAACTTTTTGGCCAATTTCATCTTGAACATTCTTATAAAGCGTATTATTATATAAACAAGAGCCAGTTGGCGCAAAACGGTAGCAGCAAATTTACTTGTCAAACAAACACTTTCAAAATGTTACTTTAAGTTCTAAAAGTTCTTTTACAGTGTTTTCTGAGGTATCTCAGTCACTGGTGGAAAACAGGCATAAAAGATACATTTGATGAAAATGGATTAGTGTAAATAGAGTCAAATCATAAAACACCAGCAAATCAATTTATCAAAAGACAAAAGAATTATACATGCGTGACCTGTGTAACGTATGTTTTTTTTAATAAGAATTTTTTTTTAATTTTTTTTCAATTTCCGCGCTTATAACGTAGGAAATTGTTTGGTTTACACATTCTATCTAAATAACTATCTCTGTCACAGTTTTTCGTCGTTTTCGGAAAGTCCGTTCGGATTTCGGATTGTTTGTCTATTCAGAATAGAATAGACCAAAGGAATAGGAATTTAGGACAGGTTTGACTAAAATTGGGCAATTTAGACAAGATGCTGATTTTGAATTTGACAGCCATTTTGTCAGATTCGACTAAAATTGGATGATTTCGATTTGGGCCAAATTTGGACCAAATTTCGAAAAATCTTCAATTTTCATGAATAAACATCATGCACAAGATATTAGCGAACTGTTTTTCTGGCCCCGAAACATCATAGTGAATTGCACAGCTGTCAAGATTAAGTTAAATAAATTAAAGAAGGGAGTAATTTGATGAATTCCAGACTATATCAAATTATTAGTCAGTGTACAAGTCATTCAGATATCTTGTAAATTAGCCTAAAGCAATTTTTTCAAGGGCTGATGCGGAAATTGGCCTAATGGCTTCTAGTTTTCATTTAAAAACACATTTCACCAGGGTAACCCCTTCAGCGTAAAGGCTGCTATCAACGGGGGCCCATAAGAGCTTATGTAGAAAAAAAGTCTGCTTATAATAATAAATTCATGAAACCAAAATCGAATTCCAACAAATAACTGCCTTTTTCAACTAGATCTTTGAAAGCCTTAATACACAAGCATAGTGTAATAACTAATGAACGAGGTAATAAGAAATTTTGAATTGATAAGTTTTACTAACAAAAAAGCAACATATCAAGTTTTTTCACAGGTAGCGTAATGAACTAAACTATTTTTATATAGGCCTATTTGATTAGAATTCATTCTTTCACGGATTAAGTTACAAAATATCATGGTTATGTCTCTCAAATAAAACGTAATCTACTTTTAAATGTTTAATATGTAAAAGCTTCCAAAATTCGAAGGCTGCGTTCCTTCATTAAAACTTACATTGCGTTATTGGTAGAGTTTCCCAGACTCTAAATCGCAGACTAATTGCCATTTCGGCCGGAGTATGAAGAGGAGGAGGAGGAGGCCACGGGTGTTTTAATACGGTATTCGCTATCGCTGCTACCGTAAAAAAAAGCGTGTATTATCAATTGCATAAGAAACAACAGAAACGATATTCCTTCAAACAAAAGAAAGGAAGAGTCAAAAGAATGGACAAAATGAAACAATAAAAGTATACCATTGATTTAATGCTGAAGAAATTTAGGGTAATATAGGGTAAGATGGGTCGACGAGGTAAGTCAGGTCATTATAACTTGAAGTGTAGATAGAGCCTTAGAGATAAGCCAAATTCACATGAATGACATTTTGTTAAATTTGCCTAGTAAATCTGACAACTAATTAAATAATTTCGTGTAACAGACTCATCGATTCCATAAATTTGGTTATTGACCAATTTTACCTTACCACAATAGAAGTTATTAATGTCTTCAATATCCCAAGAAGACATTCCGTCACGATTTCCAAGTGTGACAGTTTCTTGTCCTTCTTCTATGACATCTATGGTGTTCTTTCCATTTTTAGAGAAAGCCTTTCTCCCATAATGCATGACCGACCCATAGTCGTAAGGCTTTAATTAAAAACAAAACATTGAAGTAAAAAATTGAAATTATTGGATATCACAGTACTGATCCTTAATCCAAACGAAGCAAAGAAGTATTTGCCAGTTTGTTGCCGCTACTCGCTACTCAGTGGATACTCAAATCTGAAGAGAACTTTTTGTCATGGATTCCTTTAAATCCATGATCAGTAAATAGTCTGCAAAAACGTAGCTAGAGCTCAGTCAAAATTTGCGGAGCAAAGTTTAGTCCTCTAAAGTAGAAAAGAAAAGGGTGCGAGAAACCTAAAGATGAATTTCCACTTGCATAATTGTTTGCGTCCGAACGGATCAGATTGGAAAAAAATATTCTAGGGCATGCAGGAAGACATTATTTTAATCACGTGACTTGAAAAATTTTAAGTCCGTTCTATCAGTTCTTTTTCTTCTTTTCTACGGAAATAGTTGGATTTAAAAAGGAGTAGCCAATCACATTCGTTAGACTTTTTGCGAAAACTTTTACATAGATCAATCAACTCAGGCCATGCTCCAAGAAAAGTAACAGCAAAACTTAATTGGAAATTAAAATTAGAAAATTTCCGCTCCGTTCCAGTCTGTTTCGATCCGATCCGTACCAAGGCAAAAATTATGTAAGTAGAAATTCGGCTTAATCGTCACATAACACTGAAAAGAAGAGGCATACTGTTGAACTCCTTTACAATACGCATATGACTGGTGTAAATTGTAGGAGTATAAATGCTTTTGACTTCATTTAAATACTACTGTAGAACAAGGATATTGTTGTAAACATTTCATACCGTTTTTTCAGTTGAGTGATGCTGCGTGGCAATTTTTCTGAAATTTCCTTCTGTTCCTGAAACACAATAACCACAGATGAAGATGTAGATGCTAATTTAAAGGATCAACGTTCCTACTAAAATATATGAATAATGTATACGCAAATCCTTTACCGTAGTTCAACGCATAAATTAAAATCATCAATGAGATAATAAAATGTATAATAAAATGTAGGTTACACATAAAATGATTTGTTAAAATGTTATAAACATAGAATAAACATATTGTAGAAGAACATTAAGCTTTTCCATGGTTTATTAAATACAGATGATAATACAGCAAACGACAATTAGTGCACAGTTCAACACAAACAATAATAAATTAAGTATGAGCTAAACACTGATTTCGTATCTTGAATTGCGCGAAAATGAAATAAAGATACTTCGATCAAAGTTTGTAGGATTTGACACCAAGACCCACATACCTTGAAGCTTTTATGCAATCAAAATAGTAAAATAGTTTCAGGAAAAATTCATTGAATTGTAGATTTGATAAGGTTCAAGTACGTCAAATCATAGAAAACAGTATTGAACTGAATTTCTGCTCTAGAACTGAATGGCAAATATGCAACATAGAATATTGTAACATAAGTGACACAAGAAACCAGCAACAACATCGGAAATTATCTACTGTCTACCATTATAAATAGGAAGTGCTATGTCTACCATTATAAATAGGAAGTGCTATTTCTTTACGATGTTACCATTTCTTTGAATTTTGAAACTGTTGTTTTACAAACTTTTTAGCTTAACAACTTTTCAGAAAATCGTTATGCAATAGGGCATATGCCTTATAAAATACCTTTTTGTCTATATTTTGTGGATCCATTAAAAGTCCCTATAAAAAGTTCTTAAAGTTAAGCAAGATCTGTATTCAATGGCTACTAAGGTTTTTGAGGCATTGCATGCATATAATGAAGATTTACTATTTAGTATTTACTAAGAAATTATGTACATAACCAAAATATTACATCATGAGTATGCGTTACACAATAATACAATATTTAAATTGAAATATCTGTCGAAGGAAAAGAATTTTCAAAACCTTTAAGACTTTTAAACACCTTTATGATTTGTGTCTTCCCTCAAAATATCAGTGTTGACGCAGAAATCCCTTTGAAAGACCAGTGAGTTTGCTTATTTTTTGGTCATTGTTATTTGTTGTCACTTGTATGACCTGCCTAAATTTTTATAAGTGGTCTTTCTATTGTTAAATAGATAAATAGATAAATAGATAAATAGATAAATAGATAAATAGATAAATAGATAAATAGATAAATAGATAATAGATAAATAGTTAAATAGTTAAATAGTTAAATAGTTAAATAGTTAAATAGATAAACCAAATAAACCAAATAAAAAAGGAATGGATTTCTTTACAGTTGCAAAGTACTTAATTTGCTAGACACATGTAGAAATATGTAAGGGTATGTATGTAACAATGTAAATATGGACATATGTAACAAAACTTACTTTCTCTTATATTATTATAGTTAATTCTCACGTGTGTATCTCGATCCATTCTTGTATGTTCGTGGTTAAATCCTATGGCATGCATCATTTCATGAACGACAATGCCTAAATAAAAAGACAAGGGTATATCAGAACATTGCAATTTCCATGTCCAATGTAGTCCACTTATACTCTGTTAAGCTCTTGACTCATCAAACTTAGAAATGGGTCAAAAAATAGAAATTGATTCAGTATTTCCAAAATATTAACAGTTTTAAACAGAAGGTCCTAAGAACTATATTTGGTCTTGCTTTCTGTTGCTCTGTTAATAGGTATTTCTCGAACTTGATTTAAGGGCTTTATATTTCCAGAAGAATGTAGCAAAATATGCAAATCCAGACATAGGTGGTGAAAAACCAAGTTAACATGCTGTCTCAATAATTTGGTCAATTTAAATGACACAGAATATAAAATGTACTAAATACTCAATTCAGGGTTGTTGTAAGCAAGGAGCTACTTTGATTTGCTACCAAGCTGCAAGTGTAAGTTGAGAAAATTCCAAAGTACCATGGTCTTTTAAGTAAGAAGATGAAAGCAGTTTTATCCTGGCAGTTCATTATGAAGATTGAAAAAAGTCCTTAATTCAATCCACTTTCAATCTTTTAGTCCGTTCATACTTTTCCTGTTGCAACCTGCACCAATGCTAATTTTTTGCGGGGCTCTTTTTATATAACCGAGGTAACTCCAACATCTAAAAAAGGAATTAAAGAAAAGTTCAAAATCAAACTAACTGTACTTGTTATGTTCCAGAATATGATAAATCAGATCTTTGAATCAAAATGGCAAAATGTTAGTATAGGTCACAAAATACTGTATCATGCCTTGTTAAGAAAAAAATTTAAAAGAATTGTTCCTAGAAGATTTTTTAATCCACGTTTCTCAGCTCAAGATTTTCAAATTTCTTTTATGCGCGAAAATAATTTTAACCCGTTTATATTGTCAATATTGTTGAATTTTCACTGACATGTAGTTCCGCTACTTTTTTGATAGCATCTATGGAAATTATGATGTTGCATGTAAATATTTATTTTTCGAATTTCTCTTTTTCTACTTTTCCTTTTTCTACAAAAGTTACAACCCGCGAAGACCAAAAGATAAGGATTCCATCGACATGAAATTTATAAAAGTTAATTTGTTATTTACTTTAAAACTGTGGTGATAGTTTTTGAATCCAATATTTTGAAACACACTGTATAAACTAAACGCTTAATGGTGTAGTTATACAGTATGAGTCTCAAAAACTGTTACGAAAAATTCAAAATAAATTTCAAAATAAAATATCTGGTAAAAATTACTATCATAATCCAAATAATTGAAATATCTATAGAAAATTTTGCCAGCTTTTCAATGATACAAGAATTGCAAATTGGAAACTTGTCTGCCGACTGTAAGACGCAAATTCCTTCAGTTCAACAGAGTTTTAAGCTTTAATGGTCAATTAACACATCTTTTTTTAGGTGTATTAAAAAGACTATTAAAAAATGCATGCTTTTATTGTTTAACAGTCAGATGGATTTCAAATTAAAAATCAGTAAAAAAAACCCCGGAAACCAATAGTTCTCAAGTTATTTGTTATTAAGATTTCCATGGAATGGATAATCTTATTCATTTCGGCGGCGTATCTATTTCTCTATCTATCTATCTGGGTAATGCTCTAGCCTGTGATTTTCATATCTCCGCTGTTGTGATATGTAAAATGTTGACAGGCTAAAGCTGAACCGAAAGCATGTAAAAACAATATGGTGGCGCGTGGAAGGTCGTGCTTGTGGGTTGTGGGTGTTTTGTGCTTGGTACTTTTATCTGGAAATGTTGGAAAAGTTTACGTACAGATCGTTTCATAATTAAAGAACTGCATGTGACTTGTAAAGAGACAGGACTATCGTTTATATAACAAAATATACGTGATTTACAGTCGAATTTTGAGAATTTTATATACAGTTGTTGATAATAACAAGAAGGAATATCATAACATTGATATAACACTGTATGAAGACTCATTTATCTGATGCCGAATCTCAAGATTTGTATTTAATCGATGGTTATGAAATGTATACATTGACATATGAAACAAATAAATTGAGAAGACAAGATATTGAATGAAGATATCATGGATTAAGATATTTTCACAAGAGAATTTCCAGTCTTCTTACATGCTGCATGTATTGCTTGGCTGACAACAAAATATCTGTCAAAAGCCTCCAATACTGATTTTAATTATGTTGTGCAGTCTTTGAAAAAAGAAGCGATGTAATCTTGAAGAGAGTATGTGTCAGTATGATCCAGACATTTTTTAAACAGTAAATTGATATATGCACTTTGAAGCAGTTACGAGATGTCGATTGGTTTACAGTCTACAAAACAATAAACATTAACGAGACCATACCAAATTCATGAGATCATTTTTAATAACTGGTAATAGAAAATAAAATTATAAAATTATGTAAGTGACGTCTTTGCCCATGGCTGAATAAGTCATTTAAAAGCAAAATGAACAATGACGATGCAGTATATTAAGGAAAGTCAACAAGAGTAAAGGTCACACCTATCCTGCCTTATTCTGTTTCTAAACAAAGCAAACCTCTGTGGCTGTGTGAAAACTTCCACGGAAGAACATAATGATCAAAAAGTTATTACGTAATTGCCCAGTGAATTTGAAATTTTACTTCTGTTGACTATAATTGAATAGTTCTTGACGATTTTTTTTTTTATTTTTATGTAAATTAATCTATTTTACATTGTATATATTTACTCTGCACATTTGTTATTGTACTTAACAGGACTTTACATATATATATAGAGAGAGAGAGAGAGAGAGAGAGAAAGCAGCATGCATACATAATGAAGTGTATAATCCCTTAGAAAAAAGTTTATTTTTGACAATGAAAAGTAATCACAATAACATCTTTTATCAAATTAAAATTACAAGCATGTCATGCTTAAGTTACGGAAATCTTTCAACAACTTAGTTGTTTCTTGTTGTTTAAGTTAATTTAGAAAGCGTTTTCATATTTATGTTTCAATAATGTTGTTTTATTAAATTGTGTTAACTGACCATTAAAGCTTAACGCTCTGTTGAACCAAAGGAATTCTCGTTTTCCAGCCGGCAGACGTGTTTCAAATTCCTATACCCGGTGTACCAAAAAAAACGTACCTAAAATTGAAATTTTGACGTAGCTTTTTCTACTTACTCTTGAGACTTCAAACTTTCCAGAAATGATCAGTAGCCTATTATCGCCATTTCCTGAAAGTTTCATGGGTATATTATATTTACTTTTTGAGATATGGATATTTTACCAAAAAATATGAAAAACCAAATGTTTATAGAATTGACGTGAAAACGTCAAAACATTGGGATCCTAAATTAAAAGCTCGAGCGCCTAAGTCATCCTCAAGCCTGTTTTGTTTTGTTTTTATTTTTCCAAAAAGAAGCTCGTGCAGTGTCATTGTTATTTTAGATGACCATGCATTGTAAAACTGTTAACATAAACTCCACGGCGACCAGCAATTTAATATTGCAGAATTAAACTTTCAAAGTAAACAAAAAAATGGTTTTTCAATAAAGGATAAAGCGATTATCAAGCATTATGTTGAAAAAGGTTACACAGGGTACAAGATATGTGAAGAGAATCCAGAGAAAAGCTGGAAGTATGGCTCTGTAAAGATTAAGAAATTCAGTGCAGATGGTAGCATGGATCGAAGAAAAGGCTCTGGAAGACCAAAAACGGCAAGAACAGCTGAAAACAAAGCCTTGGTTGAAGAAATGGTATGCTCCCAAGAAGACAATCCCGGTACACACGTTACACCGAGGAATATTGCCAAAGAGCTCGAAATCTCGCATACTTTAGTCTGCCGAATTATCAAAGATGAAGGTTTTGGTCAATTCGAGAGTGATTTTCCTCAACAAGTGCCGTTAAACAGTCAAAATGATCAGGTTTATTGCAAAGGTAACATCTCTCAAGAGTTCTTAAACGAAACGATTCCTTGACGATTCATCTGAAAAGACCAATGGCCTCCCAAAAGCAAGAAAATCAAGTCAAGAAAATCAATTCAATATTGAAAGAATGTGCCACAAACGTTAAAGACATTCTGACGTGCTCGTGCAGTTAAAGAGTGTAATGGATCGTCCATAAAATTGATTTATTAGATTTCGCTAAGCGAAAGATATTGGTTTCGGCAGCGTTCTATCTATCTAATCTATGTACGGCAAAGGTTTTTTAGTATCACACTTACTAACTTAAAATTCTATTATTTCTATTCCTTTTTATCCTTGCTCTCATGACCATGATATGTTTTCGTACATTTCGTGAACTATAAAGTGTATTTACCACATAGTCACAAAAAAGGATCTTTCCCTAAAGGAAAAACAAAAGGAAGGGTTTCAATTACTTTTTTGATTCGAAGTACCACTGTGAAATTTAAATTAAGTAAACTTTAGTGACGCTTTTGATGTTGATATCCTTCGAGGATCAACTGCAGTGAAGAAGAAGCTTTACAAGCAGTTTTAACTTTTAGCTCTAGCTTCAAACCGTCTATTACAAACAAACTATTTGTTTGTTATTTGATTTGTTTATTTTGTTTGAGTATTTTGGATAGATTTTCGTTTTTTAAAATATTTTCGAACGAATCTCTTTTTTCTTATCTCTTTTGGCTCATATATTTCTTTTGTTTCAATTTGTGATGTGTTTATTAATAGGTTTATTAGTTAGGTTTACACAAAACTTTTTTATTTCTATGCTTACACTAGCAGATCTTTTTAACAAAATGCATCAGTAGTGCAACAGGGAGGTTACGCGGAAATACGAAAACACGTATCACTATGGAGACGGGTCTATTATAAATTCCGCTCTGAAACCCAATGAACCCTCAAATGTATTTAGAATGGGCGTTATTTATAGGTCGCTATTTTTAGAAAAACATAAGCAAAATCTTCGACCATCCGGTCGTCTTGTTCATGATTATTAATAGATTTCATTTATCAACTCAAGTTGTACTTAGTTACTTAGTTTTTGTTTTACATTTGGAAGTAGAAAACTAAATGTATCTCAATTTTTTATCCGTAAAAAAAACTGACGTCAATTCTATAAACAATTGATTTTTCATACTTTTTGGTAAAAAATCCATATCTCAAAAGTAAATATGATATACACATGAAACTCTCAGGGAAAGACAATAATAGGCTACCGATCATATCTAGAAAGTTTAACGTCTTAAGAGTAAGTAGAAAAAGCTACGTCAAAATTTCAATCTTAGGCACGTTTTTTTGATACACCCGGTATATTATTGAGAAGCTGGCAAATTTTCCTATCCAACGGTTTAAAAATTATTATCATAATCCAGTTATTTTAATTTCAAATTCAATTTGAATTTTGTGTGACAGTTTTCAAGATTCATACCGTATTATTTGATGTTTTAGTGCTCTTAGTAACTAACTTTTAAAAATGCATGTGTAAAGCTAATCAACCATTGCCAAAATGGAATCTTAAAGTGAATAGACCCTAAATGTATGGATGTTAATTAATGGAAAGCAAAAACAGTACATAGTACATATAGCAAAGCTAATAAAAGATTTATAAAGGATTTTATAAAAAGGTTTTTTCAAAAGTTTTTTACTGGCAGGCTAGAATGATCCCTTCAATATATAGACATCTTAAAATAATTGATATGCAAATCGTGGAATGTTAAACATCTTTAAAAAATTTGACAAAGACTTTGGATTTGAAGATGCTGGTTTTAAAATTTTAGTGACCCCATTAAAGAGATTCAATTGTATATGGGTTTTCTGTATTTTCTTTCTCGTTCAGACCAACGTTTAAGAAACTCTCTTTATGACTTTACCCTTTATCACGAATGAACTCCACATAATGTTTTTCATTGGTTCGTGGTATGAACTGTGGTCCACTGCTGCATACTGCTGCATTGAAATAATCAATTGTTTCTTTTATGGTATTTTCTGCGTTTGGAAACATTTTAACTGAAAAATGAAACAATTGAATGTAAGTAGGTAATTGACAAACCCTCTATATATATATTGTTATTTATCACGAGTTTTGCAACACTGCCGTCTCTACTAAACATCAGGATTTAAAAATTTGATATTTAGTTTAGATTTATTTTCATGATGTGTTATGGAGGTCATTTGTGAATTGACTTCCATATTATTTTAAAAGTTTCCAGCTCTACTTTATACCTAGGTTATCAGCTGTACCACTCATGGTAGGATTGTCAACATTTGGAATCTACCATGAGGACATCGGTAGTGAGGTGTGCCCTTACTCTTAATTGCCATAGAATAATACAAACCATGTGATGGTAAAAACAGCCTATTGCTAAGAATGGAAACCTTAAACCTCAAAACTATCGATAACCAAAAAGGTATATGTTTATAAAACAGTGATGATAAGGAACATTCATATACAATAAAAAGATAGAATAACATTGATGAAGTTTTCTTTGTACCATCCGTTTCGTACCTTTTGGTGGCCATATACAAATTCACAAATGTTACAAATTTGAATTTTCTCGATATATATAGTATCCAATATATTATTTGTGATAACAGCGTTACAAAAAGTAAATCGTATCTAATGACATTGACAGGAATAACCGTGTTTCTCTTGATCAGCTAAACATGAAAATCCAAAGCTTATAAGATTCTCATAAATGAAGACAGTGATGAAAAGACACTTGAGGTTTTTGAAGTGGAGATACCTGATGATATTTCCGGTGAGACAAAACGAGTATGAGAATGCTCTGCGGAGAAGTTACTTATTTATTTAGAGCAATGCTCATATTTATTTATTTATTTGTTTATTTTTGTAGTGAATCAAAAATTGCCACTGCTGTGAATAACACAACCATTGCTTAGTCCTATATGCTGAAACATAAAGAATCTGTAATACCTTGTCTTAATGGCAGTTAAAATTCATGTATGTTCTAACTGCCTAACATTGGAGGAAAATTCACTGTTATATAAATTTATAGGGATAAATTTGTTAATTTTACTAGCTTTTGATTTGAAATGTTTGGGTTCTATTTCACGTTTTACCAAATTGTTAAATAAAGTCAAAATTATTATAAAAATGAGAACGAAGCAAGGCAACAAGCATCGGCTTGTATTGCTTGAAAATTGAATATAAAGCTGAATAGGATTACCTCTTGTTTTATGTGCGGAACTACCTAAATACTTACAATCTTCATGGATCTTATATGGTATAGGATGTCGGTTACCAATTTTGGGCCATTTTCGGACATTTCTGTGTAAAGCACGTTTTTCGTTTCCATCGTCGTCCCACATAATGTCATCAGTCAGTCCTATGGAACGTTGAAGGAATTTTGAATCATGTAAGTTTCGGCTCATTAGCGGGATTCGGAAAAATCATGTTTCGTTTACACGAAACTATTTTTCTATAGATTTGTAGGGAATTATATACAACTTAGTAGAGTTGTTCGTGAACTTTTCCCTACAAAGTCATTAGAAACTTCACATCAACGCCTGAAACAAGCGTGCAAAGTAATGATGCTTCTTTTAATACAGCAAAAGACTTTAAATATCTGAAGTACCGTTTTAGTAGAACAGTTTTAAAAAAATTCTCACAAGTAATTGATTTTTTTCGTGTAACAGGCTCGTCGAGTTTACGAATCTCCCTTATGTGAAAAAATTGTTTAGGTATGATTCTTAGCACATTTTCACGCTAACAATCACGATGCAAGTTTTAAAAATAACCATTGTCATTTTCAATTCAATGAATATGAATTATACCATTTCAAAAATGAAGAAATCAAGCTTCACTTTTGACGTCTATCTTTTAGCTCAACATTTGTCTCCCTATATAGAGGTCCGTCTCAGACTCCGTTGAGCAATAAGAGAACGCTTTGGCGCAACTCCTATATATATATATTAGTGATATTTACAGGCGGTGAATCGGAAGAGAATGGGAATATGAAATAACCTCGATGGATTTTAATTTGGAAAATTAATTAGGAATAACATAGCTGTTTGTGAAAATTGGTAAAATTAATCCTAAATTTCCATCCCAAAAAAGCCCATGTTTTATTGAAATTTAACAAAATATAATTTTTTTTAAAATAAGCATACATGGTATATAAAAGACAGGTTTTAGTCATAGTATTACCAATTTCAATTAAATTCAAGCAATTGCAAACAATTATAGTTATAAATCTCTTGGATAAAACGTCCTTGCTTTTCAAAGAGCTTTCAATCGCCATTCACTTTAGAAAAAAGACCTGAATAACCTATTAGTGGCACAAATGATCGCAAAATTGTAATTCAAGGTTACCTTCACGTTCGGCTATTTCTGACACATCAGGAACTAAAACACAGAATGGACATCAAAGGTTAACGATGGTTTCTCTAAATCCATACTACTCTAAGCGGCAGCTATACAAGATCACTGATATATTTAACATTAGACAATGCTCAAAGTATTTCAAAAGTTGATGAAAATTTTGGTTTTATTAAAAAGATTACTTAAGAAAATATAGAACAAATATGTATATATAAATATTAAACAAGAGGCCCTGAGGCCTGAAGGTCAGCGCGTTCAGGAAAGTTGAAGAGTGATGGTCTGTAAAGCAAAATCGAAAACCTTTTTGCTCACCAGGAAGCTCGAAATAGGAATTTTTGAGATGCAACTAGTGTGACAGTGAATAGGAAACCCCAGTTCAAATGTGAAACATATATTGAGTTCATAAAGCAATATATATCATTGTAGTAAAATTTAATTCAAAACAATCATAGATATTAAATATACAACACATTCACTCAAATACTTATGAATGCACCATTAATGTCTACACATAAAACTAATAGAAACAGCAGGACATGAGGCCTGAAAGTTAGTGATTTCAGCAAAGTTGAAAAATGTTGGACTGTGAAGCAAAATTGAAAAACACCTTTGCAGCAGGAAGGTCAAAATAGTGGCAGCGATTCAGAGAATAACACATTCCAGTTGAAAAAGCAGACAGGTACCCTCTCAAAATTGATTGCATATACCAGCATCATTACAACAAAACTTAATTCAATAAAGTATTTATCAAAGAAATTAAAGATGCATTCACTCAAATATTTATTAATGTCTTATTTGTATATACCTGAATATGCAAATTTAAGTTTACATAAAAAAGACTTAAAAAAAAAAAAATAAAAAATAAAAAAGTAACTTATAAGAAAACTTTTCCAAACAAAATATGCTTTTTTCTCAATTGAAGTGAATACAAATCTGATTTCGATTAAAAAAAGTTTGTATTAAAGTCAAAAAAAGTTACTAAGCTGTTTTTGAGTGCATTTACTTCAAAAGACTTTATGCAGACCTTGTGTTACATATGATCACAAAAAGTTCAAAAGTAAACCTGTCCCTATGCAGATGGTTCCGAAAAGGAATGAGTATAGATCATTAAAAATTTTTGACAGTATTATAAAATACTATGCTCGTGTGCGTGATAATGTGTCTTTCACACATTTTTGTTGTACTTCATTGAAAATAAAAAATAAGCAAAACAACTGCTTATTATTTGAGATTAATAAAATAAGAGATCACTGGCCAAGCAGAGATATAGAAATAAAACATAAAAAACAACAACAAATTCGCAAAAGCTTTCGATTTAAAAAAATGAAAAAATGAAATTTATCTACGGTGGATAATAATTGCCCCGCAAGGGGCTCTGTAGCTTCACGACCTAGGCGAAGTGTTGGCAAATTTTCTCCTTTTTTTTTTTATCAAGACGATCCGTTTTCGGAAAATCAGTGCTGAACAAAATGCATAAAAGATGCATAAAAGGGTATTTTTAATATTATTTCATCAAATTCTTATTCTTTTATAACCATTTACTACTTTTGGAAGTTATTTTGGAGGTCTTATATTTCCATTTCAATCTTTAAAAAGTTTTATTAACTAGTCCTTAAAATATTAACGTACGACGCGTGAACCGATTTCGTTATGTTTTGTAGAAGTTGTACAAGAGCTTTGTAAAAACTTTAAAGAAGAATTTTAAGAATGTTTTCTTGTTTATACCTAATGTTAATCGTTAGAAGACTTCTTAGAGAGGAAATGATTGTGTTTTGGGGAAATATGCTAGAGAAAAAAGAAAATGAAGGTTTCATAACAAGTAAAATTATCCTATGATGAAAAAACTTTCAGCATCATCAACACTACAAGATGCATCGCATTATCAAAATTACTGGAGAAATATGTAATCAATACATGCACAAAATTTTCTAATTAATGCATGAAACGTGCTCAACTCAATCAAAAGAAAGTTTTATCGACTTATGAAAGAACTGACGCAAAACTTATAAAGAGAATGTTTTGTTGCTTTTTGCACATATTGACAACGCTACCAACATTAACTAAGAATATGTGCATAATGCTTGGTGATAGAGCATTGGTATTCGTATCAACTGTCTTCAAAAGAGCACTGACATTTTGAAGATATTGAAAAAACGTAGACAACTGGAACTGCCAAAGAAGGACAAATTTCTAAAATTTGGAAATGAATTGAATGTAGACTGTGTCTACATACTGAAACATCGTGTGCAATACAATGCAAAGTTTTTTTCTGGCTATGAAATGTGGATAAGTTATAGTAAATTGAAAAGTGGTTGCGATAAAGAGTGCGTTTACATGAGAGCCGTCCTGAACTCAAACCGGTTTGAAATTTCAAGCCTCCAGTTACGAGTTTAGCTACGGGTTCTTATTTCAGTACTGTTCCTGGTCACACCTTCAGTGATGTTTACATGCTAACGACCGTACTGAAATTGTACCCGTGATGGTTTCAAACCTCAAATATTTATTATACCACGGGAGTTAATACTGCAATCTGATTGGCTTAACACTAGCATAATATTTTTGAATATAAGGTGCATTACAATGGCCTCGTCCAATGGCCTCGTCCAATATTGTTTTCACGCACGCCCAATATTTTGCATAGTGGATTCGATCTCGTCCAATAACTGTTTAATATATATAGGTTTGAAATTTCGATATGGCTTGGAAAGGTGTGAAAGTTTTCACATTTCATTGTTTTATCATAAAATGTGTTAACAAGCTTGCCCATACTAATTACATTTTGCTGATACATAATGAAATAAAAATGTAGAATGTGCTAAATTTATTCCATCGTGTATAGAAAATTTTTCTACCCGTATTGAAATCTCAAACCGTTCAGTATGGCTCTCGTGTAAAAACACACCCGTAGAGAGAGCTAGAAATTAGTAAATCTATTGTTTCGATTTTTACTCTATAAAACTCGCCAAAGGCCGTATCGAAATTTCTCATGTAAACAGAAGGCCCAATTTCAAACAGCTTAAAATTTCAAACCGGTTTGAGTTCACTACGGCTCTCATGTAAACGCACTCTAAGTTAATTAAAGGTTTCATTTTTTTGTTCATAATGTATTATTGACGAGCTTCAACTGGTGAAATGTAAGTTTGCTGATTTTAGTAGATTTATATATATATAATATTGTATGCTTGTTACCACATTCGCAATTTGCTCCCAATTTGTGCCGATTTTTTAAAGAGTGCTCAAAGAAGAAATGGAAAGTGTTTCGAATTTTTCAGTCACTTTTTCTAACTTAGCCATAAATAGGCATATAACTTCAATTTTTAGACATGTTTGACCTTATCATTTGGTTGTAATAGATCTGAATAGTGTTGAGGCATACAATTGTCGTCAATCTATTTTACCTTTTTTCAAGTGATATTGGTTCACTTCTACCAAATATTATATTTTAAATTTATTATGGCTGAAGAGGAAATTATTCAAGCCATCAGAGGCGTCTAGTTACTATTTAAAACACACTGCAATCGTCAAAATCCTTTGATAAATGAAACAAAAGAGCTCTATTGTCTAATTCATGGAAATTATGATTTTTTGGAGACAGACTGAAGCTTGAGGCGGGGCATTTTAGCTTTAGCTACTAACTAGTTTTTTACAAACATGAAAACATAAAAGATTATACAAAACATGAGTGACAAGACAAAACTATGAAAGAAATAAGAAATAGACTTAGCTATAATGATTTCATAGGGAATTTGTTCATTAAAATACTGAATAAATAGACATTTTGGATTTCAAGTGATACTTAGGGTTTGTAAACATTATGTGTCCATTGCTTGACAATAAGTGCATTACATTACAACTAACACAGAGTATTGTTGATTAATTCAATTTTAAGTAGCACACAAATACACCTTCACAGGGGTAACTATAAAATGTCCTGTATACACTTTGGAGATGTTGTCTATTTGGGTAACTATAGATTTCTACACACACACAAACACACACATTGAAAACTCTTCTAAGTTGACGGATGTAACTATACATAACAGATCACAAAAAATAACATCAACATTATGTAGGAATGCATAATGCATCATAGCATAGACCCTTGCTTGGCTTGGAGGTATCAGAGCTCTCGTATCTCCTGACCAATTTAATAACACAAAATCAGCACTAAGTAGCTGGCAAGTAAACTCAGCAGTATATAATCACAGTATCACTTATAACGATCAATATTGAGAATTGCATTGCTACCCTGATAAGCATTATAAATCTGTGTTTCCAGAAACGTAAACTCCTCCTTATTTTTATAGAGGTCGCACTCACCTTGATAAAGTAGTTGTAATTATCAATCAATAAACAATTCTTAATTAAGCCACAATCAACAAATAGCCTCTATTCCAGCCTTAAAATTAAGGCTTGTGTTTTTAGTGGTATCAGCCTACAACTGGGGACAAAAATTTATGGACATACAGACGGATGGACGGACGGACGAACACAAATGCTAATGAAAGATCAGCTGCCGCCGTGCTGACCAATAACTGTAGCTAATGCCTCAGTTAAGACTGATAAATAATATTTGGTAACATTTAACAACAGATACTAACATTTCGAGTCATCATTTTCGTAATCTTCTACCAGTGTGTTCAAGTCGTTTTCTAGCTCTTCAACGAAACTTACGATTGTATCTAAAAGAAAAATGCAATTCAAAGAAAATAAGTTAATTGCTGAAAGGGGCTAAACAATTTCTATCAGAAGCCCATGGAAAACATCCTCCGAAAACAAAGAAGCATTTCCCAATTTCACAAAGCATAAATCCCTGGTAAATATGTGACATAAAAGTGGCTGAACAACAATATTTGAAGATGCTAAATTCAACTTTACATGCACATGTGCATCAATACCCAAGTGAATCGCAGGACACTTATTATGCGAGTCATTTTAGGCAATAGTTATGCAGGCAATAGTAATGCAATACTAAGGTCTAGATTTTACTCACCTGTATCATGTCCACTGATTGCTTTAAACGAACCAACATGAAGAGATGACATCATACAGCATACCATAAATAACCATGACAACATCGCAGCCATTACATCCAAGTTTTATTTCTCTAACCTGAAAGAATGTCATAATGTAAGACAGCTTATATAGAAATAATAGATTGAACCTTCATTTAATTTAAATAAGGGTTTATTGAAAATGTAGTTGCTTAGTTAATTTAATTCCGAAAGATTGCAATACTTTGTCGTGAACTTTTGAAATTATTAGGAATTAATAGGAATTTTGCAAAAAAAAAGTTAGAAGTATTCTCTTTGATTAGTTTTAATTATAAGTTGTGAAAAAATGATACCACAACAACAAAATAAGGTTTGCTTAGTAATCGACGTGTAGTGCAGGCCTTCAAAATAAAAAGCTGTTAATACAAAATAGGATGGGGCTAATTTTTTTTTAATACATCAAAGTACTAAAATACATAATATACGAGAACATACATTAACTAAACTTTATAAGCGTTGTATAGCCAAATACCGAGTAGGCACAAAGACGTTCTATCAACGTTATTTCGACGTCGTGTTTAATCATCGCTTGACGGTTGTTTCATGGCCGAAATGGAAACAGCAAAACGAAGTCGGATTTTGGCGTCAAAATGACGATTAACAAAAAATAAAATACGTTGAACAGACGTTGTATCTTCAAATAACCATCAACGACAATGTGTAATGACAATAAAAAGCGCCTGCCGTTTTTATATATTTTATTTGTATATTTATGATCACCGATGTATCATCTACTCAGTTTCCCCTAACTGGTATGTCTAGACACGCCGCTGTGAAACATGCACTGATCTTACACACGAGTTTTAAGAGTGATAACCTCTACACTGCTGCGCCACATTAGATTTTTAAGTATTTGAGTAATATTAAAATCACTGACTTAAATTTACAGTAGATTAAGATGAAAAAGAACAAAATGTGAACACTGGCGGTAAGTCAACTAATAGTTGCAAGTCGGCGAGTGGAAGAACCAACCATTACGGATGGAAGCCCAAGGACTGAAAACTCCTGTTACTTACTTACTTATACTTACTTACAAATGGCGAAATGAAAAAAAGAAATGCAATATACTTTTTGCTTCCCTATTAAAACATCATTGCCCCCGCAGCGAGCGTAAGCGAGCGAGGAGGCATAGTAGTAGGCATAGTCAGTTTTCGATTTTGTTCATCATCATCTTCCAACTTTTCGTGTTGCTGTTACACGGTGGTATACAATTATTAGCTGCCTTTTTTCCCGTTTCGAAGCTTGATACTGTAATAGTTGGGAGACAGAATGTTTTTTCGTATCTTTTTCTCATTTGTTATTATATTATACTATGTTATTTAGGAAGGTCGTATACTAAAATTGCTTAGACATTTTTCATATTAGCTACTTTTGTGATGTTTTAGTGAAGGGAACGACAAGGACTTTGAAGCACAGCTTGAAATCTGAAATTGAGCCAACCATGCATTTTATTTTTGTATATATGATGTTCTAGCTCTAATTCTTGGCTATTTTTTATTTTGAATCAAAGCTTGAAACGCTTGATATGATTTCTAGTGGATTTTTCGCTTTAATTTTTTTTTCTCGAAAAGGTTTGTTTTTTTTTCTTTGCGCTCTTACATTACATAATTTCTTTAACAAATCTGATTTTGATTATAAAATTTGTATCCATGGTTATAGTCACACATTTCTTTTGTTTGTAGCAATACTTTCTGATATTACTTGTTAAGCCTTATTTACACTTTTTAAAAGGTATATTAGCATTAGTGTGACTTAGGCCTAAGAGATAACAAAAAGTAACAAAGTTCTATGCAGATTTGCGTCAGTTGCGTAAGTAGATCTATTTAGTTTGCATATTCCAAGTTAGTGTAGCCACCGCTACACTATGCCACATGGTTACACTTTTCATTGAATAATTCGTTGTATTGTAAAACTTAAATATTTACACTTAAATATGTGATCTTCGGTACGCTCTTTCTTCACTGCATACAGACACTTTGATCACGATTGTATTTGAAATATTGTGTATCCATATATAAAAGATTGGCTTTGTCTAAAGTATGCCACTTATCAGGCCCAAAATCAACCAAAAACATTTTTACAAAAATCCTTAAATTACAAAATGTTTGGGCGGGAAGTTTTCTTTTTTAATGTATAGCTTGCTGTGTGTACAAATTGGAAAGCTTGAGCGCGGGGGCATTTTTAGCTAAAGCTACATGCTAGTTTTAAAACTTTGTTTAAACGTCAAAAGAACGTCAAAATTGAATGTAAGTAAATAATTGATTTTAATAGCATAAATACAAAATTATAGTGTATACCACTCTATTCACGATATCAACTTCTGACCTTTGTAGGATTATAAAATGGTTTTATCAAGTTGCAATTAGTTGCAAGCAACCCTTTACATTTTCTTGACGTTGGTTAATGATCGGTTTTGGTTGCAATATTAGAACAACCGTAAAGCAACGTTGGATTAACCTTGTGATTCAACTGGCTATTGTAAAGTTAAATCTGTTGGAATATTTCTCAATCCAAATTATCACGCTAAGCAAAACTTCATGGTTGGAACAACATTTGGACGTCAAAAATACGGTTAGCGCAAACACACATACAATCAATGACAGGAATTTTATCCTGTTGCCAATTACCAATAAACAGAAATTAATACTCCATTAAAATGGTAAGGCGTTCTTGTAAATAAATAAGTAGACAAATTCAACACCTTTCCTTTATAACTGCAATAACTGACGGTTCTCTTCGAATAAAGCTGATTAATTAAAGTGGTCTAAAAAAGTTGTTTCGACTTGCCCCTCAAGTAAAAGATGCTATAAAGCCTTATATCATATCAATGGTTTGAACATAAACGTGTAACTGCAGAACATAACAGAAAGTCCAAATGTTATTTTAAAAGTCCCACTGAAGATTAGCAGTAGCTATAGAAACCATTTTGTGAAGGCGTAGTTGCATAAGTATAGATGGATTGCAGTTTTCTTTACATCTAAAATTAAGCTCATTCTCACCGTTATAAAATTTATAAGATTATAAGACCTCCTACTGCTAAATTAGGAACTACGTGCTCTGTGCTTCGATATGTGCCCACACAAAAAAATACCTAGAGGATTATAGCTTTAATTCGTCCATTTAAAGTCCACAGTTTCAACCCACATTTTCTTTTAAAATTCTTTAAACTAAATCGATATTATTTATGGACCAGTTCTTCTTCGTATTAACTTTCTAATATATTTTCAAGAAGGCATTGAAAATTCTGAACAGAAACATCAATCGTCTTGCAATAGTTTTATATACGCTGCTGGCCAAATTTTATCTTATCAGAGAAATAATGCTTGGTCTTCACTAAGCAATTAACTCAGTCACATTACAGCAACTGAAAGTTTCACATAAGCATTTTTCTAAATCAAAACCTAAAAGTTGTGTTATCAAAAGAATACCTTTGAAATTGTTTAATCCATTTTGTGCTTTCGTTTCTTGCTCGAAAATTTAAGAACTTAACTTAAAAACTAATTCTTTTAGTGACATTTTTATGCAAACGAGAATTAAGATTAATGACGTATTTATGGAGGCCGAAAAATAACTTCAAAATAAATAAATGTGAAACGATCCATAAATACGTCATTATAACTTAAAAACTAATAAATCTTTATAGAGTAATCGTCACCCAGTCAGCAACTTACTGTAGCTCTGACGAAACTGAGAATTTCAAAGTCCCACATCTCTGACTTCTGTCAAAATCTTTTTTCCTTTCCACTTTCGTTTGTTACTCATTGCATATTATTTATTACTTATCTAATATTCTGTTGGAAAAGCAACGGTAGCCGATAAAAATAAAAAATAACAGATCATTGTAATCAATTTTTGATTAATACTATTTGAAAGAAAAAAGTTGGAATAATGGAGTTGAAACGATATTAAAGGGATTCTTGCATCCAAAATGATATTTTGAGAGATGGTAGAACTCAGAAGTCTTTTTATGAAGTCTTTTTACAGTTTTTGTTTAGATGTTATACTAATTGTATTCTCAGGAGTTATTAAGATGAGGAGTATTGATCTCCGACTGTTGAGTAAATTGCAAATTGGTCAGCAGCAAAGGGGAAATTCGGGTTTAAACACCTGATTAAGTCGTATAGGTCAAAATAAATAAATTAATAAATAAACACTGCAATTCAAAATAATTAGTCGAAAACGTCAACGCCCAGAGTGATGGTGTTGATGTAATTATTCTTACGAGGTTGGTGACATACGGGCGTTTAAATACAGGCGTTTAAGGATTATGTAAAATGTATTGATACAAAAAGAAATAATCTTTCATTGTAAAGAGAATATGTATTATAACTTCGTGCCAGCAATTTTATCGAATCTCAAAGTACAGTTGACAATATTCAATCTTTCGTAATAAAATTTCGTAATAAAATCCTTGGTTTTGAAAAAACGAGGCATGACGTATCATATCCTAAACATCCTAGTCCAAGCCAATAAAGTTTTCAGCAGAAATTATTAACTTACCAATTCAAAAGATAAACCATGGAAGTGACGTTCAACTGATCGTGAAGATGGAGATTGTGATTTTTACAATGCCTTCTATGATATTAGTAATGTATTAAACATATGACCTATGACTTTATTTTTTCTATGAATACGGCTTTAGTTTTTTCTTTTAATATGTTTGATATGCACCAACAGATGCCAATAGCTGGCATTAGGTTGTTTAATCTTCTGCATTGAAACTATAAACGGTTTATACTTTGCTATTTTAGAACTTGTTCTGTAATAAATAAATACGGCGTTTAGTAAAACTTTTATTTTCTTCAATTGGTTACCTTATTAACTTCGCGCGCTAGCGGGGGAGTTATCGAATTCGTCGTGGTTTGTCTTTTGCGTGTCGTACGTTTGACGATTCTCCCTCATAATATTATGATACTATCTATTTCCGTAAGGTTCTCCATCATCTATTTCAGTTCGGATTTCGGATCATTTGTTTATTCAGAATAGATAATGACAGACCAACGTTCTATGCTAAACATAATGCATAAAAGGCCACTTTTAATATTATTTCATCAAGTTCTTGTTATTTTATGACTTTTTACTACTTTTGGAAGTTATTTTGGACGTTTCAAATTTCAATCTTTAACGGTTTTATTAACAAGTCCTGAAAGTCGTGAATTATGTTGCCAACGGATTTCGTTTGTTTTGTACATGGAAATACAAAAAGAGACATTTAAAGATGTCGAAAAAGAGTAAACAACTGGGACTGCCATAGCCAAGGACAAATTTCTAAAATTTAGGAATGAGTTGATCCAGACCGTCTACATACTGATGCAAATTGAAAGTACAAATGTATGAAATGTATGTATGTGCAAGATGTATGTTGATGAACGGTTATGTCTAATGCAATGCAAAGTTTTTTTGGCTGCGAAATAAATGTTAAATGTAAGAATTTCATAGGGATTATGATTATGAGATTTTTTATGCCCATGATGACTAACTTTCATAGTTGCAAAACCATTATGACTAATTCGTGTTCGCGGACGACGAATAATCTGAGTAGCAGTGCCTTTCTGTGTGAAAAACCCACATCTGTGTGGAATTGGAAATAAATAAATAACAGTCAGAAAACATGTAACGTGTAAACTGGACTGTCATTTTAAGGTGTAAACAGAGCTTTAATTGCCCCCGCAGCGAGCGTAAGCAAGCGAGGAGGCATAGTAGTTTCATGAGATAGGCGAAAGTCAGTTTCCGATTTTGTTCATCATCATCTTCCAACTTTCGTGTTGACGTTACACGGTGGTATACAATTATTAGCTGACTTTGCTTTTCTCCCGTTTAAAAGCATGGTACTGTCTTCTTTCTTACAATAACAAGGAAATTTCTTAATACAAATGTCAGTGATATCAATTTTAATTATCTTTCTGTTTTCTTCAAGTTTTTCTTTCAAGACTTCCGCGATTTTCTTGTCATCTGTGATTGCCTTGTGCTTGGTCGGAACTGCCACAAGCCAATTCCTCTTTTTCTTTTCTTCTATATATTAATAGCCGATTCTCCGTCTGTCTGTCTGTTTGTTTGTTTGTTTGTTTGTAAGTCACGCAAAATGGTAGATTAAGTTGTGAGCGAAATTATTTCTTTTTTTGTGTGCGACGTGAGTTCGAAGCAAATACATTGCAACCCCAATCGAACGTGACTTTTTTTGGCTGATGAACTAATAGGAATAACGTTTTGTTTTTATCATTATTGTTAGTTTTATATTCCACGTTGACTTGGCTTTGAAAACAGTACATCAACTAAATACAAAGAAACTAACTGATTAAACATTTTGGACAAAAAGCAGCAGTGGCAGAACGTGGCAGCATATGTTCGGTTTGCCACTGACTCTTGCCTGACTGTCTGAGACGGGTGAACTTTTTTTTTTGAGCAATCAAAATGTTTAAAAACCGATAGGTAAAAAAAGAGTATCATATCAAAAGAAAATGTTTTTGTTTTTTTGCTTTTCTTTTAATAATTTAATTTGTTCTTTTAATTGTTAAGCGTTCTAATCGAACGTTTTTTTATTCTATTTATTCATTTAGCACGTGCCTTTTTTCTCTCCTCCGTGTGAACTTTTTAAGAAGAGAAACCATTTTCCCCCTTACGTTTGATAGCATCCATGTTAGAGCGCGTAACTTTTTTAAAACAAAAGTTAATAAAAAGTTGAAGTTTTCTCTCTATATGTTTTGAGTGTATTGTTACACTGATAAAAGATTGGTTTTACGAGAGGTTGTGACTTCGAATCTGCTCCTGGTTGTACGAGCCGTTTATAAGGAAATTTGACGTTTATTGATACAGTGATACAGAGCAGGTGGACATGGGCGGCGAGCGACGCCGCCTTGGCGGCTAGTTTAAAATTATTTCTGAAAACATTTTTAGATATTCATTATCGGAAAAATATATACCCCAAGTGAAAATAATTTAATAAGCGCCTCCCTCGAATAAGCGCCCCCTCTAAAGGTCGAAAAATTAAATAAGCGTAAATAAGCGAGTCTTTATAGTATGCCAGTAGAGGGCGTTTTGCACATATTAAAATCTACTTTTATTATTGTTTATTATTTATTTGGTATTGTTTTACGTGGCTAGCCTCACTCAGTTACTATTGCACCTGCTTTCCAGGAGGGGCCACGGCTTAGGTTGGAGGCTCCGAAGTATTTGACACTCTCGTGAGTGACACAAACCCAATGAAGGGCCTGTGCTCTTCTGGATGACCTCCTGCAACACCCAATGTATCATCTACCCAATTTCCCTAACATGGCATGGGTCGACCCGGCGCTATGGTACATTCACTTGCGCATGGTGAATCGCCGCCAAGGGGAATTGAACCCCGATCTCTCGCATGAAATACGAGAGTGATAACCACTATACTACGGCGCCATATATGCAAGTGTCACACACCAAAGTAATTGGCTGGCGCATTTGTGAATCAGACTTTGTTGAACAAGTATCTAGTTTGATGGAACTAGTCACAAGTTTGATTCATTGAACTTTACACCGGAAATCTCATCATGGAATGTGAGGAATTCCCAGTGCGGACATTTATTAAATTTGTTTCTATAGAAGTATACACCCCCCATTTCAATAAAAATGCTCTTCATCGCAGTGACTTTTTAACAATTTGAACGCAGCAAAGTGTAATCGTGTCATCACTCAATGACAAACCATTTTGTCGCGACAACCAGCATCATACATACTGATGTGTAAATGTGATGATATTTCTTTTGGAAATAAAATGTTAAATAATTCAGAAAAAAGAAAAGATCCAATGGAAATTCTATCAATGAAACATAAAGCGAACGGTTCGGTAATGAAATTAGACATGCGATGTGTTGCAGCGTTTCAGCGATCAACAACTTAATTCCAAGCATCCTTCACTCTACTATGGATGTTTAGACATAGTCAGGGTAATTTATCTTCGATAGTCTGTCAGCTATCAAATTGCATGTTGGCTAATTGAATAGACCTTTCCTGATAAGTATAGAAATACAAAAAGAGGGTAAGGGTTTTTTCTCTCTTCATATTTCTTTGCTAATACACTTTAAGGTCCGTTTCCACTTAAAAAAAAAAATGAGCGAAATGCGAAATATTTCGATCGAAATGTGAAGTGAGCATGCGCAGTAGATACAAATTGATTTTTCCTGCGAAATATTTCTCTTCGACAAAAATTGAAAAAAGTTCAACTTTTTTTCTATCGAAATATTTCGAATAAAATTCTGACCAATCAGATTGCAGCTTTGTTGTTTATTTTTCCCGCTCTTCCCCACAAATAAAAAAATCATTTGATTTGATTAATATTTAATTTAAAATTGTTATGTTTTTTAATTTAAGTGGAAAAGCTTTTTTTAAATGAGCGATATTTTTCGATCAAAAATTTTCGCATTTCGCTGAAGTTTTGTTTAAGTGGAAACGGGCCTTTATTTGCATTTTCGATTGACTTGACATTGTTGATTTGACGATGGAGTTTTTTATAAGTACTGAATCTAAAATCCAGTGGAAACATCAGGATTGTGTTGCTTTTCAACAGGAACCATAGATTTCAAGTGAAATGAAATATAACGTTACAAGAAGCTCAGTTACTTCATTCCCTCATCGAAGTAAACATTTCCGGTCATGACTGATACTTAATCAAGCATACTGACGAAATGTGACGTCATTTAAGCAAAATATTTTCGCATTTCGTATGCAACCATCCAATAGCGATAACACGGTCAGTGCAGTTCAGCAAGCGAGATGTCCTTCGTTCAGTTGGAGAGTACATCGTGTGCAAACCAATGTACATGTCGCTTTGAATCTAAAGCGATTTCATATACACTCAGAACGGAACATTTTATCAACCTACATTATAAGCAGCTTGTTAGTAGGTACAAAACATTTAATTGGAAGCATTTTGTTGCTAGGCATGTTTGAAATTAAACATTAAAATTGAACAGTAGAATTGATAGTAAGTAACGGGAGTTTTTAGTCCTTGGGCTTCCATCCGTAATGGTTGGTTCTTCCGCCCGCAGACTTGCAACTGTTAGTTGACTTACCGCCAGAGATACGTATAGCATTGCTCTAACTTGCCCGAAGGCCAGTGTGCAGTCAGTCGATGGCTCCTAATGGGCTGACACGCTGCTTTTAAAGCGCATCGGAGTGGTGTATTGAGATACGACATGACTGGACTCGAACACGGGTCGCAGCGGTCGCACTCAAAGGTACCAACCACTACACCATCGCTGCATTCTCACATTCTAATATATGTTATTTAAGACCAATTACGGCAATTCAATTCGGTCTTATGTGAATAGATAACTCAGTAATGAAGGTGTATATATGCTTTCTTAACTTCAGTTGCTGTTAAACTTTGATTGTGTTCACATCTTCGGCAAAAGGAATTATGAAGACTTTACTCACAGTTTTACTATTATCGATGCTTGTAGCATTGGCAGTTGAAGGAAACAACAGTAAATCTTTTCATTCCATAAAATCAATACTTTATACTACTATTGCTGTTATAAAACGTTATAATGTTGAAATGCTGTTCAATTTGCAGGACCATGTTTAATCGATTCACTGTGTAAAGATGCAAAGCGATCTGCAAGCGATTTCAAGTCGTCCTTTAATGACATCTTGAACGACAAAGAAAGTACTGGTAAGTGTTAAATAATAGGGTACATATGGATTCATAAAACATGAGAAAGATAAAATGCTTTAAGGTTTTAAAATTCAAAAGTAGTATTCATTCCCAGAGACCGATATAAACTTAGTCTATAGTCTAGGAGTACACTGTCACGTATTTTCTTTAAGTCTCAATTATTGTTTAGTAATTCAACGTTTTTCTTTTCTTCTCTTAATTACTCAATTCTCCTCCAGAAAGTTTGACTATGTTCAAAATCCGCCTATGATACCACTAGTGAATTAACACATATGTCTCTACTTAGTGTAACTATTGTATTTATTTATTTATTTTAAAATATTTTTAATGATTTTTAAATGATACCACATACTCAATACCTACGAATAATGTGACATCAATTTCTATTTTCTAACAGAAACAGCTCGAAACGTAATAGAGGAAATTCTCAATTACAGAAAAGACGATCGCAAGTAAGTATATAGTTACTTTACCAATTATCATTTTCATGATAAAAAATTAGGTATCCGGACATTTCCCATTTAGCTGGCAAGCAATAATAGGAGGAGGGTTGCAGTTACGGTTAGGATTGGGGATTACTGGTGGTCGGGTAAATAACCGGTGTGGGGAATGTCCGATCAGGATATTGTCGTAGAATCAAAAAACTAATCTTTGTAACAATAGATCATTTTGCCTAAGGAAGAAAGCAACGTCTTGTGTTATCTGGTGTAATCGCGATAACCAAAAGAAGTGATTTAAAGCAAAAATACTTTATTAGGATTTCACTTAAAACTTATGCGCCGACAAGTTGATACGTTTCTAATTTTTTTAAATCAGATTATCGATCAAAACGTCGTCCTTATGCTTGATTTGTCCAGTTTGTTGAAACATTTCTATGGCGGAATAACTAATAACCGTTGCGTAGTGTAAATACGGGACCAATTGTTTTATGCGATAAGTCAAAACACACATAGCCTGTATATAGTTCCTTCTAAAGTCAAATGGTAGCATTTTTAAAGATAGTGTTTTTATCGAAGGGTGGAGACAAAAAATTTGAATACATTAAAAATCTTCTTTATACTTGTCATTTCAGAAATCGATGGGGATATTAGAAGCTGGTGCTACTTATATGTAACATGGCATATACAAAGAAGGCAAAGATCTTGAATCTAATGCAAATGTGTCCTGACATTATCATCTTGCACTCATTTTCAAAACTATTTTACAAACACACGGTGTACCTAACCATAGCGTCTTGAAATCTGAAACTGGTTTGAGTTCTCACGTAAACGTCATCATCGCCTTAAATTCAGAATCTTTGCCTGAGTGATGTTTTTGTTTTTAGAAATAAAGTTTGTCAAAATAGTAAAGTAACTTTTGGAGCAATTCACAAAGGATACCCTCAAATAGAAGGATCTTGGAACAGTATTCTTTATTCTTTCTTATGTCTGGAGAGGATTCCGAGAGCAGGGCTGAAATTTCCTGATTCTGATTCAAATTACCAGTGTTTATTCAATTTAGAGCTTGAGTCATGCTTAAATTCTCTACTAGATGGCTGCTTATACGACATCTAGGATAAAAAACTGTCATTATTTGTTGCCTGTTTCAACAAAAGGGACATGTTCTTTGCAATTGCGTTGGATGGTTACACTCACCCGCCGGGAGCATTGACCACCATAAATATAGCCCTAGACCTAACCCTTACCTGGGGGGAGGGAGGAGAGGCAATCATCCAGAAGGAATCCGGGGGGAGGGGGTGGGTCATTTTTTCCATGGGGGAATTGTGCTAGAACCCAACTATTGTCCTTTGAATATTTTTCTGACTTATGCGAAGAGTTTTTTCTTGTCTATTCTTAACAACGCAAATTGCGGACTATGCAACTTCCAAATAATCTTTATCTTTACCAAATTTGGTTGGGTTTTCAGGCAAGAGACACTTTTTTATATTCTCTTTGTATTGACATCCTTCGTTACCAACGCGTGTTTCGCGTTTCGCTATATTTTGATTTTGATAGGCTAGCTATGTTCTGGTCAATTCGTTGGACGTCAAAATTATTTTATCAACATTTCTACACAGTAGTGTCAGTGTATGGAAAAAAAGCTTTCGATTTCGATTTTTACGCAGAAAATACAGTTGGGAATATCGGACAGTAAAGAGTAAACAGTAATAAGTAAAGATTTCGTATGATACATTTCAGCATCTTCGAAGATTTTAAACACCCATGATTCAAATGAACTGATAGGATTTGCTTTGATGGTTGAACTATTGAGAAATTTCCTACCGGCCTTCATCAAAAGATTAGTGGAAATTGCTTGTAAAACACACTTACATCCTGAAAACGAGGCTACTGCTGACGTACTTTTCTATTGGTGTATTAGTTACACAGACCCAGTTCGAAGGAAAACTCCGAGACAGGCAAGATTTGAACCAAGATCTAGGAATTCTAGTCCTATCGCTCTACCAGCTGAGCTACCGGTTCATGGTGGTCAATCCTCATTATCGATATGTAACTGATGTTGCAGAGAAACCCATCTCTGACGTGATGTTATTGTGATTCGTGTTGGAATCCACCGCCTTGTTTGGAGTTTTCCTTCGAACTGGGGTCTGTGTAACTAATACAACGAGCTGTTGCCTTCCTTTCATACCATGAAGGAGAGAAACCTTGTATCACTATTGGTGTTTATAATATGTTCTGAAGATCTATTGGTGTACAACATGTTATGCATTAAAGCATTTTCTGTCATGAATCCTATTGAATTGCTCTCATCAAACCACGTTAATAACTCTTCTATATATTAATAGCCGATTCTCTGTCTGTCTGTTTGTTTGTCTGTCACGCAAAATGGTAGATTGAGTTGTGAGCGAAATTATTTCTTTTTTTGTGTGCGACGTGAGTTCGAAGCAAATAGATTGCAACCCCAATCGAACGTGACTTTTTTTGGCTGATGAACTAATAGGAATAACGTTTTGTTTTTATCATTATTGTTAGTTTTATATTCCACGTTGACTTGGCTTTGAAAACAGTACATCAACTAAATACAAAGAAACTAACTGATTAAACATTTTGGACAAAAAGCAGCAGTGGCAGAACGTGGTAGCATGTGCGATTTGCCACTATCTCTTGCCTGACTGTCTGAGACGGGTGAACTTTTTTTTTGAGCAATCAAAATGTTTAAAAACCGATAGGTAAAAAAAGAGTATCATATCAAAACAAAATGTGTTTTTTTTTTTTTTTTGCTTTTCTTTTAACAAATTAATTTCTTCTTTTAATTGTTAAGCGTTCTGATCGAACGTTTTTTATTCTATTTATTCAATTAGCACGTGCCTTTTTTCTCTCCTCCGTCGTGATGTTTTTAAGAAGAGAAACTATTTCTTCCTTACGTTTGATAGCACCCATGTTAAAGTGGGTAACTTTTTTAAAACAAAAGCTAATAAAAAGTTGAAGTTTTCTCTCTCTACATTTTGAGTGTATTGTTACACTGACAAAAGATTGGTTTTATCAGAGGTTGTGACTTCGAATATGCTTCTGGTTGAACACAAGTTGTACGAGCCGTTTATAAGGAAATTTGACGTTTATTGATACAGTGATACAGAGCATGTGAACATCGGCGGCGAGCGACGCCGCCTTGGCGGCTAGTCTATATATTAATAGCCGATTCTCTGTCTGTCTGTCTGTCTGTCTGTCTGTTTGTTTGTTTGTAAGTCACGCAAAATGGTAGATTGATTTGTGAGCGAAATTATTTCTTTTTTTGTGTGCGACGTGAGTTCGAAGCAAATACATTGCAACCCCAATCGAACGTGACTTTTTTTGGCTGATGAACTAATAGGAATAACGTTTTATTTTTATCATTATTATTAGTTTTATATTCCACGTTGACTTGGCTTTGAAAACAGTACATCAACTAAATACAAAGAAACTAACTGATTAAACATTCTGGACAAAAAGCAGCAGTGGCAGAACGTGGCCTCATATGTTCGGTTTGCCAGTGACTCTTGCCTGACTGTCTGAGACGGGTGAACATTTTTTTTGAGCAATCAAAATGTTTAAAAACCGAAAGGTGAAAAAAGAGTATCATATCAAAACAAAATGTTTTTTTTTTTTTGCTTTTCTTTTAATAATTTAATTTCTTCTTTTAATTGTTAAGCGTTCTAATCGAACGTTTTGTTATTCTATTTATTCATTTAGCACGTGCCTTTTTTCTCTCCTCCGTGTGAACTTTTTAAGAAGAGAAACCATTTTCCCCCTTACGTTTGATAGCACCCATGTTAGAGCGCGTAACGTTTTTAAAACAAAAGCTAATAAAAAGTTTTTTTCTCTCTACGTTTTGAGTGCATTGTTGTACTGATCAACGATTGTTTTAAAAAATAAATAACACATGAAATTTGGGTTTTTTTGGAACCATTGTTTAAACTGATATTTGATATTTGATTTCGAATCTGCCTCTAGGATAACTGACGTTTTTTCTGGTCCGCGATACAGGCGATGGGGTGACAAAAAATTTGGGTCTAATTTTTTTGGGAGGGGTCTGTGACGTCATCAAAATCTTTGAAGAATGATATCTCTGTAGCGGTTGATCGTAGCGGAACGATCCCATACATTTTTTTAATCAGTTTTTCGAGCTCTACAACATGGTAACACTTTCGGTTGCCAATTCCTTAATTTTATTTTTTGTGAAGTCAACGCATGCTGAACATGGGTGGCGAGCGACGCCGCCTTGGCGGCTAGTTTGTTTGCAAATACTTCAAGAATGATGATGTAATCATTCGTTTCTAAAGTCTGTTCAAAAAATATGTGGACTAATTTCAGTTACCATGTGGAAACCAGATTTAGCAAATTACATCAATTCCCTTGAGCCTGGTTTTTATATAAAAGCTGAAATCAATCTACATATTTTTTGAACAGACTTTATATATAAAAGACGAACTCGCTGAATAGTGAGCAAACCAAACTACCGATAATCTACTAATCAATCATGGCGAATTGCACTGATGTGCATTTCTCGGATAACAGAACAAACACTGCTCTCCAATTATGTTTTACTGACGCTGTTTGTCATCGTCATCGTTGTTTTGAATGTTACATCGCTGCTTTTTACAATTCGCAGTGTGTCACTGTGCAGGTGTGTTTACAACAGGCTGTTCATATCCAGTTATATTGGCAATATTCTAGAAGGCACTTCTTTGTTTTTAAATGAGATGTATAACACGATAAATGGCTTCCGCTCTCTGAATGTCGCCAAAGCTTGGATCGGTTTTTCTTCTTGTATGTCGGCGTCACCCTCAACATGATAATCTTGTTACTCAGCACTTACGTGCGCTACCGTGGTATCAAATCCATCCAAAGAAGAAGCACGTCACATGTGTTTTTTGGAGCTCGACAACTTGTGTCTATTCTTCTTGCCGTCGTGTGCGTTTGTTGGATTCAAGAAAAAAACAGCAAAAGGTTTAAGTTCAGCATTTGCACCGTTATAAGTGTTTTTCCGCTCGCGGCGACGGTTATTTTAAACGTATTACTCAACAACGTCTTACATAAAGCAAAGACGCTTACAAAAGCCGTCAACAGGCGTTCGTCGATCAAACGTCTTAATCGTGCTCAGGACTTGTTAAAATGGGCTGTTTTTGCGCATGCGTCCTGCATTCTGATTGGTGGCACCACAGCCATTTTGGCACATAATCATTTTGACAAGGAAGAGATAGTTGTAATATCGACCTGGGTGTTCAGAGTCTTATACATTGCCATGTTTACGATCGAAGCAAAAGTTTTTCTTTTCAAAACCCCACGTAGCAGATAGTCAGCTATGAAGACCTACCTCAGAAGAATTGTTTCATCGGTCAGCCCAACCAAAGCGAATGAAATATCTAATTCTCACACAGATCGACAACTGGCTATAATTATGAAGAAATAGCTTTTGCTGGTTTTAAGATGTACTGTCAACAAACAAAATCATTGTAAATATTAAAATAAATATTCTTTAAAATGTTATTATAAATATTAATTCTTAAGAGTGAAAATATACATACATGTGAGCAAAAAATTGATGATGACATATATATATTCTCCGTTAATTTCTCATCTCAACCGTTAGTATGGACCTTTGTTTGTGAATACTTGAGATCTGAAAATGGACTGTTCCTTGTTTTTTTTGTATACTTATCATGAAAATCTGCTCCCAGTATGTTCAGGTGATCATTACCAAATCATTACCATTTCATTAATCGGTGAAAACACTAACAAAAACAAATTAGGCAAACACTGAACTTTACCCTCATAAAACCCAAACATATTTCACAAGGTTAACACCGTAAAAGTCTGATGGTAGTGATTTGTTAGACGGATACATTGCTACTTTACGTAAGATACCAATCAACGAATGCGAAGGAGAGCGAATGTTCAGAAATGTCTATTATAATCCTATCTGTGGCTCCACGCTACAAAAACATAACATTTGCCTGCGAAAAATCAATAAGAATTCTCGAAATCATCATTAAGAAAAAGATGCAGTCATCCGGTTGAAACTTCTTCCGGTTTGTTGACAACAAATCCGTGCTCTTGCAATCATGGACCGGAAGCGCTAAATTTCGAAGCGTCATTCACTTTTGGTTTGAGTGGTGCACCTGGTTTGACTTTGGCTTCCGGAAAGTAGGAAACGTACGTCATAACTGACAATTCGTCAACGTTGGGATTGGTTATTTCTTCGGGAATTATAACCTAAATAAATATGTTGACACATTTATAGTTAAAAACACGTAACATAACGCAAAATTTTGCACAAAAAGTTGTCCAGACATGCCTACAGTTTCAACCAGTAGAAAAATAAATGTTCTTTTGAAAAGTAAACGTTAGTGTATAAGTTAAAAGTAGTTGGATCGTTGATTTTCTAATCAGCTTTGGTAACTAAGTTGTTTAAGCAAACATATTGGGTGGTTGCGTAAAGAAACGGAAAAAAAATAAAGGTTTGTGGCTACTGTGACCACATCGTGCGCTGAAGCAAAGTTACATTAGTGCTATTTTTGAATAAAGCTCTATTAGAAACATACATAAGAAAGTGTATACAGAATGCAGGGCGTTGTATTTGTCAAGTAAGGGTGATGTAGATGTCAAGTAAATGGATCAACAGTGAGTGTTGTACAGGAATTGCTGTGCAGTTATACACAGTCAATGAAGATACGTTATTTGAATTATTTCAAATGCTTGCTCAAAGAAATAATGCAACTCATCTTTGTCATTTTAGGATTTCTTACCTGTGGTACACCTAACCAATCTTCGGCACGTTTCATTGCATCTTTAGCATTTTCAAGTGCATTTTCTGGCAACAAATCTTCCCAATCAGGAAACAAGCCTGGAGCTATTGATTCAACTAAACTGGCAATGACAATTCCATTGTTCCAGTCCTTGTTAAAATTACTGACTTTGAGCTATTAGAGAAAGGAGAAAATACATCAAAACTGTGGGACTCCAAGCCAGTCTTCTGCTGATTGCATGGCTTTTTTGAGCAGTTTGTAAGGCGTTGTTTAGATTTTTACTTTTCCATTCAATGTAATGAACAATGCAATGGAATCAGAAGTAGTACCAATAACAATTCCATTGTTCTAATCTTAATCAAAATTTTTCTTGGTAATCTAGTAATGAAAGGGGACCAAGTGGTAGCCTTGTGGTGGAGATGCTCGCTTCCTGTTCGGCAGGTCGCAGGTTCAATCCCCGACCGAGTCATGCCAGCGACTATAACAGTGTGAATCATTCCTCTCTGTTTAGCACTCAGCAAGAGAGAAGGAATGATGTCTAGGATGGTTGTCTAGATGAGCGGCCCTGTCATTACAGATTCCGTAGGCCAAATGGGGGCTTTAAATGCTCTAGGACCTCCTTCGCAGGACCCTCATTGATAACAGTACCTTAAGGAACTGATGATGCTATCCTGGGTAAACACTCGTAAAATAAAATAAATAAAATAACATAAATAAATTTAGAGAACGGTAACAAAGAAAGTTTCTACACTACTGTTTTTTAACTGCTTGGCTCTAAACCATCAAAATCACACTGTAAACGTTGAAAACATAGTTTTTAATTGATTGAATTTAGTAAACACTTTGCCTCTTCAAAGGGGTTTATGATCTGAATAACTGGATGGGTTCCTCCTCTTGAAATTTAAAATAATACCTGTGGTGGCAGTTTGCTTTTGACCCATCCCACTAGGGCCTCTTTTGGAGTGATTTGTGCACCTTTGTCATCAATACTCGCCGTCGATAAGCTGATATGATATTTTAAAATGAGAGTCCATATCAACCCAAGAATTATCTTCAGGTTGCCTTTCAATATGTCACCAGCATCTATAAAATAAAATGCATTCAAGCAGTTTCCAAGACATACTAACATTTTTTAGTCATTGTCAATCGTGTGCAAAGAATTTTATGGTCGTAACCTTAGGGTTATCTAATCTGTATAGAAACATGAGTGATTAATGGTAGTGTACCAAAACTAGCTATCTACCTAATAACAGTCCACTGATAATATACAGTTTGAAATTAAGAATTCCTTTGCTTCCCAGGTAAACAGAACTGCAAATATATTTATCTGTGTTTCTTTCGCTTTTACAGTATTGTCCGAAGCACAAACTGCCCTCTTTGTGATCGGCAAGTTCAGAATTGTTTGGCCGAACTCACCCTGATATAATAGTTGTAATTACAAATTAATGAGGAATTCTCATTTCAGGTGCGTTCAACACATAGCATCTAGTGCAGACTTAGCTCAGTGGTAACAGCTTACAATTAGTGACAAAACACCAACACGAACGCTCAGATGTGATCGTGCTGACCCACAAAATTAATAATATCATCGTTGGCTTTCTCCTTATTATAAAACTCGAAACCTTTGTTGCTGCTTTTGTTGCCCATTCACAGCCATTCAACCAACTAGGGTGTTCACACACCGAATAAATATAAATTGATAATTCTGAGTGACTAATTATTTGGTAAATGTAATTCACGCAAATGCCAGTCAACAAGATAGGAAAAAAATGTTTGATATGCAGAAAATTAAAAACAACAACAAGATTTAAAATAAGCAAAAGCTTTTCGATATAACCATCGTCAGTGCTGCAGTAAAATGAAAAAACATTTTATATGGTGAATATTTATAAATAAAATGTCTGACTTACCAATATGTACGAATTTGATTTGTTCATCTTCAATGAATTTCAACGCTGTAGTTATATTTTTCAACTTCTGTGATCGAAATATTGGTTTCTTCTTGTAACGGGGAATTTTCTTATGCGATAAAACTTCTAGCAAAGCAATAAGCTTCAAACCATCGTATAAATCAGTCTGTAGATTGTGCATACTAAAATCAACACATTTCAAATGTTCATTGCACCAGCGAGTAAAAGTATTTTGTTGGATTTTCTTCCCCTCAGCATTCTGATCATCTGACATCCTCAATTTCTTCTATAAGAAACTAAATCAATGCATCAGATGAAATTCATTGTAGTAGCAAACGTGAGCAAACCTTCTCGTGTCTTCCCTACGACCAATACGTTAATGTATTCACCAACATCAAACGTAAACGAATGATCTACACAAAAAATTATCTGCGTAATGTGCTAATACGCACGAAATTAATGTCATTGGAAACTATTGTTAAGTTTAATTGTTATTTAATTGTCGAGTATCCGTTGTGCAATTATCTGTAAATACCTTGTACACTGATGTAATAGCACATATCATATAAATCGTGTATCACATGTCAAAAGCTAGTCATGTAGAGCATAATAGCCTGCACCTCAGTAAAATATCTTGTAACTAGTAACCCGGGTAAAAAATGAAAATGATGTACGCAAATCCCGTTCCGAAAAAAGGTGACAAAAATATAATCAACGTGTGCAGACCCCGTGATGAAAATTTAAATCACCTAATTGCGATGATAAAAAAAACTGACGTCAGGGCACGTGTTGCTATATAATAATCGTAAAACACCGCATGGCCTAACGAAGACATGACCACGATTAAGAAGATTTTGAACGTAAAATTCAACAAAATTTCACACTCTCTAAAATAAAAGTGTGACACACACTCGCTATTATATATAAGCAACATATTTCATTTGTAGTTTCCATAGTTACCTATCGCAATAAACCCTGCACTATGACAGTATCTGTTGCAATTGCCAGCAGATGTCACAAAATCGCTAGTGAGAGCTACAGAATCGTCGATAAGTGTTGTACCTAAACTTTTCAGACTTTTGGTTTTTTTAACAATAACTGCCGTGGTTTATTTCAAGATCAACATTTATTGTCACAAAAATACACAGAGTTTTTCTTCCACGACACCTTATTTTCAGATAACTTCTTTCTGGTTCTTTCACTATTTCACTACTTTGAAGTACTTTTGAAACTTAATTTCCCGAAAGTTTCTGACTTGATGTATTTCCAAAGCTTATGAAATTAAAAGTGATAAATTTAATTTTTATAAGGTTTTTCCCACACATGAACTTGTATTAAATTTGTTGAGCAAAATCTTTTGTTTCGTTTCGTTTTGATTACGTTTGATCACGTGCATGAGTATTTTATAGTTTGTAAGAGCTTTTGAGTGATGTTTATGATAAGTGGGTGCGTTGATAATCTACATCATAATGTGTTTCAGTACAATTCATTATTTATTTTTACCTGATTAGATAGAATGTTTTTATCTCAACTTTGTAGTCAAAATTGGATACTCTTAACTTTTGTTCTCACCATGTAGCTAGACAATTTGCATAGCTACTTTGCCAAGAAAGAATAAAGAATTGGATTTATTATATATTTTTGCTTCTCCGGTGGGCTACTATTTAACTGTCTTCAATTATAGATTCACAAAATTTAAACTTCTATCCCATGAACTTGTAGCAGAGTATTGACTTAAGTCAATTTGTCTGTTAATTAGGTGATTCATTCAATTCCCACTTAAGTTTTCCCAATAAGGAATTGCGTTATAGAGTATTGTGGTAATCTGTGATTTGTAAAGTTTTCCTGGAAATGATAACTTATCTTATGTATTGGTTGATTTTAAATTAAGTAAGGAATAGCGTTGTAAAGTATTGTAGTAATTCGTGACTTGTAAAGTTTTCGGTTAAGTGTTTATGGAAATGTTTAAAATGGAAATGTTTATGGAAATGACAGATCTATATATTAATAGCCGATTCTCTGTCTGTCTGTCTGTTTGTTTGTTTGTTTGTAAGTCACGCAAAATGGTAGATTAAGTTGTGAGCGAAATTATTTCTTTTTTTGTGTGCGACGTGAGTTCGAAGCAAATACATTGCAACCCCAATCGAACGTGACTTTTTTTGGCTGATGAACTAATAGGAATAACGTTTTGTTTTTATCATTATTGTTAGTTTTATATTCCATATTGACTTGGCTTTGAAAACAGTACATCAACTAAATACAAAGTCACTAACTGATTAAATATTTTGGACAAAAAGCAGCAGTGGCAGAACGTGGCAGCATATGTTCGGTTTGCCACTAACTCTTGCCTGACTGTCTGAGACGGGTGAACTTTTTTTTTGAGCAATCAAAATGTTTAAAAACCGATAGGTAAAAAAAGAGTATCTTATCAAAACAAAATGTTTTTTTTTTTTTTGCTTTTCTTTTAATAAATTAATTTCTTCTTTTAATTGTTAAGCGTTCTGATCGAACGTTTTTTTATTTTTATATATTTCCCCATAGGGCGAAATATATGTTAAAACCGGCATTTCCTTCTCCTCTTCGTTCACTTTTATAGCCTCGGTTCAGTATTCAGTACTGGCCTAGCCAAGGTAGATAAGAATAGAGGCTAGTCTTCAGTGAAGTAGCGCCATTTCTTTTCAGTCAATGCAGTTGGGCAGTGGAAGATTTTAGCTTTGTATGCTAATATAACTTCTAAGATGATTCAAGAGATAAAACGTTAAATGATGGTATTAAGTCGTTTTAGTTCTGTGCAGAAGCACATCTTTCCTCCCAACCTTCACATCTTTACACCCAATTCTACGCCCAAACTGTATTGCGAAACGATGCGCATGATTGGTTGAAATTAACAAATGGAAGCCCACGTGATCGAGAAAGTGATACGAATGAATAACGAATAAACAATAATAAACGATACGCATGAATGAGAAATATCAAAGGAAGCTTGACATATAATCGACAAACAACAGAGAAACGAATATTCACAGTAAACAGGAATGCGAATAAAGAATTATAACTTTACGCTTGGATAGAACTGTGGATTCTATTTTTAGATTTGGGTAAGAGTATAAAGAGGACTTTGAAAGACAGATCTTGGTTCCCGGTAAAGAGACTTAGGTGATATGGTTTCCGGTAGAGAGACTTATGAGTTATGATTCCCGGATAGAAGCTTTTAAGATAGAGACGCAGTTTGTCTTAACTAAAATTCGTATATTCACAATCGTTCGTTGTAACAGAAATCGTTATCTATATTCGTAAAGACAGTCAGTGTTTTAATGTAAAAACAGACACGAGTGCCGTTCGTTCAAACTATAATAATACTAATTGAGAAATTGCTGAAACACTACGCTTATGTGATAAATCGGGAATCCAGCAACGAAGCATATAAATTTTAACTAACACGGTGTGTATTATATACTTGTATTCTCATTTATTGAATATACTGTTGCTGTAAAATAAAACCTATTATTTGTGTACGGCCTTACAAGATCCTGGGGAGTTTCAGAAAAGAAACTCAGTTACACTAGAATTCTCTCACTCGAGAGAACGACCGTGTAACAGTTCAGTGTTTTCCTTAATGTTTTTTAAAAAATTTTGAATGAACACAAGAAAAACAGAAAACAGCGATATCAATGTCACAGACGTTTTGTTTTGTTGTTGATAACAACGTTATGATGAATGGTGGTTACATGCTTGGAACAGTAGAGCGTTGAATCTGTGATTTCAGTGCAAAGTTAAAAGTTCATTATTAAAAGCCAGGCTGAAGATTTATTTTTATTTTGCATCCTGCTGATAATGTAGTCCATCTGGATGTACAGCCATATGAAGGAAACCCTTTTTATGTGGAGAACAACCAGTTATTTATTTCAAAGAGTACATAACAAAAACTGCCAATAAAAACGTGATATCGTATATGCAAAAAGATGTTCAGAAAACCAATTGTATACGTATAATATATATTTTAATTAAAAGGATTAAGACACGTAAACAAACATGAAATAATCTGGTTGAATGTGCTTCCCTGGATAGTCATTTGATACAACAACATATGAATTCCATGATCACGTATGCTGTTTTGATACGGTCTCGCAAAAGTTAATACATCTGACAATTTTTATTACAAACATCAACGAACATAAATCAAAACACATTCCAACATAACAGTCTATAAATTAAATCAAGCCAAAACAATAACTTCTACTTCCAGCTATATAGTGATTTGGTTATGGATGTATGTTTTCACTACTAAAATATTTTTTTTTTATTTGGGATTTATGAAGTTCATTTTTATCAAATTAATATATGTGTGTAAACATGTTTTTTTGAATCAGAGCTGTTTATTCTAAAAACTTGAATTCAATTTTATAAATTGTCATTCTAACTCTTCGTTCCTAATTTGAAATGCTACACATAATATGTTTTAGTAAAGATTGGTTTTTGATTGCCTTTGATAGTTATATATTTGCTGTTATGTCTACTCAAAAGTTTGACAATTTTCTCTTCTTCTTTTGTAAACCATTATACAAATTTGATTGTATAATTTTGTAAGAGAGTTTTATCTGAGTTACAGAAAGCAAGTCTATTGAATTATATTTTTCCTGTGATTTTATTGTTTAAAGGATAGGAAACTTGTCTTCTGCAGGAATAAAGATCATATGTTAATTATGATGTCCATAGTAACTTCTCAATCACTTTTAACACATTGGCAAAAATTGTGAAACCTTATCATTTGATGTTCATACATCTTCTTTTCATAAAGTTCGAAATAAGTTTTTTTGTGGTATTAACTTCAATTCCACCCTGATAAGTATGGACAGCATTTTTATATGAGTATCAAGTTGATGGTAGCTTTACCATTGTAGCTGTACCATTTATCTTATGGTTATCCACACGATAATTGATAAAATTTTTGCAACTTTGGGGAAATATATAGTTGCATTTTTGCGAATCTTGTATTTATTCATTTAGCACGTGCCTTTTTTCTCTCCTCCGTGTGAACTTTTTAAGAAGAGAAACCATTTTCCCCCTGTTTGATAGCACCCATGTTAGAGCGCGTAACGTTTTTAAAACAAAAGCTAATAAAAAGTTTTTTTCTCTCTACGTTTTGAGTGCATTGTTGTACTGATCAACGATTGTTTTAAAAAATAAATAACACATGAAATTTGGTTTTTCTTGGAACCATTGTTTAAACTGATATTTGATATTTGATTTCGAATCTGCCTCTAGGATAACTGACGTTTTTTCGGGTTCGCGATACAGGCGATTGGGTGACAAAAAATTTGGGTCTAATTTTTTTGGGAGGGGTCTGTGACGTCATCAAAATCTTTGAAGAATGATATCTCTGTAACGGTTGATCGCAGCGGAACGATCCCATACATTTTTTTAATCCGTTTTTCGAGCTCTACAACATGGTAACACTTACGGTTGCCAATTCCTTAATTTTATTTTTCGTGAAGTCAACGCATGCTGAACATGGGCGGCGAGCGACGCCGCTCTGGCGGCTAGTTCTTTTAATTTATCTATATATTCATTGGTTTCAAATTACAGAAACACAGAACATGACATGATTTGACACAATAACAAACACAAGTTCTCTGTTAGAAAATCTCATGAATTTGCCGCTGACTTGACTTAATGTGTTTTATTTACCGTTGAGGAAACGATATCTACGTCATCTTGATCAGAATAATCAATGGTGAGTTCAAAACAAAGTTGGAGAATATATTGACTAGAAATCAAAATTAAGGAATTGCGACATTTACTGGTGGTTTTCAATTTTGTTGCAATATTTACTGTTACGGCACTTGCTGGTAAATTTGTAACACTTACTGTTGAATTGCAACACTTCTTGGTGGTTTTGCGACATCTACTGGCAGTTGGTACTAAACTAAGCTTAACGTCCTATAAAGGATAGACTTTTATTAATCAAACTTGATATTCAAAATATCCACAAATTAAGCGTATAAAAGTATTAACTTTCATTTTTAAAAATAACTTTCAGGTAACTCCAATGAATACTTTGCCACCATTTTCGCCATCTTTTATCGTCTCCAATATTTTGCGTATTGTAGAAAAGAACTCCAAGTCTATCAACCATTTTCAAACATCTTGGAAAAAACAGTAATATTAAAGATGTAGTTTGGCATTTGATGTTTTTTAAGTTTTGAAATTGAATTTGCACTGTAAAAAGTTTACTGTGGATAAGAAATTTTTCCAAAATATCCATATGCACAAGGTTGAAATTTGTTTGCTGTATTTAAGCACCACAAAAAATTGAAAATCGTTGAAATTTTTAGATTCTCTGCATATCTTGGAATCACTAGATGTCATTAGATGTGACTGCACACTGGCCTTCGGGCAAGTTAGAGCAATGCTATACGTATCTCTCGTGGTAAGTCAACTAATAGTTGCAAGTCGGAGGGTGGATGAACAACCCTTACAGATGGAAGCCCAAGAACTAAAAACTCTCGTTACTTACTTACTTACTTATTAACTTTGATATCACTCAGCATGATATCTAGAACCAATTATTATCGGCAAAATTGAAACAGCGTGCACAAAAACGATGGTAAACAAAGAAGGTTTCTGTGTAGCTTGATTTCTTCTCTTTTCCCTTGGAATATTTTGAAAAGGGGACGCGTTTCCACAACAAGCCCACAACAACCTTTCTTAAGAGTAGAATCAGTTTTGAACGTGCTACTTTAACAGTGTCTTTAACGAACATGACCAACTATTCAATGTAAAGAAGCAATAAGAATTTAGGGAAAAGCTGAACAACAATAACATATGATTGGTTTGTTTTCAGAGACCAAAATTGACGACAAAAACATTGCAAAGAGATCACTATCAGATGGAGTACATTTTAGCAGTAATATTAATTGCGAAGAACTCGATCAATTCTACAGAAGTGAAGAGGGATAAACAGGCAAGAATTTGGAGTGAAGGTCAGATGTGGAAAGCCATTTGGACAAATTTTAAAAACTCATTGCGCCCTTCCTAAACACCCCTTTAAAATGCCGGAGTTTCTTCTTGCAAGTGTTGTTTCAACGCTTATCCTCTAATTAAACTTTGACAATAGAAGTGATAATAACCAATGCCGTTATGGTATCAATGAAAGTATTTTTCAGTAATTTCAGTAAGCATCAAATTATTCACAAAGAAATTTTAAAAAGATCTATTGTAAGTATATAGATGCTGTATTGCAAACGTTCCTGCGCGAAAAGATCACACATCAAGTTCTAAAATACAAAAACATAAACCTTTTATAGTTTTAATGCAGAAGATTAAGCAATATAATACTAGGTATTGCCACATCCTAACCATATCAAAAGAAAAGCAAAAGTCAAATTCATACAATCAAAAGTAAAGATAACATAAATGATCACGATTTTCATATATTACTAAAATGCTATCACAGAAGACACTGTAGAATATATAGCAATCTTCGTCTTCGGGATCAGTTGAGGGTAACCTTTTATAATTTATTTATCGACTTGGTAAGTCAATATTTTCTGGCGCAAATTTTGTTGTTTTGGACTGGGATGTCAAGAAAACGATACGTCATGCCTAGTTCTTTTAAACGGAAATGAAGCAGTTTAGTAAGAAATTATTTTACTTGTTTGAGTTAGGCAGACAATCCTCACTTGTACGTTGACACTGATACGATAAAAGTGACGACATGAAGTCATAATACATATTTTCTTTATAATGAAAGATTATCTTTTTTTCGTATCCATACATTTTTCATAATTGTCATGTTTCAGGATCTCACTACAATAATTGCATAAAAAGTTTCTCCCTCAACCGTTTTTACTTTTCAACAAGTTTTTCTGGATTCGTATTTAGTTCTTGATGAATTTGTTCATATTAACTTTACAAATCTATGCTTGAACTGATGACATATCACGATTTTCCTCCATCTGCTAAATTTAAGTAGTCTTATTTATTTGTCAATAGCACATTCTTTTAAAGACATATCTAAAGCCGTTTAGATAAACTTGCATCAATATATAATGTTTGCGGAGTGGGTGCGTGTAATCACCCGTTCGCCAGCGAAAATATGGAGTGCGTGAAAGCCGGATTTTCATTCGACAAAGACAAACCGAGCGAGTTAAATTCGTAACTGTGTGCGTGAATGCGTATCCATGTCAAACCAAAAGAATGTTACTTTTGTTGGCAAAATAATTAATGCAATGTAAGCCTATCAATACAATGTACTTTTGAGTTATATTGCTATTAAAAATACTCCCGTATATTATTTCAAATGTCGAAATTTTACCAAACCGTACTCCCACCTCGTTTTGATGTGGTAATTTGATGAAAATTACACAATTAGCTAGCATATCAAAATATAAATAGTCAAAATGTGGTTGGGTTTAATAGTCTGATAGTGTTTTTTTTTTTAAGAATGTGATAATGTGAAAGTGAGATGGAGATGGAAAAGAGAAGGAATAACAAAATAAAATAAAATACTTTATGAATCAATAATTTTCAGTTCTTTCATACATAAGTACAGATTCAAAAAATTTTGACACTCACAGTTGTAAAAGTATCCTGCATAAATATTAGATATACACACTCAAATATTATCAAATAAAGAAGACCAGGAAGTTGAAACCAACAAGAAATACAACAGGCATATTCCAAACTTTTTCCAAAAATGTTTACATTAACCCAGAGATGACAATCAACATTCAGTTAATTGAAACTTTAAAAGTCAAAGAAAATTCAATTTAAAACATGCTTTAATGTGTCGTTCCTTTCAAATGAATTATCACTGAAGATATCTTTGAATGAATGCTTCCGGAGTATTATTTTTTAACACATGGCTGTTAATGCTCAACACTTCACTTTGACATTAGTTACTCCTATCTTTGGTTCAGCCCTTCCATTTCAAGTGTACGAGATGTCCAGCAATTATACATTTCCTCTTCATTCATACATTGATAATGTGATATATATACACCTGAAATAGTAAAACAACATATTAATTAATAAGAGCATAAAATTTCCCATTCACAAAATGATAGTAATAAGTTATTAATGTGATTTTTCCTAAGTAAAATCATTTTATGTAATGTTATATTATTAGAATGAACTCAAGTAGTAACACAAAGGCGTACAGTTATAGAAAAACCAATTTATTGATTTACTTTTCAGTATGTAATTCATTTAAAGAATTTTGAAAATTACATTATCATTAGACAAAAACATGTTATAAAGTTTCACCTGGCCAAATGTTATAAATTCTAACACTACAATGTAGTTGCTGTATATTGAATAGCAAATCAGACAATAATTTTCTGCCATTACAAGTAGGTAGTGTTGCTTACAGTTTTTATTGTAAAGCAGTTCAATTTGATAATAATAACTGTACAACAGTGTATTATAACCTGAAGATGTAAGAGATACTTACGAAAAGTTTCGTAAAATAAAATTAATAATTGAATGTTCATGTTTTTATTATTAAAAAACTTATGGCAAATAAGATACCTCATAGATTGATTATTTACCCAAAGTGACAGAGATTTTACCCTTTCAAATTCCATTATGATGTATGCTGTTTTGATTTTTGCTGAGCGGATTAAATAATCAAGGTCAATTTTTTTCTGTATATATATCCTACTACCCCAAACAGAGGGTAAGGCCTAATACGCTACATGGTTCAAAAAACACAAAAGGCTAAATAAAAATAGGTGAAACGTAGAAGCAAAAGGAATGGATAAGAAATACGTATGGATCGTATGGATATTCCTACTAGCACACAATACACAGCTGTTTCAAGCACATTGATGCCCAGTCAACAAATAATTTTAGTGTGCTTTAAAAAGTATAGAAACCTTCTAGAATATAAGAGATTGTCAAAAAGGTCAACAAACAATCTATTCCCATCCTCAACTTACATTGAAGGTATTGGTTTCCCAGAAACAAACCTCAAAGCAAAGCCTTCCCGGGGAAAGGGGGAAAATGTCTACTTAACTCTAACTAAGAATGACAACTTTGCATTTTGGTAAGCAGTCCATGTACCGTAGAAACGGGAAAATTTGCCTAAAAGCCATACTTTGAAAATTTTTTTGCTCGCGCATTCAAGGTGTTATCTGAGTGAATTCTACTTGGGAAATCTGATGTAAGTGAGCCAAATTGCACTTTTTGTATGACCCTGTAGGAGGTTTCATCGAGTTACGGCAGCCGAAATGCATCTCTCTGTTAGTATTTTGATGACAATATTTGATCTTGCCAAATGAGCTCCGTTCCGCTAAAAAGCTACACTCCGCAAAAATTATAAAAGCAGTTAGCGGGAAGCTATGAAATGGCATTACAACTCATTGAATTCATAGCCGTTTTCTTTCAAATCTTCTTTACAACAAAACGGCTGATACTTTAATTAAAAATCGAAGGACATAGCACAAAGCTCTCAATTTAGCCATAGGAGGGCCTTCATACGGCTTTCCAACATAGATCTAAAGAAGTTGTTAGTCGATCTCCATTTATACATCTACGCATTCACGAAATAGCTTCCATGGCCACCGCTAATCACCCACAGGATCTTTTAAACAGAACTTGAATTTTCTCACATGCCTCTGCAATTCCTCTTTTATGAACTACCTGATTGTTTGTAAGACATATTATTTTTAAGCCTATTTTACGTGAGAAACAGATCAGGAGAAGTTTTATTTAGCAGTAAAATATTGACTGCCTTCATTCTTTCGATTTATGATAGTATACATGTCGTTGTTGACCACGTATGCATTTTAAAAGAACAATAAGATCAAATATGGCCAGGGGTGTATAAGACTATTGCAAGACGATTGATGTTTCTGTTGAGAATTCTTACTTCCATTTCAAAACATATTAGAAGAACTAGTTATCTCATTACGTTGTGCATTGCTCTATAAATACATTATATGAAAACTTATGGATGCCATTGACGATCCGTAGGAAAATTATCGAACTTTCTCTTATGTTCTGCAGTTGTATTTTTTTACATTCAAAGCATTAATATGACATGAGACTTTATTAGCATTATTTACTTGAGAAGCAGTTCAAGACAACCTTACTTTTATGCTGCTCAATGAATCAATGAATGAATTTCAGAAAAAAAGTGACTTCATTCCTCGCAATTATGAAATGTTAAACAGATGTTACAGATGTTAAACGTTACTTGTTTGTTTACAAAACCATTTAACGATTTTCATAGAGTATTTAGTTCTGTTTATTGGTACTTGGCAAAAAGATATTGTTCGAGTCATGGATAGCATTGTGTGTTTGTTATTGAAGACATAAGTTCTTAACTTCGAGATGCAACTAGTTCCAGCCATGATGCTATATTAAGCAGATGAGTCATGTTTGTGATGGCGTTGGCAATGGATCTTCCCTTTTATTTTTTCGACAATTCTTTCTACAATGACGGTGGGATTCATTTCACGATTCTATTAACGGGATTCGGAAAAATCATGTTTCGTTTACACGATACTATTTTTCTATAAATTTGTAGGGGATTATATACAACTTAGTAGAGTTGTTGTTTCCCTACAAAGTGATTAGAAACTTCACATCAACACTGAAATAGGCGTTCAAAATAATGTTGTTTCTTTTGATACAAGAAGAGACTTTAAATCTCTAAAGTAACTTTTTATTATTTTAATTCTCAGAAGTAACTGATTTTTTTTCGTGTAACAGGCTCGTCGGTTTCACAAATCTCCCTAATCGAGCAGACTGAAAACAGAACTGAACTCTGAAAATATTTGCCTACAGAATGTTCAAAGTCAGTTAGTTTACTTAGGCTACGAATTCGTCTTTTTAAAATGTCAAAATTTTAGTAGTAATTTATGTGAAAAAAAATTTTGGGATTGAGATACAAGATGAAAATCTATAGTACACATGAATTACTAGGGAGCTTTATTTCATTATTGTTGCACCATCTTCCAGAACATATGATTATTGTGAATCAAAGTGAACACTACTAGCGTTTTCTCAGAATATTTTATTAGAATCATGAGATTTCATGACAAATCAAAGAGATGTCAATCTTCCGAATACAAACTAAATAGCGAATAGATTTTAACAAACTTTTAAACAGTAACTCAACGTGAGGACGAATTTTATTAAGCTTAGAAGCTGATCATACGGAGCCTTTTATATACCTACATGGCGAAGTAAAAGTTGTAAAGTATCGTAACAAAGAAACCATCAACACTCGTGGCGCTTTTATTTACGCTCAATTTTTATGAATTTCTGTCTTTATATTTATCTATCTCTGATCTTAACGATGAGGCTTGTAGCTGGGGCCAGGCATCTAGAATACCCATGGAGATATGATTGCCCTTCTTACCAAATTTGTGCAATCACTATCACGACTTTCTCCTCTGATTTTAAGCAATCTACAATTTGTCTGAACGTCAAAAAATCAAAATTTAGATCTTTCTTTCAAAACATTTTCTTTAGTTATGATGCTTCTGATGCTTACCAACATTGCTTCATGTATTTTGACTTTCGTAGCACTACATCCATCTACCAATATAGCATTAACACAATTCTAGGACAAAATGTTGACTAACAATTGCCCTACCGACCCTTTCTTGAAGACGCTAGCACGAAGGACATTTGCTATATCGGACAGTAGCCCGATCGGCGACGTACTTGTCTTACTGTCCAGATGCCAATTATCGCGAATGTATTACACGATCACGGAAGTACAGAAAAAACTGATGATATACAAATTAAAATATTAATCAATAAGTTACTCCTGAAGTTTACTAAAAATTTAATTTGAAACTTTTTTTGTTGGTAAAACACTGCAAAAGGGTAAGCTTTCTTAAAAGCCAAACAAATAAGCATATTGTTTCAGTAAAAATGCACTTTGTCTCGCTGATATATTTGATTATTTTGCCCTCTGGGTGGGACTCAAATATGCGCTGCTCTAAATGTTTAACACAGTGAAACAAGAAAGCATCGGTATACGACTCTCTTGCTCTATTTTTAACTTTAAAGTTAATTAATCCTATTTATTTTTATCAATACCGCATTCTTTTCAAGTCATCTCTTAAACTGCTTAGAGCAAACTTGTAAAAGGATAAAAACAGTTAGTGGGAAGCTACGAAACTTCTTCAATCCACAATTTTCCGTCTCCTTTTTAATGTTATTTATAACAAAATGACTGACCTTTAATTGAAAATCATTTTGTTATTCCTTCTTTTTCTCCAAAATAAGGAAATAAAATTTGTTTTGCCATCCTAAATTTTAAACATTTTTCATGAAACATGTTTTTCCTGAGCCACTGATTTTTAATTACTTGACAAGAAAATGGTCTGAGTGGTAGTGAGGAACAGAGTGAAGACCAAAGATTAAAAACAATCAAAATCTAAACCATTTAAAACTGTGGCAATGATATTGAGGTCTTTGTCTGCATTTTTGTAATCAATTTAAAAAATATATCAGTAGCAAAGAAGAACTAGTTTTGTAATTATTTAAAAATAAATATGGTTGGAGCCACAGAGATAGATCGGCAAAATAAAAGTACAAGGTGTTAAATGTGTGGGCAAAAAGATCTATGATACCTCAAACTAGTGAAACAACTTTGTTTATTATTTGAGGGGTGGAATGTTGATTTCCAGTAAAAATTCCTATAGTTTTGTCCAGCATTGTAGCTAACAGATAGAGCTTTGCATGGAAATAAAAGTTCAAAGTTCTACTGCAAAACATTGCATAATACCGAGATGGAAATCCGATTAGTTTATGTGCTTTGATGAACAAACCGAAGCATATATCACTTAGTTCTTAATTTAGCTGTAGGAAGACTTATAAACGGCACTCAAATTTCATTAAGGTGACACACGGTTTAATTATATAGATCTAAAGCAGTTGCAAGTCCATGTCTCCTTATACATTGACGCATTCATGAAATAGTTTCTATGACTACCATTAATCCCCCGTGGGATTTTTATAAACAGCATTTGAACCTTCCCTGATGTTTTGCGGTCTCATTTCGAATCATCAGAGCATTAGTATGTCATAATTAAAATATGTTGCTTCATCTTTTGCTTGCAACGAAATTAACTTTCAGCTGTTTCATGAATGAATCATCGTCAGAGCCTACATTTTCTGTAATTATGAAAGTTGGACTTATCTTCTTATTCGCTTATAAGATTTTCTTACAGTATTTATGTTAGATTATTGACTACACGACAATATTTTAGCCATGGAAAGGATTGTGAGGCTTGGTAGCGAATTGAGTTAAACGAATTCTTAACTTGTAGATGTTGAGAAATTTTGCAGCTTAACTTAATTTAAGTCTGACACAATTTGACTACAGAATGTTTTATAAAAGTTGTATTATGTATGGCCTCGAATTTTTAAAAATATTAATTTTGGTAGATTGAAGTTATGAAAACAATTTATTGCATTGAGATACATAAGGAGCAGTGGCGGATCTAGAGGTATGTCGAAATTTATGTAGGAGAGCATTAACATAATTTGTGAATTCAATTTATATTACCAATGGGATTGTTTGAACGCTTTTCTTTTATGGTTAGATTGCTGACACTCTCCTGCACAAATTTCGACATACCTCTAGATCCGCCACTGAGCAGCTTTTTATTTGAAAGCCTGTACTACACATCAATTACTAGGAATTGTCATTTCGTCATCTCTCAGATCAATAACTAATATCAATAAAGCACTGCTTAAGTTTTCGCAAAACAACAAGCGACATCAGAGAAGATATGTCAATTGTTCCATTTCAAATTAACCAGCAAATAGATTTCAATAAACCTCGTTATTAATTAAAAGACAGATCAGTGTAAAGAGGCCTTTACGCTGATACTCGTTCAGTAAAATTGACTAGTTTTGCTTATGAAATTCTTTCAGGTTAGAGCAATAAAATCCGCTTATAATGGCGGCGATGTTGTCATGGTTATTTGTGGTATGCTGTATTATGTCATCTCTTCATGTTGCCTCCTTGAAGTCAATCAATCGGCATGATATAGGTAAGTGCAACGTCAAAATCAGACTTACTTTTCTTTTCTGAGAGCAATAGATAATGCACCCATCATGTATCTGGAACTGTTTCGCCCATTTTTGAAAGAGACAGAGATGAAGCTAATCTGGCTAGAAATTCCTAGAATGACTTACATAAGTGTCACGTGATTTGACTTACGTATTGATCCACATGCATGTACAGTTAAATCTGACATTTCCAAACATCGTTGTTTAATCAGTTGAATGCCCATATTAACCCCGGTGAATATGTTAACATATTTAATTTGCGCACTGTGCAAGTTGCACTTTGTTGCTTCTTTGTTTTCGGAAAATCTGTTCCATTGGCTGCTAATAAATTATTTTCAATCCCATATTTTATGGACTAATTTATTTCCTATTTCTCTTTTCAGGTAAAATCACAAGTCTCGTCGAAGAGCTGGGAAACGACTTGAAAACACTGGCAGAAGATTACAAAAAAGATGACTCAAAATGTTGGTATCTGTTCTTAAATGTTGTCAAATATTGTGTTAAGTCTGTCCTTAAGCCCAATTACATCTTCACTGAGACGTCCCGATGACATCCCAACGACATCGTAACGACGTTGCAGGATTATGAAATTTATGTCGTAGAGACGTCGTAGAGACGTCTTGAAAAGACGTCCCTAAGACGTCGCAAAATCGTCACGAAGTGGGAATCTCAAAAGACGTCCCAATCACATCTTCACTGAGACGTCTCGATGACATCCCAACGACATCGTAACGACGTCGCAGGATTATGAAATTTACGTCGTAGAGACATCTTTCCAAGACGTCCCTGAGACGTCGCTCAATGGTCGCGAAGTGGGATCCTCAGAAGACGACCCAATCACATCTTCACTGAGACGTCTTGACGACAGGATATTGCAACGACTTCAATCTCTGGTCGTAACGACATTGTAGAGACGTCTGATTAACAACCTCCTTTTTCTGGGATCATAGACCATCTATGTTGGGATCATTAAAACAACAAAACATACAAATTCAATAGATGTCTCCTTTTTGATTCTTTTTAAAAGTTTACAACGCAACAATTTACAGTTCAACACATACTAGCTAATTTGTCATCAAGTTATAAAATTTTGAATCACATGTATTTCCACATTTAAAACTCCCTTCGGCTAGCCTTTTTGAAATTTCGGCAACGTTCGCCAATCAGGAGATCTTTGAGCATCAACGGAAGTTTTTTATGTCATCTACAGCGCTTTTCTGATGCTGGAAAGCTGAAACTAAGTTCGACAAGAATGTATAAATATGTATAAATGTACCCACCGAATGGATTTAGAAAACAGAAACTCACCGTTAATTTCATCGAACAGGATCGTATCTTTTCAAGGTGTTTTTTTCCATTTCCACTTTGCCAGTTTACCTCTGACAAAACGCCATGTTTACTTAATTCTTCTAAGTTTTATCTAAACGTCTTTTTGTCGAAACTTATGTTACATGTATCATTATTAACAGTATTAACCTTTTCTTTCAAGAAAGTCTTTGCTTTTGAAACTTTATATATCACACGTGAATTTTATAACCCGGGAATTTCTCTTTGTCTTACGTATTTGTGATTGGCCTATTTTAAATTCTGCAACTGTAGTAAAACCTATTCGATGAATCTTTGTTGACTAATCTCTTTAGAAAATTTATAAATCTTTCGAAGATCGTAATTTAATCTGTATAGAGACGTCCCAAAAACGTCGTGAAAGCATCCCTCACACGCAGTGGCGGATCTAGAGGTATGTCGAAATTTGTGCAGGAGAGTGTCAGCAATCTAACCATAAAAGAAAAGCGTTCAAATAATCCCATTGGTAATATAAATTGAATTCACAAATTATGTTAATGCTCTCCTACATAAATTTCGACATACCTCTGGATTCGCCACTGACACGATCAAGAAAAAGAATCGATACGAATGTAAATTCCATATGTAGTATGTTGTTGTTACTCAAAGTTTACTGTTTCATGACTGCCGAATGAAATTTGAAAATTTTTATCAGATCCCAAATTGATCGTAAAAGGATCCCAATTGCGACGTCCCATTTTCAGACGTCTCTACGACGTCGCAAAATGATCCTAAATTAGTAATTGTTTCGAAGGTCGTTATTTAATCTGTATAGAGACGTCCTAAAAACGTCGTAAAATCATCCCTCACACGACCAATAAACAGAATTCGATACGAATGTAAATTCTATACAGTGTGTTAGTATTACTCGATTTATACTGTTTAATGACTGCAGAATGAAATTTTAGAATTTTTATCAGGTCCCCAATTGATCGTAAAAGGATCCCAATTGCAACGTTCCATTTTCAGACGTCCTTACGACGTCGCAGAATGATCTCAAAACCAAACGACCATTTTACGATTAAATTAAGACGTCTCAAAGACGTTTTGTGCCCGCTGGGTAGTAACAAGAAATATTATGTCTCAATTGGAAATAAGCAAATTTATATCATCTCATAATCATTATCTTGTGAACATGGTTTGCTACATAACTCATGCATTCCATGGTACGCTTGACGTTTGAAGTTCAAGTCTATTAGTGTTTCGTGAAGTTCAAAAATGTGAATGGTGCTTCTACTATTAAATTGGGACCAGCCCAATATTTCCAATCACATCCTTAAAAGAACTGACACCAAGGTGGAATTTTCAGGAAAACTAGATAAAAGATGGATGTTTCGAATTAAATTGCGTTTTTTGACTTAAAAAATATTTTGATGCTTCATTTTTGTCGTTTTGATGAAGGCATGACTGAGAGCACGTCTCACGTAGTAAATCAGAGAATAGCTATCGATTCAATCGAAAATCGATTATGATAGCTGTGTCTGTTTATTCTGTGGTCTCAATTAATTCAAACACAAATATCTGCTTTCGCATTTTATCAACGAAATATGACAAATTTTCGTAATTTACGAAGGTATATGAAACTACTCCAAATCTTTCATCAGAGGTTTCCATGTTGATTTTTCATAATCTCGCTGACGCATGCGCATAATAACATTCCGCCGGCTCTGCAAAACTGAATGAACGTGGGTAGCGCGTAGAAAATGAATGTTTTTAACTTTTGACGTCTATTTTGCGTTTTAGTTGTTGATGAGACGGATGTAGCTGTTCGTGAAGGTAACATTGAATCACAATTTTGAGAACCACTTTATCTCAACGGTTATATATCCCCAACCATTGAACGTTAAGAAATTAATGAGTTTTTCCAAATTTACTTTTCAATTTTCTTTTCTTCTACTTTTCCATTTCCTATAAAAATTACATCACGAGAAAGACCAATAGATTAGGATTCCATCGATATAAAATTTATAAAAATTAATTGGACATTTCCTTCAAAACTGCGATGATATTTTTTAAATCCAATGTTTTGAAACACACTGTATAGACATTTCCATTCTTTGCAAATGCACTTTTTTCAACAATCACAAATGTTCAATTGTGTGCTTAAGATTTAACTAATAAATTTTTTAAACAACACAAGATGGAAAACGTATTCAGATGCGAAATTCATTTTATTCGATCAAGCTGTTCTTAGTTAGGGATTGTTCACAAATGACGTCAACCATTTTTTCAAGATTTTTGATCCGCCCCCTCCCCCCTCTGTCAACCTGCGTCAACTTTGCGTTGCCACCTCCCCCTCAGTTGACGTCATCGTTTGAGAAGACCCCAGAAGACTCACATCCTCCCCCTCTTCCCCCGTCAACCAGCGTCAACTTTAGCATAACCCCTCTCCCCCCTAACAGTTGATGTCATTTGTGAACAGTCCCTTATTGGAGCATCGATAATCTTTGTTAAAAAAGCTTACCTTATCAATTAAAACATTTTAAAAACTAGTTACCTTCATAATTTTATGATTGTAAAGTAGTAAGCTTTTGGAAAATATGTGTGTACATAATATTTAATTTGAGATCAGATTGATAACTTTTGTTCTCAGAACTCTCATCATGAGATGTGAGAATTTGATGAGAACAGTCTTTCCACTGGAAGTAACATACTTCAGAATTTCTTCAACCTTTTATAGGATTGATCGATGACATTATGTGGGTGGATAACGGGAGCGGAAAACGTGCTATAAGAGCAAATATCCAACAATGGCCGAAAAGTGGGAACAAACACCCTATACCATATACGTTTTCATCAAATTGTAGGTATTTCAGGAGCTCCTACCACTGGTATCACTGCTACCTATACTATTTCAGTTTTTTATTAATTTGATACTCTCTAAAATAAAATTACAAATAGGAATGATTTAGTCTATATACTTTATTAAAGCCCGATTGAAACCTGATAATTACGACGATTAAAAAAATGAATCGACGTAATCGCCAATCGCTAAGTGTGAATACTCTCAAGTATTACAAAATTCTTTCAAGCACAAGATACTTTTTTCCCTTGTTAAGTTTTAATTTTTTTGTAAAATTTGAAGCACGCGCCCTCACGATTTTAAAACAATATCATTCAATCATTTCATTTCATTTTTTAGTATTACAAAACTTCCAACCAATTATAGAAGAAGCAATTGCTGATTTCAATTCGAAAGTATGCAGTAGTGGACCACAGTTTATACCACGAACTAATGAAGGCCACTATGTGGAGTTCATCAGTGACAGCGGGTAATGTGTAATATACAGGGTTTTTCCATGAACTGATTGGTAGAAAAATGAAAAATAAAAACATATGCAATCGAAACTCTCTAATTTCATTTATCTAAATTTTAAAACCACCGTACTCGATTCCAAAATCATTGTCAACTTTCTTAAAGACGTCTAACTTTCCATAATGAGCATGTCTATAATTGGAATGCCCTCGTATTATTACAATAGAATATTCTCGAAATAATATAAGGGTTTAACAATTTCTCTTGATAAAAGAAAGTTGAAAAAGTTTGTCTTGGAATAACTGGTTTAAACATTTTGAAGAAATATTTGTCTCACTTGGGCCAGAAAACCGGAATTTTTTTCCAACGAAGGATACGTTATAGTGAAGTATTTTTTAGAGTGCGAAATTCCTAAATATTTTTTTTTTTTGTTTTTCTGGATGAATATGTAATAAAAAAGCATATTTAATATATATATAACAGATTCATTATAGAAGTTATAAGTTCTGAAACTTACTTTTTTATATAACATGAAAAAATCATCTATGCAGCATTTAAACACCTTGTTCGACCGTTTTTTACTACGAGGTCATACATATAGATATACACCCTCTTGGCGCAAACTACACTGAAGCTGAATTTTCCTAAATATTTCTACTATATTTCTGCTATTACGCAAAACCCAATTAATTTTATCTACATTCTGTTACATAGCAAGAATTTTAGTTTGATTATGACCTTTTTCAAAACCATTTTTTTAGATGTTACAGTTACGTGGGGAAGATAAATAGAGCTGGACAGCCAATTAGCATTGGCGATGGCTGTCAATATAAAGGTGCATTGAATTTTTAAAAAATGTTTATTCACATAAGGTCTTTTTTTGCATCTTCGTATTCATTACAGGAAAATTACCGTGGAATTATTGAAATGCAGCTTTCATCTCTTCCCTGAAGCCTGCTTCCAATTAAGTTAGCTCCTTGCTTACAAAAACTTTGAAATGAATTTATTCAATATTTCATCTTTTTCAATTATGTAGAATTTACGATATCCAATGGATGATACAACAAGTCGAACCTGTTCATTTTGTAGCCTTTTTCTGGCCATGCATATGCGTTACTGATTTCAAGTTCAAAAAATATCTAATAACAAATTGCAAGAGAAAGCAAAACTAAATTCACTGTTAAAGGCCCTCTGTTTCAAAATGTGAATATTTTGGAATTCTTTATAGGATCCATTTCTAAGCTTGAAGGATCAGTTTAATAACGCATGATTCATTTGTGTCTGGCTAAAATAACTAATTGCTCACTATTTAGGAACCATTCTTCATGAAATGATGCATGCTATAGGATTTGGCCACGAACATACAAGAAACGATCGAGATGAATACGTGACAATCAAATTTGAAAATATAATTTCTGGTATGTTTTGTTTTTGTTTTGTACTTATACACCTACAAACTTCTAGAAGAAAGGCCATGCCCTAAGAGATATTTCAATAGAGAAGTCATAAAATTATGATGTAATAAGATTGTATTTTGGTGATGTACATAAGGTCTGAAGGGCTCAGCGTACGTTTACTGACACATGCATTTCATAACACTTTCCAATAATTCTCTTTGTCATTACGTAGATTCGTTTAATGCAATAAATGTTCTTTCGTAAAGTGTATATATTTACAGCAGAAAAGACGGCTTTTTGTTTTTTCCATACTTCCACAGAATAGTTGAAGACAAATACGGATTTTGAGCAAATCGAGAATATGCAATTTTTTAACAGGCTTTTATCTGTCACTATGCTAAGTCTTAAAAGAAATGGGCCACTTGTTGGGAAGATGGCGCTCAAAAAAAGTTCAGCGGTAATGATTTTACATCGCATACAAGGAAAAATGTCTTTAGTAAAAAGATTGTCATAACGTAGAATGTTAAATAACAAGGAATGCCCATAAAATTCACAAAAAGCATTATTTTTTTTGCTATAAATTTAAATGTAGGGTAAGAACTTAAGCTTATAGTGTTGAAAAAATTGGAGAAAAAAATCAGGAATATTTTCGTCTGAAAACTCGTTACCATCAGAAGTTTACCTTGTCTGTGACTAGGATATTGTCCAATTGGGGTATTATCCTCAATAACCCAATTGTCCAACCTTTACCTTTAGTGTCAAGTTCTTTTATTGTATTAACCTAATAACAACGATCCAAACAATATATTCTTACTAAACACCATAATTAACGCCGTTAATATTGATTACGAATCTTGATTACAGCTTCCTTAATTGGCACTAATAACCATGAAATTAAATTTAATTTTCTCTTTAAAAAAAGGGAACTTTTATAGGAAACAGTTTTATTGGAACATGCAATATATAGACAAAAGTTATTTTATAACGCCTGTGTTGACAGAAGCAACATCTTCTAGAACCACGCGGTGTTTAAACAAAGCAATGACTCAAAAATAGCCGAAATATCACGCAGAGTTACTGTTGTACTACCAGTAAGCGTGGCAATCACCAGTTGATATCGCAATTCGCTAGGAAGTGTCACAAAATTCTTAGTAACTATGGCAACAATAACTTCGTATTCTTTGTATTTTTTCACAACAATGAATGCACAGGACACATGTTGATAGCAGCGATTTAGTTCGTTGAAATGTATATATCCTGTATAAATATTACTGAATAATGATCAGGCGTAAAAAGAAAAGCCTTCCTGCGTTTTCAATCTCACTCACTTTGCTCATATCTTATATTTATTACAAACACGAGTCTTGTCTTTTTTCACATATGCCACACATTGTAACTCTACAAATGTTTCATTGAATGATATCTTAAGATCATATTGCTAAGGTTTCATACTGCTTGCATGAGAGAATCAAGGTATTTAGGACTAAAAAAGACAGAATGCTAAGAATGTCGGCCTAGTCGAAAGGTCCTTCAGAGTTCCTGAGACCTGAGTCCCACTTTTCTGATAAGGTGAAGTGTGTCAACCAAGATAATGAGTATAACATTTAAACAAAAATGCCATGTATTTCATTTTTTTTTTTGTTATTTCGTAAATTTTCTTTTTCTTTTATTTTATTTATTCCAATTTAAGTTTAATTCGCCACAAGTTCCCTTATAAATTATTTTTCATTGATGTTTGGTGTTTATATTCGAAATGAAAGAATCACTTATAAAGTATTCTTCGAAATTGTATTGATCGTGTGGCTATTGTGTTTTAGGAAGGGAAAACAATTTTGAGAAAATAGATGATTCGCATCCCCGAAGTGAAAAAACGGTATAAAGTTTTACGTCAAGATCTTTCTTTTTCAGTAGCATGTAAACAGAGCCGAAAGCAATTTTCATTCTTTGGACCACTGAAGTTGATATTAAAGAAACTCATTACAAAATCAGTGGCTCCCTTAAGGTGACAGGACAATTCCCCCCTGGACAATTCCCCCCCGGACGATTGCCCCCTAGTAAATTGCCCCCCCCCCCCCCCCCCGGAGCATTACCCCTCGGACAATTGCCCCCCGGACAATCGCCCCCCATATAGGTTGGAAAATTCCCCCCCGGAATATTGCCCCCCAAACCAACAAAGTTTCATATATTCTCATTGTCTACTAAAATGATACTTGAAGTGTTTATTCACGACACAGTCCGCCGGAGTGTCCGACAAAGATCACTAGAATTCGGTTTATAAATAAGGAATATTGACAGCGCGTTAGTCAATACACTTTGGAGAATTACTTTTACAGCGCGTTAGTCAATACACTTTGGAGAATTACTTTTAGCCCTAACGTTTCTTCTTGCCACCCGACGTTCTGGAAATTTTTGGAAATATTACGTAAGGAGGAAAGTGTTGTGCGTGTCCGAAAGCTTCAAAAGCTAGCAGGACATCCACCACCTCCTCAAAGACGATTGTAACGCTCGAATTCTACGCATAGTTGATGATTACCCAAACTGCCAACGACTCTTTTTAAAACAAATATTTACATGATATCCATTGTGTTACCATTTTATAACAAACATCTGTATATTTGAAATATATTAACTTTCTTTGATTTGTAAATCTTGTTTCCCTTTCTGCTTTCGAGCAAAAATACCTTGGAAGCAATATTATCGTAAAAAATACTTTACACGTTTTTTAGGGGGCAATATTCCGGGGGGGAATTTTCCTACCTATATGGGGGCGATTGTCCGGGGGGCAATTTACTAGGGGGTAATCATCCGGGGGGGGGGGGGGGGGGATTGTCCAGGGGGGAGTTATCCTAGAACCCTCCCTTAATATTCTAATATCAACAAAAAGTGAAACTTAAGTCCTTTAGAGTGGAAAGCATAGTGTCTGCTGCAAATATCACTGTTTTATTTCGATATTTTATTTTCTCCCGAAGCCTTACGATTATGGATCCGTGATGCATTATAGAAGAACAGCTTTCTCTAGTAATGGAAAGGCAACCATAGAGGTCAAAGATCCTAGCAAAGAAGGTGTTGAACTTGGACAGCGTAATGGAATGTCCAAACTAGATATTCAAGACATTAACGACTTTTATTGTCCAGGTAAAATTGATCAATAGCCAAAGTCATGAAATTGATGATTTTGTTACACGAAATAATTCAATTAGTTACCAAACCAAAAGACAAATATATTGGAAATACAGCTTCGTGTAAAAAAATATATAGTTACCAGAAATTTCGTTAACATGAATGTTCATTTTTGTCGGGTGTATCGTGTACATAAAAAGGAAAAGGTTTTACAAACATCATTTCGATTGTTGTTTGAATTATAGTGAACAAGGAAAAGTTTTTGCAACGTGCTTTGAAATAGATAATGATTACTTAAATGTCTTAGCGTATGAAGTAGAGCAAAAACATGAAAAATCCTTGTTTTTGTTAAGGAATTTCATTTTGTGTTCTTTGGACAAGGCGAAAATTGAAACGAATGTAGGAGTACCATTGTTGAAATGGATTAAAGCTTGACATTTCTTTCATCTTTCATTAAATCAATAGTATGTGTATTTACGGTAGCAAAGAAGGGTTTTGGGGCCTATTCTTTTGAGCCTTTTTTCTTTTGTTTGAGGCAATGTAGCCTCTACTGTTTCTTAGTTAATCCTAACATGTACACTGGCGTCAATTTAACGTACGTTAGCAATACTTTGGCATGGGATTTCAGATGAATAACCTTAAAACGTTTGGATGATAAATAGATCAGAAATAGACATTGAATGCTACTTTTCAAATGCTCCTACAAATTTACGGCAGATAATTCTTGTTATCTTCCTTTTTGTTACGTTGAAAAGACCTTTTCCAGTTTTTTTTTTTCATAACTTTTTTTCCACTCAACCAAGTTAAAAGAATGATACACTACAGTATACTTAACAAATTCTTCTAATCAGAAATAAAAAAACCTATCTACTATATTCATTCAATCTAGAGCTATTTCTTGTGAAACATCGGTACTTTTTTTTGACTCGTCCGCTACTTTTGCTGCTATAAATTTCCAGCAGATAATTTTTGTTATTTTCCGTTCAAACATTGTTTAAAAATATAGAATTTAAAAGACAGTTGGTTAACCACCTTATCTCACACCACACCCTAAAAAATAACTTTAAATACACACAACTCGCTTCTGCTTATTTTTTCTTCTTTCTTTGAACAGATGAGTCGTCAACAACCCCACCAACAACGTCGACAACCTCATCAACAACGTCGACAACCTCATCAACAACGTCGACAACATCATCAACAACGTCGACAACCTCATCAACATCGTCGACAACATCATCAACAACGTCGACAACCTCATCAACAACGTCGACAACGTCTTCATCACCATCAACAACATCGACAACCTTAGCGTCCACACTTTCCACGACCTCTAACCCATCAGTCTATATCATAGCATGTAAGTAATTTTTAAATTTCGGCGATAGGGAACTTCTGAGATGAAGTGAGATTAGGCAGGACCTTGCAGAACTAAGTTCCTGATCGTTGTTGCTAGCTGCATCCAAATGAACGAAATAATAATCAACCTTTTATTAAACATTACATGGCCGATATAACTGGAAACTGATAATACTTGATAGAGTTCTATCAAAACCTAAGGAATGCCACTGTACTGCAAATTCTTTTTTTCTCGCCTAATAATTGATTGTTCTTCTGTATTACTGTATATCAGGCGAGCTTGATTACCTACTTCATTTGGTATCAGAAATTTTCTGTAGTGACAAATGATATCGTAACACATCATTGCGATAGATGGGTGTCTCGCCATAATCGTCAATACGAGTGAATGCTTCTTCCAATGCCGACATGTCAACTTTAAGTCATGTTTTGGAGTTTTTGAATTATATTATTTGTTACATGTCAGTTTCCAGATAAAAAACCTTTGTATCAAAGTAAGTGAGCAGTTATAATGGCACTCACTAAACCATCACAGTCATTAGTCATCATGTGTTTTAGTTCACCACCATCGACTAAAGAATCTTGAGATTCGCCATCAGATAAACGAGTCTTTGATATTGTAATATAACATTAATGTTTCTGATTCTCAACAGCAGTTGGATATAAATTCTCAAATTTTATCTGTAATTCACGAATATTGTGATACACAAACTATAGTCCTGTCTAGTTACAAATCATATGCAGTTTTTTGATTATGTAGCAGTCTTTACTTAAGCAACTTTCAACATTTTCAGTTAAAAGTATCAAGCACAAAACACAAGCACGAATTTCCACACCGCCACATTGTTTTCTACACGCTTTCGGTTCAGAAATTGACGGTAACCGATTTCAATTTGTAATTGCTGCTATGCTACAGTGAAAATCCTCTAAATAGGCTACTGCACAAAAAGCCTAAGCGAAATACACGTTATCCTAAGCAAAGTATGTAAATAGGAATATCGTGAAACGTTTGACAAACACAGGAAAAACAACAAGTTGGACAAGCTGGAAGACATAATATCATTGTCAATTCAAACTTTAGAAAGAAATAAATATGTAGAAAGCTGAAGTGATTAAAAATGCCTTCTTCATTTATTAGCTTGCAACTTTGGTGGTGCCCGATGTAATGGAATAGAGTACCATGAAGGTTGGCGAAATGTTAAAGAAGGTAAGTGAAGAGAAAACGTTCTGTGTTTTAGGGAAACAGTTAGTATTAAAATTTGGGATACTTTTGACAATTATGCTTATATGTGATTAGAATATTGTATCCAAAGTAAAACGCTAGTCTGTAAATTAGTATACAAAATCATTATAATTCTTTACTGTATATAACTTCTTCTGAATTAGTTAAAAGCTAGCCGCCCAGGCGGCGTCGCTCGCCACCCATGTTCAGCATGCGTCTAGTTCACGAAAAATAAAATGAAGAATTGGCAATGATAAGTTTGCCCATGTTGTAGGGTTTTGAATATAACTGGTAAAATTTTTTTACAGTTTTAGTTAATGTGAGTTGAACCGATAGAAAGGATTAGTCAATTAAATTTCACCTGGAGACATAAAAGAATCAAACATCAAAATATTAATAAAAATTGGAACATCGAAAGTCTCGATATTCCCTCTTTTGACCAAAACCATGTATTTTATACATAGAACATGAAATGAAGAACACACGCAAAACCATTTACCAACTATTTACCTCACCAGAATGAAAATTTTACCCCGGAGAACCAAATTATAACCAAACATCGCAACACTTAAAATGCCCTACTATTGACCAAAAATAATTTTTTTGATACACATAAATTGCAAAGTAACTTCTACGTAAAACAAAACATAATAAAACACCAAATAATCCAACATCTTATTATAATAAATGCATAATGTGTATCACTGGAACTGAACTGAATAAAAGTTTTGTAAAATTATTTTTTACCCTGGAGACGTGAAACAAATATTTCAACTCTTAAAATGCCCTACTTCACACCAAAATCATGTTTTTACATGCAGAAGATTTAATGCAGAAACAAATGGCAATACAATAAAGAAGTATATATTGCATACACAGAATAGAATTAATTTTAGTGTAAAAAAAGCAATACATAATACAGAACACAAAAGCAAACATTGAATAACATTACAAAATGTGAATTGAAAACAAATTGATACCTTCCAACTGTGTTTCTTTCGTGCCGAAGTTACATTGGACAAAATTTTTAAAATTGATAATCTGTTCTTCACCAACCATCAACATCATGATTTAAACCATGAGTCTCATTTCTTTATGCTTATTGTATTTTTTATTTTCTTATCTGAAAGAAAAAAGATTTCGAATGCATAATGTTTCAAATACTTAATCGTATTATGACAAACAAATAAACAAACAAAAAGGAACTTCAAGAACATATATTTAACTTAAAACAAAAACTGAAGACATAAACTTAGTAATAGAATGTGTATAGCTAAAGATCTTTGAAAATATGAAAACATTCAAATAACATATATATATATATAAAAAACCTAAACATACTATGATGATATTGAAAGAAAGCAAAACAAACTATCCAGCATTCTAACTGTGTTCTAGCTAAATAGATATATAATATTTCAACTTTAGTTTAACTTCAAACAAAATAGGATACCTTTCACTGCCAATTCACATGTTAGTAAACAGCATTGATCATCTTCTGCAGGCATTTTCAAACACTTCTAAACTCTTTACTACTACATTCATACCTGTAAACAAATTACTAATACTTTATTTACTTTTAAGCACAAACATACATACATACACTTTCGCTACCATTTTTAAAAGTGAAATACATAAAACTGCTCTCTTCGTTTGTCGAAAACTGCTAAACTTTCTGTATTTTCCAGTAGATTTTGTACTATAAACACTATAAATACCTCTGCAAACAGGTTTCTACATCCATCCATATTTTCTACTGCAAACATGTACTAAATTTATACTTTCTTTCTCCCCACTCTTTCGCTGCCATGTTGCACTGAAAAACGACATTATAAATCACACATTATTATTTGCTAAATATAGCAGGGATTTGACCGTTAAAAGAAAAGTAAATATGGCACTCTCTAAAATAAAAGTGATGCACAAAGATGCACAATTGGGAATTAGTGACAAGGATTATTTCCATAATCCGTCATACAACTAACAAGATGCAACGAAATATGATTGTTAAAATTATCTCATTAGAAAAAGAAGATGCCGTAACAGGCATAAGTATTTCCGCAAAAATCAACTGAAGTATGCAAAATGAAAGACTGGTGTCCTTCTTCAAATTTGAAGGTTGAATGACTTTACAATATAGCATTACATTTTTGATCATGCACTACGCAGACATGAAGACATAACTGATACTATCAAAACAACACTAAGTTAAGCAACAGTACTACCAGAATCTTAGATAAGTTAGCAGCATATATTTTGAAATGAAGAAAAACTAGCATAACTACAGCTATGACGTCATCAAAATCTTTGACAAAGATATCTCTGCAACAGTTGGTCGCAGCGAAACGATCCCATATACTTTTTCGATCACTTTTTCAAGCTCTACAACATGGGTACATTTTGTATTCACAATTCCGTGATTTAATTTTTAGTCACAGGGTACATGCACGGGAACACGGGACTTCTGCACATCCTTTCCCGTATTTCTGTTTAAACACCGTGTTATAGCCTAGCTTCTAAGTTTCGCCTCTTTTTCAAACTCTTAATGTACTTCTAATCATTACACTAGGGAACTGAAGAACGAGTAACTATTACTTACTGAAAACATTATGAAATAAAAAAAACAATAAAACACATAGAAACGAGGCTAAACTTAGCAATAACTAAGCATTAACTCGGCATTTAAACAGAAATTAGGGAAAGGTGTTTTAAAGCCGTAAAAAACTTTTACGCGAGTTACTAGTCTATATATTAATAGCCGATTCTCTGTCTGTCTGTTTGTTTGTTTGTTTGTAAGTCACGCAAAATGGTAGATGTGAACTGCGAAAGAGAGTCAGCAATGTAAGATCACACATAAATTGTTTTTCTTCTTGTGCGCGACGTCAGTGTGAAACCATTGCATTGAGACCCTAATCGAATGGGACGTTTAGGAAAAACTATCTGGGTAACCAATAGGGATAACTGAGGTTTTTTGGGGTCCGTGATACAGGCGATGGGGTGACGAAAAATTTGGGTCTAATTTTTTTGCGAGGGGTCTATTGACGTCATCAAAATCTTTGAACACAAATATCTCTGTAACGGTTGATCGTAGCGGAACGATCCCATACATTTTTTTATCAGTTTTTCGAGCTCTACAACATGGGAACACTTTCATTTACCAATTCCTTAATTTTATTTTTCGTGAAGTCAACGCATGCTGAACATGGGCGGTGAACGACGCCGCCTTGGGGGTTAGTCTATATATTAATAGCTGATAATCCGTCCGTTTGTCTGTCACGAAAAATGGTAGATTGTGTTGTGAGAGTAATTTTGTGTGACGTCAGTGTGAAGCCATTGCATTGAGACTGTAATCGAAAGTGACATTTAGTGAAAATTATCTCGGTAAGCAATAGAGATAACTGACGTTTTTGGGGGTCCGCGATACAGGCGATAGGGTAACAAAAAATTTGGGCCAAATTTATTTTGGGGGACGGGCGTGTGACGTCATCGAAATCTTTGATCGACGATATCTCCGCAACGGTTGGTCGTAGCAAAACGAACCCGTACATTTTTTTGATCAGATTTTCGAGCTCTGCCAATTACTTAATTTTATTTTTCATGAACTCAACGCAGGCTGAACGTGGGCGGCGAGCGACGCCGCCTTGGTGGCTAGTATATACTAATCCACAATTGTTCATACCACTTTTACTTTAGATAGTGACATATTTAATTATATTTTTCCGTCATGTTCTTCTTATGTGCGCGTAAAACCACGTAGAGGCGAAAGACACTTTTTTCACGACTATTCCAAAAGCACGTGGCATTTGACGTCAGTTTTTTTATGATCACGGAGAATCATTGCATTGCATCGCCAATCGAACGCGACGTTTTGGGGGAAATATCTCGAGAACCAATAGGGATAACTGATCTTTTTTGGAGTCGGCAAAACAGGTGATGAGGTGACGCAACATTTGAGCCTAAATTTTATTTGGTACTGCGGCTATGACGTCATCAATATCTTTGATCGACGATATCTCTGCAACGGTTGATCGTAGCGAAACGATCCCATACGTTTTTTGAGCTCTACAACATGGGTACACTTATTTTTGCCAATTACTTAATTTTATTTTTCGTGAACTGAAGGCTGGCTAAACATGGACATTTTGTTGCTCAGAATTTGGAGCTCTACCAGATGGTAACACTTTCCATTGTCAATTCGTGAATTCTATTTTTCGTGAGCTCTTTGGGAGGTGACATAACGCAGGCTGAACATGGACGGCGACCGACGCCGTCTTGGCGGCTAGTACTATTTATTATGTCAGTACAAAATAATTTTAAGATATTTTCATCGTTTTAGAGAAGACAATGCGTATGTACACAACTCCTTTTAATTATTTACATTCTGAAATTTTACATTTCCATTTTTACATACAGCGATAACATGATTCAAAATTTATAAGCTGCCAATCTTCCTAATTACGAACGGACACAGATTTTGATCATTAAAGATACAAGATCCAAATTTACCAGCACACTTGAACTGAAATTTTTGTTACAAGATGTACAGTGTTTTCAATTTACAGACAAATTGAATATGTTTCAATTTATCATCAAGATAAGAAAGGCCATTCGTAATTAGCGTCACATAACCTACAACATTCGGATTTGAGAAGGAAACTAGGTTGAGCTGCACGTATCCAGAGCTTTATTCACACATGAAGCAAATTAAGATATTTTTGGAAGGGGTTAAAACAATACCAAATATTTTTCTACTTAAAATGCATTCTCTTTTTGACTCTACTGCTTACAAAACGTTGAAAACTTCACAGCTAAAGACAAATATAAATTTCTCCCCTATTTTTTCGTTTTTCATCCTAAAATATGTAGATCTTCTTTAAAATGCACTTAATATTGACCAATGAAACTTTCGTTAATCCAAAAGGGTTTCTTTACTGACACCGCACCTTGCTTTGGTTTCATGTTAACGAAATTTAAAAAAACTAAGTTAACTAGGTGTGGGTAGCAAGGAAAAACGAAGAACCAAAGCCAGTTTTCAGGTGCGCAAGATGCACGCAGAAATCCAATAATGTCGAACGCCTATGCCAATCCCACAGCAAGCAGTGAAGGGATCACATCATGATAGTGGGGAACTATCAACAAAGAAGTGACTGAACAAGCATGGGGAAAAAATAAAATTAATGCAAGTTTCCTTTTCGCGTTGGTTTCGAACATAGCATAAAACATAGAATACAGAGTAGAAATCTAACTCACGTGAACGAATATGGAAGGTTTAATTTGACTCTAATTCTGATTTTAGGTTGTCGTGACAGCTGGATATATTGTCCATGGTATAGCTACACATGTGGTTATTCAAGTTATGTGAGGTCCTTATGTAAACAAACATGCGGTACTTGTGAAGGTAAATGTAACCTCAGAGTGTGTTTGTCTGAAAATTTCAGATAATCAACCTTTTATGTAAATAGTGTTATAATAGAATTTTAAGTAACCAGACCTCTTACGACTTGCATTTGAAAAAAATATGCTGCATCTAATCTTACTTAATTTTATTTCATCTCCGTAGTCAGAATGAAAATTCAGTTTACTGAAAAATAAGTTATTGCACATTGATAATCCGCAAAATTGCAAGATTTACCAAGCTTTATCCTTCGTTATAGCCTCAGAAGGCCACTTGGAAATTGAAGAACATGGAACAAGTCATGCCTTAATAGAAACAAGTCTTCTAGACTTAACTGGCGTTGACGCAACTTCTAGTGAACCTGATGGTAAAGTTCGTTATTGTCTTCATGTGACTTACAGAAGATTGTATGATCACTCCCCAATTCTCGCAGTTCTTAATACTACACTGAATGAGGAAGGGAGATTCCAGTACTATCACGCAGAAGTCCAGTCTGTTCCTGAAGAAGTTATTGGTGATGAATGGAACGATGTCAGTTTTGATGTCGACAGGGAAATAGGAACTGTTGGCAAAGTAAGTGTCCTGTGCACCATACGTTTTATCAAAGCAGAGTGTGTTCGATAATTTTCAATTTGCGAAATACTCCAATCTATTAAGATATATTTACTGGCGTATCCTGGACAAGGCCTTCAAATTAAGGAAATCGATTTGATCAAGGGTTGTCATGGTGCAGTTCCATCACGTGACCAGACAATGAAAAACGATCAAGGAAGGTTCAAGCAAGAAAAGCTGTATCAAGGTACAGGAATTCACTTCCAAAGCCCTTGTTTCTTTTTTAAGTCATTGTTTGAAAGGATCAAATAACCTTACCTTGAGACAAACTGTAGATGTTCTGAGGTGAAAAAGTTTTCAAAGCATTAAAAAACAAATAACCGGTCTTCAGGACTTGTCCTTTGAACATCTCATTATGTGGCTATACAGTTATCTACCACATATTTAAGGTACGTTTCAAATGAACTTGCAGATTTTTTATGTATGCTTAGCAAATTTGAAGGTTACGAGAAAAAATTCTTTTATCGCTGTGTCAAGCTTAAAATGCACTTTTTCATAAAATAAAAAATTTGGAAGAATAATTGGAAGAATAATGAAAATGGAAGAAGAAGAACAAAGATGAAAAAAGCGAGCTTTTCATAGAAAAGAGCCAAACCGCTCAATTTTTTGTGAGGCAAACTTCAATCTTTGATCGTTCAAAAGGTGAAATAGTTTTTCAAAAATGTAAAATAGATCGCGAGATATAATCTTTTAAAGACACTTAGGTAAAATGTTTCTCGTGTTTACAAACTTGTAAAGATTTAACATTAAAATATCCATGACCAATAGAAAAGAAAGAAGACCGAAATCAACAGTAAGAAATGCTTAACAAAAGATGAGTAATGATATAAAAGTCTGGTACTAATCAAACATAGTTTCAAAAATACTTTGCTCATTGTTAGGGTCTGTTTTTGATATTTCTTCGAGAAACATTGTATTGTTTCTTAATATTTAAAACTTGTGCATTTATCCTAGTGGATGTTTCACAATGCTGCAACAATAGAGCACCAAGCTCGTCAACGAATCGAGCATCTTTCTTCAAATCTTCCTTTTCGCAAAGTGGAGCCAATTCGACTAACGAGGGACATGATTTCAAAACCTCACCAGACGACTGTTGTGTAGTAGATCCAGAAGGTCCGGCTCGTTCCTCTCCTTCCGTGGGTGCATCTGCCACTTCGGTTCTATCTACTTCTTTGTCGTCTGACTCAATTTCCTCTTCAAAGTTGATCTCGTTGCCTTCACAATCCAACAGTTCATCTCCTTTGTCTACGGGAGCGTCATTTGCCGAATCACTCTTTCTTCGTACTCCCTTTGGTGGTGTGATGGACTTGATGAGCGTTTTAAGTTTCGTTGGCCTTCTTTCCTTCATCAACTCACTTCTAAACTTTTTCAGGTCTTCGCCGACCAATGACATTATGTTCTCTCTCACTAGGTAATCTTCGCTACTGTCAAGAGCCTTGTAGCTTGCTGTAAAATCTACTTCCATTTTATTTACGCTTTCTACTAGCATTCTCAACTTATCATCTCGGGATGGCTGAGGTATTTTCTTAGGGTCATCCTCCAACTGCTTCAGCATCAGTTCTTGCTCTAACTGCCTGTATTTAATCTTCAACGGGGCATGCATGTCAGTGTCAACACCACCACCAATTCCAATATAAACATACTTTCTCTCTTCAGTAATGCTGCTTTGACTTCTGGCATGAGGTGGACACTGTATTCATCAAGCACATATATGCAAAAGTCTTTTTGGGTAAACATTTGGTGTCGGTTTGGCAAGTTTGAAATGGTAGCCAACATTTGCTCTAGTCGGTACGATCCTTAGGGAGCCCAATGGTACTGAATCCCTTTAGGGGGATTGACTTTAGTACGTGTACCTTTTCCCCTGAAAACAAACTCTGGCTTCACGGCAACTTTTTGATCACTGGAAATCTGCGTAAATGCTGTGATACGTTCACGTGAAAGCAAATAGTTTTCTTTCACATAGGTTTCCATTCCTTTTACATTGAGTGTTTTCTGTGTACTGCTTTCGTTGCGGTGTAATGGCATATGGTCGCTGTTGATAATAGGAGGATCGACACCAAAATTATCAATAAAGAATTTCCGAACCCTCCATATGTTTTTAATATACTCCGAGATTCTTTCGACTCAATCATCTTGCTTTATCTGGTAACCTTTGTTTGGTTTTCTGAGGCTGACATTATATTTTGCCATCCATCCTTTGAGTGTGTTTATCTAACAATTTCAGACCACCAAACTTTTCGGTAAAAACACTCATAAAAGCGTTTGAAAAAACGAGGCAAGAGTTGTTCATAAACTCGGCTATCCAAACAAATCTTATAAGGTTTACACCAAATAGTTTTAGTGGTCTGAAATTGTTAGATAAACTGTATGTTTAATCCATCTGTTCGAGAAAACAAGTTCTGGCAGTTGACTTTTGACTTCGTTGGTTTGTTGCTCTACCCAATTATCATAAAAGAACTTTGCTTGTTGTTTAAATAACGAGTGGGGTAATCGAGCTTTTAACGACCCACGAATATCGATGAGCCAATCATATGACGCTTCTCTTACTGCTGGTGCCACAACTTTCCTTCCCCTCCCGGCTGTCGATATCGCTTTTTTGTCACAGGCACAGGAACATCAGTTTTCATTGTATTTTCGAAGCAAAGTTTTCCAAGTTTAAATGCTTTAGTTAATTACAGATCATTATACCTAAGTCTCTGTAAATCAGGATAGAATTCACGGACTGCACGTGCCACATAGCCTTCGCGAAATTGTCGATCAGCCTGCTTCTTGGTTTTATCGTTCAAATTAACCATTTTGCGCAGCTCGGCACTTTCGTCGTCATAGTCTTTCTTATATTTTAGGCATAACTCACCAAATGCAGCTTTCTCTTCTAAAGAATACTTCTCCCTTTTGCCTCTTTTAAACTGCCTTGTTGTCATTCTAATTTCTTTATCTTAAAAAGAAAAATAACTTATATTCAAATTCACTTACAACATGAGGTAACAATATACTTCTTCATTAGCTAAATTAGAAACAAGTGTCTCAACAAGGCTCTTGAAAAATAACACTCATCACAACACTCGTCACAAGTAACTGACATTATATCATTTACATAACTGAGCTAAACAAAAATTAAATAGAACATGTGTGCTTTACACCTTTTTAATTTCCTAGAAGGAATAGAAAAAAAAATGAGAAAAACTTGACCTAATTACGTCAAATTGGTCGCGAACTTGACAAACTTTCTATATAGCCAGCTGCAAGTCAACCAATGCAAAAGACAATTGGAGCTACATGCAAACAATTTTCGCTGCTACAGTGTGTTTCGTAATGTTGGAAATGGAAATTTTAAAGCTGTTTTTTTAAATGAATATATCGAATTTCAAAATAATTTTTACATCAATGGAAAGCCATTTTCAAGCTCTTTCGGCTAGTATATTTTTGTGAAAAATGAAAAAGTGGGTTTTGAAAAAATAAGGAAAATGTCATCGAAAAATGTAATCGATTAACACGTGGTTTAATTACATTGTGCTTATTGTTTCAAAACACTGAATCCATTCAAATTTTTTATCAATTTTATGTTTGCGCGGAGACATTTTCAGCGCATTACATTTTTCCAAGACATTTTCCATATTTTTTCATAAACCATTATTTCATAAACCACTTGATTATTTCTTTGTCATAGTTACTAATACTTTTGATTGCGATACTTTTGCAAAAACTTTGAATCAAAATTCATTTCCAAATCCATTTTCAACATTACGAAACACACTGTATATATGCACAATGGCCATTTTAGAATTTCCAATTGTTGTTCAAGTATTTTGTTAAACAACAATGAAAAGTCACAAAAGTGCGTGGAGATGTTTAAATCGACACCTGTTAGTCTATAAAAGAGCTTGAATAAATATTACGACGATGATGTCTATGTGAATGAAATATTTTCTTAGAAGTATAAGGCAAAGTATTGATTGAAGATTGAATTCTTCTGAACTGGTATAATAAGCTCATGTTGGTAAGGTAAAGAAAAGGTCCTTAAAATATCGTAGAGTGAAGATTAACATCCTGAAGAAGCCTCATATGAGGAAAAATTTGAAACACAAACTCAAATTGGACATCAAAGAGTGATTAAATCTAGTGGAAAAGATGTAGGACTAAAAGGCAAGAAAAGCGTGAAATAAACAGGGAGAGGGAATGGGATAAATATGCAAATAGGAGAGGACATTAAAATTGCGTAAATGAGAAATAATATTTAAAGTGAAATAATCCTTTGAAACTGCAAACCGGTTTAATTGAGAACATATTATATTCTTATTTCCCAGTTTCTAGATTTCTAAATTCTTGTTTCATGTTTATTTTAGATGGAACAAAAGAATTCTTCGTGGAATAATGGAAAAACGTTAATACAACTCACCAATCTTCAAATTTCGTAAATTTTGTAAAGTTTCTGTTACAAGATGCTATTATTGCAAAGTAACTGTAAAAAAAGTAAGCACTTAACTAAGGAAGTAAATAAGAGGGAGTTTTCAGTACTTCGTATTCGTGGCCCTTATGCCCCCGCCTTTGTATGGGTTCTACGGGGCCCCGTGAATACTGGTTTAACAAACAAAATAGAAAGTAATGGTTGGTGAGAGATCTTGCCATCAAGGTGTCATTTTACCTAATAATAGTGTATGATCGCATCTTGTTAACGAAATTAATAATTTCAATTAATAACTTATTACTTCTTTGGTTTATAAACAGCATTTAATATATTTATTGAGTGCAGATAATCACCATGCTGGTAAACAATGACATCTGGTGACATCTACATTTCAGTATTTAGCGCAAACCACTTGGATGTTGATCTGCACATCTATTTATTATTTGTTTTCAATATTTATTAAGAATTATTGATATCCACATGATATAAGCACAAAATACAAGCAAAGTTTCTCCAAGTGTTTTCAGTCCCATAGATTTTGCCTCCAAACATAAAATTCGCCCCTTCCAAATTTTAATATTGACAGATGATGGACAAACTCCATGAGACTAGATGCCAGAGCTATATTGTCACAATGATCAGGTCCTTTTCGAAGGAGACCCTATAGTGTATTTTCACGATCACTTTTGAGCGAAATATTTCGACGGAGAAAAAGAAAATGAGCATGCGCATTAAATATTTTCTGGTTTTCGAGCGAAAAATTTCTTTTTTCTACTGTGCGAGTGCGAGTTAACATAATTTCAACTCCCTATTGAAATCGCTTTGCGAAAAAATATTCGTCCAATCAAAATCGTGAAAAACGTGTTGACACTTTGTGGATTTAATTGAACTATTGAATAGCAATCTTGTCGAACAATCTAAAAAAAGAATTATAGCAGATGGTTTCTACTTGTGGTTGCTTTCGAACTAGCAGAAATTATTTTCCTCATAAATTTTCGCTCGAAAAATTTCGATCAAACGTGACCATGGAAATAACCTTAATAACATTAATATTCAAGCCATTAATATTATTAATGGATCGTTGCAATGATTCAGTTTTCACCTTGACACCTACCACAGAACTCAAGGAGAAATAATAACGCTACGCCTGACAGACAATCCCAAAACATGCATAATGGAATGGAAAATGAATAAGGACGATTATTATTAGACTGGTTAGATTGGTTTCGCTTTTTATCAAAAGTCCAAGTGTTTGGCTACGTGTAACGTAGTCAACGTTTTAAACACGTATTATAGAGGTCAGAAAGAAGCTCCTAATTCAGAAATTTATGAACGTAAAAAGGATATTAAAGACTTAAAGGTGGTCAAAAAATTGAAAGAACTTTGAGTTTCGAAAAGATTGGAAGAGATGAAGATCCATCAATCTGAAAAGAGTCAATCTGAATAGCTCTAAAAATCATGGCAAGTTCTTATCAGTCAGTGTATCCACTTTATTTACGCATAAACAGAAGAAATTCTTTTCTTAGTTTTCAAAATTCTATTATGTAAATTTTGTAGGATCACCAGATTTTCCACCAACTTTTGTTTCCCTTAACATCAAATGTTTCATGCTACTTAACTTTGCTTTCACTTGCCTTTGGACCACCTGATGGAAATTCTACATTACAGATTTTGTAAGTTTGTCCTTAATGAAACGGAATCTCTTTGATCTCTGGGTTGGGTAATAATACTTTCTCTTGAAGCATTGTTGGTGATATTACGCCAACAAATGTAGTAACTCCGACAAATTTAATCAATTTTTAGCGACAAATGCAGTAATTTGCTAAATATAGTTAAACTACATCAAATGCTTTTAAGGGTATGTTAGTCATAATTAGGGAAAACACATCAAGTTCTTCACCAATTATTTTTTCAAGGGATATCTGGCCACTAGGTCATATAAGAAAACCGAAAATCATGCAGTAAAAAAATCCAAGCCAAATGAGCCATTACTTAGCTTAAACACTCGAATTCTCAGCAAAAAATGATATAGAAGTGCACAGTTCATTTGTCCATAGAATATGACTTGTCTAATAAAAACAATTCGCAACGAATTGTTGCGAATTGGATTTACAGCAGCATATACAACAGCATATACAGCATTTACGCATGGCAAATTATGTTGCATAAAAAAAATCACATTTTTACTGAATGATTTCGAGATCTTGTGTTGCATTGTTACCATAGATACATGTCTTGTTAAATTTGTTAAAGAGCATAAAGATACGTAATGCCTCGTTCTACCAAATATTTCTATAAAATATTTCAGTGGAAACTTGATATTGTTTACTCTTGATAATGACTAAAATGATAAAATAATAAAAATGCTAATAAAAAATAAAAATAAAAAATAAAAACAAACACATAAATTGATAATAACAATACCTATAAATGTTCCTTTCACAAAATGGCACTTTCTAAAATTAATAAGTACTGAGCATAAATCGTTTTATAATACTTTTCGAACGTTTGGAAAGTTATAGATGTATAATAGAGTATTGTTTTCAAAATATCAGTTCAAACATATACACTTTTTTTTGGCGCACCCGGCATACAGTTTAATTTTCAGATACCACACAGGTTACTTTTATGATTTTCCAATACAAAATCAAATTAATCAAAACTCTTCATTGTTGTTTTCAGAAACTGGAGTATCATAGGAGAAAACAATTTGTTTTTCAATCATCTGACTCGGTGATAGAGTACCTTGAAAACCGTAGATATTTCTTACAACAATAGGTGGGTAAATGGTGTTTACATGTTTTTTGTAAAACTAGACGCCAAGGGGTCGTCGCACGCCGCCAACGATCAACATGCAGGCAAAACACTTCTTACCGGCTTTTATTTCGAAAATGATCCCTTTATTCAAATCCCGTGTAGCGTATAAAAGTTGTTGTATGTACTGATAAAAAAAACTGACGTCAAATCAATGATACAGTAGAATCTGACGTCATTACAGAGAAAAAAACGTTCCCGCCTCTACGTGGCTTTACGCGGACAGTATAGGAAATCCTACGTAAAATTTAGTTAAATATCTTATTATACTAATTCGCAATTGTGCATCCCACTTTTATTTTAGAGAGTGATATATTTACTTTTTTTTGCACGGTCAAAACCTTCTTATTTTTTCCCTTTTCGTCGTAAAACCACGCAGCGGCGACAGACACTTTTTTTAATGTTACGTAATCTAAGCGTAACGTTATAATTTTTTAAACCAATCAAAACGCAAGAAATCCTTTTTTCTCCAATTTGATTGGCTGACGATTTCCAAAAAATTAGTTCGTTAATAACCGATTTTCATTATCGGTTGCTATTTTGACGAAGAAACACGTAGGTATGATTTACTGTGATTGTATTTTAGATTATTGTTTATTGTTAAACTTTTACTGTTATTGTATTTTAGATTAATAAAAGAACATGTGTAAGTGATTAGTTGTTAGTGAGAATGCAGAAGAAGTGCAGTGTAGTTTTTAAAAATTGGCTGTGCAGAAGGAAGGAACGAACAGATCTGTACGAAAGTATTATTATAAAACTTTTATTGCTTTTTTTTAGATTAATCATTAATAAAAGAACATGTGTAAGTGATTAGTTGTTTGTTTACAATGTGAAAGCATATTGAGCATACAGAAGAAGTGCAGTGAAGTTTTTAAAAATTGGCTGTGCAGAACGAACGGACAGGTCTATACGAAAGTAGTAATATCATAAGACTTTTATTGTTTAATATTTTAGATTAATAAAAGAACAGGTTTTTAAATGTTTGGTTACGTTTTAGTTATCAAATATCGCTATACAGAAGAAAGTGCAGTGGAGAAATGCAGTTTGATGTTTATTTACACAGTAAGGAATGGTTTTAATTTAGTTTTGAAAGATTAATTGATTTAGCTTTGAGTGGATGTCTCAGTTATTCTGTCGTTTAGTATGTGTATATGCTGCTGGATGAAAAGGAAGCCGAGAGAAATTTGTTTTGGTAACGCGCGCTATTATTACATTAAAAATGGTCCTACAGCTATGAATGTTTTTATTTCTCATGACGCTGTGGAAGTGGGGAATGTGTTATGCTGTCTAATTGTATCTATTGTATCTAATTTATATCGATGCTTGATGCTTTTGTCTGCCTGCCAAAAAGTACAAAATCTACTGGAAAATACAGAAAGTTTAGCAGTTTTTCCAAACGAAGAGAGCAGTTTTATGTATTTCACTTAAAAAAATGGTAGCGAAAGTGTTTTATAAATACCTATGTATGTTTGTGCTGGAAAGTAAATAAAGTATTAGTAATTTGTTTACAGGTATGAATATAGAAGTAAAGAGTTAAGAAGTGTTTGAAAATGTCTACAGAAGATGATCAATGCTGTTTAGTTTACTAACATGTGAATTGGCATTGAAAGGTATCCCATTTTGTTTGAAGTTCAGCTAAAGTTAAAATAGTATAAATCTATTTAGTTATAACACAGTTGGTATGCTGGATAAATAAGAATAAAGGGTTGTTTAACTGTTGTGAATTAACCAGAGGAGATTTTAACTCAGATTAAAAATGTGGTTGTTTTCAATTTTTTATAAACTCTTTAGATATATAAGTTCTGTCATTACGTTTGTGTTTTTAATTATTATTCATAAGGTAGATGTGAATGGATTATGTATTTAAGAAGTTCATTAGTTATTACTGTGCAATGAAATGTTTATGCATTATTTTGTGTTATGGTAATCGTTTACGTACCTGGGTATATATATAAGTTTGGCATTATGATTTTATTTGTGACTTTTTGTCTTCTGGGTAAATTTTTGTTTTAAGGATAAATGCGTAGTTGAATTTCATTTTTTGTTGTTGTTGTTTATTTCAATATTCTTATAGCATGATTAGGTTTTCGGTATTACAGTACTACAATTATTATTACGGTGTTTTATTGTTTTGAGTTATTGTTTTTAGGATGAATGCGTAGTTGAATTGCATTTTTTTTGTTGTTGTTGTTGTTTATTTCAATATTCTTATAGCATGATTAGGTTTTCGGTATTACAATTCAAGTATTAATTTTTTAGTTAATAATAAAAAAAGCATTAAGAAATGAAACTCATGGTTTTAATCATGACGTTGATGGTTTTGGGAAGAAAAGACTATATATCATTTCAAAAATTCATTAACGGTTGCAGTCGAGTAGTAACTTTGGAACAAAAGAAAAAGTTGGAAGGTATCAATTTGTTTTGAATTAACATTTTGTAATGTTTGGTTTCGTATGTCTGGGTAAACAGTTCTGTGTTATATATTGCCATTTTTTTACATTAAAGTTACTTCTCTTCTGCGTATGAATATATTATTCTGAGCCATGTTGCTATTTGTTTCTGTTTTTAATCTTCTGAATGTAATAACAAATTAATGCCTGAAAAGAAACTTTTACACGAGTTAAATTCTGTGACTCAACGCATACTGAACATGGGTGGCGAGCGACGCGTACGTACCACAGGAATGGTGGATTTGACCTAATGTTTTCAAAATTAAGTTTGGTAAAAAGTTTTTACCCGGGATACTAGTCACCTCTATATATTCATGAAAAGTACACATCAATGGGCTTACATACCCAATTAAAAAAGGTAAAACTAAACTTTTTGCTTCTGCATTAAAATGAGACAACGGTGATTTTGAATAAGGATTCGTCACGTAAGATCACACAACAATCTATTACAGTATTGTTGGCGTGACGTCAGTTATTTTAAGATCACTGGGAAATCATTGCATTGCATCCCAAATTGAACGCGACGTTTTTGGGGAAATATCTCAAGAACCAATAGGGATAATTGACGTTTTTTAGGGTCTGCGATACGAATGATGGGGTGACGCAATATTTGGGCCTAAATTTTATTTGGTACTGCGGCTATGACGTCATCAAAATCTTTGAACTGCGATATCTCTGCAACGGTTGATCGTAGCGAAACCATCCCATACATTTTTTTGATCAGTTTTTCGAGCTCTACAACATGGGCAAGCTTATCATTGCCAATTCTTCATTTTATTTTTCGTGAACTGGACGCATGCTGAACATGGGTGGCGAGCGACGCCGCCCTGGCGGCTAGTCTTATTATACTAATCCGCGTGTGTGCATCCCACTTTTAATCTAGAGAGTGTTTGTTTTTTTGTTTTTTAATGGTCAAAATCTTCTTAATCGTGGTCATATAGCCGCAGTTCGACCACGCAAGACACATTCACGATTAGTATAATAGCACGTGGCATCATTTGACGTCAAATGTTTTAATGACCACGGGGAACCATTGCATTGCATCCCCAATCGAATGCGACATTTTTGGGGAAATATCTCGAGAACCAATAGGGATAACTGACGTTTTTTGGGGTCTGCGATACGGGTGACGGGGTGACGCAACATTTGGACCTAAATTTTATTTGGTACTGCGGATATGACGTCATTAAAATCTTTGATCGACGATATCTCTGCAACGGTTGGTCGTAGCGAAATAATCCCATACATTTTTTTGCTCAGTTTTTCGAGCTCTACAACATGAGTACACTTTCCATTTCCAATTCCGTAATTAAAATTTTCGTCACAGGCTACACACACGGGAACGCGTCGTATTTCTGCAGATTCTTTTCGAAATTAAAGTCGTAAAAAACTTTTACGCGAGATACTAGTCTTATTATACTAATTCGCGATTGTGTGTCACACTTTTATTTTAGAGAGTGATATATTTGTTTAATTTTTACGGTCATCGTCCTCTTATGTGCGCGTAAAACCACGTAGATGCGAGAGACACTTTTTTCACGATCATTCCAAAAGCACGTGGCATCATTTGACGTCAGTTTTTTATGATCACGGGGAATCATTGCATTGCATCCCCAATCGAACGCGACGTTTTTGGGGAAATATCTCAAGAACCAATAGGGATAACTGACGTTTTTTGGGGTCAGCGAAACGGGTGATGGGGTGACGCATCATTTGGGCCTAAATTTTATTTGGTACTGCGGACATGACGTCATCGAAATCTTTGATCAGCGATATCTCAGCAACGGTTGGTCGTAGCGAAACGATCCCATACACTTTTTTGATCAGCTTTTCGAGCTCTACAACATGGGTACACTTTTGAGTTGCGATTCTATGATTTATGTTTTCGTCACGGGGTACGTACACGGGAATGGTGGATTTGACCTTATGTTTTCGAAGTTAAGTTCGGTAAAAAGTTTTTACCCGGGATACTACTTTACTTATACTAATTCGCAATGTGTGTAACACATTTAACTTAGAGAGTGTTTTGTTTTTGTTTTTTTAATGGTCAAAATCTTCTTAATCGTGGTCATATAGCGGCAGTTCGACCACGCAAGACACATTCACGATTAGTATAATAGCACGTGGCATTTGACGTCAGATGTTTTTATGATCACGGGGAACCATTGCATTGCATCCCCAATCGAACGGGACGTTTTTGGGGAAATATCTCAAGAACCAATAGGGATAACTGACGTTTTTTAGGGTCAGCGATACGGGTAAAGGGGTGACGCATCATTTGGGCCTAAACTTTATTTGGTACTGCGGATATGACGTCATCAAAATCTTTAATCGACGATATCTCTGCAAAGGTTGGTCGTATCAAAACGATCCCATACACTTTTTTGATCAGTTTTTCGAGCTCTACAACATAGGTACCCTTTTGAGTTGCAATTTTATGATTTATTTTTTCGTCACGGGGTACATACACGGGAATGATTGATTTGACCTAATGTTTTCGAAGTTAAGTTCGGTAAAACGTTTTTACCCAGGTTACTAGTCTTATTATACTAATTCGCAATCGTGCATCCCACTTTTATTTTAGAGAGTGTTGGTTTTTTTGTTTTTTAATGGTCAAAATCTTCTTAATCGTGGTCATTTATTCGTTAGGCCATTGATAATTGACGATAAGTATATTAGCACGCGGCGTGACGTCAGTTATTTTTATCGCATCACGGAGGAATCATTGCATTGCAACCCCAATCGAACGCGACGTTATTGGGGAAATATCACGAGAACCAATAGGGATAACTGACGTTTTTGGGGGTACGCGATACGGGTGACGGGGTGACGCAACATTTGGGTCAAAATTTTATTTTGTACTGCGGATATGACGTCATTAAAATCTATAATCGACGATATCTCTGCAACGGTTGATCGTAGCGAAACAATCCCATACATTTTTTTGCTCAGTTTTTCGAGCTCTACAACATCGTTACACTTTCCAGTCCCGATTCCGTAATTGAAATTTTCGTCACGGGGCTTTTGCACATCCGTTTCGAAATTAAAGCCGTAAAAAACTTTTACGCGAGATACTAGTCTACTTATACTAATTCGCAATCGTGCATACCACTTTTATTTTAGACAGTGTTTTGTTTTTGTTTTTTTAAATCGAAATCTTTGATCAGCGATATCTCAGCAACGGTTGGTCGTAGCGAAACGATCCCATACACTTTTTTGATCAGCTTTTCGAGCTCTACAACATGGGTACACTTTTGAGTTGCGATTCTATGATTTATTTTTTCGTCACGGGGTACGTACACGGGAACGCGGAATTTCTGCACATCCTTTTAGAGATTAAAGCCGTAAAAAACTTTTACGCGAGTTACTAGTCTTATTATACTAATTCGCTTTGTGCATACCACTTTTATTTTAGAGAGTGATATATTGAACTAAATTTTACGTAGGATTTCCTATATTGTCCGCGTAAAGCCACGTAGAGGCGAGAACATGTTTTTCTCTGTAATGACGTCAGATTCTACTGAAACATTGATTTGACGTCAGTTTTTTTTTTATCAGTACATACATTTATACGCTTACACGGGACACGGGTTCATTTTGAAATAAAAACCGGTAAGAAATGTTTTGCCAAAAATGTATGTTGATTGCGGGTGCCTGCGACACCGTTCAGTTTGTTAGGTTTTTGGTTATACGATACACAGGGGCTTTGGATAGAGGGATCATTTTCGTAATTTCGTAACAAATGTTTTGCCTACAATCTATGTTGATTGCGGGCGGCGTGGGACAAAACGCAAACTGAACATGGGTGGCGAGCGACGCCGCCTTGGCGGCTAGTATCACTCTCTAAAATAAAAGTGGTATGCACACTACGCGATTAATATAAGTAGATAGTCCAATTGGATTGCCTAGTACAGATCGTACCCTATCAAATGCTTTCTTGTTTGCTGTAAAGGTCTAAACTGTGAATTGAATTTCAGTAGAAAGCCAAATAAGAGAAAGAAATTGTGATGCAAAATATTATGTATACAGCTTTTTCTAATTTCCAGTGAAACTATGAAAGATAATCTTACATCTTCCTCCATCATCAGAATATCGCATCTAATAATAAAAAAGTCAGAAAGAGGCTAGATTGTAGGACACTTTATCCGTAAAATGAAGTTTTTTCAATACTCTACGATTATTATTGTTATTATTATTACTCGAGGTCTTCAGTTAAAATTACTGCGATTGTAATGCAAGGTCTAAAATGAGCCTTGATTATTTGATGCATTATGCTGTTATACATAACTGTTTACACAGTTATTTTTAGTAAACTCCTTGGAATTAGACTTTCATTTAATCTCATCTGAGAGCCACTTAATCGTAGAAATGGATATCACCTGCGCGATTAACCAAACACGAAACTTGTAAGAACTTAAAGCTGGAAAGCTGTACTAGCAACTGAAATTTGAAGCTTCAAGAGAATCGATTAAAATATCAAAGTTGTTGTAGTTGATCATTCCCATTTGATTTTGTGTCACTGGATGTAGTTTCTATGCTGCCACGAAATCCCTCTCGGCTTACAAGGAAAAGGATTTAGTTAATTGTAATGGAAACGCAAGGAACGTAGTTTTCTTTTAAAATGTTTACTGTTGGTATATTCTTCGCTTTATATTTTTATATGAATTTGACCTTGATATTTCGTTAAGTGTGACTTCTGTTCAATGAATCTACTAGATAGCGATGCGCATGTAATATGCAATAGCCCTTTTTTATTTAGCCCACAGGAATTTGCTTTTCGAATTTATAACGGATATTAAATCAGAGGAAATAATTTGTATGGAAGTTCTTGACGGAATATTTATGCAATAAAGTGAAAATTTGGGCGAATAGATTTACATTTTTACATGTCCACCAACCCAAACAGGCTCACCAAACACTAATCAAGTTGTATTTTATAAAACTAGACTATTCTTTTGCAGAGTGATTATAATATTTTGAATTTTGTCGATAGAGTTTGCGGTGACCTTAAGGCCTATGGGTCCCTTGTTTTAAATTAAAGTTTTCCAGAAGAAATGATCGAATCGATTAAAAATGGTTTAGAAAATTTGAGAAGGATTTATATGTAATCACTTCTATTGACTTTTGATAATTGTGTATTTATCCATTGACCAAAATTTGACGAGAAACCCGATAGCTTGTGTGCATTTGCCCAACATTTCTGGAAACGAGATTAAGCATGCGCATAATGCTTGTGTACAAAAGGTCGCTGTAGTTATTTGTCAATTTCTTGGATTTTCTTAATTGCTTTAATTTCCTTTTACTGAAATACTAAGTACTACTGGAAGATTTCACCTTTTTAGTTAACCAGATTGTGAGAGATTGAACTTCTGATATAAATCTTTAGAGATGGTTCTGCTACTAGGGAAAATATCCTTAATCTGATGTCTCCACACACAGTGTAGGCTGATGAAATCCCAATTTACAAGGTAACACTGTTAAAATAAAAGAACTGTTCGAGTGAGGTAAGACAAAATTTGATTCAGATATCAGAAAGGAATGAAGATAGCTGAGAAATTATAATATACTACGCTTATGACACCATTGTTGATGATTCTGAAGAACAAAAGCGCATGAATAGGTGCAAGCGTCATGTCACAGCTAACAGAGGAGTGTCATGAAAATTAAAAAAAAATTTTCTTCGTATATTCCTTGTTTTAATGTAGATAACCCAAAAGAAATTTAATTTGAAAAAAAACACTTGTCGTTATAAAATATCATTTTTAAAAAAATAGGTTTAAAATGCTGAATAATTACGTAACTTCATTGAAGAAGCTATGTTGAGTACTGTCACGACGTTTTGTATTCAAATCACTTCGAATTATGGAGAGTTCAAGTAATGGAAAGTCGAATTATTATTGTTATTATTGTTATTATTATTATTGGCATATTTATTGACTTTTTCAGATAAAATCTGTTATCAATAAAGGACCTGTTATAAAGCCTAAAAAATATAAAAGTAAAATATTACTGTATTTCATGAAGATCATTTAACTACATTTAACACACAAAGTTAATCCGACATTTTGTTTTGTGTTGCACTGTTTTTGCAACCAAAAAGGATTACTGACGCCAGGGAAGTGTGAGGGTTGGTTGCAACTAACTAGCTAATTGCAACCTGGAAAAAAAAACTAGTTCAAATGGTACAATGTTTCAAAGCTTGTCGTGAATAGAATGGTATACCCTATAATTTGTTGTACTATTAAAATCATTAAATCATTTATGTACTTGCAAGGAATTCCGACGTTCTGTAGACGTCATTTGATCGTCGCACAGTGTCCGCACAACGTCATTTTTGGTTTTTCTTAATCGTCTAAAGAATTAGGCAAAATTTGTTCATCATAAAGACACTATTTGAAACCGCTGTCAATTTAATTTCAGCCAAAAAGAATTCAAATACTATCTAAACACTTCAGATCTTTAAGACGTTCAGTGTCAGAACAATATTTACGGTGAGTGTTTAATCCATTCGAGTATATTCCTGCTTTATTTCATTCCATCTCTGTACCCACTATAGATTGTAAGCAATTTATGTAAAGCTTAATAAACAAGTGACAAGCAACTTCGTGTGTGATTTCTTTTCACTTATTTTGTTTACAATTGCAAGAAGGCCTGGTAAAGAACTTAACCAGTTCGGTTATTGCTTTTCGTTATGGATTACAAATTTGACATGGAATCATAGATTAGTTACTTGTAATAACCGCGAGAACAAATATTTGTCCGAATTTTATAAATTCCTAGCTAGGTACGTGATACATCAGAATGGGGCACTTGAAATTCTGCTTTTCAATGGAAAGGTCACATAGAATTCCTACCCTACTTTGCCATTTTAATAGGATCAAATTTATATTCCTCAAACATGACTATTTTGTATTTAGTGTACCTTAACGAGACATGGAAGGAGACGAAGAAATGTTTCCAATTTTTCGAATATTTATCTTGTTTGCATGGGAAATCCAAGGGGACTCTCTGATTCCATTTAACGCTGCAAGACAGGCCTGGTTTTCACAAACTGAATTGCTCTTACAATATTACCATACGAACAATGTAGCTAGAACTAAGTTTGACAAACCAATGACAAATCCAGACACTACGCTATAATTCACTGAGAAGAAGACCATTATCATTAAAATAGTGTTATATTTCAATAAAAATGTATTCCCTCGCAGTGATTGAAAATCCGACTCAATCCGGTCATATCCGTTCCAGTGAAGGGATGACCTTGATTTAAGAAATGTTATCAGATGGCGTGACTGAGAGGCTTCCACCAATATCAACAAACCATGTAAATAGAGTCTGAGAATTCAATTGATTTTTCAATAAAGTGTCAAGACAACAATCTATTGAATGATTTGGTTTCCACTTGACAATTGCAATAGACCTGACATTTTTTTACTCGTGTCTTCGAACCTATATTTAGAATCGGCTTTTTATATCTTAAATGTATGTCACTTAGGTATGTATATTGTACTTAACTTCAGTTTCTCTTTGAAAGGTATGCACAAGGGCATAGGTACGTTTCGTGAAAAAATTCTGCGAACACCCTGTCTACAAGGTTTTTCCGTCGGTAACAACGGGGGGTGCGGGTTATTTATAGAATATCATACGATCTGCTAGACAGCATCTCAATGATTTGTTATTCATTTTCTATAAAACCAATTGATTTGCCATTGATGTCTGCTTGCGCTATATTTAGACCAAGAGTGCGTCTAAATTTATTTCCTTCCTTTAAAGTTTCAAATTTCAATTCCTGTTAGAACATTTTTTAACAAGTGTCGGAGATAATGTTGACAACGCCCGACACTGTGAGTAGAAAGGAACATAAAATGGGAAGTTTAAAGTAACATTGGAACAGAATAGGCTTGCTTTCTTCAGAGGTTTTAAATAAGCGTCAATTTCGTTTTCAGGGTTTCGTGTCAACGGAATTGTATGATGGTGTCTATAGATAAATCGTTTGAAGTGTGTATTCAGGTCAAAAATTACTATGTGGTGTATTGGAGAGTAAGAGATTTTGCGGCATCCTCTGTTCTTAAAGTTGCTGTCAAATGACATCTCACAGACCATATATGGTATGACCAACACAAAACAATTCAAACCCCAAAACTTTGTACCTGGAATGTATAGCTGTGTGGGCATTTGAGAACTTTCTTTATGATTGCAATGTTTTAATCTTGTGATAACTGGAGGAAAATGTGTCTCCAGGGTCTGTTACAAAAGTACCTGTTTTATGGCGGACGGACAAATCGATACTTAGGACTATATAAAAAACAGCATGTTTATGATACAATATCAAGCAAACGTTTTTCGAAAGTATACTAGAATACAATTTACAAAATTCCCAAACACGATTTCTATAAGGCTGATTTTCAAAAAATATTGAAGCAAACAGTTATCATGTCGGATGGACAAAATGCTATTTTGTAACAGACCCTCCAGCGATCACAACAACGGCTTCAAGAAGTGTTGTAATAAAAACTGCTAATTTTTAAGCAAATACGTTTATTCTAAACATAGATCGTATAAATAACAGTTCATTAATGTCAAAAGTGTTCTTAAACAAACGTTTATTTGCATTTTACACGAAGTAAACATGTTATAATGTAAACAAACAATTCAAAATATAGTGGTCTACGAAGTATGCAAAGTAGTGTGGTTAAATCGAATTCACAAAAAAATGTGAATGTGAACGCCATGTAAATGGGGTGCACAGTTATACTGGCGTTTCTGTATATGAAACGTATGAAGTCTTTGTCGGTTTTATCTTATTGATTAAGAGTAAGGTACAGCTGGACCGGTAAAGGTTTCTTAGGTTCACAGAAGCTAATTGATCAGTTTCGACTGTCTGCCTTAATTTGTGAATCCCAAAATAGTGCTGGGCAAAATAATATTACGAGGACCCGGTTAAGATATGTTGAGAGAATATGGAAAATCAAACACAAAAATTTAGAATCATAACTAAATCCTTGACCAAAACCCATCGACTATATCAATAGCAAAACACACATGTTATGTGTAATATGAAACATATTTGATTTAAGAGCTGATTCCCATCTCACGAGGATACACGGCAAGGATAATTTGCATCAGTATCCGGTTCTTTGTTCCCGCACACATGTTTGCGTAGAAACGTAAACTGCTCAAACACTTTGTTGTTGATATGTTTGCTTTTACAAGATCTTTGTTATTGAAAGAAATTCGGTTTCCTCCTTAGATTATGTAAGTTTATAGTCTGGCCGCCATTGCATCAACAACGTACCGTTTCATGTGGATATTTCCTATCCGCTTTTTTATTTGTTGTTTGAGGCTATGCGTGAAAGACATTGTTTAAATGTTTCACTCTAGCGCTTTTAAAAGAAAATTATTTCTATTCAGTCATCAAAGGTTTTTAATGTTGATAAATGACGTTAAATATTGTTGTCATTCATTTTGCAAAAAGAAAGAAATTTTTAAGGATTTTAACATATTTTACCGGTTGTTTAATCAGTTATACATAACTTTAGCACTTCACAATTTTTGCCCTTTGGAGAAATCCGTCGTGAGTCATTTTGATTTCTGCGTAACCAACAAAATTCATTAACAACTGTCCTTGTTTTTTTCTTCTTCATTTTCACTGGCCAAACCTAGCTTCGAACGCGGAATTTGATTGCCAATTTCGCAATATAACATCCGTTGCCGTAAGTTTCAAACTTTTTAATACGATATAAAAAATAATTCCTGCTTTCCCTTGAGTTTACTGCAAACAAAATTATTCGTTGGTTTCATTTTGATTAATTAATTAATTAGTTAAAACTGTTTTCAATGTACATTCATGCTTAGTTTTAATTGGTTTGAGACTTTCAAAAATTTTTCAATCAATTTACTGAAATGTTAAAAAATCCAAATGATATTTCAGTCACACCGTTTAGAAATTTAGTTTCTAACATCTCTTTGTTTTTCTTTCATTATCATACTTTTATATTAAGGATTGTTCACTTCTCTATTTACCAGTGTAAAATATAAAAATGATTAAAAATCTTAAGAATGTTACCATGATGGTTGGATTGACCAGCTACTTTTTCTGAACAGACATTCGTGAAAGATCGATTCCTTTTATGTACAGATTTTTTGGAGCACTTTATAAGTTACTTACTTCCATTGATATCCGTAGTCTGTAAATGGTGAAAAAAAACATCATGCGCAAGAGAGAGTGACAGGGAATACCTGAAATGTGAGGATCACAGCGCATTAACCTGACGATGTGGGAGGTAGTGTTAAAATTTTATTTCTTTTATGGTTTTTAAGGCTTTCATGTGATATCGTCACCTGAATTGAACTAGTGTAAACAATTACTTAAAAACAAATTTGCTTTTCTTTAACTTTAATGTTATAAACAGATTTTCTTTGGATTAACATAAATTTGTCAAAGCGTCCCACACGCATATTTACCATTAAAAAATCAGTAGGTCAAAGGTTTCATGAGGATTGGAAAAAGTTTATTGGAATTTGCTGTAGTGATGAGGCCGACAATATTACTCGCAACTTTCTGTTGGTTAAAAAATGAAAATTTTACTTCAGAGTATTTTTTCATTACCCCTCTAGCTGCGTCATATCTATATTAAAATATACAATATTCAAGAATATAATACACCAATATCAAATAAATATTAAACAGTTAATAAAATAACGTGAAATAACCCAGCGGACAAAATCGTCAAAAAGTCACTGCGACGAAGAGCATTTTTATTGAAATTGTGTGCAAATTTTACAGAAAATGCACTCCTTCTCAGCCTTTTTTTTTTTTATAAATTTGCCCACTGGGAATTGTTCTTTTGTCAGTTTTGAAAGTTGTCAAGTTTTTGTCATAGGATTGAAGCGAATAGGAAATTTGTCAGTAAGTAGTTATTGAATTTGTTTTTGTTAGTAATTGTGTTGTTTTGGAATCTTTCGTCACTGATCCCAACTCAAATCCTTTTAAGGTGTCGTTGGTTCCAATGCGTCATCGTGTCATAAATAAAGGCTTTAATCATCACCATCGCCTGCGACAGATGCTCTTGAACTAATATGTTATTTCACCGTACAATTCGTGAATAAAATATTATTCTCTGTCAACGTCTATGGGATACCCTTTGCTAATGCTATTATTCTAAATTTCTGAAGTTTTTCTTGAATGAGTCTTTTCCGACTATCTGACATTACAGTAGATTTTTGTGTGTACGTAGGTTTCTGTGTTCGTAGATACTTTTGTTTCAATTTGTACATTTGTTCGTAAACTTCTTTGAGTTTTCTTGCCTTCCCTTTCAACCTGCGTTTCGTCAATGGTGCGTTATCAAACGTGTGAGTGTTTTGAAAATTTGTGTTGACCATGTAAGCATTGCTATACAGGCAAACCTCGGGGTAAAGCTCGCAGAACTTGTTGACCTTGCCTTTCTATAAAATAGAAACATTAAAGTCAGTTATAGGTAGTTTTTTGAAAATTTGATCAAGAAGTGGGATTTGTATCGGTAGATTTTTTTTTATGATTATGGAAAGTATTTAAAAAAAACACCACTGAGTTCGTAATAATGATTTTTTTTTAACTTTTTATATTACTAGTTTACTATTATCGTGTTTTATGTTTCCTTCTATTGTTAATTTATGCGAATTGGGAATCATATTTAGAATACAGAAATTGAAATCTACTTTCAAAAACATATCAATGTTTACCAAATACAAACAAAATTGTGATAAACTGTTTGCCATCCCTATCGTTACTTTTTCGAAGCCTCAACTAGCCCTTCAAGCTGTTTTCAAAACTGACAATCATGATAAAAGTAAATACGAAAAATTCCTAAGAACGTTCGTTAAGTTTACAACTAAAGACTGAATGTTATATTTTGTTATTGTTATTGTTATGATATAAAGTTACTATTATGAAGTAAGTAAAAGTACGAATTATATTTTATAGAAATTAACTACAGAAAATAATGTACTTACATTAGATGTTGTAGTAACACGAATTGTTGGTTTACCATTGCTTGTCAATGCGTTTCGTCCAGTTACTTGCAGCAAAACAATCGTGAATAGATAAATAATGTCCCTCATGCTAAGCATCTGTGTCTTTGATGCCTTTGAATTATACAATAAACAAACTGTCAGTTTGTTGCCTGACCTTATACTATACAAAGGGAAGTGTTATGTGATTTATTTATTTATTTATCTGTCATTGTATATACATAAACTATTATGTTTGGTTTCTCTTGTGTGAGCCTGTTATTAAAGTATTAGGCACATTGTAACAATTTAAGTGCTGAGGAAGGTATTAAGAAAAGATTTCCTGACAGCAAAACACACATCAAAAGCGGATAATATGACGGAAACCTAGGGACCCCCCTTCTTGTCTTTCTTTGTATCAATGTTTGTCTTTGAAGTATATATTTGTTTAGCCACTATGATTGATGTATTTTTATTTGATTCATGTGAAGCTTTCATTTTTCTCAAGCAAAACGTTTGAGGCTTTTGCTTTCTCTTTTTCTCTTGTTTGTTTTTAAAGTTTTGATGATGGTGAGATGTTGTGGAAAGTGAACGAAACTTTCTATAGCAACACTTTAAGGAGATACTTTATCATGTGACGCATTGACCAGCATTGTTTTTCTTCATCTTATAAAATAAACTGTTCGGTTTTCTTGAAGTTCTATTTTTGTATAGTCGTACGCAGGAAAAACGAGTTCGCGACCACATTCAGTGCCTGATCATCTATCGGCATGTCTTTGGTCCACGCACATTTACGCACGCTGGTTTAAAAATAAACACAATTGTTAATACTGTATATTGAAGATAATACCGTCAGGTTTTGAGCCAATGCCTTTGAAAAAACACACAAAATATGAATACAAACAAAAGTATTTTTTTAATCGCAGCCAAGTACATATCCACTCTATGAAAGGAGATTGGATTAGACACACATTGGAAAGCAAGTCATATCAAACTTTCGTAACAGAATGGAGCGATTATCAATGAAATCGGTTACTGTAGAATAAGTACAGAAACCGTCAAATATATTTGGCCAAATTAGGACTTTACCCATCAAACTGGTTCAAACGAGCTAGACACAAGAACAGAAATAATAAGCTTTAGTAAGAATTAAATGATAATCTCAAGTAACTGTTGTATTATTTTTGAAGGTCATCTATAACGTTTTGAATATCTTTTCTTTACTTCCGCAGCGGTACCTGAGAATCTTGTTATGTTGACCGGCATATGTTTTCTCAAGATAAAAGAGAGAATAATGAAAACATTACCGAGACGTTGAATTTGTTAAATTCTGGAACAAGGAAATGACAATTCCATATCATTCTTATGGTAGGCGTATTCGGAAACAAAAAATTTGAAGCATTTTCTTTGAGGCATCGGCAAAACACATAGCAGCATAGCATAGCAGACAAAATATGTGTTGTGTGTAATACCGGTGTCAAATGTTGGTGTCGAATTCTGATGACATTTGCTGGCAATTTTGTCATTAACAAAGTAAATATTACTCATCGGAAAACATTCAACTGTCAGCATCAAAACATTTCAATCGCCGCCCATGCAATACCGCCCATGCAATAATGAATTCTCAAGTTCTGTTCGCGCCCGTCCCAGGTCTTGTAAAGATTGCATCTCCCCTCCTTTTATCAAAATGTTCATGTCGTAGCAAAAGTAAAAGCTATCGCAATGATTTATATTTACCTTATGATACACTAATTTTCTTGCTCATCAGGGTGTTGAAGGCAATGATATCGAACAATTTCCCCTTTGCCGAACCAATTCACATTATATTGATATGATTGATGTTAAAGTCCAATGATGATGCAGAACGCTTATAGCGGATGCGCTCTGTGTTAATAAGAAATTATCAAATTCACCTCGTTTTCATATATTCGACTGTTTTACCAATCATACTTATTTTTTTTTTAGTATTATATACTTATTACTTATTTATTATTTATTTATTTTGGAAATGTTTATAAACAATTAAAATATTATAAGTAATTGTTGACTAAGCTGTTGCGGTGACTAAACTGTTTTCAGAAAGCTTTACTTCTGAAGAGAAGAGAGCGTTTCATTAGTTAGGTCACAATCGATCTTGACAAACATCATTTCCTCGTTTCAACTCCAAATAAAAAAGACTTTCTAATATATCGGGTTTTAAATTCGAAAGTTATTCTGATCCTTGATTTGTTGGATATCGAACAGAGCAGTTGGGAGAAATAATTCCCTTACGTCAGACGTCATGTTTGACATGCGAAACAGAAAACCATGTGCACAAAATAACATGGTCTCAAGTCTCCAGAAGTGACAAATCACAACCTGCTGGATAGACAGATTGGGACTATTTAGGACCAAATCTTATAAACATTTTATGAAAATTTGTACATGCAGTGGTGGGATCTGGAGGGTAGTTGCAACTTGTGGAGAAGCGCACCAACATAATTTGTGGATTCAATCTATATTACCAATGGGATTATCTGAACATTTTCCTTTTATGGATAAATATCACTCTATGTCACTTCAATACACATATTGAACTACCCTCTGTATATGTATGCCAAGTTTAAATTTGTGATTCGTTTTTCATAATTTTAGACAAATTAACGAAATTTGTTGGACCGTAGTTTCAAAATGTGTTAGTGTTTTGGAAACTAATATTTGAATTCAACATAATGGGTACCATTTCTAATATCACTCATACATCACTTTCTCTTCAAAACTTCCAGTGTTTTTTCGGTTTTTATAATGCGATCTAATGCAATGGTTTCTTGTTCGATATGAAACAAACTAAATGAACAAGCTTTACCATTTCAAGCCATGCCCAGTGTTCAAAATCGTTGAAAAACCACTGCGGTGAAGTGCATTTTCACTGAATTGGTGTGTATATTTGCGTGACTATCGATAATAAATGTACTCTTCCGCAGAGATTTTTAAACAGATTTGCCCTGTGTCTATTTATTCAAGTATTGCGATATGTTGAAACCTTAAAAAGCTTGCAATTCTCTATGTCAGCATCGTTGGTGGTGTTGAACAAAGACAGTGTTTTGTTGATGTTCTTTCGTGCAGTCACTTCAACCAATGATAATCTTATTTAGATTGAAAGAATCTTTACATTTTGAAAACTGTCGTGCAAATGTAAATGTGTCAGGATTAGCGTAGCCTATGTCATAATGTCAGGATTAGGGTAGCCTATGTCATAATGTCAGGATTAGCATAGGCTATTTCACAATTTTTCTTAATTTATGTGTATCTAGATTTTGTTTTTTAACAAGATGGTGGCTTTTGAAAATGGTAGGCTAAAAGGGCATTTACTTCATACTGTTGCAAAATTTGCTAAATTTTGGTAAAGATTATCTACCCATCTCTATCTATGTCAAGCATCTGGTGAAATAAAAACAGTGACAGATTAAACTGATGTCTAGTGTTTCATGACAGCGGGTGTCACAAGCCTCAACCCACATGTGTTTTCACTGTGACGAGGTGGAATAAACATTTTTACCCCACGCGTTTAACATCTGACATATGTCGAAGTTACGGGCGCCAACAAATAATTTCTCGTCTCGTCAATACGCTCGTCAAATTCTTGATGTGATGAATTGTACAAGTGTGTGTGCGTGGGAGGTCTTGGAAACATTCGATGTTACTTTCATTTTCTGCCAAGTGTGACCTATTGCATTCTGAACAAAAAGGAAAAAAGGACACTCCGTTTACATTCAACACTTTCCCGCGATTTCCCGTCTGCCTGCGATCAAAACAGTAAAAAACGAATCCGTACACGCGCTTTACTGATTCTACAGATTTTACTGATATCCTGTAGAAACCACTGTCATCACTAAAATGGATGCGAGGGAACTTGGCTTTGTGCTGTTCTTCATAAAGCTTAATGCTTGTAGAATAAAATGAAATGAATGAAAGGAAATCTTTTTGTCATTTGGAAAAAAAGGAACGTTTCTCAAATCCTTTAAGTTTCTTCTTAGATGATTATTAAGTATACTATTCAGGCATGTGTACTTAAGATACTATTTTTGCCACATTCCAGCTTAAGTCTCAACTATGTAATTGGCAGGAATCGCTTCTAAGCTAAGAACGGAAAAATCTTCATTTTCATGATTCATCATATGTGAAGGCTGCTTCGCCTCGTTGTCAGGTTGAATAATAATGACGCTTGTATGGTGAACAAAACGTGATGACTTCTCAAGGAAAAGTTCCTTAATGAAGTTCTTTTTTATCATAAACAGTTTTCTTGTGAGATAATCTCCACGAGGGAGCCAATCATTTTTTTACTTTGCTTTAGCTTTTTGTTACTAATGAACAGCTGCTCGTTCCCAGATCATTTCTTGATTGTTCTATTTCCACTGACACAGCATAGTGCAACCCTCAGCTGTACATGTAAGAGATCATTATCTTTAAGATTAGAGGCAAGGTCGAAATGATGAATATCTTTATTTCTGTTATACGGTTAATGGCACTGCAGAGGCGAAAACTATTATTCATAAAAGTGTATGATGGCTTTTGTGTGATCAAATACTGGTGTCTTTGCGGTAATACTGTTATTCATAAACACGTGAGGCTATCTCTTCTGATGTCAAATTGCTGTAAAAGGAAATATTAAGAATTACAGAAATCGGAAATTACATATGTTCATAGATGCTGGCGATCTGTCTTCATTGTCTTTTCGTGGTCAAACGTAACTATCCATTTCCTCTTAATTTACCACATTACATCACCTGGGCGGTATGATCAATATTGACTTTAGAAACAAGAACGAAACAGTGAGATTTGAAGATTTCTATTGATTTATTTATTTATTCTTTCTTTAATGTTGACAAATGTGGAATACATACAATCAAACTAAAATAAACTCCTTAGAAAATATAATAGCAATAAAGCTAATTGAAGTCAACAGTCAGTTAAAATAGCACAACTTTCCAACACAAAACTCCTTTTGATGTATCAAATTATATGAATTTGGAACAATCTAAGGAGTAGTATTCGAGTCACTTAGCGGTATCAAGTTAGTGCAAGTTTAAAATGTGGCGCAAAGATATTAAAGCATTAAATTTAATACTTTGTGACTGCAAAAGAGGCTGAAATAAATACGTCACTTACAAATATATCAATGTTTATGTGATCATTACATTTTTTATATACGTCAATCAATGCTCAATTGATTTGAATCAAAAACATTAAAACAGCTTTATAAGCAAAACTTCTGCCTGTTTAATTTTATTGAAGAAACTTATGATTACGCATTTGCAAAACTTTTCAGAAATGTATCTTTAAGTTCTCTCGTTATGGAATCCCCGACGGAAACAGGCATATCTTTGAGACCAATAAATTTGCGTGAGAATGTTCGTCAACTCAACGTAAGCAAATGGCAAGATTGTTCTGATATTATCGACCTTGTGATCCATCCCGAAGAGTGCCATCACCTTCATCAATGGGAGTGTGTTTATCTAACAATTTGAAGACATCAAACTCCTCTGTTAAAGCTTTTTGAAATAGTCTGAAAGAACGAGGCATAGCCTGAACCTAACTCTCACTAACCCAAACAAATTTTACAAGGTTTACACCATAAGTTTACACCATAAGATCCGAAATTTGTGTAGGCGAGTGTAAGCAATCTAGCCATAAAAGAAAAGCGTTCAAACAATCCCATTGGTAATATAAGTTGAATTCACAAATTATGTTAATGCTCTCCTACACAAATTTCGACATACCTCTAGATCCGCCACTGAATTAAAACCAACAAATTAAGAAATGTGTCATAAATATAAACGAAAAGATTAAAATGTATAACATAAATATTCCTTCTTTACAAATTTTGACACTTGCAGTATATGGCGAAGGTGTCTTTAGGCAAGTCTTTTCCTGTTCCTGATTTAAACTTTAAACTTTTAGGCAAGTGATTCCACAGCAGTACACTGGAGCTATTGAATTGCACTTAGTTTTCTTTGATAAAATTGGGATTGCCAAAAGTATTTTTCCCAGAACATATCAGGTAGTAATGCTTATCTACAGCATGTCTCAGATCTGATGACTTGCCCGTGATAATTAAATCAAATGGAGACACCCTTTTTAATTCACCTTAAAATTATTATATATTAAACGCCAACGCGGAGTCGTTCGCCACCCATGTACAGCCTTTGGAAAGTGTTACCATCTTGTAGAGTTCGATATTCGGAACACAAAAATGCAAAAGAACATAAGCTTATGTTGAACCGTTTGGAGATATCGTTGATCAAAACTTTTCACAACAACAAATATCTTCAAAAAAACACTGAACAAAGAACCGGAGGAGAGTGAACCAATGAAAGATTAAAGTTCGTTTCAGTTGAGTGCGCTTCACACATTGATGGCACTTGTTCGTTCAGAATTTGAAATATCCTTCAAAAAATGCTACCTAGAGTTGGCAAGTAATCTGGCACGATGTAGACTATACCAACCGTGCCCCGTACGGCGCTCCCTGGCTGTACACGTTTTCTTAATGGATTAGTGCTTTTCAAGCTCTTGCAAAACATCAGCGCTGGAGAATTCCTTCAAGTATTATCACCACTGTAGCATCAGTGTAGCCTTGATATTAATTAATAAAACATAAACGTAAGGGTGAGAGGCAAAGTACCAGAATGTTCCTATCGATAACTTCATCAATTATCATAATACACATAATAACAACTCGCTTCTAATTCTAACAATTATTACGTCATCATAGTATTGCATCATCATAGTTGTGTGATATCCTATGGGAAACACTGTTGTAAAGGAAATACGAATTGACAAGAACACTATTATGTTTTGGAAATGACAAATGCCAAGTATTTGGATAATATCAACTTTGCATCGGCAAAATAACAAACCAAATTTGCGGTTGGTAGATTCCGAAATTGACTATGGGAATTGTTCGAATGTTTTTGAAATATACATTATTATTTGAAATGGTTACCGTTACATTCTTTAGCAGCAATATATTTCCGGATGAGATGTTCTGATGTTCGAACGATGAGCATTGTTAATTGCAAAAAGTTCAAAGGTTAACTCGAAATCTTTGTTTTCAAAGACATCACCACAAGTTGTTCTAAAAAGGCATCGCATGTACATATGGACATTCAAACGTCGGTGTAAAAACTGCAAAAGTAAGCAGTTTCTAAAACTTTTGAGAAATTAAAAAATTGCGCATGCTTGCACGCATGATAGCATTGACTTCGGCCTTTACTTGGCTGCTGAGTGTCCTATTATTTGACCATGTAATTGCTGTAAAGACAGATTTTCATGAATTGAACTTATCACGTTTAAAAATTATAGTAATCCTGCCTGTTCTATTTTTCTTTGCTGTTCAGATTTGAATTGGCTTTTACTTCAGTGGGTCCATAAAACGTTGCTGAAAGGGAAATGACCAAATAAGAGGCTTAAAAACTTTCTAATATGTAAAGGCTTTCTTTTCTTTTTCATCATTCTTCTTAATCCTCAAACGCAAATGTCATTTCCCACAAAACATTAGATACGTAAAAATCTGTTATGAGAGTCATGCAAGGAGCCGACTCGACAAAAGTTCTGTTCCGGACGAACAGTAATGTGTACATCTTAGTTATCTCTTGAAGGTATCACTACTCTTTTATTGATTTCCTTAGACAGTCAGCCTTTACAATAAGATTCAATTCTGTTTTATCAAGCAGGCAAACAGACGTGTTTCTAACTTTTGCAACTGCAGCTCAATTTGAAAGATCAACAGACACCATAGCAATAGACCTTTCCCGAATTTCTGTTTAAACACCGTGTTATAGCCTAGCTTCTAAGTTTCGCCTCTTTTTCAAACTCTTAATTACTTCTAATTATTCCACTGGGGAACTGAAAGAACGAGTAACTATTACTTACTGAAAACATTATGACATTAGAAAAATAATGAAAAACATAGAAACGAGGCTAAACTTGATAACTAAGCATTAACTCTGCATTTAAACAGAAATTCGGGAAAGGTCTATTTCTTTTGCCGACCGCATTTTTTTTTGATGATCTGAAAATTTAAGCCGATGTTTTTTCTCCTTGTATCTAAATTTTACCTCACCAAAATTTGCTGACTTCATTCTTCCCGAGCAAACCAGGCTATTAGGTTATTAGGATTAATTTAACTTTCGGTGGAGTTGTTCATTGGAGCGCGTAAAACTACATGGTGGCCGGAACATTTTTCAACAATTAGTACAATCGACTCTCGATATTACGAACTTTTCGGTATCTCGAACAATATTTCCGATCCCCTGACTGATTTTCTCTCGTTATCTCGAACTTTCCCCAAATTTTTCAGAAACTCCGGGTATGATTTTTGCATCTTTGAATGTTTTGATAAAATTCCATTTTTGTAAATTCGAATTTTCAAAAAAAAGTATATGAATCTAGTTTTTTTTGAAAGATTAATGGATTATCTCTGCTAAAGGCGAAAACATGAAGCCCGTTATTAAGCAAAGACTTACAAACAAATCTGTAGTAGAAAAAATGCAAGGCATCGAAAAACCTGCAGAAAGGGAAGTCTAAGGAAGAGCTAGCCCAAAAGTATGGTGTCCCAAAGAACACAATTTCAACTTGGGTTATACATGAAAACAAATTATTGACCTTCGTTGGAAAAAAAAACTGAGCGAAAGAAACTTCCTACTCCAAAACTTTGACAAATAATTTTTGAAATAAACGCATTGAAAGTTTGTGGATAAAACATTCTGAGACACACTGTATAAAAGTAATTGGCGGGACCTTTTTTTTTAATCACGGGTGAGTCATTACATTGCATCCCCAATCGAACCGACGTGTATTGTGATATCATCACAGGAAAAGTTTGGGTCTCAATTGTTTCTAACGACGGGTGTGTGACGACATTAAAATATTCCCCCCAAACACCAGGACGTCCTTATGACGTCATAAGCAAATCGAACGATGACCTTATATGACGCCATGAGAAGGTCATCATAACGTCATATTTGCAACAAAAAGCGACGTCAGATCCATGACGTCGCAAGGATGTCATCAAGTGACCTCCTTATAACCTAGTTGTTTTACTGCAAGTCTTTTGCCACGTCACTGAGACGTCACTGAGACGTCACCGAGACGTCATACGACCCAGTCCTGAAATTTTTATGACGATTGAAAACGTGCTTAACCATGATGGGACGCACAGATTTTGACCTTACCGAAGTGATGGGAATAAATAAATGCATACTTTGAGCTTAAACGTCTTCTAAACAAATATAACTCTTAAATATATACACTTAAAAATACAATACAAGAAACCTGTTTCTTTCAGTTTATTTCTTCTTCAACCGTGCAGGGGCATGTTTTAAACGTCAATTATATCTTTGTTCACAGAAGCTTTTATAACCAGTGGCAGAAATCTCACAGCTTACACACGCACCACACAACGTACTACTGTATCCCAATAGGACAAAAAACAAAGAAACGATACGCAACGCCAGAGATCATAAAAAATGCGCACGCGGACGGAATCAATGGACCTTAGCAAAGCTAAAAAAAACAAAGCAAATATAAAGGACATAAAGTACAACCAACGTTTCGCACGTGAAAACAAACTTTTACTTGTTTGATGAAATACATTACATTGTTATTACTTTATAATCCATATTTTTGTGTATAAACATATACTTATTGCTTTGTACAGAAAAAGTAAAACAACTGTTGTCAGAAAAATTTACATTTTTACTTTTACAGAAAACATGCTACTAACTATTTAAGGCACTTTTTTCGAGACATTTTATTTCTTTACGCGCTTACCAATATTATTTCTGCCTCGCCGATATCATTTCGCGCATTTCACGCTTGCTGATGGGACATCCACAAGACAAACTTCGTCCTACCTCGTCCAAAACCTTGGTCCCATATTAGGATTTAAATCCCGCTATAAATTTCGTTTTCTAAACGTTGTTCTATCTGGAACTTTTATCCGGCTCTGACAGTTCCATGGGATAGGCGGACTGTATTAGCAAACCGATTTTACGTTTTTATGTCGTAAGTACGACCATTAGGTCATGTTTTGGTCGTCTTTTCTTCACCTTGATAACGTCATATTAAATGACTTTAAATGACGTCATGAGAAAGTCACCTTGGTGACGTCATATTAAATGACTTTAAGTGATGTCATGAAAAAGACATAAAGAGGTCATATGACTTACAAAAGTTTACTTATATACTCATATGCTACTCATATGCTACTCATATGCTAATGTCACAATTACGAATCTTAATTAATGTATTAATTAATGTATATGCATATATTAATAGCATCAACTTTGGGAATTCGTCAGTTCCATTTGGTATGGAAATACTGTTCATCAACCTAATGGACATTTTGCTTACTCACAGCACTTTTGCATTTAGCTCTAAAAATTATATAATCAATAGTTTAGACAAACAGATGCCTAAATTAGAGCACAGTAATAGCTAATAAACATATTAGCATTATTAGATGTTATGCAGCAACCTGCATTGTCAAGTCCCTCATACCTTCTCCTCAGGATATAACATCAATTACTGACAATGTTTTTAAGCATGAAAAGTCCTATGTTTTTCCTAAAATACATGGACGGTCATTTCAGTCATATAGCTAGATCCGTCGAAATGGCAATAATATTTTTTGTGTTATCCCCCAAGCACAGTAGGTGCATACTGTTTGGTTTGTGTTAGTTTTGGTAACAAACTTAATAAGTCAAATGCAGCATTACGAAAAATGTTCACTGAACATTTCAGGAACTGGAGAGAAGCCCTTAGAAAGGTGACTGGCACGTGGTCATCTTCACTTGAGCCTCAAATAAAAAGTATTTCATTGTGTGAACAGTTCTTCTTAGTTCTGGTGTGAAATTGCTAAAACCCACCATGAAATATACTGGGAACATTTTTAAAAAGGGAAAATTCAGACAGGTCGCCCTGCCTCCAATTCAATGTTGTTTATGTTAAAAGTTAACAAAATTATTTTGGAGGAAAGAAAAGCAGCTGGGGTCCTAGCAGCACTTCATTGGACATTGGAGATCAGGGGAAGATAATTTCCTCATGTGCTTTGTGGAGGTTTGTAGCTTGAATGTTGGCTAGACTTTGCCATATGATTTTATTTTGTCATGATCATTATCTATTTCCATAAAAGGAACATTTAGTTTCCATACATTTCTACTTTTAGGGTGCAAATGCCTTACTTTGACACGACACCCTGTTGATTGAAATCCCGTGAATTTAAGGTAAAGTCAAGGAACTGGAACTCAATGGTGAACCACTAAATTGTTAAAAAGTGTTATTTTATTTAGAGATGAAAAAATCATTAAAGGACTGTTTTTGCTGCAGGAACACCTATTTCTGCAGCAGCCAACCAATAGTAAAACACCCTCGTTTTTTATTTTAGATTTAACCTAAAAAGACTTCTTCAAATACGGGATTGATCACCCTGGTTCGATTGGTTAGATTTTTTTTAAATGTATTTTATTATTTCTTTTTTTCGAAAGTTTTGGTTTAGACTCATGGTTCAATCTTCTGTTTTGCTTTTCTTGCATGAGATAAAGATTCACTTTCGGATTGTGAAAGTAAGGACTGAGATTATGGGTGAGCTAGCGAAGGAACGGTGCAGCATCTACATATTAATAGCTGATTCTCCGTCTGTTTGTTTCTCTGTCACGCAAAATAATAAACCATTGTATTGAGACCCTGATCGAATGCGACGTTTAGGGAAAAGAGGGATAACTGACGTTTTTTTGGGTCCGCGATACAGGCGGTAAGGTGATGAAAAATTTGGGCCAAATGTTTTTGGGACGGGTCTATGACGTCATCAAAATTTTCATCAACAATATCTACGTAACGGTTGGTCGTAGGAAAACGATCCCATTTTTTTGATCAGTTTTTCGAGTTCTACAACATAGGCACACTTATTATTGTCAAATCCTTAATTTTATTTTTCGTGAACCCTCCGCAGGCTGAAGGTGGACATGGGCGGCGAGCGACGCCGCCTTGGCGGCTGAGATTATGGGTGAGATTATGGCGGCTAGTACGTATATTAATCATTTAGAAAATGATTTTTTTTCAGAGGTGAATTTAGTAAATAAAAACAGCAATCTCTCGCAACAGTAGCCGTTACCATGGGAACTTCCGAACATAACATTTAAGAGGCTTTGCATGACGAAAATTACGTCATTCTCAAGTTTACTGTTTGCACATTTTTCTGCAAAGCTGCACAAGTTAATAAGGTACAAAAACACAGGCATTAATTAGCTATGCGTATACAATACTTTGGTGCATGAAATGAAAGTTCCACGCAAACAATGTTTCAAAGTTATAGTTATAGTTAGTTTGCTATTTATCTTTGTGGTAAAAAACATTGAATACATTAACGAAAATTTCAACCTGTCTTACCGAGTACGGGTTCGTAAAAGCGAGATCTCGGCAAAGCAGATTGATGCATTTCTCATGGAAGATATGTCGATTTTTGTGAAGCTTTGATGAGAAATGTGAGATCTTGGCGAATCGAGCCAGACCATTGTTCCTGTCTGATTTCGTCCATGTGAACGCCACCTAGAAGTGCATCTATCGCGTCATTTATTATTATTTTCAAATCAACATTTTCTGGTGAATTTGACCAAAACGTTTTCTTTCCAAAGAGTTTTTTGCAGGTGTTTATTTTGTTAAAAATCCTTTTTTGCAGAAATCCGTTTGAAACGACCAAAGTTTAATAAAGAGCAACAAATTTCTTTGAGATTATTCTTTAGTTTGATTCAATTATTTAAATCTTGATATTTCCAATTAATATAGAAAAGGGACATTGGATATCCAAAAATTGTATTAAGTACTTGAAAGATAAAAAATAATAGAGAAATATTGTCTTCGTAATTTTTCAGTAATAGAGGAAGCAACGTGATTAAATATGACCGTATGGTAAGCAAGCCACGTAAGACATCACATAAGATTTCATGATCATTTGTCACCAAATTTCAACTTTACGAACCGAACTGCCAATTTAATAGCTTTATCTTTCCGTCCTTCTTCGTTATGACACCCTCCATCTTCTCTGTACAGCTCAACGCTTTCCTTCTTCGCCCACTATCCAGCTTTATTCATGCAAATATGACGACATACACGACCAAAACATACCTCTTTGCAGATCTGATTTTTTTTATGCAAATTAGTGGGAACATCTTCGTTAACGATCTTTGAAACGCATCCACTACTTAATTCGTTTCTTTCTGAGACTGGAACCGAATCAGTTACATTAGTAAGTAAAAGCGAGCAAATAAGACTGATTGAAAGCAAAGACGATATCATTCTGTTTCTAAAAAAAAATATGTTCATGTTTCTAAAAACACACGCATCACTATGACAACCATTCATAGTAAACACAAAGATTTATACATACTTACGATTGCATGTGCTTTCTCGGATAGTAAAGTTACAAACCTACCTGTGTATCAACTAATGAAGACAGTCTGAAACTGTGCACGTATTCCCAATCTCAAAATAGTGAAAAGTAAATTGGAAAGGCGGTTGTATTTATGCAAAAAAAGTGTTGTTTATCATGTCAACACACTGGAAATGTAAAACCGACTGTAATAACCTCCTCCATCCTTGTACTTCACAAAACCTTCAACCAAGTACAATCCACGATTAAACGCAGTGTAGGAGAGTGCTGATGAAGATTTCTGCTAGTCGTGATAAGTAGCTGATATGTTCTTCTTATTGCTATGTATTGCTTCATATCTTCTCCCACAAATTTCAACATAGTTTGACCATAGACAAGGAGATTTGCTTTGAAGCATTCCGTCAGGTTTCGAAACAGAAGACAAATCTTTATTGACACGTGAACCATACACGATTCTTATTTGTTTATTTACTTATTTATTTATTTACTCTTTGTTCAGGGGACAAATTTGATGACAATTTTTGGGTTTTATAAATTTCTGCAATTATTTCGCCGGCTTACATTCATAATGAGATTTCCTTCGTTAAGTAGCTATATATGATATTTAATTAAAATTGGAAGTGGGTAATCTAATGGATATTTTAGGGTTAGATTCTTCAAGGCTGAACTTGTGAAAGCATAGAAGCGAAATTCATCTTCTCCACGGAAATACCGCCCTGATAATACCGCCCTGATAATCAGAAACACTCACCCATAAAACATTAGCAAAATTATGTTAAACTATAACAGGAGAAAAGATCATTTATATGGGGTTCTGATTTTATACACTGTCATTCATAATGAACTAATAATCTTGAACATTCACAACTTATTTCAAAGAACGATTTCTACACTCAATAAAACGAAATGAAATTCATTTAACAAATGAGTTTCAGGAGTTCAACACGTATCTCAGATGGCCATTATTTTGAAAAATCTTTGCCAATGTGTTCATTGCTATACATACCTACGCATTATCTCATTAAAAATGCTCTTCATCACAGTATTTGTTTTGAAGATTTTACATATAAATTTTTCCTCAATTCATTTGAAAAGGTAAAGGAAAATATCGCAGTGTTCAAACATGCTCGTAAATCAGAATACTTCTATTTCTAATTTTTAACATGGTGAGTGTGAATGCTTTCATTTCAGGAACAGTATCCTGGTATATTTCTTATGGATACACAGGGTATGCTTTAAACTTGAACTCATTCAGCCAGGCTCAAATGAAGTGGTTTATACTACAGAAACGTGAGATAGCGAGATATTAATTCGTTGAATTAAATTCGTGTACGTACACGTTTTGCTTTGTTTTTTTAAAGTATGGTTTGTTGACATTGATAGTTTGGTTGATTTCATATCGAAAAGCGGAACTGGAAACTCCATCTATTAAAATTACATCATTACACCATTTTGCAACACGCTTATAAGGCACTTGAGGCTGAAAAAAGCTTGAACTGCTAAGGAATTGGCCAGGCTGACATACAGTAAAAAGAAACTAAAAAAAGCAAATAACTAATAACCAAAGGAACGTAAGAGAGGCTCTTCTGAGGTTGATTACTATCAAAGTATTAAAGCAGTTCAAGGAAAGGTGCTTAGGAACTATGAGACTGAAACTTTTGGGAAAAAATAAAAAAGCAGCAGCAGGCTCAGAGAAAAGCATAAGGTTCGCGTATAATTTTTTCTTTATTTACAAAGATGTTTTCTTATAACATTCAGTACTACGTACAAAACTAAAAACACTATCGGATTCAATAGCATCTCAAGAATCCCGTATACATCCAGCATGTTCGACACCGATCCTTCATTGGTCAAGCTGTACACGTACAGAAATGAGCGGAACAGATTCACATTCACCAGGATAACCAAACTGGTCAGCGACGCTGTTTCCAACTGATTCACCAAACTATCTTTATAAGGTTTCACCGACAAATGTACAATCAGCAGAGATACTATGATTGGCCCGATGAATCCCGATCGGTACAATGGATCAATAAGAAAAACAGTGAAAAACGCCACCAGAAGACGCCCGAATAAACGCCACGAATCCCAATACAACGAATCACCTCGTTCATCATATCTGAATGGTTCTTCGAAGATTTTCAGTAATTCGGTTTTAACATGTTTTTCGTCCGTTTCGCAATTCAATTGTGTGTCATCTTTCCCTCTCCTCACATAAATGTAAACAGCAGGCGCGATGACTGGTAACATCACACACGAAAAAAACATTCCTAATCTGATCTGGTTAGATTTCATCATCCGCAACGACAAATACAAGGCCATAGGAAACGGTACGACCCATAAGGCTAATACCAGCATAAGAAGGTACTGCCACCAAGCCCAACAACTGACGACTCCACTGATATAGAGTACTGAGTTATTCCCAACATACCTGCAGTTGACCATCACCATACAGAACGTGGCGAGTGTCTTGTAATTCAAGACTAACAGCCTCATAAAACTGATGTAGATACGGTTGAGTGACGCCTTGTTTGAATGTTTAACTTCCGATTTGCTTTCGAGATTCCCTTTCGAAACACCTGATATCATTCCCTCCTGCCTCTCGTCATTACCGTTATCAACTCCCTGGTCATTCCTTTCTACGTTTACATATGACGTCATTTGATTGTTCGACTCGTTAACAGTCTCCTCAGATTCTTTCGTTCTTATCTTCCTTATAAGAATCAATACTACCCATAAAACTCCTACTGGAATCAACATAGTCATTGGAAAAATCAGGTCTCTGATGAGAGTTTTCGTTACATCGTCTAATGATTTTGTTGGACAAAAGGAGGAAGGTATTTTTGCGAAGTCCAAGTTAAAAATGGCGGTTAAAATGGAGTCTACAGCCGATGTTCCATACTGTTCATTCAAGTGAATGCTGATCAAAGCTTTTAGCTGATAAAATGCAACCATCACGTTAAAAATACCCGATATTCTTCCCGAACTCTCCTCCTCCTCTTCCGTTAACGTAACGTTATCTTCGTTACTTTCGCTAATATTGCCGTCGGATGTATTATCAACTTTGTTTTCATTCTCTTCTGTGTTACGGTTTTTGTCTGCATTTCGATTTCTCTCCATGTTTTCGTTTTGCGTATCTTCCGTTTCCTTGTCGAGAATGTCTTCACCTGCCGTTATATCGTACTCACCATGAAAAGCTTCACTAAAAACACCATTTGTCGCGTTCACTTTCATCTCGATGGATGTTGTGGATTCTAAATCATGCTCAACGTTTGTCTTTCGGCAAACTGAGAACATTCGTTTAAATGCATCTTTCAATTTTTTGCCAATCACCGGTATCATGTCAATGTATGCGATAACAGTCGTGTAGAGTATAGCAAATACTGCAAAAATCAACCAAAAGAGTTCGGGTCTTTTACATTTCCTGCTTTCCATACACTTTGGAGATAAATAGTCGACGCGGTATCCTTCCAAACATTTTCCGCAAAGTACTCCCGTTCGAAATTTCCCACAGCCATTAATTGAACTACATTTGGAGTTTTTCTTCGTACAGCAATAACCTTCAGGACAAGCTAAGAAGGATACTTTACTTCCTCCACTTTTGTAACCCCAAAAGTTGTCATGGCTTATTATGTCACCGTCGCAAAATCCACCAGCCGGACAGGAATTGCAAGATCGGTGTAGAGAGGCGTACGTTTCGTTGATTATGTTGTCATCATGACGCGTCAAATTAACTTTAGTGCTTCCACCAAGCAGCGCGTATGTGCCACGTTTGCACGGCGTGCAGTAGAACAGATGTCTATAACTGATTGCGGTAAGTTCTTTGCGTCTTTCGGGATTACTGTTTTTGGGACAAGAAATACGGAAAATGATTTGGTTGTCATCAAAGTCTGGTATAAACTCTTTTGGTTGTAGAAGATCAATAGCTGCAATAACCATATTTGGAACTAGTTGCATTATGGATATAGTGACACCGTCAATCAAGATAAAACTTGGTGGAAGTGATCCCAAGCTCAAAATTTGACCAGCGTTTCTTGTAAACAATAGTGTACAGTTTTTTAAAATGATCGATTTTACGCCAATTCCAAGGTTTTGTATAATAATTCCCGTTCCTTCAACATGTGTGAAAGAACTATTTAAAATTGCAAAACTACTCTCCAATGCGGTCACGAGTTGGTTGTATGATGTAGTATTTGTGACATGTAAATCTGAAATGTTTGCATTACTGTTCAGCATGGCAACAGTAGATCCAACTCGACTGTTCGTTATACGGAATTTGTTCAATGTAACTGTGGAGACATTGATATGAACTGCCCATAAGGCGCTTGTCTTTTCTATTCGAATGTCATTCAGATGCGAATGTTCAACTGTTCTAAACGCGAATAGCATAGTGCTTGCATCTCCTTGCATCTCAACGTCATTAATGTTGGCTTTGCGACTGTTGAGGACACCAATATTGATGACGGCGCTGTTATGTCGAAATAATATGTGGCTTACTTGTGTTTTGGTGGAAAACGTTAGTACTATCCCATGATGGATTGTATTTTGAGTGAAATTCACCTTCTCAATTCTGTTGACGCATCTCAAACAATTGATTCCTGTAAAATTTCCCTTATTTTGATATAAGGCTAGTGACGTCACTGATAAATGGTTATCTGAACCACCAATAAACGTTATAGATACTCTTCTCACATGGTTTCTTGTGTTCCATGCAACAAAATCTTCTACTTGAAGCTTGCTGCGAACGTTATAAATTATAATGTACGCCTTTATCACACTTGTAAACGTATTATCTTTATACACCAGTCGCTTCAACGTGAATTCAGGTGAATCACCAAGCTCACCTGCCAATGTGTTTTCATTATTGGCAATATTCAAATTCTCCATTGTCACCATGCTTCTAGTTGTATAAAATACCAACAGATTCTTGTTGTCGTAAACGTAAGTGTCCGTAACGGTGGCGATACATGCTGATAAGAACATGCCATGATAATCGATATTGCGGTTGATGCTTGTGTTGTTACGGAATGTTGTGTTTGTTAGCTGCACCATACTCATTTTAATGTAGAGAAATGGTATCCTTTCTCTCACTACCATACCCTCAAAAACAGTTCCTTTAATAATAACCGCGTTGACGTTGTAAATTGCAAATCGAGCGAAGGGAATCTGTATCCTGATGCGGCAATTGTGTAATTCAACTGATTTACTTTGAACCATACCGAATGAAAATCTTCTCTGAAAACTTGCATCAGTCACGTAAACACTGATATATCCAAGAAGCTTCAAGGAGGCTTCTCTAAACATGGAATCAAACGTCGAATTCCTCATATTGACGAAAGCTATATATCTTCTATAAAGATTTAATTGTTTGATCTCGTTTAAACTTGACAGAACTTCAGAATCTTCAATTGAAATCGTGAACGGGCCATTGATACGACACATTATACCTAATGACGTAGATGTTTTTTGGATATTAAGAAGTTGACCTTTGCCGTCACCTTCCGTCATCTTTTCCAGTTCAATGAAGTTTGATACTTTGTTACTTGGATAGACATGACAGCCTGTAACGCCAATGACGCTTCCGTCGCGGCCTAGCTTTCCAGTGCTTTTCACCAAACCAATATCTTTAAAAGCTATACCATCAACATGAATGTCTAAGTATGGTCCATCGCTTAAAAACACGAATTTGGTATTGGCTCCACCAATCAGGGTAGGTTTGTAGCGGTTCTGTGGGTAACCGGTAATATTGACCGACGTTGGTTTGTTAACAGTGATAGTTTGGTTGATTTCATATCGAAAAGCGGAAGTGGAGCCTCCATCTATCATAATTACATCATTACGTAGCACGGTGGTGTTGAAAATATACCATAATGATCGACAAGGATTTGTGGTATTCCCACAATGAATCTCGTCTATTCCAACCATGGAAACATGATAAATCGCCGCTTGGTCACCTAGTAACAAAACAAATAATAATGTACATTATAATAATAATAATGTAATTTAAATAATGTACGTTTTGAAAACAGTTCCATTTTCTTGCAACGGAGGTAACAGGTTGTTGTATTTTTCTCGTTTGTAGCTAAATCTCCAAATTGACCTTATTTGGTGTAACACCGACCTCGTGTTTTTAATATCTAATAACCCGATAACCCGATAACCAAAGATTGAAAAGAGATGATAACATAAAAACACGTACAGTTCACTTGCAGCATCAAGAGGACAAGACAACCCAGTGGTCCAATCATACTAGAAACCGTTTGCAGTGGTAAGAGACTTGATAGTTCGTAAAAGGACGAGTAAAAGAGTCAACTTTTTTATATACAACATTGACTCTAGAAATATAAACAAAACTTTTTGCAATATCATCAACTTTAAACCCAGGCCGCTTTTTTAATCTTGCTGATCAAACAGCGAGCGAGGTCTGCTAACTATTTTTGAAATTTCTTCAATAAGAAATTACAAACAGAATTGCTTGTTGAAGAAATTTCAAAATAGTTTGTTTGCAATAGTACTTTAATGAAGAAATGACGTAATAGAAACTGATAAGCAAAACGTTTCAGCATGTTTTGCTTACTTTAAACATCATTATTGATCTTATGTAAATAGTAGTAATTGTTTATCTGCCATTTTAAAGAAGTACATTACAAATCAGCATAAAAATGTAAATATCATATTGAAATGTTTGCATAACTGCTGAAATGTAGTTTTTATTCATTGAAAAGGGTATTTAGGAGAGATATTTAGGAGATAGGCAGTGTTTGTTTTTTTTAAGATAATGAAAAATTATAAGTACAGCTGAGGGTTGCACCATGCTGATGTCAGTAGAAATAGAACAATTGAGAAATGATCTGACAACGAGAAGCTATTTTATTTAAAAGAAGATTGGCTCTCTCGTGTAGATTATCTCATTGGAAAACTGTGGACACGCTTTTTTCTCGACCTTACGATTGAATATGATCAGCCTTTCGCAATCTCTGTTTAATAAGTTTCAGATCAGCAATATGGCGTTTTCATTGACTACGTCACAAATAATTTTTACAAATTTTGCCTTGTGAATTCTGATCTAATAAATGCCGCCCTCTCATAAACACCGCCTCCTATCGTACAGCAAATTATATCCAAACTTCAACATAAACGCCACCCTCCAATATACGCCTTCCAGTAAACTTTGCTTCATGAATAGTGACATTCATTTCCGAGCCTGTCGCCAGAGCAAGCTTTGAAGTTTTTAATGTCGTAAAAGAGAACGGTGACAGTGACGTTTATATTTTATTGACATTTTTGCATAATATGACAATATCATTCGTGTAAAAGATTTTCAAAGATTTAAGATCATAAAATATTGTTTATAGTTTAATTTTTCTTTTTTTAATTAACGCGGCCGTGGCGTTTATTAAATTGTAACAATATTCGCAAAAATGCGACTATATATTTCCCCAAAGTTGCGAAATTTTTGCCAATTATTGCGAGTACATTGATAACCATGAGAAAAATGTATGATGAAACAATTACAGTATAACTACCATCCACCTGATGCACAGACAAAAATGTTGTCCTTACTAATCAGGGTGGAATTGAATTTAATACCGCAAAAAAACTTTTTTTGGACTTATAATGAAATGAAGATGTTCATGTTCAAATGATAAGGTTTGTTATATAATTTTTGCCGAGGAGTTAAAAAGTGAGAGGTTATTATATGGGCACTTAGCTAAAATTAAAAATGACCTAAATGCGACTAATATTTCCCCTTAAACAACTGAATATATATATCATCAATGTGTAAAAGAATTTCATCATAACAAATGTATAATCTTTATTGTTGCAGAAGCTTGACATCCCTTATACCCTAAACAATGTAAACAGAACACTTGTTTTTTGTAACTCAGATGAAACTATCTTACAACATATTATCAAATTTGTATACAGGTGGTTTTACTGTACAAAAGAAAAGAAAATTGTTAAACCTAATTTTAATAGCTACACTGAAATTGTAAAATGTAAATAAAATTCTCAATAATAAAAGTTCTCGTAATTCTGTTTATTATCAAATTATATGCCCGCATAAACATTTTCAGTAGCTATATATAGTATAATACTTTGGGGTAAACATCATAAGCAAATAACTAATAATCATAAGCAATCAAAATTTTTACTAACACGAAAAGTAAGTAGCATTTCAAATTAGGACCGAAGAGTTATTTTCAAAAAATACAAAAAAATGTGTTCACACTCATTGTTTATTATGTGATAAAAATGACTTTCGTAAATCCAAAATGGAAAAGAACAACAGATTTTGGTAGTGAAAATACACATCCATAACCAAACCACTACATAGCTGAAAACACAAGTTTGTGTTCTGACTTGGTTTAATTTACAGACTGTCTGTCATGTTGGATTGTGTTTTGATTTACGTTTGGTGTTCGTAAGAAAAATTGTCAGTATTATATATATATTACATATTGAAAAATAAAATATGATATACAGCATCAAAACAGTATACATGACCATAGACTTCATTCATAGTAAACTATGTTTCTGTTGTTGGATTAAACAACTATCCAAGTACACTCGACGAGATTCTTTCAAGTTATTATTATGTGTCTCCACCCTCTGTGTATTAAAATATTATACGTAAATGGTTTTCTGAACTTTATATTGCATATGCGACATCACATATTCATATACTTGCTGTTTTTGAATTAACATAACTGGTTGAAATGGTGGTTGTTCTCCACGCGAAAAGGGTTTCCTTCTTTATGCTGTACATCATACCCTGCTTTCAGACAGTTCAGTTGGGCTATATACATTACATCAGGATCATACTAAATAAATCTTCAGCCTGATTATTTAGAATGAATTTTCACCTTTGCACTGGAATCACAGCCTCAATGGTTTGTTGTTCCAAGCATTTAATTACCAATATCATCATCATAACACATATCAACACAAAAACAAAACATAATACCAATGTTTTTTTTGTTTTGTTCTTTACACCACGTTCATTCAAAAGTTTTTGCAACTTTTTAAGACATAAAACGATTTATTTCCATCATTTAACGTTTCATCTATTGAATCATTAAAGGTAGCAGAAAACATCTTAAAAATCCCCATCTGCACTGACACTGACTGAACTGAAAAGATGGCGTACTACTTTACTGAAGACTAGCCTCTAATCTTATCTACCTTGGCTAGGCCAGAGTTCAATACTGAACTGCGGCTATAAAAGTGAACGAAAAGAGGGAGAAGAAGGAGAAGGAAATGCCGGTTTTAACGTATATTTCGCCCTACGGGGAAATATATAAAAATTAATTACATTTTAATAAATTTTTTATCTATGTCCCTGTTAAACGCTAATATATTCTAATCATTTCGTTATATAGACATATATGTTACCATGTTGGCCTTTAATACGCTGGCCCTACTACAACACCGGCCCTTTTAACGCCGGCTCTTATTTCGTCAAAGCAAAATTTTGTCTTACCGCCATTAAGGGCCGGATTGAAAAAAATTGAAAAATTGAAAAATTGAAAAAGAGAAGAATCAAGAAAAGACACCTATTTTAATCATCAAGGACAATAATATTTATCTTTTTATTTTGATCGTCGTCTTTTTTATCTTTTCCGTCGTCTTTGCCATCTTCACCGTCGGGTATTTCGGCTACGATGTCTTCCTCATCATTTTCATCGTCATGACCTTCATCATCAATCCGACATAAGTCGGGATTCCCAAAGGTTCTTATTTTCCGAAGCAGCCAAAACAATGCTGATGCATTTACAGACTTTAAAAAAAAAACGGTTCAGGAAAGCAAAATCGTGTTATGTTTGTGATGCTTTCTTTTGACCACTTTTATAGCCGCAGTTCAGTATTGAACTCCGGCCTAGCCAAGGTAGATAAGAATGGTAGCTAGTTTTCTGTAAAGTTGTACGCCATCTTTTTTTAGTCCGTGCATTTAGACAGTGGAAGATTTTTGCTTTCTGCTAGCTTTTTTGAGATGATTCAAAACGTTAAATGATGGAAATAAACTGTTTAAGTGTTGTGCTAAAAAGTTTTGTAAAAACATTTTGAATGGACATGTGAAAAACAGAGAAGAAACGTGATATCAATGTCATGGATGTTTTGTTTGGTTTTTCTGATAACAATGTAGCTATACCTATACGATGATTGGTAATTAAATGCTTGAAAAGCATTGAAGCTGCGATTTCAGTGCAAAAATTCATTATTAGAAAGCCAGACTGAAGATTTATTTTTATGAAAACATGCACACAATCATCATGATGAAGGAAACCCTTTCTTCTTTGTGGAGAACAACACCAAACAACAACACCAAATCAAAAACTGCATGTGGAAACGTGATGTCGTATATGCCAAAAGAAATTTAGAAAACCAATTACGTATAATACTTTAGAAAAACAAGTGTGTTTCCTGGGTACCCAGTCGTTCAACCTAACAACAGTAACAGTTTGCTATGAATGAATTCCATGATCACGTATATACTGTTTTGATATTATATATAATACAATTTTTTATTTTGAAAATTTAACATACTGTCAATTTTCCTTATGAACAACGAATGTAAATCAAAACACATTCTAATAAATAACAGTCTGTAAACTAAATCAAGCCAGGACACAAACTTCTACTTTTCAGCTATGTAGTATTATTTCTTACAAATTTATATTTTCACAACCGAAATCTGTTTTTTTCGTTAGGGATTTACAATAAAGATCTTTTTATCACATAATAAATGTGAACATATTTTTTTGAAAAAGACATGTTTATTCTAAATATATACATACTTATATTTATAAGAACACAGGCCTCAGATTTGGCCAAAAATAAGGACAACATTAAGAACAACCTGAGACTCAAGTCACTGTTCCAAAAATCAAGAACGGTCTGAGCCTAAATTTTCGTGTAAAATAAGAACTGTTCAAGATGTGAATCTTTTCTCGAGCAGTCGTAATTTTCATATTCAGGCTGGAAAAGCCTCAAAAATAAGAACAAGCAGTCTCAGGTCAGATTTTACTGGCTCTTATAAAGAAAGAGTGTACTTGAATTTAATTTTATAAATTGTCATTTTAAGCCCTTCTTTTTTTGAAAATACTCTTCTTTCTTTACACGTAATATTTTGTTAGCAGAGATTGGGTTCTGATTGCCTTTGATAGTTATTTGCTTATATGTCGATCTCAAAGTATTTTTAATATTATATATTAGTAGTATTAGTAGTAAACCTGTATACAAATTTGATCGTATGTTTAAGTTTTATCCGAATTACAAAAAGCAATTGTCAATTTGAATTAAATTGTTTCCTTTGATTTTACGGCATAAAGGATAAGGAACTTGTCAAGAGTCAGCAAGAATAAAGATTTATTATGACAGAAATATTTTACACAATGATGTGGTTGCTAATATTCAGTTGCTTAAGGGGAAATGTTAAGTATTTTCAGTCATAGATTTTACCTATGCCCATAGTAACTTCACAGTCACTTTTTAACTTCTCCGCAAAAATTGTAAGAGAAACTTTATCGTTTTTTACCAGGAACATCTTCATTTCAGAATAAGTTCAAAATAATCTCTTTCTTTTTACTTAGCAAAGTAAGAATTATTTCAAGATGTGCTTGAACACGTATCCCAGTAGTCAAATTTGTTGAAAAATCTCCGAGAAGGTGTGCATTTCAATAGAAATATACATAATGTTGCAATAAAAATGTTCTCAGTCGCAGTGATATTTTGACACTTTTGCCTACTGGGGTTGACTATTAAACCCACCGCAGCCACCCCAGTTTCGTTCAAAATTTATTCAAAATTCAAGTAAGTTATGTTCTCAACCAGATGTGTTATTACAGAACAACTTATAAAAATTTCAAAGAGGGTTCGAAAGAAGCTCGAAAAAAGAAAACCTCCTGTGATGCAGGGTTTTTACTCAGGTATACCCACTTCTCCTTACATTAGCTGGATGCTTTTAGTGCTGTGAACATATCTGCAAATTAAGTTGAAAAAGAGTGGAGCTACTAAAAATTGAGTACATTCGCACATTTTTGGTTCTGAAAGTGAGAATGCCAACAAGTACCCTCTACTTGTACCTTGTTTTGCTTTGATCGCTTGCATGTATTCTTGCTGGGTTTTTTTTACACAAAAACATTTCGTTAATTTTTGTTAAAAAGTTCTTGAATTACAAATTAATGTTCATCATGTTCATCTTGAACACGAAAAAAATTTTAAATCCTCCCATCCATCAAAACTAGCAAGGAAAGGCTGAAAGAATATTGTCTCCTATGTTCAAAGGTTTTACTCATTTACTTGTTTATTCATTTGTGCATTTTTAGGAAAACTTCCTTTTAGAGAAATACGTGAATCATTTTATTGTTTTATGCAATCCTACAGAAATACACTCTTTGGCAGTGAGTTTTTTTAAAAATGTGCTCGCTGAGTAATTTCAGCCACAAACTTCTTTGCATTTCTTGATTGTTAATTCTTTGGTAGTTGGATATTGAATGAAAAACATTATTTACACCTTTATCAACTACTAGAATGTTAACACCAGAGCCATTTGGTTATTGACAGGAATAGCAAAAAGAATTCCGTCTAATCAACTTCTTGTACTTGACCAAACGTATTCGATTGTATTTAATCGTAATATTTCAGTTTCAGTTTCTGTTTCTGTTTTGTTTTTTCTTTCAAGCAAAGGCAGCCAAAGTTCGTGGTAAGCTGATCAATTTGTGCTCGTTATTAAGCGACATAAAAAAGACAACTTTCTTTGATATATTTAAAGATCGGATGTCCCATTAGACTGTTTACTGTAATTGACGTGGTTCGAAGAAATTTTTGTTTGAAAAACAGAATTGATTGATATTGCTAACTTCATTCTAAAGGAGAAATGTTGGTTGCATTAATTAAACGAGCATCTACCTAAAAAAGGAACAACTGAGAAAAAGCCTCAAGACGAGGTTGTCACGATTCACAAGGTAAATTAGCTGCTGTTAGAGTTTTTTTTGTTCCACTTCACCAAAATCCCGACAAACCTGTCTAGATACCATCAATCTTAGTCAATTGATGTAGTTCATTTGTTTGCCGGAAATGACAACCATTTTTTCCGCGTCACCACGAATTCACCAAAGCAATGACGCTTCTCCACACCTGACAAACCACACCCAAGAATAAGCACCGCCTCTACTCGATTGCTGGATACTGAAAGCAATGATGTAAAAGACACGTTTGTGATTGTAAACGGTACTCTCTCCCTTACAACATAGCAATAAAAACACGATTTGATCGCGAAAGACATTGTTTTGTTTTTGCTGATTATCTTTCTCATTTACCTTACAATCCTCGTTACCTTTCAATTTATTGTTGATCATTCAAATTGTCAGTGGATGTAGCACACTCCTCAATAAACAGAAAGTCGGAAATTTTTCCATGAAAATACAAAATAATAAAAGTTTCTCTGTCAGGAACCAAAACTTGCAGATAAAACGTGAATCGTTATTCTCCGTCTGTTTAGCTTGATGAACCAATAGGAGATGAAGACGTGGAATCTGAAACACAATTTTTCGGGAAAAAGCCACCAGAATAATTGAAGTTTTCTCTGTGATGCCAACTCTACAATTATCTCCCAACGAAAGATTTCTTTGTCTCTAACAAACTTACATTGGATGAACGCCCGTCAATTAAATAACTCGCTACAGCTTTTACACGAGGAAGCCGACTATTATTTCTTGCAAAGATCGAGAAAAATTTCATCGTCAAACGAAATCGACAGGGATGCCGTATTAGAAATGAACAGTTCAACTGAGGAAAGTGACAACGACACTGATGAAAACGATGTTTTGATTCGACGCTCAGGAACGATCGAACAATCTGGATTATTCGACGAAAATGAAAACATCATCGAAGCTAAAAAAGTTAATTCGAAAAATACACCACGTCATGTCGAAGCATAAGAGAGACTAAAATATAGAAAGTCTATGTTGGAAAGGTTGGACGTGGACATACGAAAAGTAAATAAAATGTTAAGAGACATATGAAGTGTAAGTTAATGTCAACTTATGACAAAGATCAGAGGCGTAGTTAGGGTCAGTCGAAAAAACCTGGAGGAGTTCAACATTATGATATTTCTTTTCTGTCTTAAGTTGCGATTAGGTTACTTGCACGCTTTCCTTTTCTACCCTAAATGACTTAACTCTCCTCCACAAATTTTGACTGACCTCTGGCTACGCCTCTGAAAGATTTTGTGACACACAACAACAAATTTCCTACACTCGTGTAAAATCACCTAGATGCTGAAGAATGATTTAGGAATGTCTTGCTTAAAATAGATACTTCAATAATAATTCTTTTCCCAATGAAAATTTATTTATTAAAAGTATAGGGCACACCATGAGAGCTCGACATTCTTACACAGGAGCGGACGCAGGGTACAGTTCATACAGCTCAAGCTGCAGTAAAATTGCGTCAAGAGAATGATTACTAAATGATTTACGGTCATTCTCCTTTATTCTCTTCGTCGATTTTTCACGTCATCATAATATCATGCGACGCGATACTGTCACTCAAAAAGCTGTCAATACATTTATTATGGATTAATGCATTATTTGTTGGCGCCCCCATTTGACTCGCCAAATTTAGGTAAGCTATAACTCCATACCCCCACCGCTTGATTGTTCTGCCTTACAGCTCAAAAATCGACCCTTTTCTCTTCTTTTTCATCAATTGAGTAAGTTTGCATTTATAAACTTCTAACTCGATTGCCTTCCACTTATCTGTGATTAACTTAAGCCAATCAAGACTTCGTTTAATGGGGAAAAACCATAAATAACTTGATATGAAAAACTTGTGATTTCTCGTTATTTGTCGGTAAAATTCTCGTGAGATTAATTATTTGTTTCTTTGCGCGCGAAAAAGACTTGTAAACGAGGACGCGGTTCTAACCGATTGTTAGAAAAAAACAATAGAAAATTGAATAGAACAGCTGAATGTTATGATTCTTTCTCCTTTCGTATTTCTATGGTTAAAACAACGGCTGTTGGTGGTGTTGTGCTAATTTTGTCACGAAATTTTTTGGAAATGCACAAACTTTATTTCATTGTGTAAACTTACCTTAAATTCTTTATTATGATTTAATAATTTCATATTCCCAGCGCATTGCCAAAATCTTTATCAGCGCAAAAATAAACTTTTTATGAAAATCATTCAATCATGCAGTAAACAGTGCAGCAGCGAACTTTAGTTGTAAGAAAGTTTCATGATACAAAAAGTTATGTAGCTGTTATTCAGGCTTTTAGACAACAGTTTCTGGGTAAAAATCCACCATCAAAAAGCACGATTCAAAGTTTTTAAATCTTTGTAAAAAAGTTTTAGAAATGAAACTGTCATGTTTCAAGCTTGTAAAAACGTAAAGTTTTCCTTGTACAAACGCAGCTTTATTACAATATTTTAGCTTTTTATGAATTCTCATGCTACTCGAGTCGTTAACACTTATTCAAGCAAGCGTTGATTGATCATTATTGATTTAATGCTATGCTTTCATGGTAAATTTCATGATTATACAGTGTGTCTCAGAATGTTTTATCCACAAACTTTCAATGCGCTTTTTTCAAAAATATTTGTCAAAGTTTTGCGATTTACATACCATATGAAAGGTCTTTTCAAGCTCTTTCTCAAAATTTAAAATTTGAAGCAAAATGATAATTCTTCCGAAAGCTATTGAGGAAAATATCATGGTTTCAGATCATTAACTTGTTAAAGATCAATTAACGCCTGTAACAATACAACAAGTTTACAAACACAATCAGATGAGTTCAAACATAATTTCTTAGAAAATAGAAAAATGTCGTTAGAAAATGTTAACATTGTCAGTTGTGGTTTCAATCTCTTCGAATATTTTCCAGTCATCGGCATACAGGAAAAGATCAGACACTTAGCAATTTCAAGTAGAGTGTTTATGAAGATAACAAAAAGCAATGAACATAGGACGGATCCTTCGGGCACTTCTGACGTTACGGGAAATACATCGGATTTGTTTTGATTTACATAAACTTGTTTATATCGATCAGACAGAAAATCTCGGATCCAGGAGAGAACTGGACCTTGTAGTCCGTAGTGACACAAGACTTCATTTAGTCAACAGTGGGGAACAGTGTCAAACGCTTATTTAAAATCACAGTAGCGTAAAACAAAGCAGTATACAACACAGAATTACATACCCAGTCACACAAAAGCAGACATAACAACATTACCATGTATGAATTGAAAACAACGCGATCAACTGTGTTTCTTTTGTGCCAAAGTAACATTGGACAGAATTTTTGAAATGAATAATCTGTTCTTCACCAACCATCATAATCATGATGTTAAACCATGAGTTACATTTCTTCATTGTTAAGTTTGGTTTCCACTATAAGTTAACTTGAGTTAACTTGAGCTGGTCTAATTTTCTGAACCATGACTAAACTTTTTGTTTACATAAGCCTAATTAAGTATGCATAGTTTCCACTAAGAACACGTGAGCTATTTCAATCTGTTTCATATAACGCAAGATGTTCAACGTGAAAACACCAGGTACACACCATCTTCACCAAAGTTAAGAGGTTCTGAAACTTCTCTTCATGAGATCTGTACAACCTCTTTCTCTTCGTATGCCTTAGTCGTTTTGTCGTATTACCAAAGAAATTTTGTTTCCAAGATCAAGTGAACTCAAGGTTCAATTTGAGAAAAAACAATGTGTTAAAATAATTGAGCTGGTATTGTGAATATTTCCACTTGAGTAAATTTTCTAAACAACGAATTCTAGTTCAAGTTAACTCATAGTGGAAACCTAGCCTTATTGTTCATACTTTTTTTAGTTGTCTGAAGGCTGAAATAAATTACCAGTTTAATGAATCAGTTTAAATTGTTTTAAATAGTTCTATTTATGACGTTTTTGACCACGGGAACTATATTTCTATTTAATTCGCTATATGTATCACATTTTCTATTATTTCAAACAATTTAAATTGATCCATTAAACAGATACGTATTGCAGCCTTAAAAGAAAAAGGATTTCAAACCCACAATGATACAAAAAAACCTAATCATTTTATAGTATTATTATTATAGTATTATGTTGCATAGTAACAATAATACTAAAAATAATAAAAAAATAATAATTATGCAAAACCTTTATTGGATTAAGCTGCAGTGTCAGGGAACCTGTGAACATTTTTTACACAATACTTTATACACTTATGCATTTATATGCATTATAACAGTGAGATGTTGGATGCTTTGGTTGTATAGTTTTGCATTAGCTTTATTATGATGTTTATGATGCTTTACGTAGTTGCTTTCTGTGTACGAAAAAATAGCTTTCAATCAATAGTAGGGCATTTTAAGTGTTGCGATGTTTGGTCGTGTTTCACTTCTCCAGGGTAAAATGTAATTTTATAAGACCGTTCGGCTCTAATGTTAGTGAACTCGTGAAAATGTTTGCACATGATACTCCATACACATATGCATCTATTCGCATTATAAATGTGGTATGTTGGATGTTTTGGTGCGTAGATTTGTTATGATTTGGTTGGTATAAAAGTTACTTTTCATTTCCTGTGTATGAAAGATATGGTCTTCGGTAAATATTAGGGCAACTTAAGCGTTTTTGTGTTTTAGTATCTTTGTCATTTTTATGTTTGGTTGTGCTTGATGTCTCTCGCGTAAAAAATTACTTTAGAAAGCTTTTCTTCGGTTCAGCTCCAGTATTGAATGACTCTGTAAAATGTGTCTAAGCTCCGCGATCCCTGATAAAGTGAAATGTTAATGGCTTTTCTGTACCTGTGTATATATATAGTGTTTGCAGTATGCTAAAGTTACCTTTCATGATCTGAGTATAAAAAACATTATTTTAATGCTTGGTTTCATGTCTCCAGGGGAAATGTATTTTACTAAGCAAACACGAACCCAGGATCTCTAGCCTTTTCGATATACGGATAGCGGCGAAGAAGACCCTGGCGAACGCTATTGCATTAAGGAATTCTTTTGACTGAAAATATTACAACGACCACAGGATTTTCGAGCAAAAAGAAGAAATCAGCCGAGTTACTGCTGAGGAAGATAAGAATTGTAGTCCAAAAATTTAATTACTCAAAATAACATTATTTTAGGTATAATTTCAATTTGCAAAGCACTGGTATGGTAGCATTACGTATTTACAATGAGAAAGGCTAACAACAAAAGGTTCTTAAAATAATCAATAACGGAACAGGATAAATTTGTATGCTCTTTTGACTGATAAAACAACAGAATAGTAATGAATCATGACAGCTTTTTTAGAAGAACATAGTTTCTAAGAACTTTAATTGTAGGCTCACACACATGTGATAAAATTTAAGAGCGTATTTACAGATTGAAGATGAGCATCTACAAACATTTCTTAGGGGAAAACATGAAAATTTTTATATGATTTATGAATATTATCAACAATACAGCTGCAGAAATCACAAATATCTGTTAAAACATTTGTTGATCACAAATTGACCTATATTTCCATTATCAAAATATCATAAAATCATTAAATTTATTTAATTTCCATTCACTCAGATTCCTTATGTTAGAATTTAGTGGCTTTAGTTGATGAATATGAATCACAATGTTTCAGAAGGAAAACTGTTCAATGTGTGGGTCTAAGCAAAGCATTACAATCCAGAAATGGAATCAAAAACTAAAACAAGCATGTGCACATACATAAAGTGTAATCTAATTTTGTATTACGGTATGTACGACACTTTGTGGTGGTCAAAGTGTTCTACTGTGATCTGTTCTTTTGTTGTTTCTTGTTACTTCAGTAGTAATTTCAAAATTTGTTTATTTCTAGTTTACAAAGCTTTACAGAGAATATCGGCATTGTAATAGATGATACTGAAGAATAAAATACGCATTTGAAATGTCTGAACATCATCATATATTTTACATTTTTGTCTGGACTGGCCTCCTCCAGACAAGCGAAATTGTTCTCCTTGGAAACCCAGACTGAAAAACGCCATTCCAACTATATGTTGTTTATGTAACTGTATGCACACTATTTTCCCTCCGTAGTTTTATTATTAGATCAATAAATGTTGGTCGGACATTTACACTTATTCAGATAAAAGCTTTACTTTTATTACTTATCAAATATTTAATGAGATATCAATGAAATTGAGTCAGTATACGCTTAGTGTCTAACTGGTGAGGGCAGATCAGATTGGATTCAGTGCCCCCAAATATGTAGTACTGTTTTACGTATAATTGTATTTTCGTTTTCTCTAATAAAATTTGTCGTATTAATAACATGGTTGGTTGAAATTTAAATCCGAAACACTTAATCCGAAATTGACGAGTTTCGCAATAGAATTCCGATTTTATAACTAAAATCGAGTAAGATCTACTATTGGATTCTCCTAACCTTGTTTTGGATGTAAGAGTTTGGGAGTGTAAATGCAGTTTCGGGTTTGGGAGGTGGGTCATAAAATCGAAATTCCCTTGCAGGCGCTTCGCATCCATACGGAATTCTTCAGTTTTATTTCCAAAGATCTCATGATCTAATATTGGATTCTCCAAACCTTGCTTCGGATGTAAGATAGTAAGATTTAAGATTTAAGATTTAAGATGTTTACATTAATGCCTGCATCATTGAGCACTTGTGAAATAGTGCTTCTTGCAACTTCAACATGCGGTTTGACGTAGTCAAGAAGCAATTGAGCTTTTTCTCCTTCATTCCTCCAACCTTTTTTGTGTTGCAAATAAGCATCCAGTCAAAATATTACACTATCTGATTCATTCTGTTCAAATTTATGAAACTCAAGTCGAGGTGGAAGTTTACCTTGACGCCAGTTCTTGGTTAATTTAGAAAAAGTAAAGGGGTAGATAGAATCTGTGTGCCCCATATATCTGATGTCAAAAAACTTTAATTGTGAACACGTTTAAGCAGTTGCTAAAGCTAAAGGCATTGGCAGTTGTAGTGTTAGTATCAGCTTTAGCAATATGTCTGATAAATGTTTTGCACAAGTTAGATTTTTCAAATATGCTAAAACTTTCTCAAAAATCTCAAATAAAAGTATACCTAGGAAGAGGTGATCATTATTGAAAACACCCGAAAATAAATCACACACCAAAAGCTATTGACCGCAAACCATTAACCCTGTCTCGATATGCTGAATAAAGTCATCTTGCCCCGTTACTGTGCGGAAAGCGAGTCCTTAACCATAGATTTGAACAAGATAATCAAGAATGTAGGTCACAGAGCATTGACAGGGAACAATTAGTTGTTTACGAAACCAACCAGACATATTTCGCAAGGCAGATTCATAAGCATTAACTGAGCCCTCTCTTCTGAAGTTACAGATAAGTTTTGAAGCCCTGACTGATAATGGTAATGAGATATTTATCAGAATCACTGATTATTACAAATAAATTTCTGATAAATTAACGATTAATTTATTGAAAATTATAACTTGTTATGATTTTCATTCGAACCGTCACTGTTAATATTTGAAAATTATATGTTATTATATTCAAAAATTTTGAAAAGAATTATATAATTTCATAAAACTACATATAGTAACTAAAGACAAAAACATCACAGCCATTATCACATACCATCCATCAGCCATCCACAAACACGCTACAGTAAAATCCAACAACACAGAAAATTAAATTCTCTCATTGAATAAAACAGAAAAGTGTGCATGTAAGTTGACATAGAAAGTTTAGCACCAAACTCAAAACATTGAAAAGTGCGAAAGAAATCTTTAGAAATCAAGCATAACTCTTACAAAATAATTTGATCTCAAGTAACAAACTGCATAGCATTATTTAAAAAGTAAAAAACACTCACCGATTAATCAGCGAAGTTTTGATTTGTACAATGAAAAGTCACAATGTTGGGAAGGTTTATTAAAGCCTTTAACCACTAAAACGTAAGCTATTTGATACTTAAGAAGTTTGAAACTTTTGTGTCAGTACAACCTCTAACCCAGGGTCTCTTGCCCTTTCGATATCGGATAGCAGCAAAGAAAAACCTGGGAACACTGGTCACGTGACATGAAAATTACACAAATTCTGTGTAATTTTTATAAGAGTTACCCTGAAGAAATTTAGTCTCGTGCATTCAGTTTTATTATATAGTCACATTACAAACAATATAGAGACCAAAATATAGTTCGTCGAGCTCTCTCAAGCTCATTTCTGCAAAACTTTAAAGTTGTTTACATATTTCCAAGACTTCAACAGCATTCTGGAAAACGGTGTTTTGATAAAGATTTTATTCTTTATCAAGGTTATTACATTCGAAAACCTTGAATAATAAAATGGAGATAGCAAAATTCGTGTGGTGTTGTGTGGATTGTATCTTTGTAAGCTGTGGTGTTTATTTTGGAGACACATACAGAAACCATGTATAGAGTGGACAAAAATAAAAAATGAACAGAAAATTAAAACTTGAGTGTATTGAGGTTCAATCTTCCACAAAAGAAAATATAAATAGCCTATAAAGGCACACAAAAAGTAAAAACAAACTATGAAGATAATACATAAAAAACAATAATACAACAGTGCAGTGGATAGAGAAGATTCTCATGAAATATTTGAGATGAAGAACTTATTCAAATATATTAAATGATTCAACATTGTTATTTACATCAAAAGTTCACTGGTCAGTAAATGTATGCCTACTTCGAAAAAGCTTTATAACTTCTTCTTGTAAGTGTCCTAAGTATTATCAAGTATACGTTTGTCACAAATGAAGACAGAAAAATACAACTTGTAATATTTTCACACTTCTTTAACCTATGAAGTCTTTTTCAAGTGCCAAGTGTCAACATATATACTTATTATTATACAAAAATGACGTTTGTTGTATATGTTAACTACTCTTATTATATATACTGAAAAAGAATTATTTTTATTATGAATTCTTGTAGAATCTTGTGTAGGATCCTGTCAGGATTTTAACCAGATTTTAACATATGTTGAGTGAAATTTGTTGTGTTAGTTTCATGGTTACTATGTGATCGAAAACAGGGTGATATTCTGTATGAATAGTGATATTTCAAATTTCAGGGAAATTGTTTTATAGGTTGTTATCTTCCCTTAAATCGTCTCATTCGTTCTTGTCAGCCCATCCTTCTTTCTCTGAAGGTACTTAATACATGACAATTGGAGGATTTTTCTAACCAAGCTATGTGACATATAATAGTTGTAAATCATTACATGGGATCTTGAATCCATTATGGCATATGGTTTAGTTTTAAGTAAACGCTGTATTGTTGTTAAGTGTAAGTTTACTTTTATCCTTTTATGTATGTTGCACGATATACAGCTTAAGATATAGAATTCTTAAGTCAATGTATACCTTTTAATGAAAATCCCGCAAATTGTCATGTACCGTAAAGTAAAAATTAGATTAAATTTTCATTACCTTATCGGCCCTTTTTACGCCGGCCCTAATTTAACGCCGGCCCTTTTTACGCCGGCCCTTATTCCGCCACCCCAAGATTTTGCCTTAACGCCACTTAGGGCCGTTATTTACGCCTCAAAAGTAAAAAAAAAAAAAAAAATTTTTCAGCACTATTTTTCACTTTTTCTGTTCAAATTTTAACTTATACTACAAATGTCTTCTAATATATATCATCTAATACATCGTAAGACTTAATCTATTACAGCTATTTCGTCCTCTTTTTCATTAATGCTTCATTATTTTCTCTAATTCTCTCATCGTCATCTGATTCTACCTCTATTTCTGCTTCAACTTCCCCTTCATCTGACTCCTCATTGTCTTCAAAGAGTTCTTTCACATCTAAAGTTTGTTTCATTTTTTCAAATCCAAATTTCAACTTTAAAAAATAACGCCGATTTTTTGAAAAATTTCCATTTTTTTGGCCCTTTTTACGCCGGCCCTTTTTACGCCGGCCTTTTTAACGCCATGCACCAAAATTAACGCCACATTAGGGCCGGCGCAAAAAGGGCCGATAAGGTATATGTATGTGCACATGCTTGTTTTAGTTTCTGATTCCATTGCTGGATTGCAACGCTTTGTTTTGACCCACATATTAAACAGTTTTGGTTCAGAAACGTTGTGATTTATATTCATCAACTGAAGCCACTAAATTCTAATAAGGAATCTTAGTGAATGGAGATTAGCTATATAAATTTAATAATTCTATAATATTTAAATATAGAAATATGTCAATCTGTGATTAGCAAATGTTTCAACTATGTGTTTGTATGTATTTGTGATTTCTGTAGTTGTATTGTTGATAATTTTCAAAAATCGTGTCATAAAAAAATTCATGTTTTCATCACAGAAACGATTGAACATGTTCATCCTCATATTTCTAAATTATGTTCTTGAATTTTAGCACGTGTGTGAGCCTACAATTAAAGTTCTTAGAAACTATGTTCTTCTAAAAACGACTGCCATAATCCATCACTATTCTGTTGTTTTATCAGTCAAAAGAGCATGAAAATTTATCTTGTTCACTTGTTGATTATTTTAAGAACTTTTTGTTGTTAGCCTTTCTCATTGTAAATACATAATGTTACCATACCAGTGCTTTTTGAATTGAAATGACAGCTAAAATAATGTCATTTTGAATAATTAAATTCTTAAATTAAATTCTCCAATTCTTATCTTCCTCAGCAGTAACTCGGATAATTTTTTCTTTTTGGTCGAAAATCCTGCGGTCGTTGTAATATTTTTGGTCAATAGAACTCGTTAATTCAGTAACGTTGGCGAGGGTCTTCTTTGCCGCTATCCGTATATCAGAAAGGCCAGCGACCCTGGTTTCGAGGTTGGTATCAGTATTTACAAATACATCATTGATATTTACCCCTGACATTTCTTCTCACCACGCGCGACATCGGAAGTAAAGGACGTTTTAACTACGCATTAAAAACGTCTTACAAAGTCCTCATTTTATACATAAATTCGACGGCATTGTGAAAACGATAATAAGTCGTCTTCAAAACGTCTGAGATTAAGACGTCTTCTGAAGCCGCATTATGGGTGTCTTAAATGAAGACCTGATTAAGACGAATTGAAGACGTCTTTAAAACATCTTGTACCGGATGGGTAGTCGTTTTCAATAACGCTTTAAGGTATCAAGTTCTCCAGCCGACATAAAAGTAGGTTTCGTAACATACCCATTAAAGGTCCATTATGGATTTATTTTTTGCTAAATATCAATTTCCATATTGAATCTCTATAAAGGGGACATCTTCATAAAGCGGAATGTTTCCTGATGTCCCAATGGTGTCCGCTTTACAGAGATTCCACTAAAATGCAAATAATAAAAGAGATTAATATTTGAATTCTTTCCTCAAATCAATGTGAATTCAAAATGAGCTTAAATAATCCTTTTTAGTCTTTTAGCTGCGATGATTTCCATTTTGATATATTTCTACTTATACGTAGTTTTAGTTTTAAAACGAACATCACAGTTTCTCATGTAAAGCAAAAGTTGGTTGAGCAAAGAGTACTGTCTATATCGCCAATAGCTCATCGCTTCTGAGCCCGGTTCATTAACACTATTATTACACGATAGAAAATACTGCTATGAGAATTTGCCACGAGCTTTTTTTATATGTGCAGTCTCTTTTTTTGTTAGCAATTTGGTTTTGTTTAGGTTATTATTTCTTTTTTGTGAACATTTGCTTATTTTGTCTGAAAGCAATTCTTTTTTCTTTGTAAGCTTTTCTGTTTTTGCCAATGTTCGTTTCTTTGATCTCCAAGTGAGAGATTTGGGCTTCCGTAAATGAGATTAATAATTGGATTCTTTCCTCAAATCGATCTGAATTTAAAACAAGGATGAATAATCCTTTTTAACTTTTCACTACCATGTTTTTCATATTGATTAACTTCTACCTCTACGTTTACTGTGCATTAAAGTTAGCTTAAATACCAACAACGTTTATCAGATAATGCAATGAAAGCTAATTGAACGACAGATAAACTAGAGGATTCCTTTTTTCCATTGTATCTTTTCAAGTTTTTCACATAAATAATTTAAAACAAATGTTTAAAACTATATTTTCAAAGTAGAAATCAAAAACATTGTCAAAGTCGCAAAAAAAAGAAGAAAAGATAGTACTTAGTATATTCGATTTCGTGTTCGTAGAACTATCATGGGATTATTTAACAACACTGAAATACTTGACACTAACCATTCAAACAATGGACTTTCCACAAACACATCAACAACAAATGAAGTATGCAAGTTTCCTTTTGATAATGGATTTCAAATCACATGTTTGCTCTTATCAGTTGCCATAATACTGTTAAATGGTCTAATAGTATTTTTGCTTAAAAGATACCCAATTCTCAGATTAAAACCAATACACCATGTCCTAATCAGTTTCGCTATCAATGACATTTTATCTGGTGTTAGTATGTTACTTCATATGTTTCCATTCTATTATTTTCAAGCGATCGGATGCTCAAGCAAGACGTACGATCTCCAACAGAAATTTTCAGTCGTCAGTGATGCTGGTTATTTGCTTATCAAAGTTCGCCATGCTCTCTTGTATTGGCCACTTTGTCCTGCTTTCAACGGATCGAATTATATCAGCATTCTATGCGTTAAGATACAATGAATTGGTTACAAAGGTTAAATTAATCAGAGCAATTGTCTTGTTATGGATGTTGTCGTTTGTTTCAATCTTAGCTGAATATGTTTGCTTCTCATTGACCAGCTACCAAAACGCCTTAATACTTGCATTTTTTGTTGCGTTCGCTGTCCTTCCGTCAGTTGTTCTGGCATGCCAATATATCTACATAATATGGTTAGTGAATAAGCTTGCTGCCAGGCGGCATTCGCTAGTTGGAACTTTATCTGTAGAGGAACAGAATAATAGAAAAGCTATCACCATTCAAGGCTTGATGTTTTTCTCCTTCGCCAGTTTCTGTTTTCCATTTTTTATCGTAAGAATGATCCTCTTAATTAACGAAAGGGCTTTCGAACAGACTTCAAGGGTTGTTCTAGAAGCTATCTTTATTATGAGGTATTTAACCTCCATAGTGAATCCGATCTTATTTACTATGTTAAAGAAAGATTTTCGGGATCAATTGTTGCATATGTACAAACCATCGGAGTACAAACGAAAAATGGCACTGACTGTCCAATCCGATCGAAATGAAACGTCATTGTGAAAAACCCTGTTATGTACATATATGATGACTAAATTATTATTATGCCACGGATATATAATTGCTAGAACAAAATGCTCACAACTAAATGACAGTGAATGAATGAATGAGATTTGGTGGAAGTGTATATATTAATAGCCGATTCTCTGTTTGTTTGTTTGTTTGTTTGTAAGTCACGCAAAATGGTAGATTGAGTTGTGAGCGAAATTATTTCTTTTTTTGTGTGCGACGTGAGTTCAGAGCAAATACATTGCAATCACAATCGAACGTGACTTTTTTTTTGGCTGATGAACTAATAGGAATAACGTTTTGTTTTTATTATTATTGTTAGTTTTATATTCCACGTTGACTTGGCTTTGAAAACAGTACATCAACTAAATACAAAGAAACTAACTGATTAAACGTTTTGGACATAAAGCAGCAGTGGCAGAACGTGGCAGCATGTGCGGTTTACCAGTGTATCCTAACGTATCCTTGCCTGACTGCCTGAGACGGGTGAACATTTTTTCGAGCAATCAAAATGTTTAAAAGCCGATAGGTAAAAAAAGAGTATCATGATACAAAATATTTTTTTTTGCTTTTGTCATAATAGTTGTCTTAATTTGTTTTAATCGATTTCTTTTAATCTATTTTAATCAGATCGAACGTTTTTTTTTATTCACTTTATTCATTTAGCACGTGCCTTTTTTTCTCTTCTCCCGTGTGATCTTTTTAAGAAGAGAAACCATTTCCCCCTTACGTTTGATAGCACCCATGTTAGAGCGCGTAACTTTTTTAAAACAAAAGTTAGTAACAAGTTGAAGTTTTCTCACTATACGTTTTGAGTGTATTGTTACACTGATAAAAGATTGGTTTTACCAGAGGTTGTGACTTCGAATCTGCTTCTGGTTGAACACAAGTTGTACGAGCCGTTTGTAAGGAAATTTGACGTTTATTGATACAGTGATACAGAGCAGGTGGACATGGGCAGTGAGCGACGCCGCCTTGGCAGCTAGCATGATTTTATTTTCAAAATGGAAATGTATATTTTATTTTCGTATCACTTCATATTCTCGTCACATATTTTACATATGTATTTGAAAATCATCAATTTTAGATTGGATTTCGGATGATTTGTTTATTCAGAATAGATAATGACAGACCAACGCTCTATACTAAACATAATGCATAAAAGGCTATTTTTAATATTATTTCATCAAATTCTTATTATTTTATATCCTTTAACTACTTTTGGAAGTTATTTTGGACGTTTTATATTTCCACTTCAATCTTTAAAGTCTTTATCAACAAGTCCTTAAAATATATACGCGCAACACGTAAACCGAGTCGCCAACGGATTCCCTTTGTTTTGCAGAAGTTTCAGAAGCTTCATATGAACAATAATTTATATTTTGCAAGTTGTGTTGGACCTATTCTGACATAAGCATTTCCAACAAGAAGACAATGGATAAATTCATTTATATATCTTGAAAATTGGCGTGGATTGGTTTTTCTAGTATTAAAGAGGATAATGTTGGACATCTAGTTCCCTTTTGAAAGCATTTGTGTGACAAGTACAGTTGCTGTTACCGTTTTGCACGATCTAGCCTTTGTTCCTAAAAATCTGTCCAAACATTTAGCGGACGTTAGTGGGCATATCTTTAGCCACCAATTCTCACATGTAATGTAATGTATGTGTATGGTCTTGCATTCCACTTTTCTGAGTTCTTTTTTTAAAAGATTTATAGTTTTATACAAATTATACAAATTTTTGTGTTAATTGATATGCTGATTGAATTTGTTACAGCGTAAAAGTTTATTACTTGCAAATTTGTTTCTTGACTTCTCTCCGGGCCGTTACTGCTAGTTACGCCGGTTTTCTTCTCTATTCGTGTTGCTCATGTTGGAAATTTCAGGCTTTCGCACAGATGGTTTCATATTTTTTCAAGTGTTTTTTGGTTAGTTTCGCAGTTTTCACGTTTTCAAAACTGTTGGATTTCACAATGAAAGAACACAAATACTTTCGTTCCTCAATAAATACTTTCCTAAGTAATACTTTCCCACCTCCATGTCGTAGCATGCCGTCTTTCTTAAAAGTGATTTTTTTTTCAGTATAGCGGAAGCAAAGTAGGCAGGTGACAGAAACATTTTTCATTAACGAGCTTTGGAAAAATCATGTTTCGTTTACACTAAACTATTTTTCTATAGCTTTGTAGGGAATTATATACAACTTAGTAGAGTTGTTCGTGAATTTCTCCCTACAAAGTCATTAGAAACTTCACATGTTACCCAACCCTTACCCTAACCCCAACACTTGGAATAAGCATGCAAAGTAATGATGTTTCTTATGATTTTAGAAAAGGCTTTATATCTCTGAAGTAACTTTTTATTTGAACATTTTAAAAACATTCTCACAAATAATTGATTTTTTTCGTGTAACAGGCTCGTCGATTTTAAAGCGAAAACTCCGTTCGAAATCTGCGTTTCAAACTTTGATTCAAAAGACAAAAATGTAGCCAAAACGTTTGCATAAAAAAACAAGAAAAAAATAAAAAAAAATAGAAAAAATAAAAAGGTTTTATTGATCAGGATCACATTAGGTTTGGACAGTTAAAGAAAAACACGAAGGAAAACAGCAATTTGTAATATGGCTTTGCTCCATACAAAGAAATCCAATTACAATCTAAAAATCAGTGCATTGAATAAAATTTATTGAATGAAAAGACTAAAAGAGCTAAAATATATACAAAAATAAAATGCATGGTTGGCAAAATTCCAGATTTCAAGTTGTGCTTCATAATTCGTGTCGTTCCCTTCACTAAAACAATGTGAAAAATGTCTACACAATTTTAGCATACGAATTTGGAATAAGATACGAAAAAACATTCTCCCTCCCACCTACAGTACCATTCTTTGAAATGTGAAAAGTGTTTTAATAACTGCAAACTACCCTGTAACAGCAACACAAAAAACTGGTGGATGATGATGAAAAAAATCGGAAACTGTTTTTCACCTATCTCGTGAAACTATTATGTCTCCTGCTTCGCTTACGCTCCCTGTGGGGGCAATTAGCTTCACGTTGCCAAAATTACAGAAGTGATTTTTCAAGAAATGTTTCAAAAATCGACTCAATACTTAGGCCACAGTGTTCACCTTATAATAGACTTTTGTACAATGATGGAACTTTTGTATATAAACTCAATAAGCCAAACAGGTTGAACAACGTTTACACCGTCAAGTCGTGATGGCCTGAAAATTTTAGATAACCACACGATCTCTGATCAGCAAGATTTTACGAAGTTTTCGGCATGATGTTTCACTCAACTTCTCGCTTGAACTTGTTGAAATGTAATAAACGATATTTGAACAACTAGATGGCGGCAACGCGCACGTTCACCGGAGATGAATTACAAAATAAAATCTTAAATGTCATTAAAATTGTTAGATCAGTAAAGAAGAAGAGATTTACATCTGAACAAATACACAGCTTTCTGAATAAAGGAGCAGCTTTTGTGGAAAACCAAGAAATCAAAAACAGGTTAAAAAAGGTGGAAGATACTGTAAAAGTTTATAAGAAAGGTATCGGGAAATTTTCTTCTTGCTTTATCATCAAAACAACACAAGATGCATTGTGGATACGACTGTTATCGAAAATGTCCCAACAGAGGAGAAAGAAAACGAATCTATAAACTTTCTAGAGGAATTTGATAATCTTTTGGATGAGACAATGAATAAAATCAACAAACGCCAAGAAAAGTCAGAGGAAAAGGAGGTGGTAAAACCATATTGCTGTTCGAAAACATACTGTATCAGAGACATCCTGAAGACCACCTACAGGAGCAGGTTATATTCTTGCGTGAAGAACTAGAGAGTAAACAAAAAATTATTGATGATCTTTTTCTTTTACTCGAGAAAAGGGACACCATTTTGGATTATCATAAAAACGTCTCTTTACAAAAACGCACAGAGCAGAATTTAGAAACTGCAAATAATTTAGAAAACTCGTTAGAAACAATTCCCACTGGTACGATAACGGAGATTTCGCAAGAAAATAATGACAATTTAGAAAATTTAGAAAATCAATTACAAAATTATAGAAAAGAATGCAAAAATAATTTTTATACAGTGTGTCCCAGAGAATTTCGGTCTGAGATTTTCACAAGCTATAACTTTTCACACACATATCAGATTTTAGAGATTTTTCCAACACCTTTGTAGTAAAAAGGATTCCTTTAAACTGTCACGGTAATTAACTCTTTAATGGTTAATAAAAGTAAGTTTTCACGTGCGATTATTCTTTTGTTTATTAAGAACATGTCGTGGTGTTATTGAACACACTAAAATTATAATCTCATCACAAAGTTAAAAATTGTGAGACGGGGGTTTCTACAAAATTTTTTGACATCAATCCTAAGCAATCCTAAGTTGCTTCAAAAACTTTTCTCCACTGAGATCCAGAGTCTATCAGAGTTGAGAAATAAAATTGCTGACGCAGCAAATAATCTTAGACAAAATCAAAATTTTATTCGCCACTCTTTATGACAGCAAGAGCAAATCGCTTTGTCCAGAGAAACGGGGAACATGCTGAGACAGCTTGAAGTTTTGTTTTTAATGACTCTTGTGTGTTTACAGTCACTTGACTTGTTATTTTTTATGATAATAACCTTTGATAGCTGTTATTGAAAGATGTGTTAATTAACCATTAAGAAGATAATTGGATTTTTTCATGGTAAAATCCTTAATTGTTTCCAAACTGAAAGGTTTTGGAGAACAAAATGTATATTTTTAATATGTGTGAATACAATCCTATCGAATGGTGTAAAAATTGCTGAAATCTGATATATGTGTGAAAAGTTGTGAGCTGTTAAAATCTCAGACCGAAATTCTCTGAGACACACTGTACAAAACCTAATAAAACGGAGTGGTAAATAAAAGTCTTCTGAGAAAGAAGTCCCGAAAGAGTCTAATAATTTACAAAATCGTGACAATAATACTTCCACCTCGTGTTGGACTCCAGGAACAACACTCATTGTCGGAGACTCGATGTTATATGGGATCGAGGAACAGCGTATGTCATTGCGACACAAAGTTAAAATCAGATCATTCCCTGGTGCTAGGGTCGAGGACATGACAGACTATATCAACCCTCTACTCAAGAAGAAACCTGATCGTATTATTCTTCATGTTGGTACAAATAACACGGTAGATGAGACATCACGATGTATTTTGGATAAATTGCTTACGTTAAGGAACCAAATAGAGACAGTATTATCAACTTGCAAGATTCTATTTTCATCTTTAATACGCAGCAGCGACATCGCGAAAGCTGATCTAACAGCTAACCATCTTAACGGAGCCTCTAGTAGACCAAGTTGATGGGAATATAGATGTGTTACTTATTTCTGAAACAAAATTAGATGAATCGTTCCCTGAAAGTCAATTTCTGATAAAAGGATATGGAACACCGTACCGTTTTGACAGAAATGATAAAGGGGGCGGAATGCTCTTTATACGAGAAGATATACCATCAAAACTTTTAAAGCCCAAGTGCCAAAATGATGAATTTGAAAACTTTTATGTGGAGCTAAGAAACAAATAATGGTTGTTTGTGTGTTCATATAGCCCCAAGAGCTGTCTTAAGTATCACATAAGTAAAAAACTAGACTGCCTTTCAAGCAAATATGAAAATTACGTAGTTATGGGTCATTTTAATGTCGAAGTTGACAATCAGCATATGAAGATTTTTTTAACAACTTAAGCTCTTTAATGAAAGAGCCCACATGTTTTAAAAGCATAGATAATCCAAAATGTATTGGCCTTATCCTTACACACCAGCCAAGGTCTTTTTGCCATTCTAAAACTGTGGAAACGGGACTATCCGATTTTCACAAATTGACATTAACAGTTTTGAAACCTAAAATAATACATTTCAGGTCATATCGCTATTTTAATAAGCGAAAATTTAGGAATGACCTCCTCAAATTTAACGATATAAATCTCGAAGATTTAAAACACAGTAAAAATTTAGTTCTTATTTTCTAATTCACTTTGTTCAAACGAAAATAAGAGCCTTATTTTCTTCGTAATCTCGTTTCAAATATGAGGCGCTAATCAACAAAACAAATTTTTGGTGCGTAGTGGAGTCATCTTCAGTTTCGTACGTATATATACAGTTCATAAATTTCTCACCTTGTAAATTTATATCATTCATATACTGATCTATATAATTTACAACACAACATAACTCAACCAAAAACAACGGTTTACTTGGGACCCGTCCTTTTTTATCTGAATCCGAAATGATATTTATCCCAAAACCCAAAACGTTTGATATACAAGTGTATTTCTACCTTCTACCTTGGCTTGTGTGATCTACCATATACACATTTGATTGTTATACCGACTCCAGGATAAAAACTTCTGGATATCCCGAGCCAAATGGGATTGACTTTGTCTATTTTTCCAGAAGAAACCGTATAGATAGGTATAATAATCTGTGTCGCTCTGGTGTTTCCACTATCAAACATCTTTTGCAAGTGCTTATATTTCGGGGGAGGGTGGGCGGGTCGTCTGAACCGTACGAAAAGAATTGACTTGTGAGCAATTTTTGGCGGGAACACTGTATTTAGCATGCGCTATAAAATACGCATGCGTAACTTTCCTCGATTACTCCGAAAATAAGTTATATTAGCTTGCTTAATCAACATGCTCCCCGAAAGAAGAAGTATGTTCGTCATAACCAAGCACCTTTCATGAACAAAGAAATAAACCAAGCTATAATGGAAAGATCTAAACTTTTGAATAAGTGTAAGAAGGATAAAGGCGACGAAAGCGAATTAGCGTACAATAGACAAAGAAACCTATGTGTCTCGCTCATAAGAAGTAGAAGGAAAATTTCTACAATAATCTTAACGTTAAAAGCGTTACTGATAATAGACTGTTTTGGTAAACAGTAGAACCTTGCTTTTCCAATAAAACAGTTAAGAATGAGAACATCACTCTAGTTGAAAACGAAGTTAGTGTGTCAGATGATAATGAAATTTCAGAAAACTTTAATACCTATTTGGAAAAATAGTTCAAAATTTAGGTATAAAACAAACTGAAGAAGGTACAAATTATGACAAATGCGCCAAAGACCAAGTACTTTTAATCATTTCCAAATATGAAAAACATCCTAGCATACTGAAAATAAATAAAAAAACAACCTGAATAAGAAAGGAAAATTTTCTTTTAAAAAAGATAGGATAAAAGAGGCTAAAAAGTACATACAAAAGCTTGATCCGAAAAAAAGCACAGCAACAGGGAGACATTCCTACTAAAATTATAAGAGGTAATTGTGACATTTTTAGCAAATTAATTTCAAGTAACTTCGACTCTTAGTTGGATAAGAGCGAATATCCAAAACCTTTGAAAGATGCCGACATAACTCCATCCCGCATAAAAAGAACTCGCGTACGGAGAAAGAAAACTACAGGCCTGTCAGCATTTTATCTAACTGGATTTCGAAAAAGACATAGTTCACAACAGTGCCTTTTAAGTATGATTGAAAAATGGAAAAACGAAGAATAGAGGGATTTTTGGGGCGCTCCTCACTGACTTATCTAAAGCCTTTGATTGTATTCCGCATGAACTTTTATTACCAAAACTAGATGCTTATGGTTTCGAACTGAATTCTTATTATTCATAAAATCTTACCTAACTGATAGAAAACAAAGGGTCAGAATCAATAACGAATACAGCACATGGACAAAAATTAAATACGGAGTGCCGCAGGGATCTATCCTAGGTCCTTTGCTATTCAACATATTTCTATGTGATCTTTTTCTATTTGTAGACAACCCCCCCCCCCCCCCCCCCCCCCCCTTCCCCACCCCTACCCCCACAGATAAGCCCATAGTAAGTCACCCAGTTTTTATAAAAAGTCAAGAAAGAAAACAATTATTAGCATTCACTGTTTTTTATTGTGTTCCGTACATAACGCTTATATATTTTCGGTCCATAGAGTTCAAAATTGCACGGAATCTCTATTCCTCCTCCAGGAACCCATTTTCCTTCAGGAGCGACACGATGGTTTTCTGTAACGATAGCTTTCACGACATAAATTTTCCATGTTTTCATAAGTGGAAACAAAACTTCCGCAAACACATCTGGTACGTGACCAACCGTAATCCACACATCATCCGACTTTCTACAGGCTTTTGTTGCTTTTCCTTTGAGTGGTGGCGATGATGATAGCGAAGACGAAGACGACGAATTCGAAGAAGAGTCTAGCTCATCAGAGAGTGACTGACTGATTTTAATTGTATTTTACTTCATATGTATTTCATAGAAAAACATTTGATTATTGTTACGTGTTATTATCGTTTACTAATACAAAACTAGGTCCGCAGATAAGCCCCCCACCCCCCCCCCCCCCTTCCTGCAGATAAGCCCCCCCCCCCCCCCCCAACCCCACACAGATAAGCCCACTAAAAAAGTCTTACGAAATCAGATAAGCCCAGGGCCTATCTGGGGAATTCTACGGTATATGATGTATATATAAGATGTTATAAGATGTATGATATACGTTAATTTTATTTATTTATCTGTTATGATATTTATGGTTTGTTGATGAGATAATTGTATCCAATGTAGATAAGAATTAAAACTACCAACTGATGCACTGTTTTCATTTCAAATCTTCAATAGATCGGAAAAATTGTCGGATTCCTCATCGGACGTATTTGCCTATCGTATTACAGAGGTTTCGAAGTATTTTGAAAGGAGTTTTAAAAAGAATGCAAAAATACCGATTAAAGAAGTTTTTAAGACCTGAAAGAAAGACGTTTTTAAAACGTTTTCGAAAAGAAGTTTTTAAAACGTTTTCAAAAGAGGTTTTTAAGAGGAATTAGGAAGAGGTTTTAAAGAAGTTTCTCAAAAGAGGTTTCGAAAGCGGACATTTGAGACATAAAAAAAACCTCTTAAAAACTGCTTCAAAAACCTCTTAAAAACCACTTTAAAACCGCCTTTTGCCGGCTGGGTTGGTATTACTATTGACAACCAGCTTTCTTTTGCGGAAAATGTAAGCGGATTTTACAACAAAGCTAGTCAAAAGGTTAGTGCTCTTGCCAGGCTATCCTCTTTGATGTCATTTGAACAGTGGAAGCTAATAATTAATGCTTTTATTCCATCCCATTTCTTATATTACCCACTTGTCTGGATGTTCCATAGCCGAAAGATTAACAACCGGATAAATAACATGCATGAAAGGGTTAAGTGCCAATAACAACAACAGCATTTGATTTGGTTTTACTCATTCAAGACAACATATTGAACGGCTACAAAACATTATAAAAATTATATTATACACATACACTGAACAAGATGCAAACAGGTACATGAACAAGGAAAATTACTTACTAAAGATACAGTTAACAAAGGCTGGGAAGCCACACAAGTCACATCACAGCACACTTGACAGACATGTACACAAATGACAACTGACAATACCTTACATTTATACATGACAAGTACACAACATGGTTACCATTTTGACATACATGACACAACAAAGTACATTTTACAGACCAATATCGAGCATGAATAAATTGCAAAATATATACAAAATCATACTAAACAAGAAAAAGACTAAAAAATGAGACAAAGCATCCTGAGCAGAAGCCTGCTGCCTAACTGTGCCTCAGCTGCCACAAAGGGCACTTAGAATTGTTTATAAAAACTACGAGTCAATATTTGAAGAACTTCTCGCTTAAAAGAAAAGTGTAACTATCCATCAGAGGAACCTGCGTATTCTTGTGACTGATATGTATAAAGCTAAAAATGGACTTAGTCCGGATATCACAAGTGAACTTTCCAAGCCAAGTGTCCAAGTCTATCATTTTAGAAAAGAAAAGTTTAAATCACGCAATATTCATAGTGTAAAGTATGGAACGGAGACGATATCTAATATTGGTCCGAAACTTTGGAATACTTTACCTACTGATTGTAGAGTCAGTATCTGAATTCAAAAATAAATTCATAAACTGGGTACCCACCAACTGTCCCTGCAGAATTTGCAAAAATTACATCTCGGATCTAGGTTTTCTTTAGTTTTGGTAAACAACTCTGAGGCTTATTTTTAAGTAAATGTATTATTTTTAGTTAGTTATTTTGTATATATTGTATATTTATTTATAGTATTTATTGCATTAATTTTTTAAATGGTTTATCAGTTGACTTAAATAAGCGTTTGCTACTGTAACTACTGTCAACTTTAAATAAATTAAAAATAAATAAATAAATTCAAGTAACATAAAAGCGATTAACCTAAGCATACGTTGTTCTTTGATCGATATTGCTGCATGTAACTAATTACGGAGAATGGCGCTTATCAAGGAGTCCATTGAAACTGCAACGGAAAAGACTCACTCTAAACGAATTCCACGTTCAAACAAAGCTCATGGGCGTCCCCGATTTTGTTACTGTCACAGTTGTTGTTACGCTTTTATATGGCTGCTATCATTCCTTTCTCTCATAAATGAAAATAAAAAATATTGATCTCTATCAATGTGAACTTTTTGCGAAAATCTGAAATTGCATTAAGGGCTTTATGCCAGCGAACGGCAAAAAAAAGTCGAGTGCAATCGTGCACATACCGCAAAAGCCATCCACGAACGAAGCGGCGCAAAAATCGGCGATTATAAATTCTAACTTTCTTTTTGTGCCCAACGTTTCTAGCCATTCAGTCGAAAGAATATATGAATAACTCACTTTGCAGTATAATAAGGCGCATTAATTCCACCAGCTCTCATAAATTTGTTGACTGGAAATGCGCCCTACCAAATAACCTGGTTGCATAGGAAGGAATGTTTATGTAATCATTCAGAAATTGAGTTGTTTAGAGATAATGAACTACAGAGTATAGAGCGGAGGGTTGCACTATGCTGATGTCAGTGGAAAAGGAACAATTCAGAAATGGTCTGGGAACGAACAGGTGTTTATTATTAACAAAGTGTTGAAACAAAGTAAAAAAGTGATTGCCTCCTTCGTGGCAACAAAGCTGCTGTCACACTTTTTTGTCGGCTTTATAAAATCTTTAAGGGCAGGTTTTAAAGAATCCTGGTACTTGAAAGAGAAAATGCTATTACTGTATAAACAAAGGGAAAGCAAAAAAAACGAAAGATAGATCATGTAGATTTTCTTTTCTGCCACAGTTATTATTATATTTTGTCTCAGTACGCACACAAGAGGATCATAGAGTGTACATATTTTAAAAATTGCAACAAATATTACCACAAATCATTTCATTTCATGTTCCGTTTTTGGATGAGAGAAGAATACTTAGAGAGGAGTACTAAAGTGAATTTTCATTCCAGATGCCTGCATGACGCGGTAAATTTAATACAACAAGATGCATTTTCGCTCGCCCATCATGATATCTCGTCTTCACAAACATTTAGATAATATAGTACTAAAAAGGATTTCCACAATCAGTCATACTTGGTTGTAAAACGCGCTTTGATAAATAACCTGTATGCCTAAAGAGGGGCGTAAACAATCTCATTTAGAAATTTAGAAGTTGAATTGTTTGAGTGTTTAAAGATCACACTTTGTTCTCTCATATCAATAGAATAAAACAAAGCATAGAGAAACCATGTATTAATTCCAAATTCTACGCAAGACTACAGTAAACTCTCTCTAATTCGATCATCGAAGGGACTGACAAAAACGTTCGATTTATGGAAAGTTCGGATTATGGAAGTTCGAATTATAGAGATTCGACTGTATGTACAAATGGTATTGTGAGATATTACTAAAGAATGTATTTAAGATAAAAGTTGGATAAAATTTATCCCAAATGCTGAGAATATTTTCAATTAAAGAAACTTGGCGGCATGATTTTTAATTTGCATTCATTATATTCAGACGCAAAATTAGATTCAGCAGATTTGGACTGCAATCTGTTTATGTTACAGTTTGACGGTCATGGGAATGTTCTTGTACTTTATTTACTTTGCAGTAACCATATTTGTATGTAACAGCTGTTGCATTTGATTTACTGAATAATCCTATCTGAAAGGGAGTTGCCTCATGGTTTGTTTTCAACTGTACACTCACACAGCTAAACAACAGATAAAAATGTGATCTGCAAGGAATGACATTTCCCCGCGACAAGAAGTTAGAAAAGAGAACACTGTTGTTGTTGAGAGAAAATGCTACAAAGAAAAACATTGACGATGTTGTCAAAACGATGGAAAATTCAAGTAGATGAAGAAAATGACTCTAGCAGGTTCAAACGTTTGATCAAAGCCAAAAAACAGAGCAGTGCATCAAACTCACTCTCATTCTGACAAAAAGCATTTCTGAGATATTCTAAGTAGTCTCTACAACTGGGTTGTTCCAAGACTGAAATTCAAAATTTTGCACAAACTCTCCTGTAAGACAGATATAAACATAAAGTTATGAATGAATGATTTATGTAACATAAAGAAAAAATGTTCTTTGTGATCGGTCAGTGTGGATATAAGAAATCTGAACATACATCACTGGGTTCCTAAATAATCATTCTGTTTTGTTTTTCCTGATCTTATTTCTAAAATTCCATTGTAAATACTGTGAGTAACACCTTGATTTTTTCATGTCACGAGAATCAGGCATCCCTACTTTTGTTTTAATGCAGATTATAAGTACCTTGGAAAGAACCGCTGTTGATTGTGTACAAGAATTAAAAAATTGATTCCCAGTACACCAAGTCGTCCAAGTATCATTCCAGTAAAAAGTATTTTCATGGAAATATTGGGGATATTTCATCCTTGTATGTTGAAAGAGCTTGTTACTTTCTTCTCATCGCCAATATCCGTAATTGTTAAAAAGTCCCTCAAGGCATCCATACCACAAGATTGGAAAACCGCGTACATTTCTGCAATGTATAAGAAGGGAGACAGACACAAGCCAGTTAATTATCGCCCAATCAGCCTCACATCGATTGTATGTAAACTTACTGAGTCAACCATAGCGAAATGTATAACAAGATACTTACTTGAAAAAAGCCTCTTGTCCCTTAAACAGTTTGGTTTCGTTCGTAGAAGGTCCACTGCAACGCAGCTTTTATGTTATCTCAACGAATGTGTTGACGTGATAGCGTCAGGTAATGTCATGGATTGCATATACTTCGACTTCGCTAACGCATTTGACAGTGTTCGTCATCATAGGCTGGTCTGCAAAATCGAATCCTTTGGAGTCAAAGGTGAGATTCCAAATTGGATCAAAGTATTCCTGAACGATCACTCTTACATTGTTAGAGTTAATGACAAAGAATCATTTTCTGGCCGTGTTTCTATGGAACTGCACTACTTCGCAGTGAATTTTGAAGTATTTTATCGACTGGGTTTTGTTATTGTCCGTGAACTTCTGCATAACTTTCAACATTTAACCCAGCAGGCAATTTCGTTGAAAACCCACTGCAAAGGAAAGCATTTCTATAAGAAATATACACACTATTTCAATAAAAATGCTCTTCGTTGCAGTGATCTTTTGATAATTTTGTTGGCTGGGAAGTTAATTTTTAAAAAACAGAATGTTTTCTAAAAATTGACTTTATTTTCGATGTCTTTTTCAACAATGTTTGCAGCTAGAGCATACCCCCCCCCCCCCCCCCCCCCCCCCCCCCCCCCCAAAAAAAAAAAAACATTGGACGTATTTATCCCCATAAATTGCCATTCTAAATTAAGTAACCAACTGATTTATTATCTCAGTAATATACTGAATACGACAATAATTACTTGCTATGGGATTGCTTAAAACCCTTTTATTTTCCCATAAAACACTTTTTAGTGAATTTTCTATAATGAGTTTAACATAATCCTCTGCCATTTTGATCCACTAACTTAAGCCCTACTTAGGACCCAGTCTTCAAATCATAGAATCATGATTGCGAAAGTCTGCACAGATTAAATTTTCTCAAAATCACATTTAACTGTTTAACACTTTGATTGAACACTGAATTATTTTCATGTAATTTTACACTAGAAAGAACAAAATCTATGATAAAAAAAGGTCTGGTACCAACTCAGACCAGATGCGTAGGTAGAGTTCAGTCAAAATTTTTGAGGAGTATTTGCCGCCAAGATTGTAAAGCAATATGAAAGTCTTACTTTCATTTCTATTTTTTCTGGTTTTGGAAGTAATTTCGTGATATGAATAATTCGCGGTAGCAACCTCAGGTTGATACAGTGTTTAAAACCGTCAGATGAGACTCGTTTTATAACATTGAATCGGCTGCCGTAGGTATCGAATTTGCTTGTTTTTACGTTAGTGGAAAACTGTCTTTGCGATGATGTTCAGTTTCCTGTTTCCTCAGAAAAAGGTAGAGTTAATAAAATAAATGAAAGCTTTAAATTTCACTAAGAGAAGAGAAGAGAAGAGAAGGTTCATTTAAAGCAGAATAGTTAAACATAAGTCATAATGGATCGTAATCGACTGGAAAAAAATATTGTTAGACTCCTCCACATCTTATTATACTAATCCGCAATCGTGCATCCCACTTTTATTTTAGACAGTGTTTTGTTTTTGTCTTTTTAATGGTCAAAATCTTCTTAATCGTGGTCATATAGCGGCAGTTCGACCACGCAAGACACATTCACGATTAGTATAATAGCACGTGGCATTTGACGTCAGATGTTTTTATGATCACGGGGAACCATTGCATTGCATCCCCAATCGAACGCGACATTTTTGGGGAAATATCTCGAGAACCAATAGGGATAACTGACGTTTTTTGAGGTCCGCGATACGGGTGACGGGGTGACGCAACATTTGGGCCCAAATTTAATTTGGTACTGCGGCTATGACGTCATCAAAACCTTTGATCGACCATATCTCCGGAACGGTTGGTCGTACCGAAACGATCCCATACATTTTTTTGATCAGTTTTTCAAGCTCTACAGCATGGGTACACTTTCCATTTCCAATTCCGTAATTAAAATTTTCGTCACCGGGGTACACACACGGGAACGCGTCGTATTTCTGCAGATTCTTTTCGAAATTAAAGTCGTAAAAAACTTTTACGCGAGATACTAGTTTTTAACTGATCCTGAATTTGCGTCAAACTTTTACTGCAACGAAGAGCATTTTTATTGAAATAGCGCGTATATTTCTATAGAAATGCACTCCATCGCAGTGATTTTGTACCCTCTGGGTTACGTGGGAAGTTACCAGGGAGACTGACTTGAAAATGTATATCAGGGAGATAAAATCTCATTTAATCAGAGACGCAAATAAGGGCATTAAGAAAACAGAACGCGGTAATGGTTATTAATGAATAGGCTATATAAAAAATGCTTCGTAAAGTAATTTCAAAAATGAAGTGTTTAATAACAAATTGTAATAGCTATTTATTTTTAATTTGAGAGAATGAATTTCAATGAATAGAAGATTAACGTTAATTAATAGAAGTTTTATGTGTAAACAAAAAAATGCTTACTTAAATGAAAAATCGAAGTTTGTTGAACGTAATTAGTGTATGAGTAAGAGATATATTTATTAGGTTGGCAAGTTTTGAAGAGGTGGTGGTAGTTTTTTACAGAAGTCTAGCCTTTGAATGTATGCCATCAAATTTGTTACCAGCGTTATTATGTCAATATAATAGAATTACAGGTCTTACACTTGAATTTATTGATCAGAAATGATAGTTTAACTCTGTTTGAAAACATACTGTCGCCTGTAACGTAAACTTTGGACGAAAGTGAGCATAATTGTCATGGAACAATCCAAAACATTTCGAAAGATGATAAAAGATTGATTGAAAGACAACTGAAATCGCTATATCTCGTAAGTTACCCTTTTCATATTTCCTATTTTGGTCTTGAGCATGATTCTATGGCGCGCTAAAAAGGTTTTTATTACCATCTTAGTAAATAATAACATCAATTTAAAAAAAATACAATGTTTTAGAGATACTAGTACTAGTTCTTTAAACAAAAAATACTTTCTCGATATATAGTACTATATTATATTATATTATGCGTGTATATTATACTATATTTGAAGCGAGTTGACTATTATAGATTTTATAGTACTAACAGAATGCTATCCAACATTATTACTTTAATACTAACAAAAATATATTATTGTGACTTTTAAGACTAAGTCTAGACAATTTATCACGTGACCTGCATCGGCTTATTTATCCAGTTTTCTGTTTGACTGCAGCTAGTCAATGTGGTGACTATGTTGTGTGAGCTACTGATGTTACCTAATATTGTTCCAGAAACAACAGAGCTCCCTAACTTTGAGCTACACAGCGTGGTAGATGATGAAGCAACATTGGAAGCCCTTATTGAATTAGAAGCTGGATGCATGGCTGCCACCACTTGCGTTCAGAAAAATTCTCTTTAAATATGCATCAACAGATTCATTGGAAGCAACTACACCTGGAAGGAAATGTACTGACCAGATTTGTAAAAGAATCGATGAGATCTTTATTGTTGCTTCCAGCCGCCATATTGACTTTGAATCCGAGCGTTCACGCGTGCGTAAAAACTTAATGAACGAGGCAATCGAGGTAGACTCATATTTCATCACGTGACTGGGAGTCTACACTTATAAACCATTACAGTTAGTACTACGTATTGCGAGTCCATTGAGACGTTTGATAATACTATGATAATGTCGATTTTTGTGGATTGCTATCATTTATAGATATAGTACTATGTTTGATGTTCATTAGGTAATTCATAATGTAAGTATTATTATGTAAAGTTAGTATTATCTTTAATAAGATAGTAATAAAAACCTTTTTGTTGCGCCATATGGTTCACAGGCTACGAGAATCTTATATAATCTTTTATAATTCATTAAAACTTCGCATAATCAGCTAGGGTAATGGTAAAATGAAATATAGTATGAGGAACAAGGAAAGTGTTTAGAAAAGCAAATGTTAATGTAGGCAATTCCTAAAATTACCAAATCACTTAAAAGTATATATATTTTAAAATATCATCCCATAAAAATATCTATCTGAAGTTGTTGAAGAGTACCAAAAAGCACTTGCAATAAAGGCATATTCTTCATCGTATATTCTGTTTCGTACAGGTTTGCATGGATGACAAGCAGAATAATGAAGAAGAAGAAGAAGAAAAAGAAAAAAGAAGAATCTTCAAAGGTAGCTCAAGCCTTTTAAGCCTCATTCACACGTATTTTAAAATGTTGATTTACTTTTGACATATATCGTTATTATTATCAATTTTCTGGAGGTCTTATGAAATGTAATTCTATAATTCATTTTATTTATTTTGACTTCTACAGAAACACTGTTGGCTTATGACCTTGATACCAAATTATCAAAAAGTCCAAGAAAAGCTGAAAAAGTCTTCCAGATATTGCTGACAGACAGCGGAGACCAACCGTTTTTATACAGAGCCCTGGAAAGAAAACATTATCTGGAACTTATAAGTTATTGGATAAGCGAAAAGAAACCAGATAATGTATATGAAGAATTGAATCAAGCGTTAAAGGAATGTGATTTGAAGAACTATTTTGTTACAGAAGACATGTTTGATGATGTCACTCCTTTTGAAAGTAAAGTGTATAAGTTCTATTGTACTTTCCCATAGCTTTATTGTTAAGAGACCGAGAGTTGATTCCTAGAAATTGCTCGAAAAAAACACAAACTACTTAAAATAGGGATATTTGGGATACGTTACAACAGCATCAAGAGTTTTGGGTGTTGACGAAAAACTTCTCTTCATCATTAAGATTGTAAATAGGATAAAGATTTATACTGCTTAACATCAGATGTATTGCCGCTATTCTATCATGACCAAACGTATAAGGGGGAAAAATGTTTTTAGTCCCTTAAACGTCCCTTGTTAATGTTACAATAAACAGGATTTTCCCAGGAAAACCATATCAGACAAAATGTTTCTTTTTATTTCAGATTGGAAAGATGATGTGACATTAAGCGTAGAAACTTGGGGAAAGATAAATCTGTATGTATCAAAATATTGTAAGCGTCATGCAAGATACATTGGTCATTTTTTGCTTTCACCTACAGTTTACCTTGATCATTACGAAAATGAAACTGCAATGTCAAATCTATTAGACGCGATCATGACAGAGGTTCGTGAAAATGTACCGCTGTCGTGGACATGTTTAAAAGAATTATTATCTCATATTGGTTGTGCAAAAACTGCTGAAGAGATTGAAAAAGGTACATTCCTTCAAATTTCTTCATAAGAAGTTTTAATTTCTTAAATGCTTTTCTTTGATGCATTCGCAAGCGATTCATACTGTTAACACCAGATTTTGTACGATGTAGGCGCTTGGAACTAATTGGCAAATTTACACGTATCGGTGTAAATTTATGAAGTCAGATTTGTCATTTAATTTGAATCATTTAAAACGCTTTCATAACTGATATAGCCATATGACTACATTAATGGCAAATATTTTTATTGATTTTGTCATTGCATTGCTGAAATACATTGAAACACTTTGATATCCTTACATAAACTATCTTGACTTTATGATGCTTCTGGTTATTTTGTTTATTATCTTGACTTTTGTTTCGAATGTTACTATCTATCTTTTCACCCTTGACATACAATTTGATCAATGATTTATTTCTTTATAGAGATACTTAAGGAAGTCGGAATCACTACAAGGTACTTATTGTTACTCTATGGTGATTTTAAGTATGAAAAATATCAAAGTTTTGTGCTTATTTACACAAGTTTAGCTTTCTCTGTAGCTAAGCTAATAGTTAAACAATAAATCATTTTATTTTTTTTTTTGGTTTTTTGCATGCTTTAACTTTCATACCGAGTATAAAGGAAATATCTTTTCAATAGAAATGCATTTTTAGTATAAAATATATTTTCAAAATCCATATAACGCTAAGTAGCGTTAAGCTAGCATAAGAGTACCGTTACTGTTTTAATTTGCAACGTTATAGCAATGTTTTATGTCTAATGATTTGCTGTCTTCTTTTATTCTGTTCAATTGTATTTAGAGTGACATGCCATAACGCAGAATCAGTGAGCAAATCATCAAGAGAAAGTAAGAAACATTCCTTAGCTTTTATCTGCTTCTTTTATTTTTATGAAACTTAAATAACAAAAACAATAAGCACCTGAAATGGATATTTTCACAACTTCTGGTATACAACGCCAAATTAATGAAATAAGTGTTGACTTACTAACTTATTTGAGCAATAGTATCCGAAGTCGAAGTAAAAAGGGCGATGCAACGAAATGAAGTTGCTACGAATACGAAAAAACATTTACATTTAGTAACATTTAGTATTCTGTTAAATAAAATCATGAAAAGTAAAATGATAGCTAACGCTGTGACTGAATGAGTTTTGTCGAGAAACTAATAGATTGATTTTGCTTCGTATAGTTATCACGTTATATACCAAGTATCAGAAGGTCTTACGTATTCATTCGGTTGCAAATGCTAATTGTGAATTTTCTAGGTGCGATAGTTGTACAGGAAGCGCTTGACATCATTTGCAAAGATATTAATGACGGATGGAGTGATTTGGCGATATCGTTGGATATACATCCTCACGAAGTTAACAAAATTTCAAGATTTAACATTTCCTAATGCAGAGAAAATGAAAGAGTGTTTCAAAATAAAATCATTCAACATTTCATGGAAACTACTCAAACAGCAACTATATAAGCATAATCACATAAGCTTCGTCAACAGGATTACCAAAGAGACATATATTACAACTGGTTAGATTTTAGTCGCTTATTTGAAATTAATGGAAATTGTCAGATTTACATTTGATTTTTCCATTAAAAAAATAAAATTTGGAATTTTTTTTACCGTAAAGACTCGATTAAGCGCCGCCCTTGAATAAGCGCCCCACACCCACACCCCCACCCACCCCTAAAATGAAAAATATTTCATAAGCGCCCTAGAATTCCAGTGGCTTTGAGACAACGTAGTCAGAGGTGAAAAAAATAACAACTCTTGTTACTTTTACATTGCTTCTATTTCTTCCGTCTTACAATAACAAGGAAATTTCTTAATTTGAATGTCAGTGATATCCAAGACTTCCACAAATTTCTTGTCATCTGTGGTTGCCTTGTACTTGGCCGGAATTACCAAGCAAATTTCTCTTTTTCTTTTTTCTTAAAATTATTTCTGAAAACATTTTTAGATATTCGTTATCGGAAAAATATATACCCAAAGTGAAAATAATTTTATAAGCGCCCCCTCGAATAAGTGCCCCCTCTTAATGTTGGAAAATTAAATAAGCGCCGGGGCGCTTAATCGAGTCTTTCCGGTACAAAGGGAAAATAAAATTAAACAGTCAACCTCAAATTACTTTTTCACCTTTATTACCCTACGCATGCCAGACAAATTGATCTCACAACACTTATATTTGTCACAACGTAGTATTGCTATTCCTTAGAACTTAAAGAACTTGGTAATATCCTGAGAAATCATTATCAATCAAGCTTCGAGAAAATTCAAAAATTGGATCCATTCAGTAAACACCCTTTGCCACCCGCAACACTCACAAGTCAATTTATCAACTTGTATCTAAGCAACGACATGAGAAAAACAGACAGCACAATTCATTTCGATCATATCTTTAACCTCACTAACCAATTTAACTTCCGTAAGAGGATTGAAATGCACGACATTTTAAAAGATGAAAGCGATGATTTTGTTCTGATTCGAGGAATTGGTGGCAAGGTAAAAGCACTGTTGCCGACATGTTGGTTTTGAAATGGTCTAAACAAGAGCTGCTCAAAGATATCGAATTGCTGTTTTATATCAAATGTAGAGAGATCGGGGAAAGAAATGAAGGGACGCTCAAAGACTTTGCCATTAAGTATTTTTCAGAATTAAGGCCAGAAATGAGTTTAGACCATATGAAAGAAATTCCTAAGCACGTCCTTTTTATATTTGATGGTTTAGACGAGTTAGAAAGCTCAAAAGTAACTAAAATCTATGACATGTTGGAAAAGAACTACGCCATCTCATCTCATAGTTTTCGTGTTTGTATTACGGGGAGACCAAACGCCATTCAAAATTTGATTTCAAATGTACAAATACCGAACTCGTAAATTGATAGATGTGATAGGATTAACACCTCAAAATCAAAGATCATTTATTGAAAAACACTACAGTGATCGACAGGATAAAGAGGAAATGGTGAAAATAATGAGTGATAAAATAAAGCACAACCAAGATATTGCATCATTGGCAACAATTCCTTTGTATTTGCATATCTTATGTTACATTAATGACCAACAAAACGGTTTCGATCACGTGACTTCAAGTGTTAGTGCCAATCTGGTTATGTGTCTATTCATCATCCAGAACTGTTACAAGGAACTTAGTTTATCGAACGTTGATCTCTTTCATGTTGCCCGTCATGCGAAAGTTGTGCAGATAATGCTCACAGCTTGCAGACCTATCATTTTCTTCTTTAAAAGATCAGCAAGTTTCTTTTACTGAACCTGGGTCAGACGTGGAAAAGTGTGGTATTTTGGTTAAGTATGGTTCAACTAAAAGAGGTTTCAGTTACCAGTTCCTAGCATTTGATTTTTTCCGAGTTCTTTTGTGGCGTATATTTATTTTCAAAACCAAGAAAAAAAATTTATGATATTTTCATGAATTTGAAATTTGAATCCCCTTTGTGGAATTCTTTACCAACCCTGATAGCGTTACATGCAACCATGTCGGAGCCAATTTCAAATGATGATTTGGTATATGCGTTTGCCAAGGAAATTGAGAAAGAAACCACACCGGAACCTCTGCTGGATCATCACATCGATTGTCTGCTTGTCAAACGATTCTGCCTGCCACTTATTCCGTGAATATTCACATTTCTATTATTACCATGTAGTGGCACAACGCATGTACAAATGATTTACAAAAGACGTTTGAGAAATCATTAAAATTATTATCTAGGATGTCCAAAGATCGATAGCTCCTGGTGGACGTTGATAGAATCTCTTTATGAATCGAAATGGAAAGTTCCGTCTCTTTTAGTCGATACTCTTAACAAGGTACGCAATGTTACAGTTAATTCTCATCAAATGTTGCGTTATATTTCCGCTGTATTTTCACCAGATCGTATGCTGCTATTTAGTGATCCGAAGATTTTCCTAAGAATTGGGATGTCAGATATTCTGACTGATGAAGAGTTGGAATCTATGAAACCACTAATTATCAGGTCTGCGGGTATATTGATTTCATCAAATTTTAATGTAAAACTATTTATTTCGCTAATTACAAATAAGCAGGAGAATGAACATGTACAAAATGAACAAACTTTTCCTACATTAAAAAATCTTGTTTTGTCTTACTTACCGGAAGAACTTATAGTATATTTACCTTCTCTCTGTTGTTTTGGGCTTGTCAGATGCGACAGTATTCCTAATGAATCTGCTGAGAAGTTACCGCTTTGCCTTCATAAAGCAGAAAGTGATGGAACGATACTTTTGAGGATTTTGGTTATCGCTTACTGTTCCGCTCAAGTGGTGAAAAACATGTTGCCGTGTACATTATATATCGCTGAGTTGGCAATTATCGGATGTAGTATATCATTACCGACACTGACTCTTTTAGCGAAATCAATCAAAGAAGCAAAACGGATTCTAAGTACACTTATCTAGATATCTTGCAACTTGACAGATGATGCTGTTATTTCATTGTCTTCATGCTTTGGTAACATTAACGAATTAATGCTAGTCGACAATCCTGATATATCGCAAATAGGAATACAAGTAATTGCTCATTCGATTCTCCAACAAGCAGAAAGAAATGGAATGGCGACTTTGAACAAATTAATTTTGTCGCATTTAAATAGTAACCTTTTCACAGTATTATTGCCTGCAGTGCCTTACTTATCATTGTTATCCATTTGTCGGTCAAAGCTTGACGTGAACGATATGGAAACATTGAAAGATATTATAGAGAACAGAGAAACTGACCTCCAACTTACATTCGATAAAAATGTTTTTATCGATACTAAAGTGATTGAGGAAGTATTTAACGTTTTGATGTAAAGATACCCCCACTAGGTTGATTGTAAATATTAATAGCTAAATAGATCTTACATCTTTGCAATATCAGTTTAAAGCCACCTGTTCTTTTAATTATGCTAAAAGCAAGTTATAGGAAAAAAAACAATGAGAATACTGCATCTCGTAATTAATCCTACAATTACGTGATTCGAGCATTACTATGAGCATTACTTTGAGCCACGTCATATGTCACATATGTACATGTACTGTCCAAGCTATTCTGTTCGTTTTTCTGCGCTCGAATTATTCTCATTTTCGACATCATTGTATCAATTTCGCCCTTTTTACGGATTTGTATTACCATGGCACCTCCTTTCGATAAACGTTTTTCTGTGCTTGAAATATCGCGCTCGTAATTTTGCACACATAAAAACTTCTGGTTCCTTTCGCGTAGTGTCAGGAATTATTGACGAACAATTGCTATAGCAGTATTTACCCTTCCCACAACAATATGTCATTTAAATTATAAACAGAAATGTTTGCACTCCAGAAGGACGTGATTTTGTCAAGTTTTTTACTATGATGAATTATGTAATATTTATTAAGATTAGAAAAAAAGTATAATTTATGGGAAATTAATTTATGTGAATTTAATTTATGGGAATTTAAGTTAAATTCTATATCGCACGCTGCTCTTGAGAGTAGTTTAGATTGAAATTGATGCATGTACCGTTAAGTACCTTTAAAGTAGATTTAGCCATATATTAAAAAATTGATCTAATATTGAGCACTTAAACACTTAGTAAATACTTTGATCAACAGTATGACGAAAGCATATTTCAATTGCATACCTTATTGGTAAAAAAAGTCGGCAAAAATGTCAGTCGGCAAAACAAAAATTAGTCTCTTGGACAAAATTTAGTCACTTTTTGCCGACCAATTTCCAAGACAAGAAATGAAGAAGAAAGTTTGGATAAGAAAGTATTTTTAAGAAATAAAATACAACACCAAAAAAAAAGGTTAGGTAAATTAAGTTAATTAGGCAATTTCAATAACAGTTTTTTTCTTCATTTGTGTATTTTCGCAATTTTGTTCTTCTTGTCCTTTCTTTTGGTCTTGTTCGGTTTGTGTTTGTCCTGGCTGCACTTATTCTTCTTTATTCCATTTGATTTCAATTACAGTTTCATCATTGCTGTTCTCGTCTTCGTATTCACCTTCCTTCATCCCTGTATACTTGTAATTTTTCAACGTACTTACAAATTCTTTCATTTGATGAAAAAATGTCAGAAGTAGCGGTACCTTCAGCCCACCTGCATTGGTAGGGGAAGGCTTGTATTGGTAGATACTAAATGTCCAGATATTTGCCTCCTTCCTTTATGAAAAATAAGCAGTGACGTGAGATTTTTCTAGGTATGTGCCCTACAACTTTCAAAATATTGATTTTTTATTTTAATAGCACATGCATAAGGATCGATCGATTTTGACGTAGAACTTGTCTCCTTTTCTACTTTCACTTTCTGACCAACCTTAGCATCTCTCCAATTCGAGTTTCGATATCTTCTGGACGCTATTGTTTTATCAAACAAAAACATATTGTTCTTGATTTAGACGAACGAAGTTCACACTTTATTCTTTTCTTGTTTCACACGAGTGACGCTCATTCATCCATGCATTTACACAGCGAATTTGGTTATCGCCATGGGAAATGGGGTTATTATGGCTAATTCACCATGATTGTTGAAGAAGTATGGTGGTCATGTTGAGTTAACTGATGGTTGTAAAGTAAAATTAAATACATACCTCATCGGTGCTCATCTCCTCATGCTCCTGCTCATGTTCCTGTTCCTGAACAGATAAAAAACAAAATCAGTATACACCAGACATCAAGTGAAAACAAGGCGTTTTCAATATAAGAACTTACACTCACACTGCCACTTCTCGACATGTCTAAATACAAAAGGAAAATGATAATAAGACAACATTCAAATGCCAGAGTTGATAACTTATTAAACAACATACCTATGTAGATAGTTTACTTACATATGGCTACAAATACTACAAGTACATGCTGCATTCTCTTTTTTAATAACAATTTCAATTTCACTAATTTCTCTCCAACTTTCTTGCAGTATGTCAATTTATCTGTAGTTATATGATGTATTGGAGAATCACGGAGGAGTCACTAATTTTCATTCTATACTTCATAATTTCTTCTTTCATGTTAGTTATTTCTCCTCTATTGCTGTATTGCTACTCTATTATTACTACTAGTATACATATTATGTATACACATATATATGTGCTGTTCAAATTTGCTTTCTTTCTTTATTCTTATTGTCCATGACAATCCATTTCAATTCTACTGGCTTGACATGATCCTACATAGCACTAAATACATATTATAACATACAAAGTACAAAGTATATGCAATATTTCCGTGACTAGCATTTGTAACATTTTGTTTATTTGTTTGTATAAGTGTCTATGAATGCTTCCAGGTCACAGAAATAAATCGTACACTCAATATGCAATATGCACATCTTTGGGTAAGCTAACACAATGACCTAAAGATGCCAGCATTCCATATCTCAAAACGTGCACATGCATAGCAACAGTAATTTTACTTATTTAAGCCATTTCTACTTTTGATAGATTTTGTTTAAAATAACGCACATCTCTAAAATGCATATCATTATTCCGAATAATGTTTGTAGATGGTCCCATATCGTTTAAGCCTGAAAATTTATCAGGAACCACGAATCCTTTCTTCTTTCTAGCCAACTGACCCTTATGACATCTTTCACAAACACTATGTTTACTCAATTTCCATGGTTTGAATATCACTGTGTCAAAACTATTTTTATATATTTCCCCATAGGGCGAAATATAGTTAAAACCGGCAGTTTCCTTCTTCATCATCATCTTCTCCGTTCACTTTTATAGCCGCGGTTCAGAATGCAATTTTCGCCTAGCCGCCAAAGTAGATAAGAATAGAGGCTACTCTACAGTCAAGTCGTACGCCATGTTTTTTCAGTCAGTGCGGATGGGCTGTAGAAGATTTTTGATTTTTCCACTAGCTTTTAAAATGATTCAAGGGAATTATTCAACTTTAAATGATGGAAATAAATCATTTTAGTTCAGTATTGTCTTAAAAGGTTTCGTAAAAACTTTTGAAAAAACATGTAAAAACAGAAAAATGTTGTTTTGTTTTTGTTGAGATGATGATTGATTGGTAATTAAATACTTGGAACAACAAACCATTGAAGCTGTGATTTTAGTGCAAAGGCGAAAATTCATTATCAATACAGGCAGAAGATTTATTTTCATTTTAGGTCCTGATATAATGTGAACTGAAAGCACATATGATTTACACGTACAGCGCTATAAAAGGAGGAAGTCTTTTTTATGTGGAGAACAACTAGTTCAATCAGTGTTAATTCAAAAAGTACATTATAAAAACAGCAAGTAAAAATGTGATGTCGTATATGCAATAAGAACGTCAAAAAACCAATTACGTATAATAACAAAAAAGATTGAGAGACACAAATATCTGCTCGGAAAATGTGCTTCCCTGGATATTCATTTAATCTGACAACAGAAACATAAATTTACTATGGATTAATTCCATGATCACCTATACTGTAAATTAAATCAAACCAGAACACGAAACCTCTACTTTCAGCTTTTAGTGATCTGGTTATGGATATGTAGTCTATTTTCACTACAGAAATCTGTTGTTTTTTTTTTCATTTAGGATTTACAATGGTCATTTTTATCAAATAATAAATGGGTGTGCACATATTTTTTTGAACAGAGATGTTTATTCTGATTACTTGAATTTAATTTTATAAATTGTCACTTTAAGCCCCATCTCTTTTTTGAAAATAACTCTTCTGTCAAAATTTTTTGATTGCTTTTTGATAGTTATTTTTTTATATATTGAAGATATTCTTCAGGGCGTAAAGCTTTAGTAAAAAGAGAATAACGAGAAGTTTCATTTTGATTTATAATTTAATTCAAATTTCGTCCTAGCTGATGATGTTCTGTGGATGTAGGACGAAATATTGAATTAAATTATAAATCAAAATGAAACTTCTTGTTATTCTCTTTTTGTTTATATATCTGCCTCATAGTATTTTTAATACTTATACTGTAGTACTAAAATTAAGTTTGACAATTTTCTCTTTTGTAAATTTGATTGTATAATTTTGAAAGACAGTTTTATCTTTGTTACAAAAAGCAAGTGTAAGTGTCTTCCGTTACATTACATTGTTTTGTTGTGATTTTATGGTATAAAGCTTCTGCAACAATAAAGATCATGTTTATTATGCTAAAATCGCCTTACACATTGGTGCGGTTGTTGATATTTAGTTGTTTAAAATTTATAAAAGAATCCTCATTTGACCATGAACATCTTCATTTCTTAATAAATTCAAAATAAGTTCTTTTGTGGTATCAAATTCAATTCTACCCTGTTTAGTAAGGACAACATTTTTATCTGAGAGTATTACATTGATGGTAGTTATACCATTCATTGTAGTTATTTGATGATGTATATTTTTCTTAATGTATAATATATAATGATCTATAATTAAGTTTCGCAACTTTGGGGAAATATATAGTCGCATATTTGCGAATCTTGTTACTATTTGTATCTTTAGTTTTTTATAATTGTCTGTTTTAAACTGGAAGCATCCACTAAAATCAATTTATCAATTGTAAAGTCAATATTATCTATCTTGTTCACAGGTCGATATCTTGAAATATCAGAGCGGTATGAACAAGAACTGTCTTTCGCGGATGGTATCAAGAATTTTAACTTTTTTCGTAGAACAAGTTTGAGGTTTTCCTTTTAAATTTGGATTTTGGACATTTCAATTTTTTTGCTGCACTTACATTTTCTTTAAGCACAGTGAAGAAGGCTCCCAGTTAGCACAAAGACGTTGTTTCGACGTTATTTCGACTTCGTATTCCATCGTCGCTTGACTGTCGTTTAATGGTCGAAATGGAAACAGCAAAACAGCGTCGTATTTTGACGTCAAAACGACGATCAGAAATAACTAAAAATGATGTTGTACGTTGTGCAAGGGTCAAATGACGATACATTGACGTTGTAGCATGGTCAAATTAACGATGAAAGGTAATGACAACAAAAGAAAAGTCACTAGCGGGAATCGAACTGAAATCTGAGAGTGATAATCACTACACTACGGCGCCTTAATGTATTTGACTATTATCAAAATCACCAACTTAATTTCGATTAGGTTAAGATGGAAAAGAACGAAATGACGAAATGAAAGAAAAAATGCAATATAACTTTTGCTTGCTTTTAAAACATCGCTTTACTGCTTGCAGTGTACAGTTCACAAATCATCGTTTTACGTTTCTTTCGTAATCTTGAAATATATTAATTCATTCAGACATTCTTCTATTCTTTGATACAAATGAATAGGTAAAGGAAGACACATTTTTCATAGTTTTTAAGATGATTACCTTGCATACAGAATGCAGGAAGATAAAATGCAAAGTTCTTTCATGGACGTATAAATACATATACGTCCATGGTTCTTTTGACGTCGAAAGAACGTCAGAATTGACTGTAAGTAAATAATTGATTTTAATAGCATAAATAGAAAATTACAGTATATACCACTCTAGTCACGATATAAGCTTTCAAAAATTGTAGGATTGTTTTTTCAAATGAAATGTTTTTTCAGGTCGCAATTATTTGCGACCAACCCCGACGTTTTCTAGACGTAGGTTGATGGTCGTTTTTGGTTGCGACCAACCCTGACGTTTTCTTGACGTCGCTTAATGGTCGTTTTTGGTTACGACATTAGAACAACCATATACAACAACCGTTGTATTGACGTCGTGTGTGAACTGGGCTCTTTAAATGCATTGGTGATATTTTTTTGGAAGATACATAGTCCTTTGAGTTATCAAAAATTTTAACCTTTTTTTCTCTTAGAACAAGTTTGAGGTTTGTTTTTTAAGTTTTCATTTGACTTAATTTGTTTTGTTGCAGTTAATTCATTCAAACGTTGTGCAAAAAGAAGACTTTGAAAATGCATTTGTGATATTGAGCCGATCAACATAGGGTTAGGAGATGAAGCAATTATATGGATGCTGCTTGTTAAAATAGTTTCTTGTTTTACCTACAGAAAACATCAAAACATCAACATGAACAATCCCCTTCCCTGCATTATTCCCCCGCAACCCAACGCGATCTGTGGCATTCCTTCATATTACTTATTATGAATAAGATTAAAAAATGATCAAAATTATGTCAGCAGACTTATGTTGTTTCTGATGCATCCTTTATTCCGAATTGAAGACGGGCGACCTTGTTACGTTGTAGTCGGGCATGTTTAAAGAACGGGAAATAACGTCTACTCGAATGTTGGAGTATTTATAAATCAGGAAAATGTCAAGTTCTTTTGCCGCTAGTTATTTGTTTTGTAGTTTGTTTAGCTTGATTTACAAGGTTCAATTAACAAGAAATGTTTCCTTGGCCGGTTTAATTTTTCCAAGTTATTGCCAATTAGTAATTGCTAAAAAAATACAATTTTGCATGCAAATAATTATTTTCATGAAGGCAATGGTTTTATTTGTTATACAAAAAATATATAATGCAATTGAAAAAAAGAAAATCAAATGAAATTGACAAGTACATGAAACAGAAGATTAATATAAAATTGAAGTTTACTAACAACAAAATTAAATTTATCTGAGAAATGCTTCGACATGATCAATCCTTTCCTTTTTTTATTTTAAAAAAATAACAATGCTGAATCATGATCGCGTTATTATTCAAAACAACATCACAAATAGCTTGTGGTGTGTTCAAAGGAATTTAAGGTTTAATTAGAAAGAAATGGATTTTGTGATTGTGATACTTCAGGCTTTTAATTTGCTTCTGGTGTTCTTTCTCTATGTAGATAGCGGATGTTCGGTTGTTACATTCTTTTTCCCTATATATTAGCCAAATTTTATTCTTCGGTAATATTTTTGGAGGCAGCTTCTAAAGATGGTAACTATTTTATTTTATGTTCTTCAGTGGAGTTCATCATTTTCAATATTTTTCGCATAATAAGTCTTTCTGTAGGAAAGTCTCTTTATTGTTTGAAAGAGTAAAGCATACAGACGAGACTGTTCTCGTTAACCTAAACAGAAATCACAAAGTTTCGACTGAGAATTATCGATGAACGAGACGTGGCATGTAAACTAACTGTTTAATAAAGAAAACAGTTCTTTTGGGACCAGTTGCCAAGTAAACTGTAAAAGGTGTTTGCCAAACAATATAAATATAATATGTTACTATTTCAGTTCTGTGGTAAGAGTCAGACACGTTTTTCTCAGTAAAGTCCATTTCAAAGGGAATACTGACCCAGAATTTTTTTATTTAACTTCTCTTAAGTTCACACTGTCACCTCATTTAATAACTGAAAGTGAAAGTGTAAAACGATAAGCAGACAAACAACAATAAATATTTTTATTTGAATATATACATAGACCTATAGAAAAGAGAGAAAGACTACGAGGACAGGACTCTAGCCAGAGCTCTGTCTTTGTAGTACTTCATCGCCTCTTTGCATTGTTACACTCGAAACGCTGTGAAGTAAGCGGATGTGTTCTTAAATTATGTTGACTTTCATAATTCTACCCAAAATTCTGAGAATAGGAATTTCAATTTCTTTAGATTTTGAAGATCATTGCATTGATACTTTTGGCTGGTTTAGTGAAGGTAAGATTGTATTCATCTAACAATTTCACTACCATCAAACTTCTCGGTGAAAACCTTCATAATAATGTTTGAAAGAACGAGACAATGTTGTTTATACCTCAGCTACCCAAATAAATTTAACAAGGTTTATACATAAGGTCAGAAAGATAGAAAGACATTACTAGTAAATAAGCAACTATTATGGGTTCATCGGATTTATGGGAGAATGTACCTACAAAAATTGACTTTGAAACATGTATATTAAGCTGGCAACAGAAAGCCTCTTTTAATGACATTGACATTAATGACATTACTTGAAGTATTAAAATATATTGAGGTAATAAAGGAAATGAAACCTAGGTTATGAGTTCACGCTTATGCGGAATTTCAGGAAACGTAAGTAGGTGATTTCGATCTGCTGATAACTTACTGGAATTTGAAAACACTTTGTAAGTATATCACGACTACAGTGACAGTTTTCATTCTAAGATGCTTAAAATTTGTTTCTTCTCCTTTTACCTTTTTTTTATGCCTCGTAGTGTATTATTGCTAAGTCAGTTACTTTTCGTACATGGTTACATGGATACATTTGAAAACCAAAATTTATTTCAATTTAGTGCGAAGTCAAATATTTTGACTTGGAAGAAGAAGGAGAAAAGTTTCAAGAGAAAATCGAAGTGACTGATGGGAAGGTTAAGTATCACGTTCCCGAACATCGGCACCACAAGCTGCCCGAAGTGGAACTCATCTCGCCTGACAACTCCGTAAGGAAAAGATATTTTTTGTATAGCTAACTTAATGTGTAATTTATTCTCGCTCATGAAGTGAATATTGTGTGCTAATTCGCATTACTCTAGCGAAAATAACATTATTCATTATTCATATTCATACAATATATTATCTTATATGCTTGTGAAATGTTTATTTGCTTCATTCAAATGAAAATGAAAATTTTCTCCTTAAAGAGAATTGCTTGAACCTGAAGTTTTGAAATATTACACAGTGAAAATATATTCAAACTGTGCACGCCAATAAAGCATTTTTAGATTGAAGAAAAACCATCAGATGGAAAGGACAATCTGTCTAATAAAGCAATCAAAGACGGGTTTTCCAAAACCAAAGAACCAATTGGTTCCGGCAGTTGACCACATATAGCCATAAAAAAAATTTCGAAAACTTCCTAGAAAGCAAATTTGATTAAAAATTACTGCGAATGAGTGCAAATATAGTCACTATTTTAATAAAAATGTTCTTCATCGCAGTGACTTTTTTACGATTTTAGTGTTATTTACTGTTATCCTGTTTATGACGTCATATTAACATAACTTAGTACTTTCAGATGGTTATTTTCTCATTCAATATGGCAATGCGCTACATGACAGATTGTAGTATGTAGTAAGCCTAAGCCATTTATTTATCTATTCATTAATATATTTATTTATTTTGATAGGATTATGTTTTCGCCAACATTATAAAGGAAAAAAAGTGTATCATTGAAAGAAAAGATGGCGAGGAGACGGACAGTGCAAAAACTAAACAGTTGTTTGCTAAGGTAGGATAATTTCTTTCTAACGCTCTTTTTCCTAAAACTCAGGAAAATTTTATTGACAATTTTTATTAAATCACTTTCGGAAAATATATGGGTCTGTGGTGGTAATTGACCAAAAAACAGACCGAAAACTATTTTTGCATTTTTGACATTTTGGAAGACGTTTAACGGTAATGAACTATCATAAGGTCAAGAAAATGTGTATTAGTAGTTTTCTTGAGAGTTTTTTCCACGAGAGAGACAATTCATTACTTGTTTGAGTGTTTTTTTTCATATGAGCAGGTGCTGATTCCCAGTCCATTTCTCAATTATTCTATTTCTGCTAGTGTCAGCATAGTGCAACCCTCAGGTCTCCATGTAATAGCTCACTATCTTTAAAGTAGTGTATTAAAGCGTTTCTGCTGTATGTTTTTATGTTGTGGGTTGTATTTTGATTATTTGACACATTGCTCAGTTAGCATTCAGTCACAATTCGAGAACTCCCACTGTCTAAAAGGTCTCTGTCTAAAATGTGTATTAAGTAAATTTAAATCTTTGGTATGTAACTAAAACACCTCTGACTTGAAGATGGCTTGAAAAGATTTGTATGATGAACATCATTTGTTTCCATATATGACAGTTCAACAATCACATCAAACATAATGAAAAAATTGTGCTGAAAAAATTACGTCAAGTATCTTGTTGGACATTGTTTGCTAGAGTGGAGAATTTGAAAGAAAATGCGGCCATGAATTGTAAGCCTGGCTTTAAGTTGGTTTGTACAGACGAAATCCGTGGAGACGACGATATTGAAAACGGTATGAAATGTACAAATTTGTTGTTTTTTGGGGGTAAACTCCTGTCTTTCTCATTACATTTGACTGAAGCATGATTCCACTTTCAACACGGTTCCTAAACGTGTTTTTAAAGGGACCTCTACGTCACGTCGAAAATAAGGTTACAGGTTGGCATGTTATCAACCCGCCTTTACTGTTCAAAAGAAATGAAGCTAAGTGTGATGGTTTCGCTGATATAAAGCACACTCCCATTATTCATCTTGTAACAAACCAAATTTTAGGGTATGATGTTCTTGTAATAGCTAAGGTCTAAGGAAGCTCAGATTAAGTTTCTTTGGCATCGCAAAGTGAAAAGTGGAAAAATTCATAACCCCATTATTTTGATCCTTCATCTCTTCTTATAAATGACAACATTAAATTTATACATTGAGTAATTTTTGGGATTTGAATTTCGATTCTAATGTTTTTTTTTTGTTTTTTTGTTTTTTTTTCAGGCTTGAAAAAAGTTGACAAAAGGACAGCAGTTCGAGAATTTGTCGCTTGCAACCCAACTTCAACCATGAAAATCATGACATGTCCTCATGACAAGTTGGTCGCCAAATGCAAATTCGCCACTAAATTTTGCACATATCGCTTAGTTTGCCCATTGAAACACGGTGTATTTCGGTGTACATATTCGCACGCCCTTGCCGAGGTTGAGTGTTGCGATTACGACTGTTGAAAGAAGAGTTGCATGCTTTCGGATTTTTGTCTTGTAATTTTACATTAATTTAAACTCGTGCTGATAAAAATATGGTTAATGCAAAAATTTCGTCTTACAAAAATAAATAAAATCCAGAACGGAATTCTAGTGAACTGGGAAAAGAAACCTGCCAGAGTCGCGTTTCCACAGCAAACGCAAACTTGCAATTCTTACTCAATAAAACTTCCCCGTCAAATGTTCCTTATAAATCATATGAAAGAGCGAGGCACGCTGTGCCTGCTTTCTATTTTAATCATGTTTAGATCACAACTTATAACTAGTTAGAAGTCGGCCATGAAATCTTGTGCCCCACATCATAGCAAAGGAATTTTAGTTAAGTCGAGTGCCCTTAATCAGGACGTCATCTGCTATACCTGTTGCCCTTGTTATACTAGGCGTGCCCTTGTTATTCTAGGCGGGCCTCCGTTATACTAGGCGTGCCTTGTTATACTAGGTGTGCCTTCGTTATACAAGGTGTGCCCTCGTTGTACTAGGTGTGCCTTGTTATACTAGAAGTGCACTTGTTGTACTCGATGTGCCCTTGTTATACCATGCATGCTCTTACGTTCACATAAGATAATACTGCTTAAACTAGAAGTGCACTTCTCAAGTACTTATTGCTTCGTTGCTTCACTAGAGCCTTCACTTTGTTTTACGCATGCCCCAAACTGCAAAGACGCATGCGCAAACCAATACAACAAAACAGAACACCCAAATGTATGTGTGAGTTGTGTATGCTAACGGTTGGTTGAAATAAGAGAAAACGATCTTTTTGACATGACTGTATTGAATTTCCACAAGAGTTTAGTTTAAAATAATACATTTTTCTTTCGTAAAGTAAAGATTTAAGGATGGTATACAGTGGTGGATCTAGAGGATAGTCGCAGTTTGTGTAGCAGAGTTTAAGCAATTCAACCATAAAACAAAAGCGCACAAATAATCTCATTGGTAACATAAATTGAAATCACAAATTAAGTTAATGCGCTTCTCCACAAGTTGCGACTACCCTCTAGATCCGTCGCTGGTCTTACAGATACAAACATTACAAAAATCGAAAAGAAGAGATAAAAGGAGCATGTTGACGAAGTTTATGTTTCCATGCCAACGATTTTTGCTAGTGTAAGTAACGTGACAGTGATTAAACATAAAATGGAATTCCTCTCTCTGATCGCTGAGTTGCACATATTCCCAACGCAGGTTTTTGTCTATAATATCAGAAAAAACTAATAAATTATCTCAGTAGACATCCAGTGGTCAAATTTGTAGGCAAAACACTGCGAGGGAGACCATTTCTTTAGAAATATGCAAGCTGTTCTAAAAAGAATACTCTTCATCGTAGTGACTTTTTGACGATTTTGCCCACTGTATTATTTTCAACAGAATAAATGAACTATCAACAAAACAGAATGGTTACAGTTAAGATACAGAGTGAATGAAAGGAGTGAATGAATAACTGAACATAAATGCAACATGAAATGAATTCACTATACAATCTTAGGAGCTGGTCACTTGGAGCTTTTTATCCCGGCACGGTGAGATGAGATATTATGACGAAATCCCTGCTTTTCTGAGATTCTCAACAGATTTATTTCTCTGATCATATGGAAAATCAAAGAAATGACCCTGTCCCGGCCAACCAACTTTCATTTAAACAACAACATAAAAGCTAGCCTATAATGTTTTTCACCCCGACAAGGCGGGACAAAAATATCATATGATCTCATAAGATTAAAAACCAGGCTAGGTCTCCAACGGTGATTGGATAAGAGTGAAGAATACATTGCTTACTTGACAGTCCTCTTTCTCAAAACATGGCCAGCCAGCTTTATACAAGTCTCTTCTGATACAATCGCGTTCACTAGTATACGTCCAACCTGTCGGAGAATGTTTATTGGTGTCGTTAAACTGCCGTTCATAGCAAATAAACCTGACGTACGGTATATCGGGACATCTGATTTTAGTGGAAAATCTTTTTTCACAAATGCTGCCATTTGTCATGTGACAACGCCAGCAGAATTGCTTTCCATACACTGAAAGAAATAGTGAATTCTTGATAATTTATTAAAGCAATTCCCTAACACACTCTCACAAAAGGCTTCTCGATTACACAAACTTTGAGTAACTTAAACGATGTTCATCAACTCTTGGTATTTTGTGTTATCGAGACTTAAATGTAAATATATAAACGATCACAACTGAGTAAGAAAACTATTGGATAAGAATTTGCGCTCAGTGTAAACAAACCCGTTAAGGATATACCGTCAGTGTCAAAATATTAATCGTTAAAGCTACAGACACCTTATAAATTTATTTTATTTCAGAAAACACAAGATAAGGTTTATCTTTATTGCAAAGCGCAAAGATATTCGATTTCTTCTTAGTCCCTTGTTTATTTTTCTTAGTTGTTGTATTTTCTTTGTTTTTATATAAAAAAAAGTGTTCTTGAAATACTTTAGTAGCTATCTGCAAAGTGGAGTGTGAAAAATTGACAATATTGAAATGTTCAAACTATCAAACGTTTGGGCATTTCAAGAAGTTTTAAAAGAACTGTATCACTGTGCTCTGTTACCCAAACAACATTTACAAGGTTCACACCGTGAAGTTTTATTGATGTTAAAGTATTTTTTTGTTGTTATAAGACACTTTAGGGCCCTTTTGAATATTACGCTCTTCCAAGAAGCGGTTTAGCCTGGTACAGACCTGACGATTACGACGATTGAAACAAAAATTAATGGTCACAATCGTCAATCACCACGTGTGAACACTCTCAAGTATTTAATTGGTAATTAACGTTAGGATCCACCAAAATTGTTTCTACACAGTGTGATTCACACTCCGAGTTTGAGGGTAGATTACTTTTTATATTTAAAATTTTTTTCAAAAATTTTTACACCATCAGACGCGAATATAAATAAGATGTGTTAATTGACCATTAAAGCTTAACACTTGTTGAACTGAAGAAACTTGCTTTTTTCAACCCGCAGACATGTCTTCAATTTGCAATTCTTACATCATTGGAAAGTTTATAAAATTTCGCGTCTGATGGTGTAAAAATAATCTACCCTCAATTAGAGACACTTTTTTGATACACGAAAACTTTACTATTGCCTCAGTAAATAACGACTCAGTCGCGGTTGGCCACATCCCCAAGTTTATGGCCAAACTGACATACTTCTTCCTGAAGCATTGTAGACACATCAAGTGAGAAATTACTAGAGTTCGAAAATACTCAAACGACTTATCTTAAGATAGGCTTAAGATTCCTGCTAGAATGATTATCAGCAATACAAACATGGACGTGATAAAAGAAAAACTGATCCCTCGTTGAGGAGTACAGACGAATCAAAATGGTTTTGTTTTAGAGCATTATTTGTATAAACGCAATTCGAGCAATTTCTTTTCCCAGAAAATTAGAAAGTGCGCACTAAATTAGGGGCCTTGAAATATATAAATATATTATAGAAATGCGCTCCTTCGCAGTGATTTGTCAACAAATTTGTCGACTGTCATAATGTCCTTTATTAAAGATGTTGTATTTGATAAATGAAGTGTAGCACTTTATCTTTGGATTAGATAAAATATAATGAGCAGATACAAAAGTAAATAGATTAGAAAAAAAAATAGTTCGTTTGACCATGGTGTGGTGTGTTTGTCTCAAGTATACATGAAAATCTATTGGCTGAATATTATGATACGACTCACACCGGTGTGATTTTTAGGTAGCTTAAAAAACCGTTTTGTAGTATATATCCAGCTTTAAAATGTTGGTTAATGTTTGAATTTCTACATGGGCTGGTTTACGCTTGATAAAAACAAGACCACGAAAATCGTTACCTGGTATCGGCAAATAAATGAGGACGATTAATAAAAACCCACTATAAAATATATTGCTTGAAATCATATTTAATGTCCTCAAGCAAATTAAAAAAAATCTTCTCTTTAGAAACAGTAAATTTTAATAAGTAAATATAAAGAGGTTGAGATTTCATACAAGTTCAAGTAGAATGGCTGAATTTGTTACTAAGTCGATTCTATAAGCATTTGAAAAACATTTCAGTGTGTTCACAATGAATAACTCCGAGTATCCTATGAATACTTAATAGAAATTCTATTTCATAAATGAGTCAAGTTGAATGAAAGTTCACCATCAGGACAAACACTACTTTGATTGGCATTTTTTGTGTTTCATATAAGAACTAGGATATATCCGGATATTTTCTTAGGTAGCTTAAAGAGAGGTGCATATGTGCTGCATCTGTAGGTTTTTGAAGATGATGTCATCATTAGAAATTTATGGTCGAAACATTGTTATTCATGTTGGGGTTTAGCGAGCAAAATTTAGAAAATGTAAATAGAGTGATCGAGTCTAGTTCTTGCTAACTCAGTTTTTGTAAAACCATTTTCCAGGACAAATAGTGTTGAGAGAGTATGATGAGGCTAGATTCAAGAGTTTGGAAAACTTGTCGTTTGTGTTAGCATCAGGAACAGGCTGTTCCTTCCCTATACTCCTTATACAAACTTCAATAGCTCTGATTTAGTGAGATGATACTTTTATTCGAACTAGTCTAAACATTCTACAAGCTTCTCTGTTTGTATTGAACCATTATAATTTCCTTCCATCAAACATAAAGGGTATTCCTCAGCACTAACTGTGTCCCTCATATTTTTGTAAGGGTTCTAATAAACATTCAAACTTCCGTAAGGAAGTATTTTTACGTTTTCCTACTGGATGAAATTTCGTGTTAAATTTGGTGTAGGACTCCTTCCTTGAAATGGAAACACCTTGTTTCTTCGCCAATTTGGTTTAAACCTTTTTCTTTTCGCTCAGCCATTTCAGTTAGATGCATGTACTTAGTTATTTTGCTTTATGTCTGCGCACATGGCGAAAGTTTTGAGTGAGCGTCACAGGTGAGCATTGATATTGAAACTTCACAATGATAAGAACCTTGCATAACAAAAACTTTCTCATACACGCAATAAGATATTTGCTAAAGAGCAGCCATATTAAGTTATTACGCCAATGTATTTCAAATATTGATTTTTGCACACTAATTCATGTCAGCTATTGAAGAAAACTAGACAACATTGAAAATAAAGATTCTTATATCATGAGGCTGCAACATCCTTTACTACTTTACAGACCTCAAATCATCTATGACATTGTAGAGCAAAAAAATGAAATTTTCAGTGCTGATTTTCCGTCGAAAGACAATATGCTAGGACAATATCTGGATGACATTTTTACTCGGAGATCAATAACCCTAACCAAACCCTAACCCCCAACCTTAACCCATATTTTACCCTAATCCTATAACTGGTCTTTGGGTAAATGTCTCGTCGGGCACTGTTCGCATACCAAAGAAAAGGGTCTCTTGTGGATGTATGAAGTCTTTTCAAGAATTACAAATAATGTCGAGTATGTTTTTGCGAAAAAGCCACACAATGTAATGTAATGTTGACAATGTAATGGTTTGAAAAACATGTCTCGTATCTGGATTACTGGCAACTTCCTTTCTTGAATCAACAGGTTATTTTGTTATCTTTAAAATAGTTAAGCATTCGTACGAGCTGCACATGTGTGAACAATTTGGAGAATATCAGCTGTGAGATTTCCAAAGAACAAAATCTACTCGTCTATGTTTTCCCCTGTTCTATAATAAAAGATTCGTAGTGAACCAAACAAATAATCATGTCCCAGTGTGCAAAAAATATCAACAGACCACTGCGGCAAAGAGCATTATCCTTGAATTAGTGTGTATATTTCTATAGAACAACACTGTTTCGCAACGATTTTTTAACAAATGTGCCCACTAGGGTGCAATGTTTTCTCACATTTTTGAAGAACAATGAGTCATGGCTCGTATGCTCGATACAATACGATAGGCTTGATGTTTTGCAGGAAAACGTCTGTGAAATTGTTACTTTATTACCTTAAGGGAAGGAAATGGGTTTTCAAGACAAACATAACCTCAACGAAATAAAGTATTGAGTAAGAGAAATTTGGTCATTCGATTTACAATATGAATTTCTATTATACAAATTAAAATGTTTCAAATGAATGTGTCCAACACAACTGAAATACATATGTAGCTTTAAAGTTACCACTTCACCTGTTAACTCGATAAAGGCATTTGACCATCTACATTCTTCAGGTTAAAGATGTAATTGGCGTGTCTTGTAATTCATCTTTCCTCGATGAAGTTTGTGTCTCGCTTGCAAAAAGCATCTTGGACCCCTCTTCTGATAGTTTTTAGCCTCAAAATGAAGTTTAACGGCCTCCAAAAGGCACTCGAAAGAATCGATAAAATAGTAAGATCGCGGAGAGTGTGAATCAGCATACAGTCACATTCCCGACACAAATTCATGTACATGGTCATAATGACGGATGGCAAATACGTCAAAAGAAAGACCACTAAAAGCAAAATGAAGGTATGGTTGACTTTCTGCTCGATTGACGATTCTCTCTTTTTGAACTTCAAATTGCTTCGGGGTGAATAAATTACTGCATTTGTTGCAACACTCAAATAATTATCATATTTTATTGGTTTATTGGGTAGTGGTGAAGATCGAAGACTCGAATCAGGTTCGTCACAGCTCAAACTTTGTGAAAGATCCTTTTCGCTGGAGTGGCTGTGTGTCGGTGTTGGAGATGCAGAAAAATTGAACGACGTAAATTTTCTCCTGTAAACAATTGCGGCAACGATCAAACTCAAACATGTTATTGCTACGGTGGTGGATGAGAATACGGCTAAATACTGTATATAACCAATATAGAAATACGGTAAGGTTAATAAACCAGATAGTACCCATGTTGATACCATCACGATCACAGTTAGTTTGGTATTAAAACCTTTCATATACTTCAGTGGCTTGAGAAGAGCAAAAACGCGATCGAAGCATAGCAAGGACATTGTTAGAATCGAAGCGCCATTGATGAAGAACAAGCCATAGTGAAGTAAGCGAACTTCGCCGAGGGAAACAGGTATCCCAAGACCTTCTTTTATGTGAGCTGATGTTGAAGTGGTGTCTGATATCAAAGCGGTCATGAGATCAGCTAAAGCAATGTTTAAAATCATCTTGTGAAATATCGACTTCCGAAGTAGATTTTTGTTCCGGTAAAATACGACCAGGATCAGTACGTTCAAAACAGATGTTAGTATCATCAGCAAGCCGGATGTTGATGCCGTAAAAAACGACAAAGCTGGCGTATTATGGCTTGTGTTGCATTCTTTTGCCGAGCTCACAAATTTCTTCATACTGTTTAAGTAGTGTTTAAAAAAACTGAAAGCAAGATAACCAATTCTTCTCTATGTAAAATAATTTGACTTCTATAAGAATATGCAATGCTATCGGATATATATATAAATATAATCTCGATTAATCATTTAACATGTGAATTCGTTTTTAACCAAAAACGCGTACGACACGTGTTGATAAAGTGAAATGTTGAGAAAAAAAAATAAATGTGAAATAAATGTGCTATTTTTAAGTTTTTATCGGGACATTTTAGGCATTTTCATGCATTATTTACTAAAACGAATTTTTAAATTGGAAAACCTTATTCAAATCAAACCATACCTCGCGACGTGAAGATCCATTTCTCCACCTTCCGATCACAGATCCTCCTTTTTTCCAGCGTGGTTTGGATGTTGGATTGAAGTGAAAAAATGCCGTGAGGGCCTTTGATGGTTTATGATTTGTTTTGTGATGTGAACGAACGTTGTCAGCAATTTAATTTGAAAAGAGACTATATTTGTCAATATTGACGTTAAAAGTGACGTATTAAATGAAAATGACAATCTTTCCACATTTTTTTTATCAATCCTTCTTCAGATTACGTCAATGCAGGTTTTCTTCCTTTTTAAGTTACTCTGATTGATATGTATACTAAGGGAAAATAGCATCACGAAAAAATGATTCCAATGCATTTTTTCATCTCTTGTCATGTGCGATAATTCTTGAAGCAGAAATGCTGCGAAACATATGATTTGAAATTTTGACCGATCACAACCGCATGGATGAAATATTTTCTCACTTTACCCCTCACATCACAACCGCATGGATGAAATATTTTCTCACTTTACCCTTCCCATTCATGAGAATTGATGTGACATATATGACATCAACACTGAAACCTTAATTTTCCAACTTAAAACTAAAAGGTAAAAATGAAAATTGGAACAATACGATGTTTAGACGTCGTTCTAGATACTAGAACTGAATAAAATCGAATCTAATCGCAGCGACACAACAACGGTTCCTAGAATTCCGTGTAAAAAGCAGGTTAGTCAAGAAAGTAATGTAGTATCTGATAAAAATCCTTAGTCGGCATTGTGGCATTGTGAGTACTGCAAATTCAATTGGTTAACGATTTTCCCGCTTGCCTTAAAGAACTCAAACCATCAACTGTTTGTCTTCAAAATCAAGTCGTCTTATGTATTGTTTACACACAATAACTCTACCGTAATGCAATGTTCGTGCAAGTAACATCAGGGCTTTCAGGGAAATTTGGGATTACGTTTTACCAAATTTCCCGAGTAACCGTGTTATTACTAGTAAATCAAATAATTGGTTGAAATCTGATTAATGCTTTGGCTTGGTGGTAAATTTCAGATTTGTCGGAGGAAAATGTCCATTGGCGGGAAAATAATTTAACCACGTGATTCAAACGGAAATTTCGGAAAGGTTTTCATAGATAAATTTACAGATTGACTAAAACTCTCGAAGCGTTTGCTCAATGCAGAAACAAAACGGATTCAGCAATTTCATTCTTCTAGAAATATTTTCATGTTTTTCTTTCCTTAGTTCAATGGTGTTCATACAATATTTAGATTCTCTTTCAGGGCTAACATGTTGGTAATGCTTGCCACTGCACGCGTTTTTTTAAAGTAAACTCGACAGGAATATCTACAATGCAACAAAAATGAACTTCATTCCCGTGCCTTTTGGACAATTGGGAATATATTTTCCAATAATCGCTAAGGAGATAGATCGAAGGTGGATTCTATTGTCCTCTCCATTGCATGGACGAATATGTGAACCGTCCTCAGCCACATTAAGTTACATGAAAAAAATAACTATCCCAGCAAAGCGAGAAAGGACTTTATCCGCCATCTTTAAAGCTTGCTTTGAAAATTATTTATTGTACGCATGCGGCTGATAAAATCTAAAATCGTCCCGTCTTGGTGTTATATGAGCAAAAATCGTCCCGTCTCGGTGTTATATGAGCAAAAATCGTCCCGTCTCGGTGTTATATGAGCAAAAAAAGTACCGACTAACGAGATCTCGTTAAAACGTCCCGTCCCGGCTAAGTGGGACAATTTCTTCCATATAACCAGGCCCTAATTCACCTTTCCCGAATTTCAGCTTAACCAACATGGTTTGACCTATTTACTACATGCGAGCTTTCTTTAAAACGAATGGTTCAAATGGTACGAAGCTTATCAGGCTCAAAAGGCTCAAAGGAAATTCAAAATTAGGAATAACTGTTAGTATTAGTTTGCAAAATCTAATAACAAGAAATACAAGCTCAATGATAATCACTGCACAATGAGCTAATCGAAGGTGGATGAACTTTTTTTCAACTTCCTTCCAAAACTGCATCCATGCGATTTCTTTAGACGCCAGTTTATGTAGGCTGAGAACAATCTCCCCCGTATGTAAAGAGGTGGTGCATGCCCGACTGTTTGCGACGAAGAAGGGTTAGGCGTACAGAGACCGGCGAACATACGGAACCCTTTAAGACTGTTTTGATACAGAGGAGGACCTTTTGATTATACACACATTTATATAGAAAGCATTAAATGCTGTTATTTCAAAAATATTTTCAAAAATTAAAGTTCAGATTCTTAAAAGATTTCGAGTTTCAGACAGTTATTTAATATCCCAATTAGCCAGGTTATAATTAGTGAGAAGATAATAAATACAGAAAAATGTAATGTATGACCTGTGGATAGCTGACAACTGTCATTTCTTTTCTCTGCATTTCTAATAGTTTTTTTTAACCAATAAAAGAATTTGTCAGATCGCTTAAGATTGTTTGCCAACGTAGGATGAGGAAGGGAAAGGTTTGTCAGTGTAATGGCATGGAGTTAGGCTTAAAGTATGTACTTGAAACTGGTTTGTTCTTATAATCCTTTAACTACGTGTTTTATGACTTGAGTCGTGGGTCAAGTCATCTGCACAGCATAAGATTCTCTCAACAAACTTGTATGGTTAAATCTGTTGAATGACTTGAACTGGTGTTTAGAGCTAGCAATGCTTTTGCTGAGAGGCTCTTACAACGGAGAATTTGTTTCTACGTTTTTGTAATAAATTCCATTCTCAAAAGCTAGAACTCTCAAGAGATTGGGAAATTGGTTCCGTCTATCACGAGTTCCATGTTCCTGGAGTTGAAATTTTCGAGAGTCGATTGTAGTTGAAAGTCGGTATTAGGACAGCGTCGTATGAATAAATTCCATCAGGTCGACAGACTAGACCTTACCGGAAAATACGTCACAGCAGACCTAGCTTTTAGTTGGCTTTTGCTGGACATTGTATCGTAAACGTGCTGTTTTTTATATAGCCCTGAAGTACGGATTTGTCCATCCGACATAAAAAGTACTTTTGTACAGAGCCATGGCCTCTTCTGCGATGAATACAAAACCCTTAAAATCAAGAACTGTTCAAGAAAATATAGTTGACTTTCGTGATCTTGAACATGAGCCCAATCAGTTTGAGATAGAGGGATTCAACTGTAGCGAGGAGGTTTCGAATAAGTTTTATAACATTGCTTTGGACAAGCACATTCTTTGAAATAATCTTATCATAAATCTAGCCTTTCTGAAACATGCAATATTGCCAGTCAGGGTCAGATAAACAAAAAGCAAAGACGAAATTTATCGTAAGTTGTGAATATGATATGAAACAAACAGAGATTGTTATAAAAACTGAAACACAAAAACAACTCATCACAGCCAACGTTGTGCGGACCAAACTGATCTTATCTGCGTAACAGCTATTTGTACCAAGTGTTTTTATTGTTTCCAAAGGAAACCTATAGTTTTCACTATAGATGTTTTTAAGATTAAAAATAGTACCATGTGAACGACAAGAAGTTACAGTAGTTCATGTATATTTTCTTTGAAAATAGGGTAAAAATGCAGCCGATGACGGCAGCAAGCAAGTGGTATTTGTCTTATGATTCGCATGGTCGTCTTCCTTTTACTTGAATATAACAGAAATAAAAATTTGATAAAAATTATAGACGATGACGACGACGACGACGACGACGACGAACCCTAATTCGATAGTCAGCTGGCTAACGCCGCTGAGTAAAACAATTAAGTGGATCAGGAAAATTAATTATATCCAAAGCAGCAAAAAACTTGGCTTTTTTTCAAGATTCGAGTTTTATGTTTTGGAAAGCCGTGCGTTTCGGCAACCTTTTTGTTAGCAAGGCCACTTTCAAAGTCCCTTATGGTATAGCGTTTTTCACCTTTATTTTTAATGCTGAACTTTTGTTTGACGGATAGGTTTGGACCGGTTGAGTTTTTGCATTATTTTTTCCAAATGATTGAATGCTTATTTTTTCAAAGAATCGAAAGCACAAAAAAACAACAGCGTGAAACATTAGCCTAAAACACGCTGAAGGGACCGAAAGATTTATTCGATATATTAAAAGTTCCATCTAACGGGGTATGAAATACCAAACAAAATATTAAGAGAAGTCAATCAAAGTCTTCAGAAGGGATTTCTGAAGACAAACAATATTCGACATTCGACATTCGAGACAGCGGACGTCGTATAGGCTTTCAGAAAAATTAAAGTCTTCAGACATTGAGGTCATCCTCCTTTGTTTCTCGATTAAATTTGATAAATTCAAAGCATTATCTCAATTTGTTTTCTAAGAATCGCAGAAAATTTTCATTCCATTGCTAAAAGGCCATAATTGATATTCAGGCAAAAAAGGGCCTGTAAACATCCATGAAAGACATGGTTAAAACCCATGACTACAAAGCTTTCCGGAATCTCAAAAATAATATAAATCAGTTAGTAAAAAAACATAGCGATGTTTTATCGAGTGAAATAGAGCATTTTTTGCTACGTAATCGAGAACGCGTTGTATTAATCTTTTAAACTTAACAACAATGATAAATAACATCCAATTATAAATTATCTAAATTACTTAACGTACAGACTTGAAAACAATCGTCGAAGGCGTTGTGTTTAGAGCGCTGTATTTAGGGCGTTTAGAACGTAATTAGAGAGTTCTGAAGACATCCGAAAATATGAAAATATGAATCAGATGCTTCAAAGATTGTCTATAAAATACTATCATGGGATCAAAAGCAAATGAATGAACGGGTCAAAACAAGTCAGCTCTGGTCAAACTCACCGAGTTTAAAACGTAATGACTTTTCTTAAGTGGACTGTAAGAGGCTTCTCTGGATGATAATAGCGAGTTTGTTTAGTTATCGTATAAAAACGGTTGCTAGGACAATGTTAGGTTTACTTTGAAAAGAAAATTGACTATTTTTTTCATCAAACTATTGATCAAGAATCGGGCAAAACTTTTCGATAATGTTATCCCTGGCATTACTACAACCGAAGTGAATGAATCAGTGAAGCAAAACTACTGTTTGACCAGAGAATTTCATGCATTTGCAACGCGACTTTAAAACACTAAACTTTAGGGCACGGTTGCGTATTACAGTCGTCTACATCAATGCTAGATCCCAGTCCCTGTTCACGACAAGTTTTTCCTTTTCCAGTGGGCGTTGGGTTGTCACAATGCCTTGTGCGTTCTGTTCTTCCACCTCCACAGGTTGCCGTACACGTTGACCATTTGCTCCATTGACCGTAACCCCCGTTCTTGTTGCATGGTTTCGTGTTACAGGGCTTTGTATCTTCAACGTTCCCAAATCCCATTTCGAAACACGTTTTACCACCCCCACTTGGAGGAGGTGAATCACAGGCACGAGTCCTTGTGTGCCACCCACCACCGCAATCTGCAGTACACTTATCCCAGTGGGTCCACTCGCCATAGCCACCGTTTATGGGACATGCCACAGAACAAGGGATTGATTCTTCCTTAGGGCCAAGTTGACTACAGTCTTTTCCACCTGCAACTGGGGACGGGTTGTTGCACAATCTAGTTCTTTTTTTCAAGCCAGTTCCACATGAAACCTAACAAAACATAAACAAAAGAAAAGTTTTAAACAATGCTCAACTTCCTATATTGCAACTTGCATGACTCCGGTCAGCTCTTCAATCAGGGGACACTTTAAAAGGCGGACACTTCAATTTAACAGAAATTTGATCATACATATTTTCTTTGAAAATAGGGTAAAGTTTCTTGTCATCGTTTAGTTTCCGTACAAATGAAGATTATTGTAACCTTCACAACACAACTGCCACCGTGTTCAATCATTTCCAAATCTGAACATGAATATGCAGCAAAACAAACAACACATAGGACTAGGTCATTGGTACCAGCCAAACAACAATTTTATGACAGTTTTAAGGTCATTACCATATACAGTTGTCGCAACCCACAGCCTTCGAGCTTCTGAGCATAATAGCTTAAAGTCGCAAATAATCTAGTCTACACGGAAAGTTATAAAAACAATACGGTTATAAAAACAGTACGGATGATGATGATGATGATGATGATGATGATGATGATGATGATGATGATGATGATGATGATGATGATGATGATGATGATGATGATGATGATGATGATGATGATGAGAATTTGGATCTGATGATGCTTCGGAGAGAAAATTTATCAAAAATTAAATTTTTGTTTTGAATACCTCAACCAAAAGTTTATTGTTTAATTAACTCGGATTTCTGAGTCCTTGGCCTTCAATCCTTAATGGTTAATTTTCCCGCCAGCCGACTTGCAACAAGTAGCTGAGTTATCGCTAGAGATACCATGACATTGTTCTAGCTTGCCCGGAAGTCAGTATGCAGTCAGTTGTGCTGATGCGCTGCTTTTAAAGCGCAACGGAGTGGAGTAACAGAATGCAGCATGATTGAGATTTGAACACGCGCAGGTACTAACTTGCTTGTAGTTTAGAACTTCCATAATACACTGTAAATGCCTCTGCGCTCAACTCATGTTTTCAAAACAATTTTATCCTTGCATCAAAATGCCTGTAATGCAAAGAAAACTAGTTCAGGAAACAGTCAATATGGCTGCATAAATTTCAACAAATGGGCATTAACAAGTTTTGATAAATTTGCAATCTCTGGAAAATGTATTTATTCTTTATTATTTTAGGATGCGTTTGACCTGATGTACCCAAACTGTTTGATTGAAATGGTTTTGCTTATGCAACGGACTATGAAAAGTGCATGAAACGGAACAGGTATTCGTGTTATCAATTCATATCCGCTTCATCATGAAAGCGTATATCATGAGGTTGTGGGATAAAACTCTGTCAGATCTGACACATTCTAAACATACATTTTCCCATTTAAATGTAGTTCTCGAGAACTTTTAGAAGCATGAGCAAGCAAGCGGCTACAGTCCAATACAATTCAAAGACAAGACGTTAAAGTGAGAAGGGAACTCAATGAGAAAGAGCTCCCCTCATGTTCTGTATCATCTTTGCGATAATTCAATAAAGGAAAAACAAAGTGTGTTTTACCGAGCAAGATGAATATTCAGTCCACTGCGAGTATCCGCCATCTACAGAACATGGCTGCTCGTTGCAAGATCTTTCCTCTTCATATGGACCCAAATTTTGATCTCCGCAATCTTTGCCTGCAACGAATTTAAAAATAACAGATCATACAAAACATCGTAGTTAACAAAAAACGGGTTTTGTACTTTTGTAAGTAAAATGTATTGTGATAAGAATATAAAACTACGACCTTGAAAATATCTAAATACCAAATTTCAAAGAAAGCCGTATGCCGTGAACAAAGACTACAACAATTACAATAAACTTAAGATTTAGCGAACTGCCTTAGTTATGAGGATCGTAAAACGCTCTTACAAGTTGGCGACAAAGTGGAGTACAGTCATTAGGGACTTTGTCCATATTGGGAAAACTAAAAAGGTATAAAATGCAGACCAGCAACGGATCTTTTCGGAAAGTGTCAATTGAATGTCATTCTTTGCCAATATATTTGCTTACTAACTCAAAAGTATATTCACAAAGGCTCCCACGAACTGGAAAGCCCTCGTGAGGCATAATAAAGGTTACGAAAATCCCGAGAGTGGCGACCAATGAATCCTTTTTTTTTTTTTTTTTTTGTCATATCTTTAAATAGAGTACAACCCCGTTAAGTCGGACACCGTTTAAGTCGGGCTAAAACCTTGTCCCCCTTGCAAATTCCAAACCAATATGGTCCGTTTAAGTCGGACTTTTCGTTAGGTCGGACTGTTTTCTTTGGTCCTGTCAGCTACAAGACACCGCTAAAAGTTTACCTCCCGTGAATAAGCATTTTAGTTCAAAAACTTAACGACATGCTACTATATCATAATTTAAATGTTATTTTACATAATAGACATTTCCCGAGTTTATTTTTTATCAAGCTCCGCCTCGTTTTCGCAATGGTTTATATGGTAACGAAATGTCACGGGATTCATTTCAGTAATGTGCAATAAGTGTAATAGTTGTGATAGTGTTAATGATTGAGCACAAGAGATTCGGTTGTCATAGTAACGCAATTGAAAACGAGGTGGAGTGTGATGAAAATTAAACTCGGGAAAGGTCTATTCGCATGATTTGAACAAAAAAGTAACAAAAGTAGTTATCGTATTTACGTTCTCTTCATTACTATGGACGCCATTTTTTATTTACAAAATCATTTGGAACGAAATCCGATGGCGACGTCAGGAGGTTGCTCACCATAAATTTTTGGAGAGAGAATCCCCCGTGAAAGCGTATTAATAGTTCCTTGTAATGTTGAACAACTTTACATTATGTGTGAATTTTGATGAAATTTTTAAAGATTCCTGTGCATGATTGAAAAACAACAGAAACGTTTTCCTACCTGTTTCAATAACAAAACAAAAAAAATAATAGTAAAAAACTATCATTTTGTCTTCGAAAAGGCCAAAGTGTCAAATAGTAGTGTGATAATATCGATTAACTGAGCAGATACTTTGCTGCCTTTGAAAACTATGTTTTGTGAAGAGTTTTATGTATCTCTGCTGAGCATATTCCTCCTTCCAGATATCACACAAGCTACCAACACTGTGAGGGCTATGTCACTTATGGAGGATAACCAGCCCAGCAAAGCGGATCCTCCTCAATCAACAGATTGATATTTAATTTTTTCTTCACATGGAACATTCTCACAAACCAAGTTAAAACGTTGATTGTCATTATCATCCTGAGCCCTACTAACCATTATTAAGGATTTCATTACTCCTTAAAGGCCTACTGGAAGCTTAAATAGTGCCTTTATGTTACATTTACAATCTGAAGATATGAGAGAAAAAAGAGAATTGTGCACAGAGAGTTCAAGTGGAGAAAATCCGCTATGCTCGCTTGTTTTGCGGAGACTTCGCTTTTTCTAACGATACCTCGTAAAAATTAACTTGTGTTCAGATTGGAACTTCAATTTTTTAAAAACAATGGTGTTAAAGTGGAAGCTGCAAATAGAACCACTGTGTTCTATTTCCTTTGTCACTTTTTTTAATATTCCCGATAAGACTAAATAAGCAGAGTCTGAAGAAGTTCCGATTAGTCAAGCTCCCGTTAAGTCAGACCGATATTTTCGGACCCTTGAGAGTCCGACTTAACGTAGTCGTATTGTATGAGATAACGTTTAGACAAATGATGAATTTTTATTCTTCAATCAATTATTATTTCTAGTCCTTTCACTTAATGTGAAAGCATTTGATAATGAACACCACAAGAGATTCCTTGGAATATATAACTCTGTTCGGATCAGTGGTTGATCTTTCCATTCACATTTTGGCAAGCATTTCAGACAGTCGATTTCTTTCAAATCTTTTATATTAACATTGTCTATATTTTTATATCAACGTGTCCAAATTTACTGTAGTAGGAATAAAGTCGTCAAAGTTGGGTACTTTTCCCTAAAATTTCTTGCTATGCCTGAAAGGTCATGGCTGTGAAAGGAGGACCGTTTGAGCGATGACGTCATTTGTATAGAATAAAGAGTTTGGTTTTCTATTGTAGTTGTATTGTATTGTATTCTATTTCTGATACGAAAGTGTGAATGCGTCATTTGGTAGGAAATGAAGAATTCGCTGTCCATCAGTCACGTGGCGTCTTTATCTTCATAACTTTTCACCCTCTTAGAGGTACTCCATAACAACTGTTGTCCTATTTTTTTCAGGGGTAAAAACACTCTACGATGGAGTTCATATGACTTTACCGAAAGTACACCCTATCCCAGGGTGTTTTCTTCCTTTTTTCTAAAACAAACGCTGAATGACATTTTTGCAGAAAACCCTCGACATCGCTTCGTCTTGTAACTTTGATCATTATGCGTGACATTTGTTCTGGAACGGTTTTGAAAGAGTGGTGAGCAGCTTTGGGCTTCTTCTTAAAAGACTTCCTTATTTGGGATATCTAACGTATGCCGCTATGATAAGTGTTCCCAAATCAACAAAAGTCTTATTTTTACAAAAATGCCTAAATTTTAAAATTTTCGGACAGAAACCCTTTCGGACAAGTCATAACTTCGGACAAAAAAAAACTTTCGTTTTCGTTGTTAATGTAGCTACACACGGATATCGGTCGCAAATGCTAATTAAAGAACAAAAGAAAGTGAAGAATTGAAGAACGAAGCCCTAAATTAAATCTTACCATCAAACTTGGGTACGGGATTAATACAATATCGAATTCTCTTTTGTGTGCCTCCACCACAGGAGACGCTGCATTCACCAAAACTGCTCCATCTTTCAAAGCCACCATTTATAGGACATCCCCTTTCATTGCATGCAGATATTTCAAGGGAAGGACCTAGGCGTGTGCAATTTTGACCACCTGTAAAAAAAATCATACACACTATTTTTTAAATCCTTATCGACTTAATAGTCAACAATGAGGCAATGATTGACAAAGAGGCACGTTTGGATTGTATAACATATTGTTTGACATACCGATTGTTGGTTCGGGATTAGTGCATTGTCGTCGTCGATGTCGGACTCCACCTAAATATTATGACAAGCAATAAGTTAAATTCGCACCTTGCAGTTCTACCAAGCCAACCTTCGAAAGCTTTTCTGAAATGGGTTACACATGGGGTTTTTTGGTTAAGTTGGTTTTGATAAGCTAGATTGTACAACGATGATTATATCTACGTATCACTAAAATGAACTGAGACAGTCTGCTTATCCATACTGCCTGTCCTTTTTTAATGCTTCACTTGACCTTTGTATGAACGTTAACCTTATGAAGCTATTTGCAGATAAATTACTGCCTTGTATGGAGACATTAACGCAGAGGGATTATGATGTATGCCTATATGTAGCTAAGCCTTTGCAAATCATCTGTCAAGGCCTTTACCTAGATAAGGGAAGGCAAGAAAGAGGATCACATCTGGATGACAAATTGCAAAAAGGTATGAAAACACCCTGATAAAGTAAAAAATCAGTATTGATATAGACGACACGCCATTCTCATCCACGTTTGCATAGCTCTTAGAACTATTTTTCATGTTCAGGGTGAAAACCTAGAATAGTACACCATAGCACACAAACTGCTCAGGCTTGACAATAGTTTTATCTTGTCACAGGCGTATATATAGAGTCAGTCAGAAAAGGTGGAGGAGTCCAACGTTACGATCTTTCACTTCAATCTTAAGTGGCGATTAGTTTACTTGAACGTATTTCTGTTCTGTTTCAAATGTAAGCTCTCCTCCATAAAACTGACTCTAAACTGGGACTGAGACTACACCTCCATTTGTATTCTATCGATCAATAATTCTGTCTTGAATCATAAGCAAAACTTTCGTTCATCAGCTTACAGGCTTTAGAAGTATAAGTAATTCCCTTGAATTAGATGACTTCGGCTGTATAAATAAACAAAAACTCTACCTCCACAACTGACTGTGCACGGTGTGAAAGACGTCCATTCTGTGTAACCACCATCACGAAACAACACTACTCCATAAAACTCGGTTAAAATCATACATATGACCATGATAAGAGAAATATTTAATAAAACGACAAGAACACGACCAAATTTGAAATGCATCGCATCAACCTCGTATTTTCTCGTACCATTCGGGTTGGTTGAAAGATTGATAATACACATCTTCTTAGGGGTTAGAATTACTTCCAGTCTACTAAAATGCCTGCTTTTACTTTATTTAATGACAATAAAAAGATTTTTCAAGCATTTCAACAAAGCATTAAGAAGTATCGAAACGTTTCTTTTAAGAAATAAACTTTTTAATCATTGTTAAAATCTATTATCTAAATTCATTATAACAGAAAAATATTAATACCTCGTCTACACGAGAGATAATATGTGATTTGTGTCAGCTATTGTCCAGCGCAAAACTTTTAAAACAAAACCAAATCGAACAGTTGATTTTTATAATGTGAGGAGGAATGTTTTGAAAACGAAAACTGAGTGTTCTTTGTAAATAAGACTGTTTGTAATGCTTTTCATTTTTGAAGTGCATTACCAGCCATTCTTGACAAAAGTCTACATAGTAATTGTCCTAATAAAATATTGTTGTATTCCTTTTTTTATTTGCCTGTTGTATCCATTTAGACCAGTATCTTTTGAAATTTTGTGTAAGTTAATTCTAAAAGTAGTTTTAGCACAGTTCGTAGACAGAAGATCTCCGTGGAAATCCACCTTTATCACGTGTAATCAGTGTCTTTTCATAGGAACTTTATTTTGTATTGTCATTTTTTCTCTGAAAACATTTCCGCGACACGGTACATTGATCGGATGTCAACCGAAGCTATGACAAACTCTATGAAATAAATCACTTTGTCTAATTACGCATTAATAATTTGTTGCTAGGAGTGTTGACTTTGAATTTTCTATGCGTTTTTGATGATTTGATACTAATAAACATTACAACGTTATCAATAGAGCTTAAAATATTACATAACTGGATTTGTAGATTCTGTTTTGAGTATGTCGAAATCGAGAATGCAACAAATTTATGAAGAATTAGACTTGTATGTTCGATTACATATGAATAAAATAAAAACAATATACTTACATCGGCAACTTGGAAGCTCATGATAGCAAGTAAAGGAAGAAAACTTACTATGATGTCTCCCAAATTCACGATGCCTGAACGTCTCTAGTCAACATAACAAATTTATACAACTTCCATCCTCAAGCTTGCTTTTAGCGTCTATTTCACGTGCCTATCTCGTTGCGACTGTTTTTCCGATATTTTTTTATATAAGTTGTCACATTAACAATCGTAAATCCGCAAAACAGATTCCTCACGGCCTGAGACCTGAACGTTTTAGTCGCATACTTGATTGGTATAATTGAATCATGCCGCGTGCGTATTTTCTTTCAAGGAAATTCTGCATGGTCCTGAATTGATGGATAAAAATACACGAATACATGTATGGTAAAAATGTTGAGATGTCACAAGGTATATCGCTTAGTAACAGCGTGGTCACCCTCCCCCACCCTGATATCAATGTCGTGCAGGATCTGTGGTCAGAGTAACACGAGTTCAATCAGTATGTATAGAGAAGGCTTTTGTCATTCAAAGTAGAAAAGTAAAAATGTGCAAGTAACCTTATCAACACATTAGACCGAAAATATATATCACAATATTGGACTTCTCCATTTTCCTTGACTGCATCTCATTACGCCTATGGTGGTCGTGCTATTTTTGTTTTTCCCACATATTTTCGTCCATATTTTCATAAAGGTGGTTTACTTTACTCAACAGGCGATTATGGAATTCCATGATTTTCCAACCGAATCTCGACTTCATGTTATTTATAGATACAGTTATGAAATACTTTATGGTAAAACTTTCTTTTGTTATCTCTCTGTTGAAAAACAATCATACCGTTTTGCCTCTAATAAGGGCACAAGTGTTGTAATTCGTTTAAAGGCACTGAAATGATGGGATGCTTGTTATAAGCGAGGTCAGCTACAGCTGATAATTAGAAGGAATGTAATAGTTTATTTTGATTTAGATAGACTGTTTAGACGTATGAAGTAAACACTAAATAGACACAACACATAAATGTAAGAACGCAAACAGTTGATGAGAAAAATATGCACTTCATCTTCAATAATCTACATGCATGTACATAAGTTTTCATTTGGATTGAGCATTGTTTCTGATTCCTTTTATCTAAGCAAAGCTATTGGATATGCTAAATTCAAACAAAAACAAAAGAATCTCCGTAATTTGCCTTTAGTTGCTTCCGTTTTGTTAACTGGATCTTGTTTAACTTGATCGTGGTCTTGTTCTTACTCCCAAAATGAAAAACACTGTCGATGACGTCGATGTTGGAAATACTCTGTTCTCAAGTGCAAGGCATGTCATGTTAAAAGATGTTTATGAAACTTTACGTTTGTGAAATTCCATGCATATCCAATTGAATTACACACAATACAACATATATGTGCTAGCATTCAGGAAACAACGATCTCAGAATTTGGGTAAGGCAATTTAACTGTGCCATAACATTGTTTACATTTTGGATGTTAGAATGATACAGAAATTTACATCATTATAAAATTATTTTCTCCCAGAGTTACAACACGACAACCAACCCACAAATATGTAAAACATTCACGAAAACAATAACGACATTTTATTTTCTTATAATTAATCGCCATTAAACTCTATAATTCCTTTTCTGATTGATATTAATACAGTAACCACCACTCTCCCACAAGTTGTTAAAGAGTTACTGACGCAGAAAGAAAAGTTTAAATGAATGTTCATTGTAGCAAATATTTTTCAAACTTATTACAATTACATATTTTTTAAATTTTGACCAGCTTGCAGAAAAGTTGTTACAAAAGTTTAAAGAGATATATAAATGAAATTGACGATGGAGGGCAATTTATTTAAAATTATTTCATGAAAGAATATTTTGCTAACCACGTTGTATATTGCAATCGATTTATAGAATGAAATTGACACAGCCATGATTGAGTTGAAAGAAATTCGAACGATGATATTAACTATGGTTTAAGGATTTTCTGAACAGAAAATTTTGAAGAAGTTTGTAAACAAAAGTTTGTAAAGGAAAGCTTTAATGATGATATTAACTTCTTGTTTCGTCAAACTGTGAACCCGGATTTCCACTTACGTATTTTGATAGCAACACGTATCACTTTGTGTACGCTGATTGGTTCTCGAGATAATTATTCTGCTGTTTAGAAACATTTCGATATGTGCATTGCATTGAAAAGTTAATTTCATTTTATATTTACACATCGTACCAAAACGTATCAAGATCAATCTATCTGGCTAATAAGATGTTAGATTTTGATACGAAATGCATATCAAAATACATGGAAACCCCGCATAGGGTGGGTTGTTTCTTCTTGCGTATAGCATATGTAGTAGTGAAAAATAAAATACAACATTGTAGATAGAGCCTGAAGGTGTGTGAATTCAAATGGACTTTCTTTACAATTATTCAAAGGTTATATATTCAATCCTTTATTATAGTGTCATTGTTATTTTTAGGTTAGTTGAGATTTCAAGTCTTTGAAAATGTGGTGTTATAGTCGAGCAGTAACAAAGTCATTCTACGTCATCGTGCTGGTAATCAGTCTCTGCATGATTATTGTCTCACTGATAACAAACCATTGGCTGTATTTTAAAAATATAATAAAGCAGGGTGGCATGAATATATCGGTACTTTACAAATTTGGATTGTTTCGATGGTGTTATGAAGAAGACTCGGTTTTTATCGAATGTTTCACCGATGTAACGAAAGGACCGTTTCGTTATTTTGACGCCAATGGCGTACGTGGATGGATTATAGCAAGCGCCACGTTTCAATTTCTTTCGTTTTTGACAGGTTTTCTTATCATCCTGAGGAGCAGTACCTTTTACACACTGATTTTTTCCAGCATATTTCTAGTGACGGGGTTGGTGACGTGCTTGACGGGATTGGGATTGTTGGTGTCGGATGTCGATGATGTACCTCATGTGAGTTACTCATATGAATGGTCGTTTGTACTGTGTGCAATAAGTGCTGGGTTGGTTTTTATGCTAGTGCCAATACCCTTAATTATATATATTCAAAGTTTGCGAAAAACAGGCGATACAAAATTTCTAAAGAAGAAATTCTCCACGTTGGATAGGACGACTCGAGATTTTGGGTTCAGCAAATCACTTGATGACGTGGATTTTGTTAAACGAAAAGAAGTACGTCAGAATGAATTTGCCATCGAAATGAACCAATCAAAGGTAAATAATTTCTAACTGATAAACCCTTGATACCTTTGGCGAAACTTCAAAATACACTACTTTGATCATGACAACGTATCACCAATAACGGTATTTAAATGGTGATCAAAATGAGTTCAGAAGAGTTCAGTTTAACATGAAAATTCTGATAAAACAGCTATAGATTGCCAGACCATTTAATTTTTTATGATTATGCACCACCAGAATGACTTTAAACAATGCCTGTTTATACTTGGTTGATACCACGGTTAAGAGTGATTAGTTACAGTAACAGGAAGTAGATTCAGGGAATGGGCAAGTGGTTGGGAATGACCTTTCCTCTCTTTTTGTACGTTATACCAACAATGGCTATGATTGGAAAACTGCAAGGACTTCGTTAGTTTGAAACAAAAGTTGTAAAATGGAGTTAACCTATAGTATAAAATAGGGAGGACGTTAGATTTCCGTGATCTTATTGTAAAGGGTGGAAAGTATACCGTGACATTATCTTGTAAACAAAATGTTTCATCAGATATAGTTTGCAATTTTTTCTGCGATATTATATAAAAGTGGCTTAACGCAAAATGGTAAATGCGATTATGGCTTTCTTATGAAATATGTAAATAGTATGTTGCAGGCAATATTTAGCGCTATTCAATTACAGTAGTGCAGTGAAAAACAGAAAACTAAATTAGATCTTGATCGATTTTGATGTCACTAAGGTTTTAACAGATTTAACCAAACTGTAACGGAAAGACAATCAACTTTGTAAATAGCTGGGTAAGCGAGGCCAGTATTTAAATCTGCATTTTATGAAAATATATCAGAACATAAAAAGAAACGATAGTTCTCACACACAAACCTCTTCAGTAAGGGACCTAAGAAAGAGGTATTTGTGATATGGAAGCGCTTCTAACTGCTTCAATCATAGAACTCTCTTGATAAATTTGATGTTGTTTTATACAAGCAAACAAAGGTCAGACGAAAGTAGTAATGTTGGTTTAAAAATAATCATTTTTAGTAGTAGTGTTGCTGAGTTTGTTGCTAAACATCAATCGGAAATATGCATATGTCTAGAGAACCTTTGTGCGTTTACGTACAGTATTTAAGTGTAAAGTTTCGAAATAAACGATGCAATGCAATGTCGTTAAACACGTAATTCAGAAGAGAAAATAACAGACCAAGTTGAAGGCCGACCTCACGTTCTGATGACGAACACTCATACATAATAGACCTTGTTGAACTAATCAGATTTTTTTACTGGATATCTTGTAAATACACCAAAGCTGCTATAAAATCGAAAAGCCTGTGTTAAGTTTACATCGCTCGCTCTTAATAGAATAACGGCAGGTTAAGACATAGAACATGACGGAAGGTGTATTACTTCCCGTTTGTGTTGGTGTGCCAATTTTCATTTATTACTTATTGGCTAAAATATTTTTGTTCCATTGTTTTAGCCGATGGAACCATCTACCAGCAGCAACAACAATGTAAACGAAGGCTTCATTATGTCTGATTCAGTCGAAGCAGACAGACCAAAAGACGCAGATGATGAAATTAAGCCCGACAAAAACCTGAACAATTTTAAAGAAAACACTGGTAGAAACCATGATAAAGGTGATGAAGATGACACTATCGAAACAGATTTTAGTATCGCCATTAAAACTGGAAAGGACACAGGCAACGATGAAGCAAAATTTCATCAGAATGTAAGAAAGCCTTTAAAACCTCAAGTGAGTGTAGGATCAACTCATTGTTACATTATAGCTCCAAACTTTGAAGATGAAACACCTATTAAAATAACTAAGGAGTAATCATGTTTTTGTTGCATATATGTATAGCGTTGAATACAGGGAGAAAAAAATAAATGAAAAGCTATAAAACAGGAGACGAATGAAAGGTTACACCATGGTAACTTGTGTGCGCCAGTTGTTGGAACAATCAAACAAGTATCCTGGTAGAGACTAAACACACAGCCGTGTTTATCAAGGACCATATCGTATGTTACTTATTATTTATCAATATAACACACTTGAGAAAATGCCTGAAAATAAAGTTCATTACATCGAGAGTCGAAGGAAAATGAGCAAATTGGATCGTGAAATCGAAATCATCCTTACATCTTGAGTTGGCTATAGCGAGATTTTACTTGAAGATAGACTGTACTGAAGAACCTTGAGGATTTCTAGTTTAATCCAAAACACGTTGAAGTCAGGGAAGTTTTCAGACTTTCTACGTTATTTTATGTTTGGCATCAATCAAAATGATTTAAAACATTTCTTAATGCCGTTGACTTTACTTTTCATATTTATACAATTTATATACATCATATTCTGAGTCTTTTATTGTAGAGAAAACCTATGTTAACGCATATCCGTGTCCAAAATTATGTTCGTCTGACAAAGTGGTGCCATCACAATATAACGAATACTTTCAGATCGAAAGAACAAGGCAAGCCCGGAGCTTCGCCTTCGTTAAATCTGATGGTAGTGATTCGTCGGCCGGACTCTAGATCATAAAGATTTGTTACCTTAAGCGATGGCTGCAGCAATTGAAAAACAAAAACCTATGAACGAATATTACTGAGGAAAAAAGTGTAATTTCGCACTGTGACACAACCATAGGCGAGAGCTTACATGCTCACTAAGTAGCCGACGTAAAGAACCACTGTTCGAAAAAATATGCGTGCTAAGTTTTCCTTTTATCAGTTGTTGTGTTGAATAAGGGCTTTATATCGATTGGTTGAGTCTTTACTGTGACTGCTTCCCAGAATCGGTCGTTAAACACTGTTTTTTTACCAGTAGAATTAATTTAATCGTTAATAGGATTATTCAATTCTATCAATTGTTTTTGTACTTGGTGACATATCTACAATAACCAATAAAATACGTTAAAAATATATCATATACATATATCTACATATATCTTTCATTTGTTTCATTTGTTTTATACTTCCTTGTTCGAGGTGACAATATTGTTTCATCCTATTGTAGACCTAATGCTGTCTGTCTTCTCTCTTTACAGCAACATCGTGAGATAGGAGTTAACAGGTAAAAAGCGAGAAAAGCTCAAACGTTTAAAAGTGATTCCAAGGAAGGAAGACCACTTTTATTCGGTATAACTTTTGCCTTGCCTAATGTGATTCACAATTTGCATAACTTCCTTTTCTGTATGCAAAAACTCTGACAAATACTGGACGTGCAGACCACATCATCTAAATTTGAAACATATTCATTACAGCCGCAAAACAAATTTAAACATTTGGGAAATGTTTTATAAAAAGGGGGTTCGTTCAGCCCAAATATTTTTTATTGTTTACACCATGGTGGTCCTAAAGTGCTTGATCAACCGTATCTCATAAAGATTTCAACATTTTATCTTTTGGGCACAATTGTTGAAAAGCCCCTGCAAAGGAGTGCATTCTATAGAAATATACACACTATTTCAATGAAAATGCTCTTCATCGCTGTGGCTTTTGAAGATAAAGTCCAATGGATATACACGAACGTTTCAAACGAGACCAAAGTAAAATAAACATAACGAACCGTAAAACAAACATCACCAAACAATAACAACAACGATTGCATATACGAAACAGGCAAAGTACGCTACCATAAGTCGCATATGTACCTCGCGGCTGTGACATGGACCTTTTTACCCCACAGTAATGGCAATGGGCTTTATAAAGAGTGGGATTATGTGCGGGGTGATAGAGTAGTTCTTACAACGATCAGCATTTTGCATTTAGCCTTTCAGATAGATATTGTATATGACCGTGACTTCGAGAAAGGTCAATAATGTGCAGTTCTACAGTCGTGTCGCTGCTTGAGTGTAGCACCACGACGCGAGAGGGCAAAAGGGACCTGAATATAGATTGCAGGTATTGCTGATACTTAAATGTCCGGCAGTCGCGGCATTGTTGGCTGCCTTCAGTGAACACATAACGAAGGCATGAATCAGAATAAGTTTGCTAAATCAGGGAGAATCCAGACGTTCAACTCCACTATGTATGAGAGTATTGCTGTTTCCGAAAATACCAACCGTTACTCGACCCATCTCTTCACCACAAAAAACAACAAAATTAACACATAAAAGATTACCAATTTCTCCTCATAAGTTTGAATTTTTCAATTCTTCGATGTACGCAACGAGCATTAATTATTCCAATATTTACAAAAAACATATGAACCAAATTACAATAAATAGCTTGAAAATATAGAAATACAATAAGAAAAGTATTATGAAAAAAAATGAAATGCAGTTGAAATATTTTGGTAATAGCATAACAGCTAAAGTAACAAGATGTTATCATTGACAGTTTACGGTAAAGACCTTATTATTTTGGCCTGTGCTAAACGAGCAAATTGTTGTTTAATGTCTTGTTTGTTCAAACGAAAATAAGAGACGTTTAACCATAAAGATTCGAAGATAACGTCTTGTCAGATTAGTACACTTGTAGCTATGACTCAGTTATTGCATCCAAACAAAATTTGCTTTAAAGCGGGGTTTTACATGTAAAGATTCTTGAAAAATCCTTTTTTTAATAAAGACAAGTTATTGTCAAGCCAGATCTGTGTTCATAGGAAGAATGGAGAACATTCTTCATCAACTACTTTGTTTTGTAAGGTTGCTTGGCATTCTTAAATTGTTCATTCGTGTAATTGTAGGAACTTCTTTTAATTAACTAAGTTTTGCTTGCCTAACAAGTCACAATCTTTCGTTTGAAACAACAAGATGTTAGTCGATGTCCTCGCTTGACAAGGACAGAACCTCGTCATTCTCAGAATATCTTCTTAGTGAATAATGCAACTCCCATAATGCAATGAGAAAAAAAACATTACAAATGCCTCCATGGAATAATAAAGGTTTCATGCATCAAACCAATATTTGTACTGCTGTTTAGAACAGGGCTTGAAATAATCCCAAAACAAGCAAATACATCATAGCATTGTGGCAGTTGCATTCAGTATTACGGAGATAATAACATTTCTGGTGCAGCAAATTATAGAGATTCAATCGCAAACCACCAGTGATTGCATCTTGTTAGGAAAACCATCAACAGCTAAGCCACTCAATTGTTTTATCAAAAAAAACAATGAGCAGGATTTGGAAACTTGTAAGCCCTAACTTATGACATTTGAGTCTTTTTAATCATATTTTGACTTCGTCACAAACATTTCTATTAGTTATTATATCAAAGCTATCAGGGCGGGGAGGTCTGGGTGGTTTCGTTTTTATAGGTTTTGTATCGGTTACCACATCCGTACTTTGCTCAACGCTTATATCAGGTTCATCGTACTCGTGATGAAAGTCATCATGATTTTCACAGTTCGGAATGATTTGACCGACTGTATCGTAACCGTCCAATGCTTCCTCGAAATTATCGGATTTCTGTCCATTTATTTTATTTATCAAAACCTCACCCACTTGATCGTACGGGTCAATAATTTCCTTATTTTCTTGTTTGGTGTGGTCGACATTTCGTGCGTTCGTTAATATCATCCTTCCACACTCATCGTAAGGACTGATTCTTTTTCCTTGCGGCTTCAAGACTGTAAGTTTTGTTTTGCTTGTCAATAGTGTACCTCCACTGCCTTCGAAAGGACATGCCATCCTCTCTAAAGGTTCATTCATTCCTGAAGGTATGACCGTACCTATCTGATCGTATGGGCTTTCCTCCGTTTGACCTTGCACTGAATCGTAGTGAGGCTCACTAGACTGTGATGTATTATCTGATACCGTAACAGAGTCTATGTGAACAGGCGGTACATAAGGATATTGTTGGTCCATTGTTATAACGCTAGCATGAAAGTCCTCGGGAATTTTGAAATCCGGTTCGTCAAAGCTGGAAATCGTGCTGGCAGGCTGATCGTACAATCCTTTCGGAAAAGCCGAAAACCGTTGGTAATCGTAGTTATCGTCGGTGGTGTAACCTTCGTCGAGACTTCCGTTCGGCTTTTTCTTCGAGGGATTCTTTAAAAATTTATCTAAAGATGTGACGTGCTAATTAGAAAACTGCAAATTGCAAAAAAAACGTTCAGTTCAACTAGCGGGCAAATTTTGTAATTGGCTTGACAGTTGTATTTATTCAATTATCTCTATCATATAGCACAAAACTATCATTATCTCTATAATGTGACACTGGAAACATATGTATTTCCAGTCTTGAATACCTTTGTGTAAACTTAAGTATAAATTGTAGGACACAGTACTGCAACCTGGTGTATCCACCTAGTGTGGCAATTTTAAGAAATGTGCTGTAGCTATGCTAGTGCTGCATTATTTCAAAATTTCATGTTGCTACAATTTATGTAAGATCCTTGTAGTACTGTTGCTTAACTTTTTGAGAAAATTTACTAGTGTTGCTTATAAACGTGTTGCTTATAAAAAAAAACGTATATATCATCTTTATACATTGTAACAGTGCGGATACGAAAATTTATCAAAGTCCTACTGAAGGAAGATTTATTTTAATATGGATAAGGATACTACAAGTGCAGCAAAGCCGAAATACCGGCAACATACCTATTGACGCATACAATCCTTTAATAGTTCCACCTTTTTTGCCTTGTTCACCAGCCAATGAAGAATTATAAATGTTATCATTGCTCCCGGAAATGATGTCAATATTATGCATTTGCGATTTAGAAGATCGGTTTCTGTTTCCGACTAGAAATACGGGCGTTTCCGGCGCAAATGTAAACGGAGGCTCGGACATGCCGGTCGTATTTCGGTTCTTTGCTTGCCGCCACCGTCGAAAGATGATGACGAGAACGACACATGATAATAGTAGTAACAGGGCTAAAACTATCGCCACAATCAACGTCACCATGTTGTCATCGGAAGACGTCTAAAAAATATTTATAAAAAGGTCATGTGTGCGTTAAAGTTACATTTACACTATATATTTTTTTAATATTTTTAATTCATGAGTATTAAGAATGATTTATAAATTATAATTTTTTGATAGTCATGTCTTAGACAAGTGAGAGCAGAAGTTAGCTGGAAGGGTGTCTTAATAAAGAGAAGGTGCTGAGTAGCTTACATGTGGCGTTCTTGCAATAGGAGTGTATAAACACTTAATATTGAAAAGCAATTCTGTTACACTGTACTCCTTTGCTTTTTAAACTATCCTTGGCTCCGTCTCTGCTTTCAAACATAAGGATAGAATCTTTTCAGAAAAAAAACACTCTAATCTTTTCATACTGCACTGTGTTAATACGCGTCGTAGATCAGTTTAATCAGCTTGGTCATGATAAGCAAGTAATGAAACATGATATATACAAAACACACAACAGAAAATAATTGCAAAACAGTGAAGATCAAGCCATCAACTGAGAAAATGTTGGAAAATGAAACAGTGTCACCCCCTGACATTACTGTTAGTATAAAGAATTGCAGGGGGTGATTGAGAATATTTGCGATAGTATTTCGAAAGATGGAAATACACTATGTTACTACCTTTGTTTTTGGTTTTGTAAGTTTGAACTCGTGGTTTGGCATTGTAAAACGATTTCTAAGACTAATGTGTCATTAAAGAACAAGCGAAACGTGTTGTTCCTGTGTCTATTTAAAGGTGAATATCCACTTCGGATAATTGTCCGCGAACCGGACTGGATCGGTTCGCTAAACAATAGACCACGTGAAAATATTACATAATATTTACAAGAATATTAGTAATACTCACAAGAATAAAAAAACAAGTAAAAAAAATCACCTAACAATCAACTGAAATGAGTTGTTTCTAAAATGCGAAGATACTTTTTCATTTCGTGATTTTTTTTTCACTTGACATGAAGATGATAAAGTATAAACTGATTCAAATTTCATGATCATCCAACATGACACTGAAAACGAATCTCAATTGTTTTTTCTCACTAATTGGTAAGTGTTTACCTGGCAACCCAATTATTTCCAAATATGAGAAAACTCGTCAATTATCGTTTGATTTCTTCGTATTATTATATATCAAAACCAGGTTATTTTTCTCAATCGAACCAAGTAACTTGTTCAAGTCTATTTCATGTCACTCAATATATTTTTTTCTGTTTATATTTTCTTCTCTTTAAAAAAGAAACGAGTATGTCAAAAACCGATAGTTTTTTAATTAGTGAATCTATTGAATTCATTCGATTACTTTTGATTGGTTACTTACGAAATTCTAAACGTGTTGATTGGTTTATTGTTTATTGTTATTGCTAAAGGAAGTCATATGATAATTGGGTGGGAATTAGTTTTCGTTTTTGAATATAAATCTAAACAACTTCCTTTTGGAAGGAATGACAGTGATAAAGCTTAACTTTTTAAAAAGACACACAATTTCTTATCTATTAAACTTGAAGGTCGGTCATATTTTTATTTTCGTGTTTGAAGTTAATGAATTGTTATGAAGGTGGTGAAAAAACGGAGTAGACAGTTGTCTATGATGAAATCTCCACGAGGCAGAAGTCGTTTCTTCTTCACTTTGACATCCGTCAGGTCTTCGTTCCAGACTGAATTATTATTGTTCATAATAATGTTGCCATCTTAAATTTAGTTTAAAACTATACATTATCTTTAAAGCAAACACGCGACCTGTTGTCATAGAAACACGATGTTACGAAATAAATTCTTCTATTTTTGTAGATTATTTTTTCTTGATAAGATGAGATTACTACAAGATAAGACATTCAGCCTTAATGTATAAAGCATAAAATAAATAGCGCTTATGGTCTTCTTTATAACCGGGGTTTTTTTATAAGAACTGGTAAAATCTGATCTCAGGCTGACTGTTCTTATTTTTTTAATTTTTTGGTCTTCGTTCCATCAAATAAAAAGTTCTCGTGTATTTGTAAGCTGGGTGTGACAATTTATCTTTTGCAGTCGAACATTTAGTAATTAGGAACAGTCGATTCTTTAATATATTTTTATTGTGAGAAACAACACAGAGTGCGAATGAAATAATGAAGATATGAAGAGAGACGTCTGTACGAATACGAATATTCGGGAAACAATGAATCGCAAATGTAATGGATGTTTAAAGATTTACTCTGTTAAAAACAAAAGCTTGATAAATGAGTAATGGAAAAATAGAAATGACTGACGAAAAAGTCCAAAGCAATACATTAAAGTTACTTCTCTTCTGCGTATGAATATATATTCTGAGCCATGTTGCTATTTGTTTTTCTGAATGTAAGAAATGAATTAAGAAATTAATGCCTGAAAAGAAACTTTTGCAAGAGCAATTGCTGTTTTGTGCGACTTAAAAACGTAATTTTTCAGGTTACGTGTTAAGGGGGATTTACACTATGCGGAAAATCAATATCACTTTTTTTTGTCATGGAACATCCCGCAAACCAATCAAATAACTGTATCTGAGGTCACGTGAAGAAAACCTTTCGTGCGGAAGATCTGCTTAGTGTAAACATGAGAAAGTGGGACATGACGTGACTGACTGAAGTACTTATTCTAATTGTATAGTGTAAAATAGGCTTTATTTCGAAATAAAATCCACAACGAAAATGTACCTTTTGCTTAGGGATTGTTGACAAATGACGTCAACTGTTAGGGGGGGGGGGGGGGTGGGGGGGGGGGGGGGGGGGGGGGGGGGGGGGGGGATTATGCTGAAGTTGACGCTGGTTGACGGGAGAGGGGTGGGGGGTGACACTACTGTTGATGTCAACCTTCACAATTTTCAAACCCTTGATTTTTCTAATTAAGCAAACCTTTCTCATGAAAATGTTTACACTGAATTATGGTCTTGATGTGATCGGTAGAGTGCGAAAGTCCTTCAGTGTTGCTATTAGTGGCTTTTTCATTCGAATCGAAAGTTTTTTCGCTCACCTGAAGACAATACATTGCACGAACGTAACACTCGAGCCCTATTCAGTCATCACCAGAGCAGCTAGAGGTAAAGGAAGGAAAATTTGTTTCTCTGTCTCAAAAAGGGGAGGGGTCTCTTTCCAAAAGATGACGTCAACTCAGGGGGAGGGGGTAAAGCAAAGTTGACGCAGGTTGACAGAGGGGGGAGGGGGGTCAAAAATCTTGAAAAAATGGTTGACGTCATTTGTGAACAATCTCTTAACGTCGCATCGCCGTCCTTGTTTGTTGTCGCATTTGCTTAATGACTGTAGCGTATTTAACAACCTATATACCAATCTCCTATGTGCTAAACTGCTTCTTATGAAAATTTCCTTTGTGGAGAGAGATTGGTAATGAAGCTTGCAGGGGCACTTCTGCAATGCAAAATACTATAAAAATGGAGCTCTTGTTTAAAATTCCTTCTATTTAGTAACATTTCTCTTCACTCTGACACGTGTGCTTGATACGTTAACAGGTATACACTTGCACTTGGAATGCGTTGATTTTTCTCTTTGTTACAAATAAAAATGTATTCACAAACCTTTTTGTTTTGTAAACTTGGCTTCACAAACGGACCTAAACGTTGAATATACCAAGTTAGTGACAAAACCAAACAATATAAAATAGGAATATGCACTATCATGGTTGAGAAAAGAGAAAGATTAATTCAGCAGTACTTTGTCCTTTTTATGCTCTGCCAGCTAATCTAATTTGAATTGATTTATTTATTTTAAGACATTTTTGGTGACTGAGGGGCTGATTACATGATCCCGGTTAGCCGGGATGAAATTTCAACTTGCTGCTATATGCAAAATTTTCATCCTGTTTAGGCGGGACAAGACAAAACTAACCCTTTGTGTTTTGAATTTTTGACAAATTACGCATGCTCAAACCTCAAACTTGTCCTGGTTGACCGGGACGAAGCAATTACCTGGGAGAATTTCATCCCGGCTAACCGAGATCCCGGCTCTTGATACCCGAGATCTTGGATAGGCGGGATGAAAATTTTATCATGTAATCGCGATGGGAAATTTATGAAGATTTGAACAGGAAGCCAAGATCTCGGCAAGGCGGGATGAAATTTCATCCCGGCTAACCGGGATCATGTAATCAGCCCCTGAGAGGCTAAAATGAAGGATTGAAACAATTTGAAGTTGTTAACCAACCAAGCTATTATAATTTTCATTCACAAAAATTAGTTTGGATTTCATTAAAATCTTGCGGTCCTCATTTCACGTGCTCACAAGTTTGGACTTCACAGTTGATGACGTCACCGTCACCAATTCAGTACTTGCCCGAACTTCGAACATACGAAATATATGAGGCCTGGAGATGAAGTTGCTCTTTGTATCGACGTCCATGAGATCAGTTTTATTAAAACGCCTGTTTCTTTGTTTTCCTCAATAGAATGGAAACTTAAGGGAGACACTCCGTATCTATCTTGCACCAAAAAAGTACCTTATCGGGAATAATTTCGTCGGGGAAAATTTCGTCTTTTTGCAAAATTTTAACCAATGGTTTTACGTTAATAAGTGCACGTGTAGACGTCCAGCCAATAGCTGATGATAATGATAATAAAAATACTCCAAGCAATATTGTGAAGGAATTTCTAATAAAAGTTTAAAATGTTTTTTAAAAAGTGAAAGAGCATGTTTTGTAAATTATATCATATTAAATAAAGGACGGAAGAAGGAGAGTTTTTCGCAATGTGACGTCTGCGGATGAGAGTTTGCTACTTAAAGCAATATTTTTAGCACGTTTTTGTGGTAGGCGATCGTGGGAAAGCAAGAAATTAGTTCATATTCAATTTTTAGGAGCCTCTTACCTTGAAATTCTCCAGCAACAGCAAACGTTGCAAATGAAGAAATTGTTTTGCTATCCACTTGACACGTCATATGTAGTTTTACTAGTAGTCCACTGTACTTCGTTGACATCTGTTTCAGCTAAGAGGAAAGTAAGAGCTGGTTAGAAGTTCAAAGGTTATATATGAAAATATTTCTAGCCCACATGATAGTGAATATCTAAAGCCGGTACATGATAATTCCTCTTATTAAGGAATCGTCCTTAATCGTCCTCATTCATCAGCTGAATGAGACCAAATCTTGCAAATGAAATTTTAGAAGTTTTACCTTTAACACACTTCCACTCTGAGTGTTTATAACATCAACATCGGAGGGATCAACACTCCACCACAGCTCGTCAAAAACCGCCTGAGAAGACGACACCGTGTTAGCACTACACGTAAATGCTGGCCTACAAGTAGTTCTTTTAGGACAGTATTTAATTGACTTGCCACTTTCGAGTTCCTTCAAGGACACCGAGAGGACAGTGGACAGCTCCGAGATTGTGAAATTGCCAACTGAAAAAGAAAACAAAAAAAAATCATGCTCACAAGTAAAGTTTTTGTCAACCGTTCATGAAATTATATACACGTTTATAGAAACCCCCGTCCGTCGCTGAAGAAATTATCAGAGATCATGTGGTTGTGTTGTGACGCCATGAGATGGTTGCAGGTGTCTTCCATAAACACAGCGTTTTTTAGTTTTTCACAAGAACGTATTAGTTAAAGATAAGCTTGAATGTGCTAATTTTTTTCATATTTTTTGCATCCTCAAATGTTTTATTTGTTGTTCTTAGAAAGACAACTGTGAAATATGAACACCTTGTATGTCGAGAAAAAAGGTAGCACATTTCCTGTCTGTTTCCTTTTGGGGGGGAAATCGAGAAGTACGTTGCGGTTGAAAGCTTCTTATATTCGTTTGAGTGAACAAGGCAATATACAAGCTCTTCCTGACTCAGACAAAAAAAAATTTCAATAAAATCTCAAAACTGACAGAACAGTGCAAATCTTGCCTAGATTCTTTAAGGTCACGTTATTATTCTGTTTGCATGTCTTTTCGCCAGCTGTAGTATTAGCACTTAATCAACATTTGTTGCTGCGCCAAAAAGATGTCGAAACCACCTGATCGAAGTCGTGTACCCCTTAGTACCAGATTAGTTATGAAAGTCTCTTAAGTCACACAAGGCCCAATTGTAGTGTAAAACAATAAGTTCCAAAGGTAGTGCAACTTTAATACAGACACATACCTAGATCGCTCGTGCTTCGGCATCGCTGTTTGGATATGACGTACAAGGTATTGCTATGACAAACACATTTGCAAACATCTTCACGGCCACCAACCTTATAAGCACCCATTTCTTCACAAAACATTCCGCCACACTTCTCTTTAAAAGTCACTGTGTCCGTCTCACATGCATCACATGTTCCTTTAGCACGTGAAACCTTTTCTAGAGTCAGTGAAGCCACGGTCCAAGTCAAACAGCTGAATACTAAAAAGCCTCCACAAAAACATCTCTGCCATCTTAGCAGCATTCTAAATCGCTTTAAAATGGCTTTGCAACTATAATTTAAACCGTGTCTAAAAAGTGATGTTCATTTCAATTCGTTTGCTATTGTTTGAACTATCGCTTTTGTCCAATCATTTGCTTTTAAATGTCTTCACGATTTTTCCTTTTATATGCGAATCTTTCTTCTTCACAAATCTTTCCAAGCAGTTCTTAATCAACTTTCGTTCTCTTCTTTTTTTTTCTTTTTTTTTTTTACTTGTCTTTGATGTACTTGTTCGCGATTTATTTCAAGTTAAAAGAATTATTATAGACTGTTGTCGTTAAGAAACACTTGAAACCGATGGGGTTTTTCTGATGAAATTCCTATGTCTTGTTCAAAGTCGACGTTTTCTAAGCTTTAGTTTTCTTCAACTCTTAACGATATCCTGAAAAAAAGAAAGAATAAAAGAAATAGCTTATTCAACAAAGGATGGAATTTACAACATCTGCCTCTTACGTTTTAGTTATAAATAAAAAAAAATATGCAATAATAAACTACTTCATCGATCAGTTGATCAACATCCAGTTTAATGTGATAAATGTCTTGATAATAATCTCTGTATGTCGGTGCAAACGTGGTTGGAAGACTATGTGCCTCGCTTAACAAAACACCTACGTAAAGGTTTTGACTGATATGTTTGAATGTTTTGAATTGTATTAGAGACACACAACAAAAGTTATTATCTTTCCTCTTAAATTTAGAACTAGAGAACTTTAACCTAGGCTAGTCAATACAGTTTTTACGTGAGATCAAACAGAACATTCGGGAGATAATTATGACAATTAGCACTTTTTATGAAAACTTTTTTTTCATGTTTCGTTACAATTAAATATTTCAACGATCATATTATTAATTCATAAACCATTAAAAATGAGTATTTTCCTTTTCAGAGAGAAACACTTTTCTCGTAAAACGTATACGAATTTTCACCCTTGATTGAGAAGGATTGCACGGCAAACTTCATTGGTGTTAATTCGAGTGGGTAGGAGTTCGCTAAATTGACTATTAACACCATTTGAGAGGAAGCTTTCGCAATGTGCCTTTCTCTCCCTCGCTGTTGCTGATTTACAAAGGTTGAATTAAACTTTACTCCAAACAATCATTCACAAGATTATTGTTAAGAACAGAAACGAGATAAAAACACTTCGCTTTTAAAAAGATACTGGGTACGAAGTTGACTTGAGCTATATTGTGACTCGAACACGCTGTAGATAACTAAGAGAGATCGAATTTTTATGTTACATAACCATGCGGTAGTCACTCTTATAGATTTCTCATTAAAGCTAAAGATCCTATTTAAAGGAACCCATTATCAAAACCATTGCACGTTTTGTAATCAGCAACGTTAAAAAACGTTTGAACCTCAGTGATATTAGGCTCATATATGAGGCTTAAAGTGATCCACTATTAGAGCTTACCCTTATTACTAAAACTGTCATTGTACTCAGTTCACGTTAGCATCACAGAGACCTCTAATGTTGAATATTTTGCGGAAAAATGATAGTTGTTATATTTATAATGTACATAGAGTATTAGTTAAGCTCTGTTTACATTAGGAGCTTTATATGCTATATGCATATTACAACTGTTGGATATCAATAGCTCTATCGTATGTAATACAATACTAATATTTGACAATAGCAATGTCATCGCCTGTCACGCTCCTTGAAAGGTGACAACCGGTCGTTAAATATATATTAAAAGAAAAGCAAGCATTAAATAGCCGCCATTTATAGTAAAACATCCAATCACAGTGGACTACTTACGCCTCCTCAGGAAATCAGTGATTCTGTTATCTATAAGTACTTCACCTGACACAACTTTCCTTTGTGAGTAACACAAACCCTTCACTGTGAGAAGCACTCACTTGCTCATTCAGGCAAATATAATGAAGAACTCAACATCACGAATACTTATGTCGGTAGCAGCTGAAATCTTCTGATTCCGTTCAAGATAAAAAGCTCATATTTTTTCTTAAAGAAACCTCAGAAGATCATTTTCTTCAGAAACTTAATGGAGTCTGTTTTTAATTAAACTTCACAAATATGGCGTTGAAAGGATTTGTTAAAACAAGCAAACTATTTCACATATTTTTATACAAGCGCATATATAACTTTCTTGAATTCGTTAATTCGTTAATTCACACGAATTACACTTCATTTTTAATACTGATAAACGGTTTAAATATCGATCTAATGTTTTTTTTTATCAAAGCTCAGATATGCAATAGACATTTGGTGTTTTGTTTTAACAAAAAAACTCAACGCTTATCTGGAGATTCGCAAGAGTTAGAGCTTTTTACACGATAACAATATCTATACTCCCAGCGTTTAGCCGATTAAGAATAGTTTCCATTTTTACTGAATAACCAAATCGATCATACCAAACAGAACGCAGTAAATCCTTGAAAACTGGAACCTCTGTGTGTACAACAAATTTTGCTCGATTTATCGACTGTACCAGTAACAAAGATTCTTTTAGTATTACTTCATGAAGATAAACCTTTTGCATTTACTGAAAGGTCGAAGTTATCGAGTCCAAGTTATCGAGTAAATATCCTCAAAACAACTACCCTATTACCCCGTTTTTAAGCCCATGGGCTTAAAAACGGATTTTTAATGTTGAGTCAGTTTTTTTCTTTCAAAAAGTGGTCCGGATTTAAGCCCATGGGCTAAAAAAAATAAGTACCAAAAATTCTCTAATTTGGATAAGAAAGGATAATATGAACCAAAATATGGGAAATAGATCATCAAATAAATACGAGAGAAGTATGATGGTACTTTTTCATTTTCAAATATTTTACACGACTTCAATATCATAATCGTCCTCTTCTTCGTTCCCCTCGCTTTCACTATCCTCTTCATTATCATCATCCTCGCTTTCAACTGATTCGTCTTCATTGACACCTGTTTCATGGCGTTCCTCTTCCAATTGAATAAGAAATTCGTTTACATCAACTATGACCTCAGGAAGAATCTCTCTTTTGACTGATTTTTTTAAAAAAAAATGATGCACCTGAGAATGATTTTGTTTTTTCTCGAATGCTGACAATGACTCCGTATTTACGCCCATGGGCTTGAATCCGGATTTAAGCCCATGGGCGTAAATCTGAGGGGGGCTTAAAAACGGGGTAATAGGGTACATTGAAGCCGTGGATCAGTTTTAGCCCGAGAGTCTTTTTTAGCACACAAGAGTAACTTGACCAATTGTGTCATTAGCTCCCGATGGTTCCTGAGAATCTGCTTGTTTATCTCGACGCCCTCCTCCCTTTTATTTACGATACCTTAACTTGTTAATAGGTAAATTATCAGGTTTATGTCAATATTCGTAACGCCCTTTTCAAGCTCTTGTATCAGCTTTAATTCTATGTTTAGGTATATATGCGAGTGGGCAAAATCGTCACTGCGTCAAAGACCATTTTCAATGAAACAGTGTGCATACTTTTAAATAAATGTACTCTTCCGCAGTGGTTTTTCAACGAATTTGCCCACTGGGATATGACTTACGAGGGGAATACGCAAAGTGGGAACAATGACCTTATATGATGTGATTAATATTTTCTCAATAATTATAAGTCTCAATTTGACACTACTATTACAATCTTTTACATCTAACTTTATCAAAATACTTTTCAAAATCATGAGCATTTTCATCCCCCAGAAAACTGTGCCGTGCTCATCCGACATGCTAGGAAGAGGTAATGAGCGATCGTAAATATCTCGTGGAAGTTGCTACAAAGCTTCAGAAACCTTTTAATCGTCGTTAACAGGGATGATTAATTTTCTGTTGATTTAATTAGTCATACATATTTTCTCAGCATCAGTACAATTTAATTAAGGATCTTACATCCTTTAAGAGATTGCCAATGATTTTCGGATTAATCATGCGGTTTATCAAAAATTTTCCGATCATCCGAAGTTACTGATGGATATAATTTAGAAAGCGCTGGTACTGGTATTTGTAGAAACTCTAGTCTACCTTATAAATATCGACGGTCGCCAACTCGATGTGATGCGTACATCTCGTTCCTGCTTTCTTACATGAATCTGTTAAACAACAGCGATTGAGAACGGACAAGCAGACAAGTTGATAACTACGATTTAAATGTGTGTAATAAGCCAGTATAAAAGCCTGTGTTTATTATAAGCTACGTTAGCCTTATTCATTTCGACGCTTTTATCAATGTTACTTACTTCAATGATCGGACAGCAACTCTTACTTTGTCATTCGCCAAGAAAATCTATGATCTTAGTAGCTTATTTAACAAGGATACAGGACGTACCTAAAATAGGGCTCCCTACAAATTTTATTTTAGATTCAGATTTTAGAGTTTCAGTAGAAAAATTACGAATTTGCTTCAGTGCATATAAAGACTGAATTATGTCATATTGATTTCATGTGTTTCTGAAGAATCGATTTTTAAGATGCAAATGTTTATTATTCTGTAATAGACCTTTCCCGAATTTCTGTTTAAACACCGTGTTTTCACCTAGCATCTAAGTAAGTCTTTTTCAAACTCTTAATTACTTCTAATTATTCCACTGGGGAACTGAAAGAACGAGTAACTATTACTTACTGAAAACATTATGCAATTAGAAAAACAATAAAATATATAGAAACGAGGCTAAACTTGATAACTAAGCATTAACTCGGCATTTAAACAGAAATTCGGGAAAGGTGTATTGAGCTCACGCAATCACACAACGTCACAAACAACACGAAAATTTGGACATTTTTGTCATTATCTATTTGATAGCTGTGACTATTTTTGTGGCAATTTCATAGTGAGTAATGAAAAATGATATATGACTAATAATTCGACGATGAAAGTAAGTAATTACAGTAAGCTTGGTTACGTGGAAACGCACCACTTGTTACGCCATATATAGCTATCTAAAGGGTTTCTTAAAATTCTCATGTCCCCTGAAGAGGCATTATGCCTAAGCAAGAAATTCGTTTAGTAAAACCAATTTAAGTTCTCAGTTTACGAGAATGTAATGTGTTCGATCTAATTTACTCAGCTAAAATTTATATTTGATTCTGATTCCATTAAAATAGACTCTGCAAATGACGTGTAAATACATTATGATGTTCGTCGGTCGATAATTATACCGTTTTTTTAGTTGAGTTTCGGCATACTTAAATTTTAACAAATACTTAGCCAAGCATATTTCAAAGTATATTGTCATATCAATAATGGTGGCAGTGCTGCGCTACAACCATGACAAACCAAGAGACTATGATAGGATGTTTACAATAAAAATGATAATCTTAAACAAAGGCATGGGATGCCAGCTCAAAAACAGAGACACGAGGAATTAGCATTTCCCAATCAAAATTGCTGCATTATCACAGGATTTGGAAGAAATCCCCTCGAATAGCTCTTCTTAACCTCGAAGCCATGATATATTGTAGAGAGTAAGAGACGCGCACATGGTTCAACACCTTCGATTTATGATTGTCTGACGTCACGAATGCTAATATAAATCGTGTTAATGTAGCAGGTATTTGCGTCTTAGTTGGATTATTTATGAGACTCACGCTGAATACATGGTAGCAATTTGAAAGACATTCTTTTCATACGCCTTTATACACACTTAAGGGGGGAATTGGGACTAAAATCATAAACCGTAGTAGAAAATCGGAATGTCTAATTGTCAATTTCTCCTTCCTGATTCGTTAAAAACTCCGAAACATTTTCCCGAAAGACCGCTTTAAAATTTTGTTTACAAATTTTATTATGAAAGAAAGCTACAAATGTTTGTTATACCAAAGAATGAAAATTACTGTTTAAAACAATTTTAAAAATAAAATGAAACCAGACACCAACCGAATAGCTATCGATAAACAAACGATATACAAACAAACAAACAATAATATATATTTGTGCTTACCAATATCCGTACGTGAGATGAAATTTCGACCAACCTTTCAATTTTTTTTATTTGTTTCAAAATAGTTTCACGTCCACTAATGGTAATTGACAACAACAATACTTTCGAATGCTGTATCAATAGATGATTTACAATCAAACAATTATAGCACTCCTCCTGTGTGATTATTACATTACAAGAACGTAAAAATTCTCACACAGGAAAGAGCCAATCAAAACTACTAAATCAAAATGACAGTTTCGTCAAAGATTTGAATACTTATTTTTGTGTAGGTAATTTGGATTATGAAGCGAGAGATCAAACAATGAATTCGTGTACAGATGACGTAAAAGAAGAACAGAAATCTCACCTTAAGGCTATAATTACACCATGCCAACTTTTCAAAGATTTGATTTGGAAATTTCACGGATTGTCTTGTGGTTGGAAACACATATTTCGTCTTGTCTTGTTTATTCAAATAAAAAGTTGAGAGTTCCATATACAACATTTTGAGATACATTTGTTATATTCTTATAAAATCTGTTTTCTTCTGGTTTCAAAGCCAGATGGAGCAATGTTCTATTCTTTCCACTTCTTCTCAACAGCCAGGGAAACAAGAATAGAAAACAACAATTATGGAAGAATTGGTTCTTTCGTCTTGGTTGGTATCACAAACGCATCATTTACACTTAATCAAACGTATCATTTACACTTAATCTCCTGTATAGCGACTAGCCGGCAGCGAAAAACCCCCTCAGAGGAAACATCGTCTTCGAACCAATTGCATTAGTCGCCTATACCCCCGAAGTTTAAGGGTTTCTTATTCTTTCTTTATATAGCGTATAAACTTATTTTGTTCCTTTGTATAAGTAAATTTGCAAAGCAATGGAGCATAAACATTTTTATCATTTGCACGTGTTCCTATTTCGTTAGTTCCTTTTGTTATAAAAGGAACAATTTCTGAGGCACCCTTGGGACCTTTAAAGTTTTTTTCAGATGCACGATGTTTTATAGAATAGAAAAGTCTTTGCAAGACCGATGTTTAATATCCTAAACGGTCTATGTTGTTCTGTATTCTGCTAACTTGCAATGTATTTGTACGGAAGGCTTTGTTCCGTTATATATGAGACAGAATGTTCCTATTGGTGTAATCATTATAAAAATCATGCAGTCGTGTATAATACAGAACACAAGTGGAAAACCCTAAAAACTTTCTGCTGACCACTTTAATTCGGTCTGTCAGTTTCCGCAAGTTTGCAATAAAAGAACAGCTTTTTGATTGGTCGAAATTCACACGTTTCCTAATTAAAACATTTGCATAAAAGGGATCGTGTTGATCTTCTGATTCACTACGTGACAGAGATGTTGAAAAGACGCATTTTATCAAAGAAGATGTGGCAAAACGCTGTTGGAAATGAAAGGAAACCGAAAAGGTTGTCCTTAAAATCTACTAGCAATGGAGTGTACATATGCCCTGTGAAGTCATGTGAAAGCGAAGGCTTTAAAACGCAAAGAGGTTGTAGAAAACACGTTTATACAAAGCATGGTTGGTTTTACTTTTTTGACGAGAAACCTGACGTTACCACTATATTTCCTGAATTTGCAACACGAGTATCCACTCAAAGTAAACGAAAACGAGGCTGCACTTCTTCAATGCCGATGTTTGTTAAAACATGTACTGTGGGAAAACTGTTTTCAAAATGGCTACAAAGTCCAGGTGGAGGAGGTAAAAGTTTGTGTCAAGCGGAACAAATAACAGCCAAACTATTAAAGTATGCGAAATTCTGTTGCGATGACGTATCTATTCTCTGGGACATACCAGGATGTGTTATAGACTATTGCGTTGGATCGATTACAATGCTTTCTGACTTTGTGGATTACTTGAAGGACACTTGGAAACTTGGTCATTCTGGAATTATTGGCTACATGAACGCCATTTCTCACACGCTTGACTTCAGAAGGAGTAATGCAATTAAAAGCGAGAACATACCTGTATTCATTGCAGCTGAAATTTACTTAGACAGGGTAAAAAAGTGCTTAGCAAAGCAAATGAGGATTGAATGGAGTACAGTACTGAGCAAGGAATACCTTGAAACTATCAATTGTTGGGCTAGTCTGGAAGATTTACAAAATGTTATTCCTTTTCATGCCAACAAATTTTCACAGATATTGATTAACGCTAGTGATTCGAATGCCATCATTCCAGCACACGATTTATCTTTCAGCACTTCGTTTGTTGTAGCTGTACTGTTTCTAATGGTGAAAGCAAGTCGACCAATGACATATCAGTATTTAACTGTTGCAATGGTACGTGGCGTTGGAAGTGAAGGCGGTGTTATCGATCAAACAAGATTCAAAACAAATTATAAATATGTATTTGATACTCTCATTATTTCGAAAAGAGTGGTTGATATTTTGAATGGGTATATAGCTTGTATTCGGACTAGACTAAATCCTATCTGTGAGTACGTTTTGGTAACAAAGAATGGAACCCAGCTAAAACAGTTAAGTGATATTTTCGGAAGAATTGTATACCAGGCTATTGGAAAGTATATAAACCGGACAAGATACAGGCAGATTATCGAAACGGAAAGCATGGGTAAACTGAACGAACGTGAGCAAGCGGCTTTATCACGTGATCAAAAGCATACATCACACGTAGCTAGAATACATTATCAAAAACTTCAATCAACCGAAGTAGCTCGTCAGGGTCAACAGTGTATGGAAAAGCTGGTAACCACGGACAAAGAATGTACGAATAACCATCGTTTTAACGATCATTTTACGATATCAACTTCTAACGAACTCGACAGTAACGGAGTGGACCGAAGAAATGAACGAGTGAAATCCTGTCTTAACATTGCTTTAAACGAGAACGTATCCGCTGCAGCAGAACTAAAAGACAAAGTTATCAAACGACAGAGCAAGGTTGCATTTTCGGCTACGGAAGATTCGTTTTTGTCGTATGGTATAAAGAGATATGGTCATGGTAAATGGACATCGATTTTACGAGATCCGGAATATAGCTTTCATCCTTCACGAAAACCGAGTACTCTGATGATCAGAGCAAAGAAGTTAAACTTAATTTAATATATGTACTAGATGTCTGAAATTTATTTGGAAGTAATGCTTTGCGAAAGGAGGAAAAATGTTATGTTAGCAAATCCACTACGCCATGTGTTGTTACAGTTCTTTAGTGTTTGAAAGAGCTTGATACACCTTGTTACAGCCGAGTACACTGATGATTAGAGCAAAGGCGTTAAGCTTCATATAAGATATGACATAAATTATAGTATGTAAGTAAATTTATGATAATGTATGACAATACATAGCAAGTTTTCTCCAGACTATTTGGCACATAAGGCTGCTGGTCTTTGCATGAGACAGACCGTCAAAATGTTTTTCAAATTCAAAAAATGCATCTTCACAGTAAACGGAGACGTGAAATCGAAACACACTCTTACTACGTATACCATGACATCGTTGAAAGCTGCGCTTGTGGAAAAGACCTTCGAAAAAGATGTAGTGTTTAGTTTTGCAGAAATAAAAGACAGCAATGGCATCATGGCAAAACTGATATATATGCGTAAAATGGAAAGAAACAAGCAAATAATTTTACTGAAAGACTTGAAATACATAATTCGGATTCATGTGCCTTGTAAGAAACGTTTACAGAGAAATATAAAACGAACATAAAACATCTTTGTATTTGCTTAGTTGTTGATAGTTTGGGTTAGAATTTTGATCTCCTCTTTTCTGTATCATTCTTATAACATGGCCCATACTTGCCTGGGCTTCTCGTTGTCAATGACAGTGATTATGATCAATTTGGGAATGAAGCATTTTGTTGAATGAGAGAGTGTATCTATGCAACTACAAACTTTTTAATGAGCAAAGTTAAAGTCGTTTATGAGTTCAATTAACAACACCAATATAGGTTAAGAAGAAGATAAGGAACAGGGCAAATGATGCAGTACCGGGAAGACAATTTTGTTATTTTCGTTTTCAACACAACAGGTTTACAACTTTTCAAAAGGTGCTCGTAATGCGAATGTTGCATTTGTTTCTGAGGAAAGACAGTTGACTTTCCACGGTGGGGTATTTCTTCAGGAAACCTTTGACATCGAAACCAATTCGACATACGCCTTTCACTAGGCACCATGCATCAAAATTTGGTTGAGGCCATCTCGAATGTATTCCACCTTTTCTTTGAAATTTTAAATCAAATGTCAAGTACTGGTGTCCATCAAGGCCGTCACACGCATCCATTTTGTTGTATAAAATTCGACGAACTTCCTTCCAGTACTCGGGCGTGTTCAGTTCGGTGAATTTGAACACCTTTTTCGATGGTGTGAACAGCTCGTCAAACTTGATTGGGCTTTCAGGCAACGTTTGCTCGTTATCGGACGACTGCAAAAGCCTCCTCTCCGTTTCGCTGTCTACATCTGAATCCGAACTGGACGACACTGAAAAATGGTAAATCGGAATTTTCACATTACACATAATGCATTGTTAAAAAGCTGCTGAAGAAAAATACAATTAAAGCACCTGTTGCATCTTGAGTTTTTGCAGATGTCACGCTAGAACTTTGTTCTTGCGGTTTGTCTAAGGATTTCAAGGATTCCATTAATGAACCTTTTTAAACATGGAAGAGTTGTTAAAATAAATTTCAATTTGATTTTACCTGCACTGGCTGCACTCGCCAAGTTCACACTAGCAGTTTTCTCTAATGTAACAACGTAATATAGCATAAAAAAATTCTCATAAACAGGTAGTTTATACTGATTGAACATATCAACTTACCAGCACTGTCTTTAGAATATTTCATCCTTTTGTGAAGGGCTGAAAGCGTTCCTGCAAACAAAACATCATTATTGCTTGTTTTTCCAGCTATTTTACTACTCTTTCGTTAGTTCAACAAATCCCGACTACAATGCATTACCTTGAGACACAACATCAACATGGGAGACTTTACGTTTGCCGAGACATTTTCCGCTATTTCCTAGAAAGAATTGTTCAAAGTTATGGCAACTAGAATGTATGGTTTATCGTTCGTATCAAAATATCGAAAAAGTGATTTACCTGGCGAAGGTACGGAATAGTTGTGTTTTGATGCGCCGGCACTGCCAGGTTCTAATCCATATGTAAAAGCTTATTCAGTATGTCTTAACTTGTGTAAACATAACTGAGCCGACAAAAACTCACCTGACATTTCTACAATTGATTTCCTGGCATCTGTGCTTTGTTGTACATCAACTGGTTCTACAGGCTCTAAATGATACAAATCAGTGTTATGCTAATTTTTGATAATGAAACTACTGAACTAGAAACGTTTCCGTAAACAAACCGTGAACGCTTGCAACATCTGAGAAAACAGAATTCAATGATTCGTCACAGTCGACGGACAGGGTAACGTTGCTCGCATCCGTCAAATTGCATGATGTGATTTTTGAAATTTCCTCCTGTGATAAATTACTTTCTACAAACGCATTTGTCGGCTCGTCGTGAGGCTTTTCATAAAAGCGCTCTTCTTCCTCTACCAGATCGATGTTGCTATTGATGACATTGGCCATCCATATCAAACAGTTCATGCAGTGATCTTCCATCCATTTTGGAGCTTCTGTACATTTGTTATGCAGCTGACGTGTGTGCAAGATGTAAAGTCGACGTTGCACATTTTCTTGTTCATCTCCGAAATCGGGCACCGCGTTGCAAGTTATGTAAACTCCAGCGTTCATTTCTTGCATCTTTGGACTCTGGTGTTTTATAGCCTGAGGAAATCCTCCTCCTTGAAGCAAAATCTTCAATAAATCAGATGAAACGGTGCCTTCTGACCACTCATCCATAAACAAAAGTTGCGTATCGTCATTAATCATCGATGCACCAAAACTTCTCTCTTTCGTCAGTATCGCTATTTTGGAGCGAGGCATAAAACCAAAAAGCACTCTTGCCCATGATGTCTTCCCCGAGTCGCAAGATCCAACTACCACTAATTTCCGCACTTTATGGGGAAGCTGGTGACAAAGCAAGCACTGGTAGAATTTGTTCAGAAAACGTGTTTTATCGCCAATATCCGGAAAAGAATTTTCAACCGAGGTGGCAAAATAACCCCCATCACATCTCTCAGCAGGATCAAAATTTTTAAAGCATCTTGGAGAAATTACGCCAAAATCGGCAGGGCCATAAGGACAATCAACAAACTGACGACTCGATAACTTGAAGTATCGGTTGTGCAACACCTCAATGTGATCGTAGTCGAATTTAATTTGGGGGATCACCTAAACAACAACAGCAAAAAAAAACATGTTAAAAACTTAAATTCAAAGTGTGTAAAACATAGCCTGTAATCAATGTCCAACTTGGCATCAAGGCTTTCGAAAGGACGCGCATGTCAACTAGACATTTGAAATTCTGTATCCGTCCCTATCCGTCCCTATCCGTGGTCTAATCCGTGATTTTGTGAAGGATTTCTACGAGAGAACCGCATATCCGTCAAAACACAACAAATTCAAAGTGTGTAAAACATAGCCTGTAATCAATGTCCAACTTGGCATCAAGGCTTTCGAAAGGACGCGCATGTCAACTAGACATTTGAAATTCTGTATCCGTCCCTATCCGTCCCTATCCGTGGTCTAATCCGTGATTTTGTGAAGGATTTCTACGAGAGAACCGCATATCCGTCAAAACACAACAAATTCAAAGTGTGTAAAACATAGCCTGTAATCAATGTCCAACTTGGCATCAAGGCTTTCGAAAGGACGCGCATGTCAACTAGACATTTGAAATTCTGTATCCGTCCCTATCCGTCCCTATCCGTGGTCTAATCCGTGATTTTGTGAAGGATTTCTACGAGAGAACCGCATATCCGTCAAAACACAACAAATTCAAAGTGTGTAAAACATAGCCTGTAATCAATGTCCAACTTGGCATCAAGGCTTTCGAAAGGACGCGCATGTCAACTAGACATTTGAAATTCTGTATCCGTCCCTATCCGTCCCTATCCGTGGTCTAATCCGTGATTTTGTGAAGGATTTCTACGAGAGAACCGCATATCCGTCAAAACACAACAAATTCAAAGTGTGTAAAACATAGCCTGTAATCAATGTCCAACTTGGCATCAAGGCTTTCGAAAGGACGCGCATGTCAACTAGACATTTGAAATTCTGTATCCGTCCCTATCCGTCCCTATCCGTGGTCTAATCCGTGATTTTGTGAAGGATTTCTACGAGAGAACCGCATATCCGCCAAAAGACAGCAAATTCAAAGTGTGTTAAACGTAGCCTGTAATCAATGTCCAACTTGGGGTCAAGGCTTTCGAAAGGACGCGCATGTCAACCAAACGTTTGCATTTACAGCTTTGACACAGGAAACCTTCATAACATCACCTTTTTCAATCACGAAAACGAGGTTGACACTGGACTTTACGAAATTTCAAAGTTTGGCAAAAATGTTAAAGAGTGTAGAAAAAATTATATTGGTAAAACAACAACGGATTCACCGCTTCAACGGTCACAGCCTTCATAAAAGGACGGATTCAACCACGGATTCAGACGGATACAGGCGGATTAGTTTTGAACCACGTGGTCTATAGTCTTAAAACATAGAAAAACCAAATGTCAAGGCTATTTCATTGAATCCGTGCGTATCCGTGTGAATCCGTGGTTGAATCCGTCTTTTTATGAGGCTTTCCTATGGCAAAGCCGCATATCCGCAAAATGTGGCTAAATCAAATATCACCTTTTTAATCACGAAAACGAGGTTGAAACTGGAAACGAGGTTGAAGCTGGACTTTACAAAATTTCAAAGTTTGGCAAAAATGTTAAAGAGTGTAGAAAAAATTATATTGGTAAAAAAACGACGGATTCACGGCTTCAACGGTCACAGCCTTCATAAAAGGACGGATTCAACCACGGATTCAGACGGATACAGGCGGATTAGTTTTGAACCACGTGATCTATAGTCTTGAAACATAGAAAAACCAAGTGTCAAGGCTATTTTATTGAATCCGTGCGTATCCGTGTGAATCCGTGGTTGAATCCGTCTTTTTATGAGGCTTTCCTATGGCAAAGCCGCATATCCGCAAAATGTGGCTAAATCAAATATCACCTTTTTAATCACGAAAACGAGGTTGAAACTGGAAACGAGGTTGAAGCTGGACTTTACAAAATTTCAAAGTTTGGCAAAAATGTTAAAGAGTGTAGAAAAAATTATATTGGTAAAAAAACGACGGATTCACGGCTTCAACGGTCACAGCCTTCATAAAAGGACGGATTCAACCACGGATTCAGACGGATACAGGCGGATTAGTTTTGAACCACGTGATCTATAGTCTTGAAACATAGAAAAACCAAGTGTCAAGGCTATTTTATTGAATCCGTGCGTATCCGTGTGAATCCGTGGTTGAATCCGTCTTTTTATGAGGCTTTCCTATGGCAAAGCCGCATATCCGCAAAATGTGGCTAAATCAAATATCACCTTTTTAATCACGAAAACGAGGTTGAAACTGGAAACGAGGTTGAAGCTGGACTTTACAAAATTTCAAAGTTTGGCAAAAATGTTAAAGAGTGTAGAAAAAATTATATTGGTAAAAAAACGACGGATTCACGGCTTCAACGGTCACAGCCTTCATAAAAGGACGGATTCAACCACGGATTCAGACGGATACAGGCGGATTAGTTTTGAACCACGTGATCTATAGTCTTGAAACATAGAAAAACCAAATGTCAAGGCTATTTCATTGAATCCGTGCGTATCCGTGTGAATCCGTGCTTTTATGAGTCTATCCTATGGTAAAACGAGGTTGAAACTGGAAACGAGGTTGAAGCTGGACTTTACAAAATTTCAAAGTTTGGCAAAAATGCTAAAGACTGTAGAGAAATTATATTGGTAAAAAAACGACGGATTCACGGCTTCAGCGGTCACAGCCTTCATGAAAGGACGGATACAACCACGGATTCAGACGGATACAGGCGGATTAGTTTTGAACCACGTGATCTATAGTCTTGAAACATAGAAAAACCAAATGTCAAGTCTATTTCATTGAATCCGTGCGTGTCCGTGTGAATCCGTGCTTTTATGAGTCTATCCTATGGTAAAACGAGGTTGAAACTGGAAACGGGTCTGAAGCTGGACTTTACAAAATTTCAAAGTTTGGCACAAAATGTTTAAGAGTGTAGAAAAAATTATATTGGTAAAAAAACAACGGATTCACGGCTTCAACGGTCACAGCCTTCATAAAAGGACGGATTCAACCACGGATTCAGACGGATACAGGCGGATTAGTTTTGAACCACGTGGTCTATAGTCTCGAAACGTAGCAGAAACAAATGTCAAGGCTAATTCTTGCTGAAAGCTGCTTTCGAAATTCTTTTGAAGAAAGGTTCTACAGTTTTACTTAAAAAATTGTGTTGCATAGGCGTGAAAACTGTAATGAAAATATAAAGGTCACTTCTTACCGAGCAAAATTGGTTCTGCATTAACTTTTGCAGTTGGGCCATGTTTTTAAGGACCAGTTCTTGCACTGTTTTGTTTGCCGCCAACTTTTGAAGGTATTCGTCCAGAGAACATAAATACGTGAACGAAAATACAGCTAAACCGAAATAAAGACAGTTGAACTAAATCAAACTAACACATTTAAATTTGAACTTCAGTACTGTGCTCATGAAAAGACTATTAGAGTTGGCTAGGGACTAGAGGCTACAGAATTGAAATGAAAAACAAATTCCAATATACAGACCGTTTTCTGCTTTTTTGTATACGTCTCCTCGGTACAATGCATGTTTCAAGTCTTTCATTAACACATTAACTTCCTTTATTACTTTTGCAAAACCAGAAGAAGGCTCAACTGCTTCACTCACATTGCCACATTCATTAAAATCGTGAATGAATCCGTCTCTCCTCAAGTTTAAAGATGCGTTGGCAATGGAATTCCCACTGCCAATAATACGGCATGGTACGTTACAAAGAACGCCATTACTTTGCTTCACAATGTTACTGGCCCGAACGTGGTCAATAGAATTGGCCGCTGCAACGCAGTGTTTGTTACTTTCCGTAACTATGGTCTTTGCAAAATTACTGTTAAAGTCCTAGAAATAAAGAAGAGATTATAATGAGTTCTTCCAGCAATGTGTTTTGTTCGTCCCAAATAGGGACACTGAGACAGTCCTCACCTTGATAACTGCTTTTAAGCTGCTTAGTGCTAAATCACGCTGTGATTCAAACTTTTTAGGTTTGATCGTTTTCATTTCCACGTCAAAGTTGTTGTCGTGGAAAGCGGTGAAAATGGTATTTTCACTCACGCCACTAGCATTCTTGTAGCAGACAAAATACGCAATGCCAGGACGAACAGGAACTGCTGGTTGTCTTGACGTTGCAACTCCTGTTACACACGATAACAAAAACTTCACGCCAGGCATTTCCGACAAAATCCTGTCGAACGTCAGTCGCTTATTGGATATGAAATTTCGAGCATCATTTGACGTCCACAGTGCTCGGCAAGCCAGCACTGTATCCTCTGTTTCGTGTATCTAAATTGAACAAAAAAATAAAAATGACATTTTAGGAAGTTGAAAATATTAGTTAATCAAAAGTAAAAATAAAATGTGTACTACTTACTAAAGGAATAATGTTTCTTTTCAGAGACGATTCAACCTTTCGCGAGTTTAACTGTCTTGCAGGCAGCATTTTGTTTCTTATATAAAAAACGGTTCCGTCGTATAAGCCTTGTACTAATGTTAGTAGCGCAGAAAGAGGAACACTTTTTCTCTTCTACGATTATATACTATCACTATCATTATTATTATCACTATTGTTTGTATCATTTCTGTAATCTTTCTGTACTCTTTTTTATCAGGAAAAACATGCGCTTCTTTCTCGTGGTAAAGTTTGTAAAATCCAGTGTTGCAGACGATGCGGTATAAAAGAAAAATGAAAGATAATCAGTTTAATCAATCAATTAACATTAAGAATGCTAACAAACTATTTAGCTCGAAGAAAACTAAAAAGTTTGCGATACTCAATGCCAAGTGGCGAGAGAGAGAGAGCTGGTTGTGAACCAGATTCGACTTATATACAAGTCGGAATGCGCATGCGCTGACTCTCTCCCCCAGGCATCCGACAGTGATGCAGAATACGCAAAGAAACTCTGAAACAACGCAAAGCTTGATGAATGTTATGGGAGTCTAACAGTTTATTTTCCCAGCGGGCGAAGCGAGCTGAAAATCGAACCTATTTGTGGCATGTGCAGGGACTTCTTTTCTTCTGTAAAAGGATTTAGGGAAGGAAAACTGTAACATGAAGATGGCCACGACGCTGGTTCTGACCTCATTCAGCTCATCTTCGATTTTATCTATGTCATCAGGATTAACCATTGACTGATAACGATAACTGATTTTTTGGCAGTGTTCGAAGATTGTATCTTCTTAATCTCTTTAAAGATATTGTCTGCTTGTTTCAATAAATCGTCTACCGTGGAAATGTTCGAGAAATCTTTTTTCCATGTGAACTTGTCTTAAAATTTGTTCTTTTTCCAGAACTTTCATTTAAAAAACTTAGCCGCAAGTAGCAAGCGGACCATTTATAATTTTATAATATACATCTATTCCAAGGATGTATTGATAAGATATACAGTGTGTCCACCAAAAATGTATCGGCTCGTAAAACATATATTAACATTCTCACGATTTTTTATAGAAATTTTACTAGAACTTAAATTTTCTTTGTTATTTCTTTTGAGATTGAAACTACCGGAACGTTTTTTAACAATGGAAGGTAGTTAGCAGAAGAATTTCTCAACAATGCATTTCTTTTTACTTTTGGGAACAGAGGAACAACAGAATTTATTGTGAACAAAATATTTGCAATAAAAAAGCTTATTGTCACAAAAAGATACATTTTATGAAAATAAAACTTTAAAGTGAATCTATCAAGTTTTGCTGGGGGAATAATTTTCACCATAACAATCAATGTTTTGTTATAAAATAAACAGAGCAGTATTAATAATAAAAGTTTCATAAGTTACTACTATCTCCCAAAAGTAAAAAGAAATGCATTGTTGAGAAATTTGTCTGTTAACTACCTTCCATTGTAAAAAAAACGTTCCGGTAGTTTCAATCTCAAAAGAAATAACAAAGAAATATCAAGTTCTAGTAAAATTTCTATAAAAAATTGTGAGAATGTTAATTTATGTTTTACGAGCCGATACATTTTTGGTGGACACACTGTATAAGTTGAAGCATCTATCCAAAAGCAGATGTTTGATCCCATAAGAGTTAGTTTCCACTATGCATTGTTCCGGGTTACATACCCTATTTTCTTGCATATAAGCCCTTCCGGTATATACAGACACCAGCTTATTCCCGGGTAAAGAGTTTTCATTTTGACGTAAAATGTTACACACACCGGTTTTTAACATAGATTTAATATAGATTTTGAATGTTTTTTCAGTAGACAGGTTAAAGACATGTCAACAACTTGATTAAACATTTCAAAATCATCTATTTCGTTACATGTAAAGGGGGTTTTACACTAATATTTGGAATATTGCTCTTCATCAAAGTTGCTATTGTTATATTTTCTCGTGGAGGAATACTCCGTAAACCAATCAAATAACATTATTTGATGTCACGTGAAGACAAAATAACGTGATAAATATTCCACTTAATGTAAACGTAACTTTATCGTTTAACTTATCTGTAAGTTAATTTTCCCGTGTAAGTAGGCCTTAAAACACGTAGGAGGTCCTTAAGGACGAGATGAAGATTGTCTTTTTATATGACGTCAACGCAACATTTTGACATCGGCAATCAACACTACTGTTTAAAAAAACTTTAAGATGGAGGGTGATGATGTAAAATCGTTAAATTATGAAAAGTTATTAAACATTCACGTTGAAATGCATAATGACAGTTTTTTTTTCTTTAATTTTTTTCTATGTTTTCTTCTTTTCTTTTGATTTTGTTTTGTTTTTGATAAAAGAAAAAAGATTTACTCCAGCATGTTTTATTAGCGCCACCATACACCCGGTTAAAGGTGAACTTTTGTTGTGTCAACTTCAATGTACAAATTTGTAGTGAAGGTTTCCCAAACATAGTAGAGCGAAAGCGTTGCAATTACATCAAATAAAATAAATCACAAATGAAAAAAGGCTTGATTAATATTCATGTGCACACGTAGGATGTTCAGACTTTTAGATTACCTTTAAAATATCCAGAATATAATAATCAGAGGTTTAATCAACTATAAGATAAAAGACAGTGTAATTAACATCAATCAATATGTGTTATAATAATAACTGAAAGTGTTTCCCCAATAAGATAAGATCGAGCCTCATTGCGACAACCTAAATCTATAATTGTCGGTCATATACCGAGAATTTACATTGCGAGTCAAAATTCGTGCGAAAGTCGTCAATAGGTTTCCGTCGTTATCTTTGGAAACGTCCTGTTAACGTGACGGCCGTTGCTTACCGACACTTCCTGAAATTCTGACTAAACATCATGAGTGACAATGCTGCTTGTTCATGTTGTTTTCAGTTGTAGCTATCGTTGACAGAAAATGATGAATAATGAAAAATTCAGAATAAAGGTAGATATACAGCGACAACACACCTATCGGTCGTAGTTGCTTTCATCTCCATTTCATTTTGAATGATGCTGACAGTGATATCATTAATAGAAAGTGATGAAAACTTATTATACGAAGGTATTTTCATCATAAAGATTTACGTAATATTCACTAAGATTAGAAACGAGGCGAGAGCTGTAGTTGGGTAATTTACGATTTTAATGATAGGAATATTACTTATCGATGATTATATGAATATATAAAAACACATAAGTATATAAAAGCGATGTTGAGCTGATAACGAAAAAACGTTCATAAGCATGATTTTATTTTTGGGATGAAGATTACTCTGAAAATATCGCAGTATAGACAGTTTTGATTTTCATTCAATTTCCGCGCCTTAGCGAAGGAAATTGTTTGATTTAGACATTCTATCTATCTCTCTCTCTCCGTAACAGTTTTTTGCTGTTTTCGGAAAGTCCGTTCGGATTTCGGATTGTTTGTTTATTCAGAATAGTTAATGACAGACCCAAAACTCTATGCAAAATGTAATACAAAAAGGCCACTTTAAATAATAATTCACAAAAAATAATAAGCTTTTTATACTTTTCAAACACTTTTAGAAGTTATTTTAGCCGTTTTATATTTAAAACTTTCCAATTCAATTATCTTTAAAATTTCTTTAGAAAGTCAGTAAAATATGCACACCGAACACGTGAAACGTTCTCGAACCGATTTGTTTTATGTTTTGAGGGTAGGAAGATGTTGATGTAGAAGAAGCTTTGAAGAAGAATTTTATTATTGCAATCGAAATATAATCATGAGAACATTACTTATGGAGGAAATATTGATGTTTAGCTGACTCTGGGAAAAATTCTTGAAAAAGAAGGTGAAGGTTTGATAGTTAAACGAAACTTAGCTGTGAAAAAAACTTTCAATATCACAGCAGAAGTATGCAAACATTACTGGTGAATACATCTTATCAATAAATGCATGAAACACGTTCATTTCATTTAATAAATATTACACCGAAAGTTGAAGATATTGGAATAAAAACAAACAAATGAAATTATCATTGCAGCACAAATCACAGTGAATTAATTGACTCAAACATATATACATACTGAAAGTATAAACATGTGCAAGATATTGGTGAACGATGTGTCTTATAAAACTGTTTTTCTGGCTTCAAAACGTCATAGTGAATTGAAAAGCGGTAATAAATTAAAGAAGGGAGCAATTTGGGGAATTCCAGACTGTATCAAATTATTCATCACTGTACAATGCTCGGTCAAGTTATCACTTGTGTGGAACTGATTAGTTTTAAATTCACGTTTAAAAGATTTTAAGATGACATCGTTCAAAATAATCCTGCAAACCGCTCAATGGAGGCACAATGATTTAGTTTGGATATATGTCAGAGGAAAACAAACTTTTTGGATGATGATTAGATTCCAACCAATTATATACATGCAATGAGATCAGTAAGGCCTTGTGAAAATTTGGAGTGTAATATGTTCTAGGACACAATACGCTAAGGGGATTTTTTTTTTTTTTGCGTGGATTAAGTTTTGCAATAAATCCACACAAAACGTCAAGACATAAACGATTCGCGAAAATAAATCCACACAAAATTTCATGATTTTATTTGCTCATTTTTTGGCTCTGCGTACCTTTCATACATTAACTATTTCCTTGTATATACTTATGAAGCAACTATTGGTTTTGCAATTTGGCAGGCAATGAAATGGTGATTTTTGCTGCTACTTCTAAGCTATATTATAAAGTACACACATTGCATTTTGTGCCCATTCGCAAATATAAATCCAAACATTTTCCTTGAGAAGCTCCGAATTAAAAATATTAATCCATGTAAAACGCTCTCAAACCTTGGCTCGCAAAAATTAGTCCACGCAAAAAAAATCCCCTTAAGGTATATCATGTTCGAAAAAAACATTTTCATACAGATTCTAACAAAGTTTTATTGTGTTATTTGTCTCTTCGGGCACATTGGTGTTATTTGCAGACTCCATAGAAGTGGTAATATGCAGACATTGGTGGATCTAGAGTGTAGTCGCAACTTGTGGAGAAGCGCATTAACATAAGTTGTGAATTCAGTTCATGTTATCAATGGGATTATTTGAACCTTTTTCTTTTATGTTTGAATTGTTAACACTCTCCTACACAAGTTGTGGCTTACCTCTGGATCCGCCACTGGCGAGTTTAGTAGAAATAGATTTTCGTATTGTATGTTATGTTGATTTAAGTTATGTATAATTTTTATCTTCTTGTAATTCCTGTTAAATGTCATGGATTAAAATCTTTGAAATGCCCAAGTTTCTCCTGCTCGTATTAATGCAAGTTATGAACAATTTCAATGTTTATTTAAATATGTATTACCAACAATGTTTACTTAAATATGTTACCGAATTCATATTTCTGACAAAATTTGGAAGGTGTGCACAAATAACAATTGGAAGGTCCTGATATTAAAGTTGGCAGTTACTTGCAGATTTTTCCCTGATTTTTCCTTGATTTTCAAATGATTTTGGTTCACTTCTATCGAATATCATTTTATTCTTCATGTGAACCATAAGTCATACTTTGGGAATTGTGATAGACCTGTTCTCACGTACGCAACAAGAACAGAATGGACAGCCATTTAGATATCTTGAAAAATTAGCCTAAAGCTATCTCTCCTAGGCCTGATGCGGAAATTGTTCAAGCCCTGAGGCTTCTAGTTTTAATTAATTTAGCGACTGTTTTGGCTCAAGGCTTTTCTTTTTAGTAACATCTTCTTTATTTCACAATTTCGTTTTTGAAAGAAAAATTGCTGAGATTAGAGAACTGGGGAAACTGACCTGGTTTACGTGTTTGTAAGCAAGAAATTCTGAGTCATGTGCTCGTTTTTCATGAGTAATTGGAATACTGTATTTCCTCTTTGAAGCCCTCGAACAAATTAATCCTGTTCTGTATTAGTTGTGAATCGATTACTCTCGTTCCTTCCAATGATGACCAATGAATTTATAATTCAAAAGCAATTGCATGCTTTACGTTTGGAATGTTAAAAATTTTAAAAATTTCATTTTAAGAAGGAGAACTGTATTTGCAAACTTTATAATCGTTGAGAAATATAAACGCCTCCTGTAAATATGCACAGGAGGACATGGGCGTTTTTCGAGAAGGGGCGCCAATAGAGCATTTATAACTAAAAGAAATGATATTAAGTTTAGAAGAATTACCAACAATGAAGGTGAGTTTGTTTTTTGGCTTACACTAATCAGCCACCATATTCTCGATCTTCTGGATGTTTGCCTTCTGATCGAGATATTCCTAATTTATTTTTGTGTGTTAATTGCCACGCATCAACAAATAAGCGAGCGTTAAATGAACAAATGACATACCATATCATTACATACATTCATAAATTCAATTCAAATTATGTAGGTGTGTTTGAAGTCCTTTTATAACTTGATAGTTGACTTGAATTAAGTAAAACATTGGGAATTCTTAATTATTCATGTTCACATAGCAATAATTTCTTGCGAAAATGACCCTTGGTTGCAAGGTCTGCTTTAACTCTTCAAGATAAATAAATCTTTGTACATGATTCCTCACATCGTTTAAGTTGGATTTCAGAATAATAATGCATCAGCTTGCATCGCCTTAAAACGATAAACCTTAGCATCAACAAAACCTTTGGATCAATAAAGTTGTCTTGAGTTAAAATGAGGCAATACCTCAGGAGCCAAGAATTATGTTTTTAAATTGAAAAGTTTTTATTACATCACTTCCAATATTTACAAACGTTCAAAACTTTTCAAATTGGAATAACATGAAGGTTTTTCTAACGACATGTAACCACCTCATGAAATACTTGTTTTTAAACAACAAGTCTGATGTATTTGCTGCAAAGGTTCACATCATATTCATCAATGCTTTGTTTAGGCTTTGATGGATTGGATCTTGATTGGGAAAATCCAGGGGATACCAAACGCTTTTCCTCACCTGAAGATAAACATAGATTCACTTTGTTATGCAAAGAACTGAAAGAAAGGTTTGGGAATGAAGCAAAAGAGTCTGGGAAAAAAAGATTGTTACTAACAGCTGCTGTACCAGCCAATGCAGTGACAGTGGATAATGGTTATGAAGTGTCTAAACTGGCAAGTGTGTTAGACTTTGTGTGTCTGCTGACATATGATCTTTATGGTGGTTGGAATAAGGTTACCGGCCACCACACATCCATGGCTAACTCGTACTACAACGTGCCGAAAACAATTAAAACGTGGGTTTCACGTGGGATGCCAAGAAATAAAATTGTTTTAGGTCTGGCCACCTATGGTCGCACCTTTATTTTGGATAATCCGTTTCAGCATAAGAATGGATCGAAAGCTTCAAGAGCTGGAATGAAGGGTCCATATACAGGTGCAGATGGAATTTTGGCTTACTATGAAATTTGTTCGATGAGCTGGACAGATACTGTACAAAATACAGTCGCTTTATCGCTGTATAGTTATAATATAAACAGCGGACCTTGGGCAGGTTACGACGACGAAGGTGCAATCAAAAGAAAGGTTCAATTACTCGTCAACGAAAAATTATTAGGTGCTATAGTATGGGCATTAGATTTCGATGATTTTAGTGGACATTTTTGTGAAAAAGGTTCGTATTCTCTTATAAAAGCCATATCAGAGTTACAAAGATTTGAGCCTACTAAAGCTAGTACAAAAACGACGACAACAACGACAACGACGGCACCCCCGACACTAAAATCGACAACAACAACGGCAACGACGACACTCCGACGCCAAAATCGACGACAACAACACCATCCCCAAAATCAACACCAATAATAACAACAATAACAACATCATCTCCAAAGACAAGAAAGCCTTTCGCAACCAAGCAAACACAAGATTTGACACAAGACAATATTGGCAGTAATAACAGAAAAAGCGACGAACGTAAACTGTTGGCCTGCCATTTAACGTTAGCTTTGGCGATTTGTAGCCTTATTCTTTTTGGTAGATGACAATTATATTGAATTTGTAGCAAAAAGTGATTTTTCAGATAGATTTATTTGAGTTGTAAGTTCGATTTTTAAAATGAAGATGTTTTTTTTTCTTTCTTCCGTATTGTGAAGTTCTACTGAAGCCTGTTCGCGTCAGATTACAACAGCAGACGCAACAACAGTAAACAGAGAGACTCCAACAAGGCACAAGCTTATACGTTAAGAAATCAATCTGGAAACAACTTTTCTGGAGAACCTTTGTGTAAGTATCACTCTTAAAAAGCCTGTTGTTGTTGTACTATATGAATTGTAGGTCCCATCGAGTAATCTAATAAATGGTTGTCTGGAACTTACCATTCTTCAAGTAATATTATCAGGCTGTTGATAATTTATATAAGGTGCAACATTGTATCAGTAAATCAAATAGAAAACCTCTCTTGCGATTGATGCAGGCTTACATCATGATTCATTTACAAAGTTATGAAGATTAAAAAATAATACGACTAAAACAAATAAAAAGGTAAGAAATGTGAGGAAAGTAAATTGTTAAGGATTGGGTTAGAGTTAGAGTTAATGTTCAGACGAGAATTAAAAAAAAGAAAGTGAACAAGAGACTTGCATAAAATAATCAAGAATACTCTTAAAAATGTTTTTAAAAATGTTTAGAGAATTGAGTAATATAACAATCCCGTAAGAAGTTTTTCTAGCAACATTTTTAAGACTCCTCATCAATCAAAAACCCTGTCTATTGATGAAAGATGTATAGAATGCGTGTGTTATACACAGTCGAAATCTCCCATCTCTGCAAGATGTTCCGAACCAACTTAGTTGGAGAAAAATCTGCTCAAGTCGGATGCTGCTTATTTCCAACTTTTTACTACGTCGGGCTTTATGTTTTTTGACCTATCATCACTTCGTATAACATTATTCAAGTCATCAAAAATATCAGATGAAACAAAAGTAAAAAAGTCTTTAATAAAAAATCTCAAAATTCAAAAGATTACGGATATAAAATACAAAAGATTACAGATATAAAATTCAAAATGGATAAAGGACACCACATGTAAGACATGAGTCTTGATTATTAGTCTCGATTATGCTGTACATGAAAATATAAAGTGTTTACATTTTTCTTCTGACTTTCATTTCTGTCCAATGATATATATAACCTCCCCAGTATATACCATTTCCACGATATGACGATCCATAACCATTTTGCCAATAGCCATTTAACGATGTATACAAAGAGCTTGTATGCCACCAAGCACCCACATATCGACTGGCTTGATTGTATGACGAATAGCCGTCATTGTCTTGGTCGTACGTCGAAAACATCATGTTGTTGTTGTTGCCAAGGTAATTACCAGTGTTTCCAGTATAGCCAGATACTTGAAGTTTGTATTTCGATTGGTCAGTTCCAACGCTAAACGACGAGTACTTTGCATACCTTGTGTAACCAAAGTAGCGTCTCAAATCAACCCTTAACTCGTTGCCTTTGAAGTGAGCTTGGGAAATAAGATCATGTAATTTTTCATTTCCAAGCCAAAACTCATTCCGAACATCGCCAAATCCTCTTTTGAACTCTTTCCAGTTTCGGTAGAAATTGACCGAGCCATCCCTGCGGCGCTGGAACACCGTCCAACCACCTCCATCGGTGTCCTGGTCACAATACACAGATGTAATTTTGCCCTGGTACCAAGAATTCATGGTGATCTTGTATAACCCACTTATTTTATATCCACTGACAAAGAATTCCAAGCAATCTCGTTTCGGTCGAAGCTGCTGACAATCACAGTAGTAACCTTTTTCTTGACGGAAATCATCAAGACAGGTACAAGCTCCACACACATCTTTAGATAAAGTTTTGCAAAATTCGCTTGCATGAGATACCTGTTTCTTTAAGTTTTGGATCTCAGAAAACAATTGATTAAACTTCATGTGAACTTCCTGATCGGTCATGGCAAACACTGACGCAAGAAACCAAAAAGCAAAGATGATAAGCTTTAAAGAATCAGCCATGTTTCCGAATTTTTTATGGTATTGACGAATTTGTTTGTATCGTGTTGAGGAGAGTTGTTTTTTCTACTTCTTTTCGAGTTCTAAATGTGTGTTCCTTTATAAATGCAAAAAAAATATTTTTCTAAGCCATTTTTTCAAGGGTTTTCACTTTGCTTTTTCGACCAAAAACTGGCTTTCCCTGGGAATCACTAAGATGCACAGTTTTGAATTTTATTTAAGTGAGTGTGAACCCAGTGAAACTTCCATCAAACTATAGATAAATAAATGTCAAGCATTTCGAAACTCATGTGATGTTGATTTCATTATCAAGTCATGGCATGTTTAGTAAACTAAACTAAAAACCAAACTGTGAAACTGCAAGAGATTTTGACAACAAGCAGCATTACGCATTTCGATACATCTTAATTTCATTAATCAAATTCCTTTCCCCTTTGTTTTACTATGATGAATGGGCTCATAAGGTCTTTCTTTTAAACGAATGAAATCTCGTTTTTACAATTTACCTTGTACAACAGCAACACAATATAATGGAAAGAAACTCCTCTATAACAAACATCATCGGAACCTCAAAAAAAGTGTCCATTCACAAATTCTTTCGAAGTTATTTTGCTTCAAGAGGTTGCTCTCGCTACGGTATACTACAGTTGACCCCAAAGAGGCTGGTGAAGAGGCAGATGAACAGGTTTTGGGAAAGGAAAGAAAGACAATATATCAATAGCAGTTTTTTTTATTCAAAAAAAGTAAAACAGGCTGAAGATATTGCTACGACTTCGTGAAGATAATTGCAGCCGCATCGAGTACCACAATGCAATGCGAATCATTAAAAATGAATGGAAAATAAGAGGGTATCGCAAAAATCTTGCAAAAAAGTGCTTAATGTCATCTCCAAGGAAATTCATAGCATTGCATTGTGGTAGTCGTATCAATTATCAATGAGATAACTGAATTATAAGAACCGTCATTACTATTGAACCTCATAAACTGACAGCATCGTTGATAATTTTGTTCTTCTAAGAAAGTTAAGATGGTTTCAATCGCTGAAAGTTTGAAAAGAAATATATTCGTTTCATTATATGTGACCGCCCAGGGGATTTTGATAACAAACGATAAAACGTTATATAAATAACGTTTTATCGTTAAAAAGAACAAAAGAAATAACGATATTTATCGTTCTTCTGTAACGTTATTACGTTACTCAAGTAACGTTATAACGTTATCACTGAAACGATAATATCGTTTTAGTAACGTTTTATTCTTTAATCAGTAACGTTATAACGTTTTATCGTTATAACAACAAATAAATTCGTCTCCTGTTTATTATAAAACACACGACAAAACTATACACTTTAAAGCTTCGGGGACACGGGCAACATTTTTCATGCGATTGCAACAAAAATTTGTTTTGTTGCAATCGCAAGGCATTTGTTGCTCGTGTCCCCATAGTATATTTGTTTGTTGCTGCAACAAATTTCACCCATAAAAATGTTGCTGCAACAAATTTTTCATGTTGCAAATGCGTTTTGTAAAATGTTGCTAGTGTCCCCACATTTGCAACATGCTTTTATACAAAACTTTTGTTTTAATCCAATGATATTCGTTTATTTTTGTTGACATGTCAAAACAAGTTTGCTTCCGTAATCATAACAACGTGGCTTCCGACAAGAGCACGCAGTATTTTGTTGCAAGAAACTCAACATAGGCGACACTACGTGCGACCGCAACAAAAAATATTTTGTTGCAATCGCATGAAAAATGTTGCCCGTGTCCCCGAAGCTTTAAACTATGCCGTTTATGTTTCAAAGAATAAATAATCTAATATGTAATAAGAGAGAGTTTTTTGTCCTTTGAATAATAATTTTTCTTATTTTAAATCACGACAAAAATATCGCTTGTAAAAGAAGATGTAACAACTTATGTGGATGCAGAATGGTTCTTCTATTTTTTTTGTGTATTGATCACAACATAAACCCCAAAAGGTTCATTCTGTTCAGTCAAAACCCATTTTCTATTTTCATAATTTTTCTCAAGTTGTGTTTTACTCTCATACTAACATAACATCTATATCTATTCTAATTATGAAGAAATCTATGAAGACCTACCATATGTGACCGTCCAGGGGATTTTGATAACAAACGATAAAACGTTATATAGTTTAATAACGATATTTTCTTTGTAATAACATTACTTTATAACGTTTTATGGTTATGCATAACGATACAACGTTATATCGTTGTCATAAAGTAACGTTATTGTAACGATAACGATAAAACGTTATACGGTTATGAAAACCGTTTCTTCTAGTTCTCACGAAAGTAATTTAAAACCAAAACGTGATTTCAGCCAAAGCACCAGAGAGTTCATATCGAATGTTTACATAATTGAACAGTCAGAGTGTGTTCGAATGTTTTTAAAATGAAGACGCAATGCAATGCAAATAAAAGATCTTCCTTATGTTTTTCTCATGGGTAGAATGAAGCCAAATTTAAACACTTTACAAATTTCCCATTAAGAGTGTGTATGCGGCCCTCCAAGATCTTTATTAATGCTATTGAAGTATAGGTCATCAAAAGGTTTCACAAAGAAAATCTCTGTTGAAAGCTTTCCCTGAAAATTGATTTTTTGAAAATAAAACGTTTTCGTGAAGGGATTGCAATAGCAATTCTGACGAACAACTTAAAATAAAATTATTGTGGACGGTTTCTATTTGTTGTAATTTCTTAAATACATATTGTATCTTTTATCTGTACATGAATGAGAACCAGATAATCAGTTCATTTTAATATGCTAACAGGTCAAAAGATACATAATATCTTTCTTGTGAAACTATTTGTCTCACGGTAGCAACATTTTGTTGTTGTACGCTTTATGGAATTACCACTGACTCGAACATGCGCTATTTCAACTTTGCTTCTCGAACAAAAACTGAATACAGCTCGCTATAAACCTCGGAGTTGCGATATCTCAAACATTTTATTCGGTCCATTGATAGATCGACATAGCGAGACTTGACTGTATATTTGAAGATTTGAAAGACTATGACCTTGTGGGTTGCTTAGCATCGAAACAACTATCTGACAGATTGATGTCGGATTTATTAAAACAACTTATTTGGGTGTTATCAACCGGAAGGGAAATCTCATATAGAGTGACGACGAGAAGCTCTTTGTAGATACTACACACCTAATTCCAACATTTTTATGTTCCGATTTTGCTTGAAGGATACAAAAAACGATTAACCATTGTTAAAAGTGGAATTCAACTCTTTCTGCAACAAAGAAGCATATTCACCGTAAAAGGAAACAAGTAAAAGCCTACAATGATCACAAAGCCAACCTGAAGCCAAGAGAGGTACTGATACACGTCGACTATTCTGAAAGTTATGGTAACGTGTAACAGGACGAAATACAAAGTGCATACTTTGGACAACAAAGTTTCAGTATCTTCACATCATGTTCCTATTATCGTGATCAAGAAGAATTGAATAAGTTCCCAATGGCTGCTATTAGCGAGTCGAATGATCACTCTCGCATCGCCGCTTTCAGTTGCGTCACAACGATCGTCAACGAGCTGAAGAAATTAGTCGAGTCAATCGAGAGAGTTATTACGTGGAGCGACGGTTGCGCTTCACAGTTCCGATCAAAGTTCGTCTTTTCTTTAATGAATCACTTTGAAAAAAGAATCCACTTGGAGTAGCATTATAACGAGGCCCACCATGGCAAAGGCCCAACGGACGGTGTCGGAGGTACGATCAAAAGAGTTTCTTAAGGGTTAGTGAAGTCGCACAAGGTCGTAATCAACAGTGCTGAAGAGTTTGTAGTCGAAGCATCTAAAGCTGTACCATCAATCAAATCGGTATATCTATCACAAGATGATGAAATCATAGAACCAAGCTATGTTAAGAAAGCCCGACCTATCAAAGGAACCCTTGATATCCATTGCGTCTGTTTTCTTGAGTTCTTTCGGCTGTCAGTTGATGGAGAACACTTTTTCACCCAATATTACCCTCAATCGAACACTCTGGTTTGTGACCACGAGAGAGAGATGGTGAAATGAATGACAATGTGTGTCGTCATTGCAAGGAAGTTTTTGTTCAAAATGGTGAGACCTGGTTACAATGCCTTTCATGCCGTATCTGGTTTCATGAACTTTGTTTTGAAAAGTAAAATTTTGAAATGAAAGGACAGTGATTTTGAATTTTAAGTTGTTTCAAACTTTAAGAGTATTCATGTACTTTTTATTTCGATGTCTAAGTAGATCTTTAAAACTGTCAGACATTCATTTTTGCCTTTTCGTTGTATAATCTTACTCTAGCAAACATACTGTGTGATTTGAAGATTGGTAAGATATTTTATCCACAGGAATTTCAACTGAAATACGGAAAACAAACTTCAAACGCGGTTTTTTAGCCTCAATCTCGTGAAAATGTAAAACCTGTCGGATGTACATTTTAAATTCGTTTTACATAATATCCTTCGAGTAAAGAGTTCTATTGATGCAAACTATCGAATATAAGCCAGTCTTCCTTGAGTTAACGTTCATGCTTATTTAAAGGACAAAGACCTTTGCCTACTAATTCTACCTTGCCAAAAGCCCAGGAACACTAATATCTGTTGGACGTAAAACATTACCCTATTTCAGTTAAAAACTTCATTTGTGAAAGCTTTTTTGTAGTTTATCGGGATAATTGTGAAAGAGGAACTTCTTGTCTCTATTTGATCCAAAAATGAATTTCATGGTCGATAGGTACGTCCGACAGATTAGTGAACTTAGCCTTAAGAGCTATGATAATAGTAATATTGAAATATTTGTAATATTTATAGGTAAATTCGATTCATGTATTGTTATATGTTTCCCCATAGGGCGAAATATATGTTAAAACCGGCAGTTTCCTTCTCCTCCTCCTCCTTCGTCTTCTCCGTTCACTTTTATAGCCGCGGTTCAGTATAGAACTTTGGCCTAACCAAGATAGATAAGAATAGAGGCTAGTCTTCAGTGAAGTAGTGCGCCATTTTTTCAGTCAGTGCAGTTGGGCAGTGGAAGAGTTTTGCTTTGTCTTCCAGCGTTTTAAGATGATTCAAGAGATTCAAACGTTAAATGATGGAAATGAGAATGTTTTAATTCAATTTTTTTCTAAAAGTTTTGTTAAAAGTTTAGAATGAACGCAAGTAAAAGAGAAAAAAGGGAGATATCATGGAGACGTTTTGTTTTTATTGATAGCAATGTGAATGTTATGATGGTAATTAAATGCTTGGAACAGTGGAGCATTGAATCTGTGATTTCAGTGCAGAGTTGAAAGTTCATCATTAAAAGCCAAGCTGAAGATTTTTTGTTATTTTACATCCCAATATAATGAATGTAGCCCAACTGCTGAAAACACAATATGTACAACCAGGAAACCCTTACATGTAGTGGAGAACAACCAGTTGTTAATTCACGGAGTACATAACAAGAATTGCAAATGAAAATGTGATGATGTTGTATCTGCAAAAAGAAGTTACATACGTAAAATATTTTAATACACACACACTGAGACATAATAATTTGAAAGAATCTGGTTGAATGTGCCTCCGGGATAGTCGTGTAATCCAACAAGATTCGTTCAATTCCATGATTACGTATACTGTTTTGATATTGTATATGATATTTTATTTCGTAGAAATTATAATATAATGTCAATTCTCCTTACAAGCAACGAACGTAAATCAAAACACACAACATAACGGTCTGTAATTTAAATCAAGCCGAAACAAAAACTTCCAGATATGCAGTGGATGTATATTTTCGCTACCAAAATATTTTTTTTTTTCATTTGGAATCAGAGATGTTTATTTTGAATATTTGAATTTAATTTTATAAATTGTGATTTTTTCCTCCCTAATTTGAAATGCTACACATAATATTTTTAGTAAAGATTGGTTTTTGATTGTTAGTTCAGTGTCTGATCTTAGCAGTGGCCTGACTGTCTGAGACAGTCAAAAAATTGATTCGGGCCACCAAAATTTTTGAAAACCAGTGTTGTGGTGGCCCAAATGGACAGGCGAAAATAAGTATATAAATTTTAAACACGATTTAAGAATTTCCATTACAAGAGAATTGAGTTTTATAATGTTTGTCTTTGCAATTTCAGCTCTTCTATATATTAATAGCCGATTCTCTGTCTGTCTGTTTGTTTGTAAGTCGCACAAAATAGTAGATTGAGTTGTGAGCGAAATTATTTATTTTTTTGTGAGCGACGTGAGTTCGAAGCAAATACTGCAACCCCAATCGAACGTGACTTTTTGGCTGATGAACTAATAGGAATAACGTTTTGTTTTTGTTATTATTGTCAGTTTTATATTCCACGTTGACTTGGCTTTGAAAACAATACATCAACTAAGAAAACTGAATAAACATTTTGGACAAAAAGCAGCAGTGGCAGAACGTGGCAGCATGTGCGGTTTGCCAGTGTATCCTAACGCTTTCCTGACTGTCTGAGACGGGTGAACTTTTTTCGAACTATCAAAATGTTTAAAAACCGATAGGAAAAAAAAGAGAATCATGAAACAAAATATTTTTTTTTTTTTTTTGCTTTTGTCTTAATAGTTGTCTTAATTTCTTTTAATCGATTTCTTTTAATCTATTTTAATCTGATCGAACGTTTTTTATTCACTTCATTCATTTAGCACGTGCATTTTTTTCTCCTCCCGTGCGATCTTTTTAAGAAGAGAAACCATTTTTTCACCTACTTCTGACAGCACCCATGTTAGAGCGCGTAAAACAAAAGCTAATAATAAGTTGAAAAGTTTTTTCTCTCTGCGTTTTGAGTGTATTGTTAAACTGATATTTGATTGGTTTAAAAATTGTAAATAAAAACCACTTTAAGTTCACGTTCGGGATGCATTGTGTAAAGCAAGAAAGTGTACTGACATTTTAAATGCGACCACGACAATAAACGGCTGAGTTAAGAGCATGAAAGATTTGAAACACCAGGAACGTATTTCTCTTAACGTGCAAACGAGCTTTATTAAGCGATAAAGCCAGCAGCAAAGGAAGTCTTATGGCTGGTTTTAAGTGCAATAATTTGGAGCAGGTGGTGATACAACGCAGACTGAACATGGGCGGCGAGCGACGCCGCCTTGGCGGCTAGTTCTTTCTAATTTGTAAGCATTTCTAAGTGTGTCCAAATGAAATTGTAGAGTGTTATTGAATATGGGGCCATTAAAATTTCCTTCGGGCCACCAACAATTTTAAAACCAATGATGTCAGTGGCCCGGCATGACACCAGATAAAATCTTAAGATTAGACACTGTAGTTATTTGCTTAAATGCCTACCCCAAAGGTTTGACAATTTTCTTTTATTGTTTTGTTAACCTTTATGCAAATTTGATTTTATAATTTTGTAAGATAGTTTCATCTGAGTTAAAGCAAGTGTTCGGTTGAATTACATTTGTCCTGTAATTTTATGGTTTAAAGGATAGGAAGCTTGTCTTCAGCATGAATAAGGATGATCGTATGTTTATAATGACGAAATTGCCTTGCAGATTGTTCTGCAAAAAGACTATTCAGTTGTTTAAGGGGAAATATTAGTGGTATTTACGTTTTATAGTTTTTAGCTATCTCCATAGTAACTTCTAAAGTCGCTTGGCAAAAATTAAGAGAAATCTTATCATTTGGCCATGTACATCTTCATTTCTTAAGTCGTTTTGCACTATTAAGTTCAAATCCACCCTGATTAGTATGGACAGCGTTTTTCTGAACATCAGCTTGATAGTAGCTATACCACTTTAATTATTTAATGATACATTTTTCTCATGGTTATCAATGTACACACAATAATTGATAAAATGTTTGCACATTTGGGGAAATATGTAGTCGCATTTTTGCGAATCTTGTTTGGTTTTAGAAATATGTTCACATTTTGAGTTAAGACATTCGATAGGATTTCAACGAAAGTGAAATATTTTGATGTCGTAAAATCTATAGCGTACGTCTGACAGATATACATTTTTGACTATTTTCAAAGTCCAAGGTCATTTCTAAAGCGTTTTTTTTTTATAAGCAACACGTTCATAAGCAACACTAGTAAATTTTCTCAAAAACTTAAGCAATAGTACTACAAGGATCTTACATAAGTTAGCAACATGAAATTTTGAAATAATGCAGTACTAGCATAGCTAAAGCCCATTTCTTAAAATTGCCACACTAGGTGGTTACACTAGGTTGCAGTACTATGTCCTACACGTTGTACTTAAATACTTAAGCTTACACAAAGATATTCAAGACTGGAAACATATTTTTCAATTAATTCTTAGCAACAAATTAAGCAACATTATTGCTAGAAATGGTCATATTTTAAGCAACATTACTACTAAGGTCTGACCTTGGTTGCTTATAAAAACAAAACGTGTAGTCCATTTTTTACACGCCTTTGAAGTATCGATTGTACGTCCGACGATTTCTTAATTTCGTAACAGGCCCCACAGGAGGACGTGAGGACTCTTACCACACGACCCGATAGTAAGTAACCATCAACCTTATCATCACTAAGACTGAAAAGAAATGTTATTTTGAAATTCGGTATGTTCATTTAAAAAAAACAACTTTAAAAATTCCATTTCCCATTACATAATTGGTACAGTGTTTATAAGATCATTAGCTTTCATTGACATAAGTTATTCAATTCTATTTCTATGCTACTTTTTAATAGCCGCCATGGCTTGGTTAAAGCGCCTGTCTAGTAAACAGGAGATCCCCGGACCCCCCCAAAAAAAACACAAAAACAAAAAAACAAAAAAAAACTGCGAAGCTCTTCTTTACAAACAATATTTCATCCATTTTGAATATGTGAAAAGTAATTGCAAGCCTTTTGTAAAGTACTTCTTTGAGAAAATAAGTCTTTTTATGATCTTCGCAGACAAAAAAGCCATTCTTTCACGCTATCGTTTCTAAAGCGACAAATCAAAATATCTTTTTATAAGAATATTTACGTTTATACCAGTTGGAAAAATTGTCAAAAAAATCACTGCGACGAAGAGTATTTTTATTGAAATAGTGTGTCTATTTCGCAGTGATTTCAATAAGTTTGCTCACTTTCTTGAATGAATAAATTGGATACTTTAAAAATTGAAGAAAAGTAATTGCATGCGTGGTGTTAATGAAACATTGATATTTCAGACTCAACGATCTTCATACCCTTAAAGACTTTGTGAAAGGCAACGTTGAAAAATTGAAGGAAAATGCTACAGTGTCGGATGAACACTAATAGTTTAAAACAAAGTCTTCTAACTAACCTCGTTTCCAGAAATTCTTGCCTTTTGATATCTTTGATATGTTTATTCGCTTTGGTCCGCCAAACAAAAAAGGCAATAAGTCCCGGAAATGAGGTTGTCTACTAACCTGTACTTCTCCGCTTGTTTTTTGTCACACCTATATCCACCACTGCGTTTCAGAGCGAGTGTGTACATCTATATATTAATAGCCGATTCTCTGTCTGTCTGTCTGTTTGTCTGTCACGCAAAATGGTAGATTGAGTTGTGAGCGAAATTATTTCTTTTTTTGTGTGCGACGTGAGTTCGAAGCAAATACATTGCAACCCCAATCGAACGTGACTTTTTTGGCTGATGAACTAATAGGAATAACGTTTTGTTTTTATCATTATTGTTAGTTTTATATTCCACGTTGACTTGGCTTTGAAAACAGTACATCAACTAAATACAAAGAAACTAACTGATTAAACATTTTGGACAAAAAGCAGCAGTGGCAGAACGTGGCAGCATGTGCGATTTGCCACTATCTCTTGCCTGACTGTCTGAGACGGGTGAACTTTTTTTTTGAGCAATCAAAATGTTTAAAAACCGATAGGTAAAAAAAGAGTATTATATCAAAACAAAATGTTTTTTTTTTAACAAATTTTCTTTTAACAAATTAATTTCTTCTTTTAATTGTTAAGCGTTCTGATCGAACGTTTTTTATTCTATTTATTCATTTAGCACGTGCCTTTTTTCTCTCCTCCGTCGTGATGTTTTTAAGAAGAGAAACTATTTCCCCCTTACGTTTGATAGCAACCATGTTAGAGTGCGTAACTTTTTTAAAACAAAAGCTAATAAAAAGTTGAAGTTTTCTCTCTCTACATTTTGAGTGTATTGTTACACTGATAAAAGATTGGTTTTATCAGAGGTTGTGACTTTGAATATGCTTCTGGTTGAACACAAGTTGTACGAGCCGTTTATAAGGAAATTTGACGTTTATTGATACAGTGATACAGAGCATGTGAACATCGGCGGCGAGCGACGCCGCCTTGGCGGCTAGTCTATATATTAATAGCCGATTCTCTGTCTGTCTGTCTGTCTGTCTGTTTGTTTGTTTGTAAGTCACGCAAAATGGTAGATTGAGTTGTGAGCGAAATTATTTCTTTTTTTGAGTGCGACGTGAGTTCGAAGCAAATACATTGCAACCCCAATCAAACGTGACTTTTTTTGGCTGATGAACTAATAGGAATAACGTTTTGTTTTTATTATTACTGTTAGTTTTATATTCCAGGTTGACTTGGCTTTGAAAACAGTACATCAACTAAATACAAAAAAACTAACTGATTAAACAGTTTGGACAAAAAGCAGCAGTGGCAGAACGTGGCAGCATGTTCGGTTTGTCACTAACTCTTGCCTGACTGTCTGAGACGGGTGAACTTTCTTTTTGAGCAATCAAAATGTTTAAAAACCGATAGGTAAAAAAAGAGTATCATAAAACAAAATGTTTTTTTTTTTGCTTTTGTCGTAATAGTTGTCTTAATTTCTTTTAATCGATTTCTTTTAATCTATTTTAATCTGATCGAACGTTTTTTTTTTATTCTCTTTATTCATTTAGCACGTGCATTTTTTCTCTCCTCCCGTGTGAACGTTTTAAGAAGAGAAACCATTTTCGACCTGTTTTATAGCACCCATGTTTGAGCGCGTAACTTTTTTAAAAAAGCTTTTTTACAAAAGCTAATAAAAAGTGGAAGTTCTTCTTCCTACGTTTTGAGTGTATTGTTGTACTGATCAACGATTGGTTTTAAAAAATAAATAAGTCACACATAATGAAAAGCCTGAAAAATAGTTAATGTAACACTGATGTAACACTGACTGCACACCAGAGGTTGTGACTTCGAATCTTTTCCAAGTTGTATGAGCCGTTTATAAAGTAATTTGCCGTTTATTGATACAGTGATACACAGAGCAGGTGGATATGGGCGGCGAGCGACGCCGCCTTGGCGGCTAGTCTATATATTAATAGCCGATTCTCTGTCTGTCTGTTTGTTTGTTTGTTTGTAAGTCACGCAAAATGGTAGATTGAGTTGTGAGCGAAATTATTTCTTTTTTTGTGTGCGACGGGAGTTCGAAGCAAATACATTGCAACCCCAATCGAACGTGACATTTTTTGGCTAATAGAAACAACGTTTTGTTTTTATTATTATTGTTAGTTTTATATTCCAAGGACTACGTTAGCTTTGAAAACAATACATCAACTAAATACAATGAAACTATCTGATCAAACAATTTGGATTAAAAGCAGCAGTGGCAGAACGTGGTAGCATATGTTCGGTTTGCCACTAACTCTTGCCTGACTGTCTGAGACGGGTGAACTTTTTTTTTGAGCAATCAAAATGTTTAAAAACCGATAGGTAAAAAAGAGTATCATATCAAAACAAAATGTTGTTTTTTTTTTTGCTTTTCTTTTAATAAATTAGTTTCTTCTTTTAATTGTTAAGCGTTCTGATCGAACGTTTTTTTATTCTATTTATTCATTTAGCACGTGCCTTTTTTCTCTCCTCCGTGTGAACTTTTTAAGAAGAGAAACCATTTTCCCCTTATGTTTGATAGCACCCATGTTAGAGCGCGTAACTTTTTTTAAAAGAAAAGTTAATAAAAAGTTGAAGTTTTCTCTCTCTACGTTTTGAGTGTATTGTTACACTGATAAAAGATTGGTTTTACCAGAGGTTGTGACTTCGAATCTGCTTCTGGTTGAACAGGAAATTGAACAGGAAATTTGACGTTTATTGATACAGTGATAAAGAGCAGGTGGACATGGGCGGCGAGCGACGCCGCCTTGGCGGCTAGTTGTAATTCAATAGTCTAAACTACTACAGTTTTCCTTGATAAAAAGTTTCCTTGATGCTCTACCATTAGCATTCATCGGAGAAGTGAAGAAATACAGGTATAAAGCTCCAAAGAAATTTTTTTTAGAGTTTAACAAAGCAGAGAAAAAGTTGGGATTTACTTTAAAAGAGAACCCAGTGGGCAAAATCGTCAAAAAGTTACTGTGATGAATAGGATTTTGTATTGAGATAGTGTGCATATTTCTATGGAAATGCACTCCTTGGCAGTGATTTGCAATAAATGTTTCCACTGGAAAACGTTAATAAAGTTTTTTCAAATCATTTCCAGCACTGTAGAAGCACCGCTGCCATTAAAATTTGAGGAATTTCTTGTAAGAGAAATTAACTGATCAGTTTGTTGGAAATGTTTCCAAAGAAGATTTAAAACACGAATGGCATGATCTACAAACATTACACAAGAGAGAGATAAATCGAAAAAAGAAGGTTCCAAAGTCTTGGGCTCGTATTCTCGGCATATATTATATATTAGCTACCAGCCAGCTGAAACTTTTGTGTCTTACACAGGGTCTAATGTGATAGCATTTATTTGCAAAATGTTTTATAGGATATGCATGGAATAACATGTTAGGCAATCAAACACATATCAGAGCTTGGAAAAAACTATTTTGATATTCAGAATATTGTTCCCGTTTGTGGAAACGTGTGAAAGACTAGTTTTAAGATCGAACTGACAAATTCACCCGCGCTGACGAGTATGAGCCATAAATAGCTATCATTGCAAACGTGAAATGAAAGTATTTAAAGAATTAAACAATACAATCGATTGTCGATGCGATTATGACGAAGTTAATTCATAAGAAATAGAAGATTAGCATTCATAAATAAGCGTAGGATAAATCCATTTTTTCATACGTATACGTACATGCAAAAGAAAGTGCTTAACGTTGAATAAGATCAAAAGTCAATGCTTTTAAACTTAGTTGATGTAGATGACAGAAAAAAAAACCTTTCAGTTGGTAAATTCAAGATGAATCTGTGATTTCATTTCGATGTAATAATCTTTAGCATTAGCTAATAAATCGATTGCTTTTTCCTAAAGGTAAAGTTTCAAATTTATAACATAAACATTCTTTAGTAGGACTGATGGCATATCATTGATAAGAAAAAAGTACCTGAAAATTTTCGCATCCACAAATCACATGAGACATCGTAAGTTGAAGTTATTTTTTCTTTTTCGGATTTGTACCAGCGAGAATATGTTTGTAAACATTAGTTTGATCATTAAACGTTTCATGATTCATTGACCATGACACAATCCTGAAAGCAAAATAATTGTATCTTGATGCTGAAAACTGTGTTTTTAAAAATTAACACAACACATGAGCTTGAGTATTGTACGTTATTTATCTTGTATGTTAGTCCTCAAGCTAACAATAAATTTAATTGTTAATTTCCGTTTCTCTTACAAACGTTCCTATTACAGAGTAATTTTAATCAAAAGAGATCAACGTATGATTAAATGAGGCTCTATTCTGAAATTGTATTTTTATAACTAAGAATTTAGGATGTAAAGAAGCCATAAAAACTGCTACGTGTAAACAAGCGTATCCAGCCAAGGTTTCACTAGAGCGGTTTTATGCATTCCCTCATTGAGTGTAAGGAAAAATGTCCATATAAACACACACATGTAGGCTAACTTGATTTATGACAAATACACATTTGCAATCCTACATTAAATCATACCATCTTATATTGTATTTTATTATGTTTATGGTATAATGACATAAAGAACTGTCCCATTCAGGTACTAATGGATAAGAAGCAAAAAAATGAAGAAGCAAAAAAAAAGAAAATTCTTCAAAGGTAAACATCAAGTCTTTAAATCGGTTTATCGATTTCTTCCTCTCTAATTCTCAATTGCAAATACTACAACATATAATCAATACCCTAAAAGGGAATACATTGCATATATACATAGTATTTTTTTAAAAGCTAAAAAAATATTATCTTTATTTTCATAGAAAAATTGTTGGCATTTGAACTTGACACAGAATTATCACAAAATGCCAGTAAAGCAGAAAATGTCTTTAAGACCTTGCTACCACACAAAGCAGACAGACTGTTTTTACACAATGCCCTACAAAGAAAACATTATCTTGAACTGTTGACTTACTGGAATACTTACAAGAAACCGTATAATGTTTATGAAGAATTGAATGAAGTTTTAAAGAACAGTGGCTTGAACTGTTATTGCAAAAACGAAGAACACTTTGATGAAATCTCTCCTTTTGTAGGTAAGGTTTACAAGATGCATTAGCCATTTAATTGTAGTTAAACATTAAGGGTCTTAAATTTTTTCACGTGTCCTTGGATGACCTAAACAGTGATAAATTCTCTCAAACATTTGAACAATGAATATGTTTCTACTATAAGCTTTACGTTCTGAAAAAACACAGAAATAATATCCGACTTAGTTTAATGGAAGACATAATTTTCTTACTTCAGATTGGGAAGATGATGAACCGTTAAGCAAAGAAAATCTTGACAGCATATATCAGTGCATTTTAAAACAGTGCACCCATCAAGCCAGATATATTGGACATTTTTTGCTTTCACCTGAAGTTTATCTGAAGCATTACGACAACCACAATAAAATGGAACATCTGTTAGATGCCATCATGACAGAGGTTCGTGAAGATATACCGCTATCCTGGACATGTTTAAAAGCTTTATTATACCACATTGGCTGTGAAAGAACTGTAGAAAAAATTGAGAAAGGTATGTAGAATGTATATGACATCGCGCCCTTTTTTACGTTTAGGATTACTTTTTATAGTTTTGAATGTATTTTGAATGTCTACCAACTTTCAGGTTTTTTCAACGAATGGATAAGTCAATTCAAACAGTATTTTTTTATTTTTCAGATATACTAAATGAAGACAAAACCAGTGCAAGGTACTTTTGTCCATTACAGTTTTCCATCAAAATTTGAACTTTTCCAAGACAACTTAACTGCTCAATTAACGTGAAATCAGAGACCCGCCCTACATAAAATTATTTACAAGTGAAATTCTAAATTGCTTGATTCTTGCTTAAATCCAACTGAGGGCAACAAGAATACTAATTTGTCTTATTCTTTTCCAAACATAATCATAAAAAACTGTTCTTGACCGTTACGTTGTTTTAAATTTAGGCTACAATTTCTTACTACTCTATCCAGAAATAGGAAATCACAAACAGGTGAAATAACAGTATATTAGTAATTACTATGAACAATTTATCAATCAATAAAAAATCCATAATGCAACTTTTTAATTTCCTAGGTACAGTGGTTCTACAAGAAGTGTTAGATATAGTTTGTAAGGAAATTAAAGACGGATGGAGAAGTCTTGCAATTTCTATTGGCGTACATCCAAATGAAGCTGATATAATTGCACGGCAAAACATTTGTAATGAAGAGAGAATGAGGAAAAGTTTTGAACTTAAATCATTTACTATTTCATGGCAACTACTTAAGCAACAACTGAATAAGCATAACCAGCAAAGTATCATTGAGAAGATTATCAAAGAGACATACATCACTACAGGTTAGATTACGATACAAAATTTATATATAGTGTACATTATATTTGTAACTTACAACTATATATAATTTAGAAATAAAAGAACTCAGGCATGCTCTACAAAATCATTACCAGTCAAGATTTGAAAACGTTCAAACAGTAGATCCTTTAACTAAATGGCCATTAACCTCAGCGCCACTTACAAACCAATATGTCAACTTATACCTTAGTAATGATATAGGAAGAACAGATGCTAATGTGACTTCCGACCGCATGTTCAATCTTACTAATGAGTTTGGATTACGTGAAAAGATTGAGATGGCAGACATTCTGCAAAATCAGATAGATGATTTTGTCCTGATACGAGGTATCGGTGGCATTGGTAAAACCACCCTTACAAACGTGCTGGTTTTGAAATGGTGTAAAGAAGAGCTTCTCACTGATATCAAATTGCTGTTTTATGTAAAATGTAGAGAGATCGAAGAAATAGATCAAGACACACTAAAAAGATTTGCAATCAACCATTTTGAACTGACATGTGAAAATGTTGATGGTATTGAAGACATAAGTAAGCACGTTCTATTTATCTTTGATGGTATTGACGAGTTAGAAAGCTCAAAAGCATCTCAGATTTTCAATATGCTTGAAAATAACTTTCGCACACCATCTAGTAATTTTCGAATCTGTGTCACAGGGAGACCAAATGCCATTGAAGATTTGATGCATAATTTGAAACTCAAAATTCCTAAGCTAATCGATTGCATGGGGTTGACACCTGAGAATCAAAGATGCTTCATTGAGAAACACTACGATGGTCACCAGGATAAAAAAAATTTGGTTTCGCAAATGCTGAAAAACATCGAATGCAACTTAGAAGTTAAATCATTGGCAACAATTCCATTGTATTTGCAAGTCTTATGTTACATGAATGATAAAGGGAACGGTTTTGACCACATGACTTCAAGTGTCAGTGTTAAATTGGCCATGTGTCTTTATATCATTCAGAACTGCTATAAGGACCTTGATTTAATTAATTATGATTTGTATCAGGTGGCTACTCATCAGAAAGTAATCTGCACACTACTTCAATTGGGAAGTCTTGCGTTTCTTTCATTGAAGAATCACCAAGTCGTTTTTCGTGAAGCCGACATCGCCCAAGATATGTCTGACTTGAAAGAGTGTGGCATTTTAATCAAGTATGGCACCAAAAAGGGATATAATTACCAATTCCAACATTTAATTTTCTCCGAGTTCTTGTGTGGCTTATATTTGTTTTCCAAAAGCAATAATGAAGTTTATGATATTTTAATGAATGTAGATAATGTTTCTCCACTGTGGAATTCTTTACCAACCTTGATTCACTTAAATAGATCCCTTTCTTTAACTGACTCAACTGAAGAATTGGTGAACGTATTTATCACAGCAGTAAAAACTAACACAACAGCAACACAGCTGAAAGATCATCAAGTCAATTGTCTGATAGAAAAACTATTATACCCACTATGTGATAGTCAGCTATTGGTATCTCCATGGTACTATTTTATTAGCTGGTTTAATGCATGGAATTGGTTGCCTGCCTTTTTGTTTGCATGGCTAAGTCCCAAAATACGTCATAAACCTGTATGGATCACATATAAATGGTTGCTGTTGCTAGAATGTATATATGAATCAAAAAGTGGTCCTCCGCCTATAATTGCTGAAAGCGTTTCAATAAGCTTTAATTTATTTGTGATTGATTCTATTCATATGTTACGTTATGTGGCACCAATTTTTTCATCTGTTAAATACAGATCAGATCAAAAGATGGATCTTATGATTTTATTCGATGGGTTTATTCCCGATAAAGAGCTGGAATCTTTAGAAGCAATACTCGTCAGATCTAGTGCAATAACTATCAAACCAAAATTTAACGCAAGACTGTTCATTTCTTTATTAAAAAAGAAGAAAGAAAATCAAAAAGCTTTTGATCAACTGATTACGCTATATTTGAGATTTTTGACAGAAGAGATCATTGAATATTTACCTTGCCTCGAAGAATTTTGGTTAACATACTGTCCGTATGTTCCTCCTAACTCCCCTCAGATACTGTCACGATGTTTTCAAGAATCAAACACTAAAGGGGAAATTCTCTTGAAATGCTTGTCATTGCAGAATTGTTCTGATCAAGTTTTGAAAAATGTATTACCATGCATAACATATATTAAAGTTGTACAAATTTTTAAGTGTAGTGTAACATTATCAACATTAAACATTCTGTCAAAAACAATCAAGGAAGCAGCTGCGGAATCGAATATTGACCAACTGGTAATGAATACCTGTAATATATCTGATGATGGTGTCAAAGCATTGTCTTCATGCTTTCGTTATATAAAATATCTCAGTCTGAAAGATTGTCCTCGTATATCGGAATTTGGAATACAAGTAATTGTCGATTCGATATCCGAACAAGTTCATATGTTTGGAAAACCATCCTTGATTGGACTAAAATTATCGCATTTGAATGAAAACCAAGTCAAGACACTATTACCTGCAACACTTTATCTATCATCGCTATCTTTAACTGATTCAAAAATCGATGCGAAGAATATGGAAATTTTGAAAGGTGTATTGATGAAAAGAGAAACGGTTTTGAAACTGAACCTAGGACATTTGACTGCACCTTATCCAAGAACTGTAGGGGAATTTTTAACTGGGATGCCTGTTTATTTATATTTTTCCAGAGATGATGATAATTTTTTCCGATGGAAATTTTGAGCATCATGTTATTATGTTAATTATGTCGTTTGTTTTTGAAGGTGTCAAAATGACTAAAGGCAATGACAAATGTTATGACTCAAAAAGAAACTTTAGCTTTTATTTACATTGGGGTAAGGATTCCATGAACAGTTACAGCAATTTTAGTCTTTTTGTTGTTTTCCTGTATGCACAATTTATTATTACTTCTGCATATATCGTTATATCGTATACAGATGTATTATGAATATTTTGATGTGTTTCAGATCCTCCGATTAAAAAGTTTTTTTTGTTCAGAACTCCAGTGTTGATAGTGAACTAAAATGCTTTAGCTGGAATACCTAGAGATTTTAAATTAAAAGGGTGGGAAGTGTTTTTTTCCATATTGACGTTAGATATTTTCATCACGGGGAACCATTGCATTGCATCTTCAATCGATAAAATTTATTTTACAGAGTGAAAAAAGTGGATGCACAGCGCGTATTTTTATTTTTGATGGGTTTAAGACCTTCCAAGTAAAATGATTGTTCTGCACTCCTATAGTTAAAGTTTAAAGTACTTACAGCACCGATACCTTTTCTGTTCATCATGCTGTGATTTAATTTTTCGACACCATTTCTGAGACGTCACTTTCAGAATTTATGAATTATTTTGTTGATTTGGTCCCAAGCAAAACGACTGATTTTTATTCTTTCTAGTTTCATTTTTGTCATTTTATTTTATTTGCTTATAAGTATACAATAATTTTCATCATAATATTTTCGTCGACCCTATGTCAACTCGTCAGCGATGATTATGGAATACGTTAACGATTAACGGTGATGACATTACATTGCGCACTGCATGACGTCAGTTTTTCGCCGTCGTGGGACGTTATTGTTGTGGGCAGATTCCACTTTTGGCGTTATTGACGATGGTTGTAAACTTGTATATTAATTTCCTATCGTACTCGTTATAGCCGGAGAAATGCATTCTATTAAGGAATTGTTGGATGTGCGTCTTTCTTTCGTCAGGGTTGCAGTAGGGTGAAATGTTGCACATAATACGGACAAGGTCTGCAACAAGTAAGTTTAAAGCAGAATGTTTGTTGATTACGTTTTTGCTGGACATAGGTTTCATATAGTGCGAGTGTATGATCTTGGGTTTTACTTCGTTGTTTGTAGTTATTTCTTCGATCCATATTAGGTAGGCGATTGTTCGGGTTATTTGATGGATAGTCGATTGTGACGGATATACTTGGATGGATTGAGTTTGCAATGAACTGAATGTGTTGCATTGTTTGTTTTTCGTTTGCATTATTTGAGTTAATGGCAATGTTGATGTCGTCTACGTATCGGCCATAGAGGTGTATAGTGTATGTGTAGTCAGTTAATTTTCGTAGTAACTGTTTGTCCCACCAAACCATGAATAGAGCAGCTACGTCTCCGGCTATCCCTACACCTATATCACCGCCGGTTTCTTGAATATAAAGTTTCTTATTGAACGTGTATATATGGTTTCTGAATGTGTACTTGAGGGTTACCCCTAGTGCGTATATAAGCATTCTTTTAATTTATTTGTTGTTATGTGGTGTAACGTTGCTTTAATTCCAGTTTGCCCAACGAATGTTTGAATTGATTTTTGTACAAGCAGATGTCAATGTTGGTTTTCTTCCTTTATTGGTGGTCCTTTTCGGACAGTATGATCTCAATTCATCTTCAGAGCACGTGAGCATTAGGAATAAGCCTAGTTTGTCGGTGTCGATATTGTTAAATGTGACAGCAGCGAAATCGATGTCAATTGATGGATAGAGGGCTTTTACGTACATACTTTCAATTATGGTGTTATTAAGATCTACATTATTATTGACGTCATCAATACGACTTAGAAGATCTTCAGTGCTTTCACATGTTTTTGCTGCTTTTACGAATGGTCTTAGGATTGATGATAGAAATAGTAGAGTAGAATTAGGTATACACCCAGAAAAAATACTATAAAGCTAAAACTTTGCACAGTTGTTCTATAATACTTATAATTCTACCAAAAAAAGCCCCATCAATTTGACCATGGGAAACCTGTTTTTCGGCCAATTCAAATTTGGTCCAAAAGACAAATTTGACCAAAACTTTGATGTTGCCAAAATCGTTACTTTTATATATCAATCGAAAGATATTTTCATGCTGAATAAAAAACTTGGTTACAGCAACCTTTGAAAATGTACCGTTTCGTCGATATTTGAGCTCAAAGTGTGTATGATAACGTCATCAGTTTTAGTGAGGTTTTCAACTTTTGCAAAATTATTTGTTCTATATATCATTTGGAAGATAATTTTATGCTGAGAAAAAAAGTTGCTTACAGCAACCTTTCAAAATCTTTCAAAGTTTTCTATTGTTTGTTTGATTACAATACTATACTATACTAGAAGATAGTACAAAAGTTTCATGATGTTGGATTGTGAATGTTAAAATAGTAAAAAAATTATATTTATGTTATAACATTTTAACATATGAACACATCATTCTTCAAATACATCAAAAATGTTTCTTTCACAATCCAAATCATCTTCAATATCGCTATCTACATCAGAGACAATTACGCCCGCGACCTAAAATATGAAATTTGAAAAATACAAATATCTTGGTATGATTTAGCATAAAACTTGTGTAAATGTAATTTCCGTATCATTTTAAAAAGACTTGGTTTGCCTTTTCCCATTAAAGAGGAGATTGATTCGCATCCTGATCATGCATAAATAAATAATAAATGCTCCTTGATGTCAATTATACTGATGGGTGCTTTTGAAATGCTCCAAGTCTTTACATCTCGTTCTTAGGGGAAGAATATTTCAGAAAGATTTTTATGCCAATGGTATACCTATAGACATTTCCCGAGTTTATTTTTTATCAAGCTCCGCCTCGTTTTCGCAATGGTTAACATGGTAACGAATGTGCAATAAGTGTAATAATTGTGATAGTGTTAATGATTGAGCACAAGAGATTCGGTTGTCATAGTAACGCAATTGAAAACGAGGCGGAGTGTGATAAAAAATAAACTCGGGAAAGGTCTACAGTGTGCCCCAGAAAAAAGAGGTTCGAGATTTCAAACGACTATTTTTTCTCAAATATTGGTCGGATATTTGCGAATTTTATATCATTTGAAAGAGCTTTTTCTCCTCTTTTCAACAATATAAGTTTCATCTTAAAGAAATAAAGAGTTTAAAAGATATTAAAGATATATTTTTTCGATACGCTCGTTAATTCAATAACGATCAATTAAAAGAAGTGCTAATGAGCAGTTACTCTTTTGTTAACTCTAAAAGTTGTCGTGGTGTTAAAGATATCATGAGATTCTTTTAAACACACGAAATTAAAATTTAACGTGTAAATTCACCTTTCTTTTGAAAAAACTGATTGTCAGTTAAACAGTTAAATCAGGCTTTAAAACAGTGTGTTAAATCTTTTTACTTGAGTTATTCTCAATTGGAATTACTTCTTTTGTAATTTCTTTTAATTGATCGTTATCGTTTTAATGACAAATTTTCATGATAAAATTCAGCATAACTACTCTTCTGTATTCCAAACCTAAACAAATATCATATTTCTGAAAAGAGGAGAAAAAGCTCTTTCAAATGATATAAAATTCGCAAATATCCGACAAATATTTGAGAAGAAATAGTCGTTTGAAATCTCGAACCTCTTTTTTCTGGGGCACACTGTATTCCAGCATAATTGCAATGTCACTGTCATCTGCAATAACGATTGTTGGAAATTCCTTAGAGACTTCTAATGCTGTGCTGACAATTTTGGTGTCCGCGTCATCATTACAAACCATCACACTATGTCTTTCATTTGTGAAGAAGACCTTTAACAATGAGATCAGCTGGCTTTTGTGATGTGCATTTGATAGGAACTGCTCATTGGAATATGGCGCTTGATTGTCGACTTTTATTAAACGAAAAAACTATATAAGTTTTCCCACCGTACTTACTCTGTACATATCTCTAATATGGGCTTCAACCATGTCTTTGAATTCCATGCCTTTTTTCCATCCAACACGACAAAGGAGTGTGCCGACATCAATAACATACTTGCCAATGATTACTTCACCCAAGGAAACTTTCGATTCGTTTGTAAGCAGAATGTTTCTTAGGGATGATTTATCTGGTTTTCTGAACAGTTCACTCTTAAACAATGAATAAGGTCGAACCGTCATCTCGTAATCAAAATATCTCCCTACATCTTTTTCTCGCTCAGCTACAGCACCTTATCTCGTAAAAAGGATTGTTGGGTTCACACTAACTGGATCCATATCACCAACATTAACGCTTCTTGTAAGGACATCCAATGCTTTGAATTGTTTTTTCCTTATCTTAGGAATTTGATGTTATCTAAACCTGCTTGAATTTCAGCTCCGATGCGTTCTGCTTCTTCACCATTAACACTGTCACTTCCATGCCTTGAAATTACCCCAGATGACATTGAGTGAAGGTATTCGTCATTAACTTTGAACGGATTTCGTATAATAAACCAGTTGAAAAATTTCTTACAATCATCATAATCACAAAGTATCAGCATAATTTGCATGATTTTGATTGGACAAATATTTTTTCGCAAAGCAATTTTGATATTGAGTTGAAATTATTCGCACAGCAGAAAATATTCAATGCGCATGCTCAACTTTTTTCTTCGTTGAAATATTTTGATCAAAAAAAGTTGTAGAAATAGCTCTTAAAGCAACTTTTTTTCTCAGCATAAAATTATCTTCCAAATGATATATAGAACATATAATTTTGCGAAAGTTGAAAACCTCACTAAAACTGATGGCGTCATTACACACTTTGAGCACAAATACCGACGAAACGGTACATTTTCAAAGGTTGCCGTAACCAAGTTTTTTATTCAGCATGAAAATATCTTTCGAATGATATATAAAAGTAACGATTTTGACAACATCAAAGTTTTGGTCAAATTTGTTTTTTGGACCAAATTTGAATTGGCCAAAAAACAGGTTTCCCATGGTCAAATTGATGGGGCTTTTTTTTGTGGAATTATAAGTATTATAGAACAACTGTGAAAATTTTTAGCTTTATAGTAATTTTTTCCTGGTTTTGATAGGTTTTTGTCTATTTCTCCTGTACTAAAAGTGCGATATTCTCTTATTGCTTGCTATTTTTGCACCACATACTGGTCTTGTAACTGGTCCTTCCATGAGATTCTTGTAATTCTTGTGGTCCTTTCGTAATCCATACAACGGTGGTATTTGGTTGTTGAACGTCTGAAAAGATTGTTTTACTCTGTTGTTGTTTTTCATTATTGTACACCATGAGGTTAAGTGTGCGCAATGTAATGTCATCCCCGTTAACCGTTAATGTATTCCATTATCATCGCTGACGAGTTGACATAAGGTCGACGAAAATATTATAATGAAAATTATTGTATACTTATAAGCAAATAAAATAAAATGACAAAAATGAAACTTTCAGAATTAAAACCCGTAAAAACATTTCTACACAAGATACTACATTCGAAACATTCTCCACTCGAAACAATTGAGGAACTTTATTATACTTACTAAGCCTTTCTCTCTGTTTAGCTTACATCGATTAAAACCCGTAAAAATATTTACACGGGTTACTATTACGATTATTAATACAAATCATTATGTTTTCGTGAGCTTGTGAAGTATTTTGAATGTTTGAAATTTTTTAGCGTTTATATTTATCAAGCATAATCTCGGGTTTTGATCAGTTAATTATAATTTTTATAAAATAACGTTCTCTCAAAGGAAAACTATCTTTATATATTGTGTATATATTTTTATTAAAAATGTAGGATACACATAAGAATAACTGACTTCCCCTTTTTGTTTGTTTTATAGTTGTTCATTTTCTGTACATTACTTCACTTTTCTGTCAAAAAACAATTGGTTTGCTCACATTCGTCAAAGCAGCAGATCCAAGAAATTTCATTTGGTGGCAGATACATACGTAAACATACAACTGCTTAGTTTCAATCTCTTTTCTTTAATAAATTTTTTGCATCGTCTGTGATGACAATGGGATCTTCTACTTCCTTACTTTGCTAGGCTTCGTTAAAAAGCCTATACCTTATTGCTGCTTTCACATTTTCATAACAAGTCATAAAGAAAGCAGTTGAATATGCATTTTATTGCTGAATACGGCTGTTTCGATTGGAAAAGAACCGAGTATACTTTAGTCTAAATTGCAAAAACATAACCAATGTTAATTGAGGTTTCCCAACTTCACTTCAAAATTGTAAAATTTAAAGGCCACAAATGAAAATAAAGCTATAATTAAGACTGTTTTGTTAAAGCCGTTCATAAACTGAAAAGCTTTAAAGGAGAACTAAATATTTGCAAGAACTTCAAAAATGATGAACGTACGTTTAATTTTAAAAAAATCAGTTTCCTTTCCTGACATATTACCATTTTTAAGCATTTGCTCAAACCTTGATCTCCATGAAAACGTGACAATGAGCAAGAAAAAACTGCTGTCATACAAATATGTGAATAACTGAGGAAATTTTTCCAATACTGATTGCATTATAGTTGTATAGTGGCTAACACCTATAGTTATCAAATCACTGAAAATAATTGTTTCCATAGTTACCGCGGCTTCTTTCCAGGTCTGCACTGTTTTTTGCTGACAAAACTATAGATGAAGACCTGCTCAGGGGCAAGGAGAATGAAATTTTAGAAAATGGATTAGTTAGGAAGGCAACGACCACATCAGAAACGATAAAGTCAGCCAGCACATCTAGCTGAGATCTCGCTATTATCAAAAAGCTCCTTTAGAAGTTCATGTACGCAAATAATAATATGCGCAAATATTCGTGTGTGTGAGCTTAATTTTGATGCATTACTTACTTACATGGTAGATATGGATGATGCAGCTGTTGGTGCGTAAAATGTCTGAATGGTGACATCTGCAAGAACTTTAATGATTATTTTTCGATAATTTAGCATCGAAACAATAATTTTGTACTGCGTCTCCCACATGTGAGAACAGAATATGCACGTAAATCTTTATACTTGACTGGTGCTAGGATTTATAATGAACTGACACTCAGTTTGAAGAAAGTGTCCTGCTAAGTTCAAAAAACTATTTAAGGAACATTTCGGTGTTTCTTTTGTGGCAATTTGAGCTTAGCACTAATGATACACGGGCGATTATGGTCTCAATTAAGCTTTTGTCGATATACTTAGGTTCTTTGTTTGCTTTTATCCTGACCTTTTCGTATCTTTCGTATCTTAATTACTGTTTTTTTTTGTTTTTTGTTTTGTTTTGTTTTTTTGTTTTGTTTTTTGTTGTAACAGGACACACATTGATAGCAGTTATTAACTGAAGTGTATTTATCTTGTATAAATATTTTATACTCAATTTTAATAGGCATTAGATGGTAAGTCTCAACAGACCTTTTCATAAATGACGTACTTATGTCACTGCATTATCACCAAAGTCAACGTTCAAATGATAAGGAGAAGCTGACTATTTTCCACTTTCAGACACGCCGCATTTGTACACAAGCTTACAATAAGTGTATTTATCCTGTATAAATATTTTATACTCAATTTTAATAGGCATTAGATGGTAAGTCTCAACAGACCTTTTCATAAATGACGTACTTATGTCACTGCATTATCGCCAAAGTCAACGTTCAAATGATAAGGAGAAGCTGACTATTTTCCACTTTCAGACACGCCGCATTTGTACACAAGCTTACAATAAGTGTATTTATCCTGTATAAATATTTTATACTCAATTTTAATAGGCATTAGATGGTAAGTCTCAACATACCTTTTCATAAATGACGTACTTATGTCACTGCATTATCGCCAAAGTCAACGTTCAAATGATAAGGAGAAGCTGACTATTTTCCACTTTCAGACACGCCGCATTTGTACACAAGCTTACAATTCCATTACTGTTAACGTAAGTGAAATGGTCGGAAACTATTTCTTAATTGTTTCCCAAACTACCGATAAATGGTAGCTTGGTAAGTAGGCCGTTTTTTATGATTGTTTATTTTCTCAGCCACAACAAATATGTGAAATGTGCGACTTTAAGTCAAAAGTAAAAAATTGGGCGCTACAAAATTTAGGACAAAATCTTTACCCAAATTAAATTCCCTAATTCTTAATGGGTGTCCAAATTTTTAACACCCAAGTTTTTCGTAAATATATTGTTTCATATTTTGTGTGAATTTATTTAAAAATCATATCATCTGAAAAATAAACCACAAGTATTTTGTTTCAATCCATCAAGAGAAAAAAACAACAAGAACATTTAATTGTTTTTTTTGGGTATTTTGTCTCTTTTTCTGTTTAATTGCATGAATGATTTCTTGTTTAAAAGGCTATCGAATTTGTTGAGAATATAATTCCTACCATTTCTTAAGTCCAAAAAAGAAAAACTGGGCTTGCCATCAGACCAAAAGTCGATGGTTGCTATTTGACGTCTTTCTACAAAAAGGTGACCTATTTCATTGAAGAAATCGATTGCATAATTCAAGAAACAATTACATTATATTTACGATTTCAACAGCAAATGTCGCACTAAAATCGATGATCAACAAAGATTGAAATCCTTTTACTACATTAATTTATCAATGATAAATGTCGTTATTCGTTACAACAAATCGAAAGTATCAATAGCCAGGAAACTCAGGGAAGAAAATTTGATAAATCAAAAGACATCTCATTGTTTTAACACCATGAATAATAGGAACACCTTCCCGAAACCAAAATCCTATTCAATCTAACTTTTTTGTTTAACGGTCCAAATCATTCAGCTTTGTGTGTAATACTTTGCATACACGCAGAATGTCTTTTAAAGTTGCAGGTGGTTTAATCTTTGTTCATAATCAACTAGTTTTTAAATTAATATTTTTTAATCAAAATAATCAGAGAGAGGCATTTAGAAACGACAACATTTACTGTTGATTTGCAACATTCACTGTGTAACAAATGTTTCTATGAAACTTCAGAGATGAATCCAAAGCAGGTCCAATGGCTAAAAGGGATGCATGACATGATTCTCGAGTCGTGGAAAATTGCTAGTCTTGAGGAAACCTTCACTCATAGCTCCCACCGGATGAGATTTTTAAGACATTGTATGTCTTATGTTAACCATTTATTGAAAAGTTTTATACCTAAAAAAGACTTTTTTTCTATTTATTTTTTCTCCCTTTAACTTTGGGTCTTAGATAAACAAAAGTAAGTTTTATGTATTAATTTATGATATCCGCACATAATGTACTTTTTCAATTGCCGCGCAATGCTACCACATCGAATGGGACTTAAACCGACAACCGCTCCCTTGTCTAACCACTAAGCCACCGACTTCTTGTGATCACACTAGTTCGTAGCAGAGGAGTGGAACGGTTCGATCAATTGAACCTGAATGCCAGCGAATCAGTGGGATCCCAATTAATAGATGCTCAAACTGATTCGAGTTTCAACCAACTCGTTAACTTTGGTGAAGTACATTAGTTTCGGACAAGTGTCTATCTTCAGTCAGGTAATTGAAATTAATGTGTGAATGTGGCTGACTTGGACGTGCCTAACAAGTCATAAACAAGTAATAATTTAAAATTGCATACATTGGAAGCTCGCCAGTGTCATGTTTACTAATTGATTGGTGACAAAATAGCATTGAAAATAACTTGTGCAGTAATTTCGATACTGCTTCAATTTTTTACGCTCAAAATCGTCAAAACCTCGCCCACAAAAGTACGGCCGAAATTAATTCTCTCAAACTTTGTACGCTCAACTGTTTTGAAGTTAATGTATGTGACATGACGCGTGACGTGTGGAACCATCTCTTCTAAAACAACAATAAAAGAGATCTACTCAGTGTTGTTATGTTTTCTTTTCTCGCATTACAATGTAGATATCAAAATTCTGTTAAATGTTGTTAAATGTATTCAAGATTGTGACGAATCTTTCTTCAAAACATTTCGATCTAGTTATCTTACTTCATCTTAATTCATACTTCACACGGACGATAATTTTCTCCTGAAACTAAAGTTTTATCGAACGTTCTTTTGAATAAGCGACTGATGTGATTGAAAATCTCCCAGTCAATACATCAGGTAAATTTTAAGTTTATTAATCGGTTTTAAAGATATTTGGTTGGAACTATTTCAATGAGCATAAACCCTGCATAGCACTAAGCTTTTTTATCCGATTAACCTTGGAGATCGCTTAGAATTCTATCTTTGGGTAGCTTAAAAAAGTTTTGTACGACACCATATAGGTAGGTTACCCTTGTAAATTTTTTTTAAAGATTTTTGTTTTGTTATGGTAGCAGTAAGCGATTAAAATGTTGTTATCCCTTGAATCTGAGAGGCCATGTTCAAAACACCGTATAAATTCTAATTCTTTTTAGATTTTTGCGTATTACAACCAGCTTTGGTTCTTTTTCTTTTTCTTACTGTCCAAACCTAGCGGGTTTTTTAAATCCCGTGCGTGCATTTACATGAACCCAAAGACCGTGCAATGCATGTCAGCGAAAGATTTACAAAAGTTTCTTTGATCAATATTAAATTTATTTGCAGACATAAAACATATGTTAAGATAAAAAAAGAAAATTTGAAAAGAAGTTCTCAACGTTTTGTAAACATAGGAGTCAAAAACGTGTATAATACAATACAGATAAACGTGTGGTTCCGGGGCGCAATTGGCTAATGTACTCGGCTGTTAACCGAAAGTTCGTTGGTTCGAGCCCACCTAGATCATGCAACATTTTCTGTCAAATTTCGTAAATGTCATAACATATTTCATTTTTCATGCTTCAACAAATTTTGCAGAAATCTTTTTGTCCGTATAGGGAATCTTGTTTTATTTATTCTTACTAGTCGATGCGTTTTATACAGTTTTCGTTGTTGTTTATTTTTTGATCTTATGATCTTATGTCCAATCATCAAAAGTTTGTTTTTTAGACATTATCCCAAACTAAATCATTTTTTCTCCATCTCTTCCACTAAGAACTTAACTAAGTTAATTGTCCCACACCCTTAATTTGCCCAAGCAAGAATTTTTCGTGTTATTTCTCATCATTTATCCACTCAACTATGAATAACAGAGTGTTATGAAATGGTAAACATAATGGGTCGCCATGTTTCGTCAAACGATGTTCATACTTTTAATCTGAAACAGCATATAAACAATCTAAAGTAGATTAGTAAGACTAGGTATAAACAGGAATGGAGTCGAAATATTAATGAAGAAGGATGGCAAAACGTTCGATGGTGTGCATACAATATTAACAGAACTTGTTAGAAAATTTATACAAACATTAAACATTTTATGAAAGACTTTCCAAAAACTTTAAAAAGGATCCAAAACACATGAAATAACTAACACTTTGATCCAATAATATTTCAAATGAATCTTTTTTACCTATTACATTTAGCACCGTGTTTTGTAGACTAACTATTTTGGATAAACAAACGATTTACGTATCTAATTCATCATATCTCACGTCATAGTGAAGCGTTTCTTTAAAGAAAAGACATTTGAAATTAAACATCTTTTTGTGTCATTTAGTAAAACCTACTAGTATAAACCTTAGTATTTCGCGCCTTCCCATTACTTTTCTAATTAGTCAAATTAATTAACGTCTAAGTTAAGTGCGTTTTTCAGGTAAGCTCTGCATTCATGCAAAAGTGAGAAAGAGTAAGTAAAAAATTGAACACATTGAACTAAAGAATTATGAGGCTGATACTCACTAAAAGAATAAGGAACGCCAGCTTCAAAGCGAAATTAAGGTTTCTTATTAACAAAAAAACCTGCATACATCTTTAAAACTTTGCTAAAAATGTTCAATTATCAATGTCAATTATCCCAAAAAGAACGAATAAGATGTTGCAAAAATTGGATTAAAAACATGCTTGATTGGCTCACAATTTCCTTTCATAAGACTTATCACTGAACTTCTTGAAGCCAGATATAGCCGGAAAAGCGCAACAGTTCACATTGGTCAACTTCTGTCTTAGATCCTACAGTTTGGGGTTATTAATGTCGAAGTGAAGCTGACAATAGAAAGGCAGTTATTAGACTTAGTCGTCATAAGTTGAACAAGCAAATGGTTTTTGTAACACTAGTAATTTTTTGTGACGTCGTCATCAGTATTACGCAGATCGTGTTGAGAAAATTAATCATCTTCTAGTTTATTTCACAGTGGGTGGGCAACAAATTTGATCAAATTACTCTTCTGTCATATTATTTCATATATTTGGATTTAGATTATTATAAGTACCTCATCAGATTTCAAAACAACTCACTACTTCCGAGTGCAACTGCTTGTCGCTACTTGTATGAGGGCAACTTGAAGTAGACATGTTAAAGGATCGTCGTATGCAGCCACTGGTTTGGTTAACCATCCTATCAATCATGGAATGTAAGTTTTTATTGTTCAAATGCTTATTTCTTCTTTGTGTACATGCTACAGGTCTCACAATAGCATAGAAGATATTCTGGCATTGATGGTAAAGTTATTTGGCAAGCATAACTGCTTTTATTTAAGGAAAACTAACCTCAAAAATTTCATAATATTTTTTTCTTACTTTAAAAGAGTTAAAAAGTAAATTTTTGAATGTTGAAAGACTGTTTTTTTGTTCCTGTGATGGTAAGCTTAAGTAGTACTTTGAAGAGAATGAACTATCGAAAAAGGTCGAAAAAGAGTGTGTCAGCAGTTTTCTTGTGGGATAATCTCCACAAGAAACCCTTTTACTTTGTTTGAGCGCTTGTAAGTACTTAACAGCTGCTCGTTCCAAGACCAGTTCTCAATTGTTCTATTTTAACTGACTTCGGCATTGTCGCAACTCCCACCTCTGCACATAATGGCTCATTATCTTTTCAATTATATGTATTCTTATTGCAATGCCTTCATCAAATAACAGAATAAAAATAAGGTCATTAAACTGCTAATTTTGTTTTGCGAGACTAATTTTAGTGACATATACCACTCACTTAATGTCGATTTTTTGACTTCTTAATTCTTTACTTCAACACCTAATATAGTGTGTTGGCAACCAGAAATATTACTGTAGTTTCTGAAGGAAATACCCAATTTTTTTTTGTAAATTTTATATAAATAGATTTGTCTTTCTGATGTATATTTTGTACGAAATGGAAAAGTAGAAGAAGAGAAAATCGAAGAAGCAAGTTTGGAAAAACCCATTAATTTCTTAACGATTAATTAAGATAAACGTTAACAGCCGCATCTTTTTTAGAGCTTATTAATAGTTTTTACGGTAGCAACCAAAGCAAATACCGTATTAAAAGACCCATGGACTCCTACTCCTACTACTTCTACTACTACTACTACTACTACTACTACTACTACTACTACTACTACTACTACTACTACTACTACTACCCCGGCCGAAATGGAAATTAGTCTACGATTTACAGCAAATCAGTTTTGATACTTGCGCTTTTTAATAGATTGATTTTGCTGAATGAAATCCGTATTGAAACAAATGCTGAAAAAAATGCTAAAAATAATATAGTTTTAGAATTTTTAAGCAAAATGACATTACTAATTGAATAAGAATTTGTAGAATATATAATTAACAAATAAAAAAATTAACAATTATGAATTAACAAATTAATTTAAAAAAATTAACAATTTAATTAACAAACAAGAAGCCGCTTGGCTTGAAGACTTCAGGACGTAACACCGTTGTGTGCACGTCTAGTCTCAAAAATACAAATTGCCGAATTGCCAAATTATTTTCAAATCTAATAAAATAACTGGCAAATTCAGAAGCAACAATTTCCAACTGTGCGTTGTACAAATTTTTATAAATATTGCAGAACTTTCTTAGTTTGATGCCAATTTGGCCCGAATTACCCATTTCTGGTCAATTCTGACAAAATGACTGACAAATTCGAAATCAGCACCTTTCAAATGTTTTCTGTGCAAAATGTTTGAAATTTGAAGAACTTTCTAAATTTGGTCCAAATTTGGCCCAAATTGTCCAATTTTACTCTAATTTGACAAAATCATTGTCAAATTTGAAATCAGCACTTTCATTTGTGATCTGTGCAAATTTTTATGAAAATTGTAGAATTTTCGAAATTTGGTCGAAATTTGGCCTAAATAGTCCAGTTTTAGTCAGACCTGGCAATAATATCATTGTCAAATTCGAAATCAGCACCTTTCAATTGTGCTATGTGCAAATTTTCATGAAAATTGAAGAACTGTCCAAATTTGACCTAAATTGCCCAATTTTAGTCAAACCTGGCAATATCATTTTCAAATTCGAAATCAGCACCTTTCAAATGTGATCCGTGCAAATTTTTATGAAAATTGAAGAACTTTCCAAATTTGGTCCGAATTTGACCTTAATTGCTCAATTTTAGTCAAACCTGGCAAAATAATTGCCAAATTTGAAATCAGCACCTTTCAATTGTGCTCTGTGCAAATTTTTTGCGGAGTGTAGCTTTTAGCGGAACGGAGCTCATTTGGCAAGATCAAATATTGTCATAAAAATGCTAACAGAGAGATGCGTTCGGCTGCCGTCAATCGCTGAAATTTCTTACAGGACATACCAAAAATCTCAATTTTCTCGCTTACCTTAAAGTTTTGAAAATTGAGATGTAGATATTAATATGATTGATCAAGCTTTAGGGTAAAATTGTGGATGTGTACGGGAGAGGGAAGGCCAAAGTAGTTTTTTTTTTTAGTTAAGTAGACATTAGATCAAAGCTGAAAATTGTGGATCTCACAAGCTGTGTATCTATCTGTGAGGAATAAAATAAAAAACTGCTATTTCTTCTCCTCCATTCCTTTTTATCTTTAAGCCATGTTTACTCAAGTTGGTGTTGTATTTTGATCCACTAAGCTGTTTTTATTTCCACACACAACACAAAACAAGACATAAAAGTCCAATGATAATGATAAAATCTAATGTTACTTTTGTCATCCCACAAAATGTTATTCATAAGAATAGGTCCTTTTAGAGATTTAGTACCCATTTTGAATTCTTAATGCAAGTTAGTTTATTGTTCATGGGAAATGATTTGCATGTTCCGTTATGGTTATAAAAAACTTTTTATGCTGACAGCGAATGTGTGTGTAGAAAAAATTGGCTTTGATAATTTTTAATATTTATAATGTCTAAATCAATGCAATTATGGAATTTGTCTATTTAAAAGACTACAATCTTGCCTTTTGTGATCAAATTGGAATGTTTAACAACAAAAAATGTAGACAAGATATATCCATCTATATATATTGAAAAATATTCTCTAATTTGGAATTCAATGTCAGTAAACTCTGTGGATATGGGTGGATATGCGTATTCATGCATTTAGCTGTATCGTCGGAATTTGTTGAAGGAATATCCGGCTTTCACGCATTCCATGCACCCACTCCGCAAACCTTATATATTGATATGAAAATTGGTCAACTGGAAGTCCGAATTTGACCAAATTTGCCAATTCGGCAACGATGTCATGTAAACTCTGCACGAAAACGTTCGTAACTTGGAGTAGTAGTAGGAGCAGGAGGAGAAACCACGGGTATTTTAAATACTTTACCCCACCACGGGTGTCCTAAAGTCAATAATATATATAAAGTTCCTAAACAACAAGTATAAGATAGTCTGTGTTTTATAATATTGCGTCATGTTTAGAAAAAACCCTATGGAAGTTATCGAAGATTCACCTTCGTGTTGTGTGGGCTGTTGGATGAAAAGAACACTTTTGATAGTAATCCTGTTACAATTCCCCCTTTACAATTACCGTTTCCTTTTTAGGTTTTGATTCTCTATTATACCAACGTATCACTAATAGGGTCTGCGGCAGCAGTCGACGCACTGCTTAGCCGATGCACCACAACTGTGCTTTTCCTTTCCTTTAAAACATATAAAACAATATATAAGACAATTCTGATAGTCTGATAGTCCCTGAAAGTAGCCATGCCACTAGACGAAAACTGTTTTTCTCTGCTAGTGGATGAATTTTTCCCTTTTTGTTCCTTAACAGGTCCTTTTGATGAGGAATTAAGATAGAATTCTTTATTGACATTTGTATAAGTTGAGAGTACCATGGTTGTGCTTTCACTATGATTTGACCGAGATTCCCTCTCCTGACCTGCACTGCACTTACCATGCAAAATGGTGGGAAAGCATAGGGAAAATTTCCTGATCACATCTGCTGCATTGCATCCGTTCCCAGACTGTAGGGGTCTGGCTTCCAGGAGTAATACCTTGGAACTTGGTGGTTTGGCCTTGTGGCAAAGAGTTCTATGCTTGGATAACCCTTTTGATGGCAGATTTGTTTGAACACTACTGGTTTCAACTTCCAGTCTGAGCTGTTGCTTGTGTGTCTGGATTCTCAGTGTGCCTTGCAGTTCATGGCACTTCGGAGGTACTCAACTGTAATTGTGATTGATTTCTGGAAAAAAATATGACCAAATTTCATTTGTAATTCTGGTCATTTCCTGACCATTTTCAGATGATAACATATTGCTGTTGTGTTGTCTATCTGAAAATGTATTGAACGTATGCACCCTAATCATAAGCTCCCCACACCTCATTCTGTCTGAATCAAAAATTGGGATCTCTCCTCAAATATGTTTCTCCCATTTGACAACTTTAAGTTTTTTGCCCACCATAGGAGTTCCAATCCAGGGTTATTTGCTGTTGATAATCTGGGTTTTCCCTCAAGGCCTGTACTTGATTTGTCTGTAACTACCGATACTGCAATTGAGCTGGAACAACTGCTTGTATCATTGAGCACAATCTCCCCATCAGCTTTGATAGGTCTAGCAGTGTTACAGTGGCATTTGGTACATCTCTGAGCATTCTTTTATGCAGTTTTTTCTGGAGTAAGTGATAGGGTGAGAGTCTTTGAGTTCACCACCAATCCCAAGAACTCTATTTCCTGTGTTGGGTCGAAAATAGACTTTTTCTGGTTGATCACAAACCCTAATTGCTATAGCAAGAAAATTACTGCGTTCCTACTCATTAGTAACCCTTTATAAAAGTTATAAAAATTTAGTGCTAATAAAAATGATTTAAAAAAGAAAACGAAAAAGTTTGAATATCTAAGATCCTCAGAAAAACGATGTTGGGAAGATAGTTTTCTGGAATTTTGTCAATGACATTTTGTATCTATAAAGGAACTAACAAAAGAAGTTACGAAATTAAGAAGATGTAAAACCTTGAAACCTATATAAAACTGTTCAAACATCTAGGGATTTTAATAGAGATTTAAATTTCTTAAAGTTCTTTTCCATTCTAACTTCTCTAACAGCTTTCACCACGTCTTTGCTGGAATCTTTGTTGTTGTGGGGGTTGAAATTTTGGTAAACTTCATCGGCCATGATGTGCTTGATATAAGAAGATTCTTTGATGATGACAACATCGAACATGCGATCACTTCAAAGCGATTTTGAAAACGGTTGGGCAGAGGTAACAAAATTGGCTCTGTCGTGAGATACGGAACGGTTGGGAGAACTTATTGTTATATCGTACGGAGATTTTATGATTTAAAATTGTAATTTTTGAAACCTTGTAATTACAAAGGCGTAGCCAGAGGTCAGTCAAAATTTGTGGAGGAGAGTTAAGTCATTTAGGGTAGAAAAGGAATGCGTGCAAGTAACCTAATCGGCACTTAAGACTGAAAAGAAATATAATAATGTTGAACTCCTCCACTTTTTTTGCCTGACCCTAACTACGCCTCTGAATTACATGACTCTTCACCGTAGATATTCATTCTAACCATGCCTAAAGTTTGTTAACGAAAATGTTTACACAAAAAGAGATCAAACTTCAATTTTCTGAATGACGGTATAAAAAACAAGCAGCATTGAGCATTCTACTAGAAACTAGAAGCCTCAGGGCTTAAACAATTTCCGCATCAGACCTAGAGGAAATAGTTTTGGGCTAATTTTCAAGATATCTGAATGACTATCAATTCTGTTTTTGTTGCTTACGTGAGAACAATTCCCAAAATATGACTTATGGTTCACATGAAGAATAAAATGATATTCGATAGAAGTGAACCCAAATCATTTGAAAATCAGGGAAAAATCTGCAAGTAACTGCCAACTTTAATATCAGGACCTTCCAATTGTTCTTTGTGCACACCTTCCAAATTTTGCCAGAAATGTGAATTTGGTAATATGTTTAAGTAAACATTACATGAAATTGTTCATAACTTGCATTAATGGGAGCAGGAGAAACTTGGGCATTTCAAAGATTTTAATCCATCACATTTAACAGCATTACAAGAAGACAAAAATTATATACAAAACTTAAATCAACATAACATACAATATGAAAATCTATTTTTACTAAACCTGTCAGTGGCGGATCCAGAGGTAAGCCGCAACTTGTGTAGGAGAGTGTTAGCAATTCAAACATAAAAGAAAAGGTTCAAATAATCCCATTGATAACATGAACTGAATTCACAACTTATGTTAATGCGCTTCTCCACAAGTTGCGACTACACTCTAGATCCACCGCTGTCTGCATATTACCACTTCTATGGAGTCTAACACCAATGTGCACGAAAAGACAAATGACACAATAAACTTTGTTAGGATCTGTGTGAAAATGTTCCTTTCGAACATGATATACCTTAAGGGGTTATTTTTTGCGCGGACTAATTTTTGCGAGCGAAGGTTTGAGAGCGTTTTGCGTGGATTAATTTTTTCGAGTCAGAGCTTCTCAAGGAAAATGTTTGGATTTATATTTGCGAATGGGCACAAAGTGCAATGTGTGTACTTTATAATATAGCTTAAAAGTAGCAGCAAAAATCACCATTTCCATGCCGGCCACATTGTAAAATCAATGGGTGCTTGATAAGTACAAGGAAATAGTTAATATATGAAAGGTACGCAGAGCCAAAAAATGAGCAAATAAAATCATGAAATTTTGCGTGAATTTATTTTCGCGAATCGTTCATGTCTTGATGTTTTGCGTGGATTTATTTTTGCGAAATTGCCCAAAATTCGCAAAAGTTGCAAAACTTAATCCACGCAAAAAAAAAATCCCCTTAAGGTATTGTGTCCTAGAACTACACTCCAAATTTTCATAGGCTTTAGTGATCTCATTGTATGTATATAATTGGTTGGATTTTAATCATCATCCAAAGTTTGTTTTCCTCTGACATTATATATATCCAAATTAAATCATTGTGCTTCCATTGAGTGGTTTGCAGGATTATTTTGAACAATGTCATCTTAAAATCTTTTAAATGTGAATTTAAAACTAATCAGTTCCACACAAGTGATAACTTGACCGAGCATTACAGTGATGAATAATTTGATACAGTCTGGAATTCCCCAAATTACTCCCTTCTTTAATTCATTACCGCTTTTCAATTCACTATGACGTTTCGGAGCCAGAAAAACAGTTAGGCAAGACATATCGTTCACCAATATCTTGCACATGTTTATACTTTCAGTATGTATGTGTATGTTTGGGTCAATTCATCATTCACTAGTGATTTGCGCTGCTGTTATGACAATTTCATTTGTTTGTTTTTGTCAATATCTTCAACTTTCGGTGTAATATTTATTAAATGAAATAAACATGTATATATTGATGAGACGTTTTTAGCGTCATTTTTATATGAACGTGTTTGTAAATGAATTGAAACGTTAGTATGGTCGTTCTATATTTTATTCTTTTTCAAGTAATATAATATAATATAATATAATATAATATAGAACGACCATACTAACGTTTCAATTCATTTGATGAGACGTATTCACCAGTAATGTTTTGATACTATAATACTTTTCTGCTGCGATATTGAAAGTTTTTTTCACAGCAAAGTTTCGTTTACTATCAAACCTTCACCTTCTTTTTCAAGAATTTTTCCCAGAGTCAGCTAAACATCAATATTTCCTCCATAAAAAATGTTCTTATGATTTTATTTCGATTGCAATAGTAAACAAGAAACAACTAAGTTGTTAAAAGATTTCCGTAACTTAAGCATGACATGCTTGTAATTTTAATTTGATAAAAGATGTTATTGTGATTACTTTTCATTGTCAAAAATAAACTTTTTTCTAAGGGATTATACACTTCATTATGTATGTATGCTGCTTTCTCTCTCTCTCTATATATATATATATGTAAAGTCCTGTTAAGTACAATAACAAATGTGCAGAGTAAATATATACAATGTAAAATAGATTAATTTACATAAAGATAATAAAAAAAAAAATCGTCAAGAACTATTCAATTATAGTCAACAGAAGTAAAATTTCAAATTCACTGGGCAATTACGTAATAACTTTTTGATCATTATGTTCTTCCGTGGAAGTTTTCACACAGCCACAGAAGTTTGCTTTGTTTAGAAACAGAATAAGGCAGGATAGGTGTGACCTTTACTCTTGTTGACTTTCCTTAATATACTGCATCGTCATTGTTCATTTTGCTTTAAAATGACTTATTCAGCCATGGGCAAAGACGTCACTTATATAATTTTATAATTTTATTTTCTATTACCAGTTATTAAAAATGATCTCATGAATTTGGTATGGTCTCGTTAATGTTTATTGTTTTGTAGACTGTAAACCAATCGACATCTCGTAACTGCTTCAAAGTGTATATATCAATTTACTGTTTAAATAATGTCTGGATCATACTGACACATACTCACTTCAAGATTACATCGCTTCTTTTTTCAAAGACTGCACAACATAATTAAAATCAGTATTGGAGGCTTTTGACAGATATTTTGTTGTCAGCCAAGCAATACATGCAGCATGTAAGAAGACTGGAAATTCTCTTGTGAAAATATCTTAATCCATGATATCTTCATTCAATATCTTGTCTTCTCAATTTATTTGTTTCATATGTCAATGTATACATTTCATAACCATCGATTAAATACAAATCTTGAGATTCGGCATCAGATAAATGAGTCTTCATACAGTGTTATATCAATGTTATGATATTCCTTCTTGTTATTATCAACAACTGTATATAAAATTCTCAAAATTCGACTGTAAATCACGTATATTTTGTTATATAAACGATAGTCCTGTCTCTTTACAAGTCACATGCAGTTCTTTAATTATGAAACGATCTGTACGTAAACTTTTCCAACATTTCCAGATAAAAGTACCAAGCACAAAACACCCACAAGCACGACCTTCCACGCGCCACCATATTGTTTTTACATGCTTTCGGTTCAGCTTTAGCCTGTCAACATTTTACATATCACAACAGCGGAGATATGAAAATCACAGGCTAGAGCATTACCCAGATAGATAGATAGAGAAATAGATACGCCGCCGAAATGAATAAGATTATCCATTCCATGGAAATCTTAATAAAGTCTTAAAATTCTTCTTCAAAGCTTCTTCTAATTCTACAAGTTCCTCAAAACATAAACCAAACGGTTCGAGAACGATTCACGTGTTTGGTATGCATATTTTACTGACTTTTTAAAGAAATTTTAAAGATAATTGAATTGGGAAGTTTTAAATATAAAACGGCTAAAATAACTTCTAAAAGTATTTCAAAAGTATAAAAAGCTTATTATTTTTATGAATTAATATTGACAGTGGCCTTTTTGTATTACATTTTGCATAGAGTTTTGGGTCTGTCTTTAACTATTCTGAATAAACAAACAATCCTAAATCCGAACGGACTTTCCGAAAACGGCAAAAAAAACTGTTACGGAGATTGATAGATAGAATGTCTAAATCAAACAATTTCCTTCGCTAAGGCGCGGAAATTGAATTAGAAAATACCGTTAACCAAATAGTATTTCCCTTAACTTAATCCAAGAGAAACCAGCTGGAGATTTTAAAATGTTAATATCTTTCCTTAGAGGTTTTTCAAGCGTCATGGTTCTAAACATTTAAAGGAATAAAAAGATTCTCTTAAGGCCGTTTTCACTAGGCGGATTATCTCGAACGGAGTGGAATTGTTCTTTGCTAGACAAATCCGCTTTTAGCGGGCCCCGCCGAAAGTAGGATCAAGATTAACTTTTCCACAACGGAGAAGTCCGCTAACCAATGAAATTTCATTCAAAAATAGTCTCATAATGATAATAGTTAATATCTAAGGCCCCTATCTTTTTATAAGCGGAAATTGAAAATCTACTTTCGAACATGGCAGACAGCTATTGTCATAGAAACAATGTCCGCTCCGCACGGTTTATTCTGTCGAATGGAAAACCGGCTTTAGATGCTTCCTCAGAAATTAGTATTAGTAGTAGAAATACTTATCATTAAATTATTAGCTTTAAATTGCGTGAAATGGGAAACAACAGGTGTTTGTGGAGAAACGGTCGCGCATATCCAAGATAAAGTTCTCGGAGCAAGGTATTTAGATTGAACGGAAAGATGTATCGGCTCTTTTCGACTTTGGACCCATTTAATGTTACGGAAGTCTGCGAGGAAAAAAGTAGGCGTAAAGCAAATTAAAAACTGCACTTTTCGTCTGGTGAAGTTTCGCCATCTTGTAACGCTACTCCTCTATTTCATAAAATTTACGTAAAAATTAGAAAAAAGTTCTTCGTCAATCAATTTAAGTTGTTCCCCTAAACAATTGTCAAATGGTTTTTGGTGGATACTTCAATTGGTCAAGTGGTGACTGTTCTTTAACTAAAAAACTACAACCTTTTAACTGGAAATTTTGGCACTGTTAATTATTTTCTCATTCTCCCTGTTGTGGGTCAAACAGTCATCGGAATAATTGCAGTGGTGCGTGCTGCTTTCGTTTTGCACCATCTGGCCCTTGCTTTTAACTAAAATTCCGCAGAAATAAATTTTGTTTTCAAGTAAATAATCTGCAAGACAGTGGGGGAAATCATGAAAAAGTCACTGCAATAGAGGGCATTTCTATTGATGTATTGTGTATATTTCTATAGAAATGCACTCATTTGAAGTGATTTTTCAAGAAATTTGCGCACTGGGAACTAAAACTAATAAAATAATTTAAATTTTATCTCTGATTAAATTTGGAACATTGTTTGTTGTTTGATTTGTAAATTATAATGAACTTTTTAGCCTATGGTTGCACAGTTCATTATGTGTCAACAAATGGTGTCAATAAAAGAGAATGTGGAAACAAAAGTTTTCCCTGTCAAACATTGGGATATATCTTCAGTCAAAAAGTAAAAACAGATGACATAATAATGGTTATGAATGAAAATTGCGACACATACGTAACATACGAAACAATTCTGTTACCCACCAGCGTAGACATCCGAGGGATGGAAAATAACGGTTGCTTACCAACAGTCACTGCTAACTATGGAATCTTGTTTAAAGTAGAAGGAAATTCAATGATAAAAATCTCCATGCAGAGAATTAATTTTTTGGCTGCTATTGTAGTTACTGGAAGTGAGTGTGACATCTCGCAAATAAACATCACCAACTGTTACATCAACGGCCTTGTCGATCTTACCCATCAATCACGAATATCAAACAAAACAATCATTTTCATTCATAACAGCACATTTCTTTTCAGTAGAATACGAATATCAGGCCATAGTTTTTTCAAAAATGTTATGGTCAAAATAACAGATTCCAAAATTCTCAATTTTACCCGAATTGATATCAAGAATGTTGACACATTTATTTTCAATCGATGTGAAATAAATGGAGAAATGGATATGGGCCGCCACGCAATTTACGTATTTAATGTGAAGACTGTTGAAATGAATGATGTCCTGATCCAGCAAATTAACTCAGCTGTTATGGCGCTACATGCTTCAAGTTATGTAATTAACAACGTTACCGCAAAAGATGTCCGTGCATCAGAAATATTTAACATCGGTGGTGGCAGACTCATTTTTGGGAATGTGGTCATTCAAAATGTTGAAAGCTCGCAACCCCTTCGATTCATAGAACAAAAGTCACTGCTTATATCAAAATTAAACATAAAAGGAATGAAGGTAGATAGTCATATGCTTTATATTTATAATGCTGCTAATGTCAGTATGATGAACATTAACTTTGAAAATGCTACTTCGGATAAAGATGGTGTTAATCTCCATAGAGCTTCATCAATATTTATATCAAAGTTAAGTATGAAACGAACAAAAGTAAAGAATCAATTCCTACGCTCTGATTATGCTACTAATATCATTATCAGGGACATTAATTTTGAAAACGCATCTTCAAAGGAACATGGCATTTTACTTCTTGAAACGCCATCAGTGTGTATATCAAATTTAGAAGTGAAAGAAACGAACATAGAGCGTAACTTCCTGGACTTTCGGCGTTTCACCAATATCAGTATGATGGACATTAACTTTGAAAAGTCCTCTATAGGTGAATATAGTGTTAATGTTCGTCACGTGGGATCAGTGCGTCTATCAAAATTTTATATCAGAGAGACAAATGTGAAGTACAGTTTCCTGAACTTCCGTTACACTAATTACGTCAACGTGATGGAAAGTTATATCATAATTGGACGTAGTAACAGTTTTGTTGAATTAAATGATTCAATATCATGCTCACTTTCAAACGTTTTCGTAGATAATACAGTATCAAGAAAAGAGATGATTGTAGCAAACAAAGTCAAACATTTAACAGTATCTGGTATTGATGCAAGAAATTCAAAAATTCGGAAATTTATCTCAATTTCGTCCACTGGCATATTCAATCACGTATCTGAAGCACATTGGCAAAAGAATAAAGATGGATCTTTTTTTTTCGTGAAGTACCAAGCGGTCAAGGAGGAATATTCGACAGCGTTAACAATACAATACGTTAAAAAAAGTCCTTATATAAATAAAGAGCTGCTGCCAGGTTGGGTAAAGGGAGTTTACGAAAGCACTGTTAGTACAGTTGCAAATGTCTTTTTAACAAACATTACTTTGCAGAATATTAAAATTAACACGGGTATTGAAATGAAAAAAACATTGGTATCGATAAAAAAACGTTCACACCTCTTCTAAAGACGGAAGAGCATTTAACTTCAAAAACGGGGCAGTGGAAGTATCCGATCTCAACATAACTTCTAACAAAGGTGTCCATACTGTAAATTGCAACCTAACCATTTTAATTTTAATTTTATCGTTTCCAGCAATGGCATTAATTTCAGAACTGTCAACGATGACAATTTAATTGTGATTATGAAAGATTTCGAAATGAATTCCTTTACTGAAAAGAAATCAGCATTCCAAAAGCTTCTAATCAAAAATATAATTTTTGCCCTTGCAATTACTGTCCCTGTGCTTGTGTTGCCGTTATTGTTTCATATAATTTTTATCTACATTAATTCAAAAGACACTCAAGAAAACGACATATATACATCCAGACACCATCCTGAAAAGATGTCATTTCTCATTCGCTGTTACGTGTGCTTCATTCGCTTAACTGCGATGAGGTATCAGAATATGGCTACTTTTACCTTTATAATGTTGCACTGCGTGACAGTGGGTAACGTCAATGTACTCTATATCTTCGATGAAATGAAATGTTGGGGGTTATGGCAATATATCGCATCTTCCTTTCTCTGGCTATGGATTGTTCTTTTACCGCTTGCCCTGTTTTCATCATTAAAACTGTTGAAATCAGATAAAATCTCAACCGGAGGATTCCTATTCTTTAAATTCATGCCTGCAATAGCAGCGATCTTTTACGCTTGGAAATCGTGTCGATATGTCGCAAATAACGTTCGTACTCTCAATAAAAATGATAATAAATTGAAGTCAACAATCCATTTCATTTTTGAGCAACCGTATAGAAGCGCCAATGTGTATTGGCATTCGTGGTTGCTTTATCAAAGACTAATCGTGGCGTCCGTGGTAGTGTTTTATATCGACCCAATATTCCGATTGTCTTTCATTTTCCCGATTTTGCTTTTGTTCTTGTTTGTCCAACTTCACATCAAACCATATAAGGACGATTTGGTCAACCAACTGGAATCTGCTTCCATCTCGCTTTTCATAATCTTTGCTGGTGTCAACGTGCTACGCGTTTTCTTATGCGTCAACAGAGGCACTAACGACAAATCAATTACGTCCGTGTTAAAGATTTACGATAGAATCGACTTAGTACTTACTCCTTTTGCGTCTCTAATATTAATTTTTACTTATCTACCATTTTAAAGAATTTGGAAAAAAGTGCGTATGTTTCTGATCAAATGCATCAGAAAAAAGTTAATATGATCTACTACATACTATTTTAAGGCCAATAAGTTAACTGGAATTTTTATTTCCTTTTTGCTTTGACTTCGTTATATAAGAATAATTTTAGTTGCATTAAACTAATCGTTACACAATCAGAAATCGGCGTCAGAACCTGTCGGATCACCGAATTTTTAAGCCTTGTCATTGTAAAATATTACATTGTGACCATATAATACTTCGTAGGGTTGGCAAAATATAATATCTTAATACGATACAATGATCTGTAGCAGCACCCAGTAACCAGCCGTCAATGACTATTTGTTAAATATGCTACCTAAAATGAATTCTCAAGATGGTGCCAAAATGATGGTAAAAGGGGATATGCGTCTTCTTAGTAATAAAAACAAGTTATGATAAAAACTATGTGATTAAATAGTTAATAAATGTTTGTTGAAGGTAATTCTTGAGGCTCTTGTGTGTGAGTTAACGATATAGTAATGTATGAAGAACTATATTAAAATGCGTTTGATTTAATGTAAAAGACTATATCTTTTAGGGATAACCATTGAGATTCTTAGTCTAGTTCTCGCTTTGTTTATGCCCATCACTGTACATTGCTGTTATAGAATTGCAGCGGTGCTTTGGTTAGTACTTTTGAAAAAAAGAGTCAGCTTCAAAAAAAGAGTCACACTTCCTGGCAATACCAATGTTAGCACAATGGCTAATTTTCTCTTTAAAGTTAGCTTCTACTTCCATGTTTCCCATTAATTTCAAATAATTTTCCCAGTGAGCGATATCGTCAAAACGAGAGAGAGCATTTTTATCAAGATAGTTCCAATATTTTCTACTGGGTTTAGAATGCGTCTATGTGTCATCATCTTTGTCTGGCCTAAGTGTGATTCTCAATCTCAAGCTTTTAATTACGAGATTTTGTCAACAATTATGGATACTGAAAGAGAGCTGAACAAACCAGAAATTTAACATATAACAAATTCCTTACCAAATTATTACTTTTGCGTAAATCACTCCTTTCAGACATTTCCGCTGCAAATTTTGTTATGTAATGTCTTCATGTGACTACTTCTTTATGAATTGTAAAACTTATTGAAGTATTGATAAAAACGATTCATGTCTTCTGAGCGTTTATTCATTGCTAGAGCAGTCAATATGCTGAATATCCAAAAGTTAAGTTGATTAAAGGAAGATTGGGAAATATAACTTTCTTTTTGCAGAAGAGACTGTCACTGCAACCCTTTACATGTCTCTGTCATACTTATAGATCTTTATTCTGAAATACAAACGAATGGAATGCTCCTATATTGTGGAAAGTTATTTAAAATCAAGTTCTTTCTTTTCAGAACAGACTCAAGCGACTTATACTTCCATTCAGAGATATAATGATCTCAGTTTTTAATATCAAGCATAATCTCGTCTGGTATGCACGTTATCGATTGGATTGGCTATGCAGATGATATAGCGCTAGTCTACGAGGACCCCAAAAACATGCAACGTGATCTTAACATTCTATCAGAAACGCTAAGCAGATTTCACCTCAAGTTGAACATACCAAAAACAAAATCAATGATTCTTAATCATCAATACCTGAATTCGAACTATCCATCTTCAATCCTTTCCATAAATGATATCTCAATAGATAATGTATCAGTTTTCAAATATTTTGGCTGCCAAATAAAATTCGACGAACCATTGACTGGGAATACCGAAATCGAACTTCGCGTTGATTCCGCATTAAACAAATTCTACGAACTTGTCAGAAACTTTTAAATCGGAAAATCATGTTGAGTACTCGTGTGCAACTTCTTAATATCCTTGTACGTAGTCGCTTAACATATGACTGTCAAACATGGAACCTTACAAAACGACAAGTAAACCACATCAACGCAACGTACAATACAATGATCAGAAAAATGGTGAGAGGCGGATATCGCAAATTTGATGACAATGTGACTGTGTGAGTTGTTATATAAAAGGATTTAGTTTGAAGATTGTTATGAAGAAGGGAGAAGGGCATGAAAATATTTATATGGAAATGGCTGTCGTGTTTCATGAGAGAAACCTGGTAAAATTTATCTCAGTTTTGGTGAAAACCTAACTTCGGTATTAGTAGATTTGGTTCACGTCTTTAGATAAATTAACTCCAAACATTTCTTCCTCTCATACACTTCAATATTTATTTCATAGATGGCATCAAGACTTCGAAGAAGTGGTTTTGATACTAAATCATGACTGATGAAAGTGGCGCTATTGTTTTGGCTTTTAACGTAATAACACAAATCTCTGTTTCTAAATTCAAATTTTGGTTTACGTCCATCGCGCTATACTAATCCGCAATGTGTGTAACACATTTAACTTAGTGATGGTTTTTTTCAAAATTCACGGTCAAAATCTTCTTAATCGTGGTCATATAGCGGTAGTTAGTCCATTCGCCAATGGGCTTATATGCAAAATAAAAAGGCCGAAATGAAACCGTTTCCTACTGCATCAAAATGAGGGAACGGTGGTTTTGAACAAAGATCTTATATATGGGGAAGCCCCGGCGCTAATCGTTTTTATTGGCTAATAAAGGAAAACTCTTGAAATGCGCTATTTTGATTGGCTGAAAAATTCATAGCAATGGAGTTCGTTAATAAGGTTCTTCATTTCTGCTGCTCTTTTGAAGAAGAAACGTAAGTGGTTATCAAGTATTAGTATACAGACGTGCAGTGCAAAGTGCAGTGCAATTGAAGAACTTTTATGTATTTTTTCTGTTCACCCAGCAAACTTCAAAAATTTTTCAGCCAAAACTCCTCACTTTGTTAGACAATCTGCTATCATGTCTGTTGTCGGAACCCACATAATATCTCCTTGACCTCAATTAAACGCTGAATCCCTCCAATAACCACACGAAGTCGTCGTTCCTGAATTGTCCAATTATACCTCTCAAATAACGAAGTTCTTTGTGAGAGAGGTTGTCATTGTTCGAGCGTCCATCTTTCGTTATCACGACCTCCTATCTCCTTCACGTGGTGATCCAGGCAAATCTCAATACCATCAGCCGTTTTCACAATGTTTAAACTAACATATTTGAAGCATCCATCTTGCTGACTTCCAACTTTGAATTTCTCACAGATCAAATTCAAAACGCTTTTATAGAAAAGATCTGTACCGCGAATAAGAAAATCACCGACATGAAGAACAACGATATCTTCAAGAAAGCTGTTGTTGTACCAGTGGAAAACAGCCTTGTCAAGTTGTGACTGTTTGCATTTCAGTTTTAAAAGTGTTTTTTTACCGAAAGATACCAACTTCATGCAGCATCAATTAGTCCGTATGCAGTCTTTCGGAGTCGCCAAAGTTTACCCGTCAGATTCGCTTCAGACGGTGGTTTTATGTAAATGTCTCTCTCAATTGGTCAAACTTGAAGAAACGCAGCTTTAATGTCAATTGACTTTCCAGACCATTGCTTGTTTGCTGCTATTCCAAAAACTATTCGCAACGTTGTTTTCGCAGCAGTTGGTGCATCTGCTTGAACTTTCTCTTCCACCTCAAAGCCACGAATTACTTATCTGGCTTTTGGTTTTATATTCCCGTCTGGATGCTCTTTTTCTGTTATCACCCACCGTGTGCTGATAACGTTTTGGTTTTTATCAACGTTAATTGCTTCCATTTTAATCCAATTGTCAATTTCGCTGTGTTTTGCTTGTAGAACATCAGGATCATTGTGTCTCTCCTTGGGGATGTATACGACATTGACAATCTCTTCCTGCCAGGTGCCGTTTTCTGGCATGAACGTAGGTGGTGCTTGTTGGTTCTTGTTGTTTGATCGGTTTGCCTCCTTCCGTTGACAATTCATCTCCTTTGTCTGGTGGTAATGGCATGTTTCCATTTGGCGGTCGGTCTTCTCCCTCTGGTGGCAGTTGGTCTCCTCTCTCCGGTGGCGGTGGGTTTTCTATCTCTGATGGCGGTTCTGTTTCCTCCTGCTGATCAATATTGTTGGTTTCCATCAATTCCTTTTCGGTGTCTTGTGAAACTTTAATGACTCTACACGATGCACATCTAAGCAAACGTGACCAAACATCCTAAAAATTTGCAGGATTTCGCCATCGCCTGTTATCCTCTTGCTTGTAGAAAACTTTTTCGCCAAGACTGAAAACCTCCTCGCATGATGGAACGGGATGCCGAAGAGCTCTCTTCATCTTTTCGGATGATTCAGCTTTCAAGAATGCTCGTCTTGCTGAATGCATCGCTGACAGTTTTTGCTCCCTGTCGATCAAGGAGTTTCTAAAGCTGGTTAGAAAGAGGCAAATTAGAAAGAAATCCTGTAACTAGTTGAATTGTAGTTTTGAAGACCGTTTTTAGCATTTATAGCATGGGCTAGTGCAACCTGAAGTTTTAGTTTCAGTGATTCTTCAAGCATTTTGTAAACCATTGTATCCACTACTACATGGTTACATTCACAGATTCCATTGCTCAAAGGGTGAAGAAGCACCTGTAGCACAGACTTCCACATTAAATTGCTCCATTGCTTTGAGATACTCGCTGTTATCGAATTCTTCATCGTTACCCACAAGTGTCTTATTCGGTGCACCCATTCCTGTAGCTATCCACGTTGTTATGAACGATTCGACAATAACTTTTGGCTCTTTGGATCGTATCATCACGGATTTCGAAAACCTGGTGAAAAGATCGATGAAGTGAAGAAAATAAATGTTTTCTTCTTTGGAGAAAACTTTCAAATCCATGGCCACAATGTCATTAAACTTGGATGCTATAGGCGGTGAGACTATTACAATTCGATGCAACTTCAGCGTTCATTTGTTTCAGTTCAGGTAAGATATCTGCTCTACCCAGCAGACTTTCAGTTACATGGGCAGGTTGGTGACGGAATTGACGATGTAGTTTTACGAGCATATTTCGTTTTTCCTTATCGTTCATGTCAGTAATGCAAAGATTTACTTCTTCATTCTTCCAGAGGCATAATTTGAAATGTCAGTTGTGAGTTGTACTCAGGTCATAACATTGTTCATTGATTCTTAGACTGTCTGTTTCAAAGTCAATGACAAAACTACGTTGTTTTATTTCAGCTTTTGACATAAGGAACGGAACATTACGTGGAACAACGTCAGCAGCAATTGTTGTTCTTGTGCCCAATATGTAGCATGGAAACGTGACTCTTTCTGAAGCAGAAATTGGAGGTTCAGCACCTAATCTGTATCTAGAAGATGTCTTATGAACTTTAACCTCTTCAAGATCGTTCTCTTCTGTCTTGTTGGACATAGTTCCTCGATGAGTAATACACTTCTTCTTCTTCTGTGTCTGTCACAAACACTTGTGACGATGGGTTACTGAAAGTCCTGATTTTTCACTTCCAAGGTACTTTCGCATAGTTTTTTTGTTTGCTTAAATATTTCTGGTTGCTTGTCGTTTATGCCAGAAATTACAAGTTAACTGAGGTCCTCAGACAGGTTCGAGCTTTCCATCAGTTGTAAAGCGTAGGTTTCATCATCAAGATCTCGTCCTGCTTTACGTAAGTTGGAGCAGGCTTCTTCATACTTATCAATGAATTCATCAATGTCCTGATTTTTGGCTCTTTTAAGATTCACAAAAGTGTTCCAAGCTTTCTTTTTTAAGGCTAAATCGTCTTCCTTGAAGCATTTGTCAAGTACTTCAAGAATTTTCTCCACACAGTTTTCTTCAAAAACATTTATTGTATCTAACTGTGCCTCGGTAATCAATTTGTTTCCAATATTGTCCTTTTTAATGTCTTTTTTTAATGAAATAATATGTATCCTCTGTCAGCTTTCGCTAGCTTGGCTTTCTCCCAAGCAGTACTTCACATTTCGACCAAAAATCGCCAATCATTATAGTTTTGTTTCTCTGGATCCCACACTGGGGGTTTCAACCTGTCCATTTTCTTGTCTGCCATCGTAACTACGCCTGGCTGGTACCACTGTTTTATTTGTATCTATATCCATTAAACCCCCAGTGGGGAATCTATATACTAATCACGAGTGTGCATCCGCTTTTTTCACGCTTTCACTCTCTAAAATTTCGGATCGTTTTTGCGGTCACTGATTCATAATGGAGTGTCAGACCACGGCGGTTAATATTTTTCTGCAATTAGTATAGGGGAGAACATTGCATTGCACTTAATCGTTTCAAATGTTTTGATTATTCGCGAGATCAAACAACAACGAAAGACAACAACGAAAGTATTGCCCGAAGATTTATTAATGTTTTTAGGGTAAGTACGCTTTAGAACTTTTTTGTTTGTTTGTTTCAGAGGCGTAGCCAGAGGTCAGTCAAAATTTGTGGAGGAGAGTTAAATCATTTAGGGCAGAAAAGGAAAGCGTGCAGGTAACCTAATCGTCACTTAAGACTGAAAAGAAATATCATAATGTTGAACTCCTCCAGGTTTTTTTGACTGACCCTAACTACGCCTCTGTGTTTTGTTTTTTCTTATAGTATTCATAGGGTTTCTGCGTCATTACTTTTCAAATAATACGCGATTGAAGAAATGAATATCATGGTTTTTAATCATGACGGTCGGGGTTCGTAAAGAAAATCGCAATTGTTTTTAATTCACATTTCGACACTTTTACGACTTTCGCATTTGGCTTTTATTTACGTTGGGGTGTGGATTCCATGAACAGTTACAGCGATTTTAATCATTTTGTTGTTTACCTGTACGCACAATTTATTTTTACTACTGCATAATCGTATCTTGAAAGATTTATTATGAATACTTTGATGTGTTTCAGATCTTCTGATTAAAAAGTTTTTCTGTTCATAACTCCAGTGTTGAACTAAATATGCTTTAGCCGGAATACCTAGAGATTTTTAATTAAATGGGTGAAGAGTTTTTCTGTATTGACGTTAGATATCTTTAATCATGGGGAACCATTACATTAGCATCTTCAATTTATACAATAGACCTTTCCCGAGTTTATTTTTTATCACACTCCGTAGAGGCGATAGACACTTTTTTTAATTTTACGTAATCTAAGTGTGACGTTTCTTTCGGGAAACCAACACAATGCGCATAATACCTGGTACAGATGAAAGACACTTTTTTAATGTTACGTAATCAGTATGATCTTTGATTGTTTTGATTGTTTTGATTGACGTGAATGCTTTTGAACCAATCAAAATTGGTTTCCAGGATCGGACAAACTATAGTAACCTATTGGCTGGAAAAAGTAAACAAATTAAGTTTTTATTGAGTCCAGTCACGCAGTTTTTAGGAATGGTCAGTTTGTGCTCCAGCCACCTGATCAGCAGCAAATACGCTCTGTTATTCAGCGTTAGCATGCACGTGAGGATGTGGCTGAGGCAAAGCGACAACAGCTTCAGCAAAACATTGATGTCCACCCTCCAGATATTTATCGGATGTCGGATCAGAAAATGAACGACTTCGTATCAATGATGCTGAAAGACAAGTTCAGAATCGTCAAATTGAAGATGACGATCAAAGGGTAGCCCGGAGACAGTCTAATGTCCTTCGCATTAGGACAAGACGGGCTATTCGACGAAATGCAAATCCTCAACTGCATCGTGCTGCTCGACAAGACCAATTACCTGAGCAACATTATCTTGGTGCCATGGACAAAGTCTGTCAGTTTTGTGGTGCCAAGATGTTTGGTGATGAAACCAATTTTAATTGTTGTCACAATGGTAAAGTTCATTTAGATAACATTTATTATCCTAATGACCTTAAAGATCTTTTAGTAGGTGATAACAATCAAGCAAAGAACCTTCAAGAAAATATTCGAAAGTTCAACAGTTCAGTTGCTTTTGCTTCGATGGGTCCACCAGTTTTTCGAGTAAATGGCCAGATATGTCACCGAACAGGTAATTTACACCCACAACCAGGTGTTCCGCCATCCTACGGTCAATTATATATCTATGACGGTATGGATGCATTCAATGGGCAAATGGCAAGAATGGAAAATCATGCTGCTACTGGGTAACAAGGTTATATCAATGGAAAGATGTATACTCAAAATGTTGTCTTTCCACAAGTATTACAGTAACTTAATTCTGTATATCTTTTGTTTTCACCTTTTCATATCCACAGAACATTTGTTTATTGAGTTACAAAAATACCGGAAATTAAAACACTGCTTTTCCGGTGAGCATTTTGATATCCTCACTCATTTGGAGAGTGACTATCATTGCAGTTGTCTAAAAGCGGCTTTTCGGCTAAGTTGGTAAACCAACTCAGTGACATTGTGTTGCTCAACTGTAGTGGTGGATTGAGTGGTGCTATTTTGTTAAATCACTGACAATTACTTTGTGGCAGTGCTGAAAATAGATGATATGCTTTTATAGTTACTGAACTATTTTACCTAAAAAGACATTTTATTTCCGTACATTTGTTTTTTTAGGTGGAGTACAAGTCCCATTGACTTCACGTCGTGTACTCTGTTACCATGGGTTGCGCTTTATCAATTCATCGGAAACAGATGTCATGTTATGTTGGTTTTAAAACTACTTTCTTTTATGTTTTAGTTGGTGATATATCGAAGGAAGGTAAAGGGACTTAATCTTTCAATCTTTCAATCTTTCAAAAGACCAGATTACTTCCATCAGAATACCATTAATGTTATTAAAACTTTTCCTTTCATTTCAGAAGAACAGAAATTAATTGGAGAAAGTAAATTCTTATTTTCTTTTTGCTGATTTTGAATACCACTGTCAATCTTTTATAATTTCATTCTATTTCATTCATAGAAACAGAGAATGACACGAATGGTGGTGGTTTGATACTTTCCTTCTTAACATGTAGAATGCACTTCAATAGATGAAGTATTTACACTGATGAAGTATTTACACTGTTCTTCTTTTATGTTATAGGGCAATAAGTCCAAACAAATACTGAGAGTAGGCGTTTATTTTCATAAATACATGTTAGCTCTTTACATGGACTTCATAATATTCACAATTTTTAATATTATTTTAAATTTGTCTTCATGTTTAGAATCACAAGAGACCACGCCTCGTAAGTTGAGAAGTTTTTCATATAAACTATACTATTTGGGTTTGTTAACTGATCTTTGACTTTCTATCTTTTATTATAGTGACACGACAAGACTTCATTGCATACAGAAAGGTCCATCCTGGCTCAAAGTCCACGAGGGCCTTTACAATATGGAAAAAGAATGGGGGCAGGGACAGGGATGGTTACGTCCCTCCCCTCCCCCCAAAAAATAAAAGAAAAATGCTCATTACTTAAATGCTCATTATCAAATGAAGTATAAGGGGTCAGTCCTCACTGTCTTTAAGTGAGGGTTGGCTCCTTATACGGTATGGAGTTAGCATACACTCAGGTTCAGTTTTCATTAAAATTAATTTTAAAATGTCTATAATCAAATTCTCGGAATGAAAAATAATCAAATGGCTGATTAGCGCCCACTTACATAAGCTTTCGAATTGTTTTTTGAATTTCACTTCTTTTTTGAATTTCATTTCTAATTTGGGTTTAATCAGTCATTTGCGGTTGAGTGTATGGCAATTCCATACCATAGTTTATTTCAGTTTATTTTAGTTTATTTATAGTTTATCTTAGTTATTTTGTAGTTTATTTTGTTAGAAAATATGTTGTTATATCATTCTGTTAATCTTTGTTTAGTCGTTACAAATCACTTACAAATCTTATTCTATAAGAAGTCTGTTGTTATCTAAATGAGAGTATTTGCTACTCTTGGTTTAGGTAGAGTTGTTGTTAGCTCAAGAAAATTGCGAATGAAAGTTTAATCCACGTGATATATATTGTCGGCTGCACATTTCGGAATTGAGATTCAATCTTATTTTTGTATTATTTTTGTATTTTATTTAGATTGGTGTTGGTTCGGATTTAAATCACATTCATTGTAACGACAAGAACTCTTACGAATTTTTCATCGTTTCCTGTTTATGATATCACCAGTCTCATGAATCGCTAAAAATTAACTTTTCGGAAGATTCAAAAAATCAAACTTCATGCAATGATAGATGCAAAGCACATGCTATTAACGCGGAAAATAATTATTACCAAGAATAAATGGACTAAACCATAAAAGCACATTGGAGGACTGTTAACGAAGTCGTATCATTTTCAAAACTAAATAACATGTGAAAAATATTCAGCTAGGGTAATGTGTTAGGAATATGTCATATATACTATATTGTGTTGTAACACTTTTTTCATGTGAATTTGTGTTTCTGTTGAAGAATTGATAATAAAACTTTTCGTCGTCTTTTTTTCACACAAGATTTGCACACAACGTTTTAGAAGTTTGACGTGGTAAATATTTTTACCCGGGTTACTAGTGATATAATAATATTTTAATGTTGTTTGTTCCATCAAGTTACCAAGGTTTCTGTTTGTATACTCAAGCAACTTGACTCGAAAATTTTCGAAAATTTTCAAAATGTTAATGTTAGTGTATATCATGTCCGTGGTTTTTCATGATATAATTTTGTTTCCTTATTTTATAAAGCACTTTCTTATATAAAACGCATATTATTAAGTATTTATTAGTTTCAAGTTCTCGTACTGTATGTTTAAAACTTCTTTCTTCACGTGTTGTTGCATAAGTTGTATATGTACACGTCTTTATCAGATGTGTCCTAAATGTACTTCAGCTGTAAGGTCTTGGTATTTGTTCTTTAAATTAACCCATGTGCTACCTCGGGTATTTTAAATTGTAGTAAATATTTTCAGTAATTCAGTAAGTATTTGTTTATTTTTATTGTGATATTTGACTTAACTTTTGTTTGTCTGCGCTTTTATCTTATCTGCCACTACACAGGAGTGTTTGAATACAGCAAAATTGGCAAAACTGTTTATTAGTTTGTACCCATCCTGAACTGATGAAATAACCGTGAAATTTGACATAACATTCCCAGCCAAGTCGAAAGTTTTGATGCATAAAATCCTAGATATCTTGAGAAACGTATCTGATTGGTAAGAAAAAATCTGAAAGACCAACAGGAACACGTAAACCTTTTCTATCTGATTGGGATTTCAAAACTGTCTTCAATAGCTAAGGACACAGGTATAGGTAATAGGTCTCTGCACGTCTCTCTCTCTTTTCATACGTCTATGGCGACAAAATGTAAGTCTTAGAAGCAAGTCAGGCTTGAATCGTCTTGCCAAATTCGCCATATTAGTTTAAAGAACTTACCAAAATTGTTTAAGGTTAGGTAACTTAGACTCAAACTGATTTAAGTTGCTCAAATACCCTCGAATGTCCTTCTTTTAATACAAAAAAAAGTAGTTCACTCCAATCTCTAACGGTGTTTACGGATTTGAATTGTATCTAAACTGTAATTTTCTCAGTATACTGTTACGTGATTTGATAAACCGTTAGGATGTTATAAACAAGAAACATTTTTAAAACAAACATGTTTATGTTGTAACATAAAACAGTAAGTTTTATAAGCAGTCCAAAACACTCTATTTACGTGTATATGCAATAATATACTTGATCGTGTAAAGCCAGGACTTCTCAGCCCATGTACGTATTATTCCTTATTTCGTTTCTTCCGGTCCTTATTTGGGCTTGATTCACACGAAACACACAGATTCGATAACCACTTTCATGTTGTCTTATCACTTTGACTTAAAGTAATTCATTTTTTAAACAAGAAATTTTATATTATTAATTTTGTTGTTATGATAATGTGTCAATACGGCCAACAATATATATTGAAATTCTTGAAACCTCTTACAATCTTGGAATAGATGAAGGATTTACTCCAAGATATAGCGAGTTTTCGCACTACAAAATGATAACACTAAAAGATAGTTTATGTGTACTATTGTTATTCGTGACGCTCTAGGGAATATTGATAACAAAATCGTAATAACATTATGTTAGGGCTGTACCCTAAGTTTTGTTTTTATAAAATAATCACAAATGCCAACATATAAAAATTTATTATCTCCTGTATATATGTAATTTAGTCTCCATTATTCATAATTTATTATCTCCATTATTTCTAATTTATGATCTCCATTATTTGTAATATCATTATCTCTCTAATATTAAACTTTATAAGTGCACTCACTTCAGTTTTCATCCAGTTTTTCAATCAAACCTCAAACAGGCAGGTCACAATTGCAAATCTTCAATTTCAATTTCAACTTCATTTCAATCAAGTCTACACACACCTGGCAAGCTGGTAGGTTTATTTGCTCTTTGTCCGGCAGCCATTATGTTTTGGGTGTGGCCCTTTCTCAGCTTTGTCTTGTTTTTTTGTTGTTTTTTTTTATTGAGGCACTTACTTTAGTATCCTACACTTAAGTCAATAATTTATTATTATTTATTTTGTTTGTATTTTATTTATTCAGTTTGAACCTCATTCATGTTGCAAACATACGCCAGTTCAATTAATATAATTCTTTGGCCTTTTCGCTCCTACACATTAGCGTTAATTTCAATAACGTTATTTTAACATTTATTTATGTTGCTTTTCTTGTTCTTTTTAAAGTTATTCATATAACGTTTGATGATTTGCTATCAGAATCCACTGGAGCATCACAAATCAGCTTAAATCAGCTTATATTGATCATAACCACGTATAGACTGCTAGCTGACATTTCCACAAGCATGCATAAAAGGTGGAATCTGTTGTCTGAAATCTGAAATGTTGTCTGCGCTTGGGAAGTGTCTTCCTTATGGAGCGTTTGACCAGTCCTATTCTTAAAATTTCTGTCTGCTTTAAAGTCTGCTTTTTAAAGCTTTGCGCTTTATGGTATGGTATGGTATGGTATGGCTGCTTTGTAGAGATTCTGTACAGGCAACACAGTGTAAAGATTATGGAGATGCAGGCCGAACTCCAAAATAAACATTCATGTCTATCTCTCTTCTTTACTTTAGGCGGATGAAATTTTTTATTCGTATTTAATCCCTAAATAAGCTTGACAAATCTTGATTTTTGATTGGACAGGACAAAACTTGCGGCATTAAAATTTACATTTCAAACTGAGAAAATGTGATTGTGGAATTTCTAACTATTGGAATTTCGAGTATTGAGTTTGATAGATTTTGATGTATCAATCACGTGTTTCAAAAAGTTTTTTTAAAACTTCCCCCAGATAACACCCCCGGTCCATCCCAGTCTTGTTTTCCTGATATGTTTATGGCTTAAAGTTAGTAGCAACATTGATACCGTGATGGTATTGTGAAGAAGAAAAATCCGCTTAGACTTGTTCTTAGACTTGTTCTTAACTCTTTGCCAAATGTGACGTTAGTCAAATTGCTCCTATTAAGAAAGGGCTCACTTAATAACGAAAGCAAAAGGAAAGAAGGACGTTGACCTTATGCAAGCTCAACATAATTTTAAAAGCTCATCAAAACGTTTTCTTAATATAACGTACTGTTTGAATGAAAAAATGCCAAACATGTCGGTAACACCGAAAGCTGTTGTGTTTTATCCTAGAAAGCCACTATATCCCGTGCTTTGGTAATTTTTTAACACACCTTTAAAACCACAATTGTTACCTTAAATTTAACTAAAACTAAATGTTATCTTCACTAAATTTTCATTAAAACAGCAATAATGAAAAATGGTAGATTATTGAGAAAAGAAAGTGCTTTTGAAATAAAGAAAGAAAAGCTATTCTATTTCTAAACGGAAGCAAAATAAATAAATTTGTTCGAGTTAAAGAAAGTTTGTCTAGTCTCGATAATCGAAAATTCGAGTTTTGTACATGAAAGCTCGAGTTAACCTTACTGTTCTTACGCGCTTGGAGAGCGTGAAAGAAGGAAATATAAGCTGCGGTCATAAAAAGCACTGTAAAGTCTTTCCAAGTGCTATGTTAAGAGAAGAATTACACAGGTAATACAATTAAAAGCCTCTGATTTCATCATCAGTTGCTGTATTTTCTTTCCATTTTCAATAAACATTGTGTAGTTTTGGAACATCTCTATTGTTTCCAGCTACTCATTGGTTTCTGGGTAAATAAAGTTTGTAAATATTTTGAAAGAGGAACATCTTAACTTAACAGCATTATAAACCAAGATTTCGTTTCTCCAAACCACTTTATTTGAGTTATCCGAAGAAAGCTTCTTAATAGAAATAAAAGAAATGTTCGAGTTATAACGGCATTCGAGTTAATCGTTAGCTTTTGTAAGGAATTATTAAGGCAGAATCCAAAGAAAGTTCGAGAACGGAATACTTCGAGTTATCCAGTAGTCGAGTAAAGCGGTGCCAACTGTATATATTCCTCTTCCATCTCTATAATTGGAAATTGAAAATTGAAATGTTTTAAACAGACTTTTTCAATAAAAGTGAATGGTAATTGTGGTTTCGTGGAAATTTTACACTGATTCAATTTTAGCAGGACTTGGAAGCAATTCAATCACATTAAAATCAACAATTAGATTAACTTTGTTTGTTGAATCCATTAAATTTACATTTTGAAAAAAAAAATCTACAATAGAAATACTATCTTCGTTTACCCAAGAAATGCTAACATAAATAGGTGTGCATATACGATAATTTCGTATTTGCTAAAGAAAAAGCATGTGCTGTTTCAAAAGATGATATATCGATGTTGAATCTGTTTGCCATGTGTAATTTCTTGACAGCGAATTTTGAATGTATTTGTTTTGGCGGTAGAAGTTACGCATCCATAATTTATAGTCGTACAAATGATTTTAAAAATTGTGAAATGAAATTAAAAAAAACATTATTTGTTTCGTTCAAGATATTTGGTAAAGGTCCTGAAAGTTAAAGGCGCAAGTAATATTTTTTAACAGTCATCAGTAATGCAGAGTTATTATAATTCAAGAAGAAACATACAAGACGGCACGTTATTGCGACTTTGCCATTATTCGTTGTATTCATTATAGTGTCGTTTTGACGTCAGTAGAAGGCATAAGTAATAATCCTTCATTCACGCTTTCTAATAGATGTTGAGTGTGATGTTGGTAAAAATAAGGTTTTTTCTCAAAAATTTATCCAGTTTTTCAAAATAAGTCAATATACGATAAACAATTTGTCCTATTAGTCACATTTTCCTCAATTTGTTTACACTGGTCGCCACACGTATAGGTGCGAAGATTAAATAGAATTCCAGGTCCAATCTTCATATATTCCATTTTGCTATTGAAACCTATCTGTGTCGGTATATTTCTTTGATAGGCAGCTTGTCTCACATTTCACTGGACGTTGAATTCTATAAATTGGTTAAAACAATTGTTTATGCTTCGCATCTCGTGGAAGATCAAAGAACGTGAAAGAAATATGAATTGTATGATAATTCAAAGGAACTGGAACTTTAGTTCTATACGTTTTGATAGCTTCAACATTCATATTTATAATGGAACTGAAGGGAAGAACGTAAATTCATTAAATTTAATGAATCCATTAATCTTATTAATCTTATTCTCATTAATTTTTTTCGCTTGTTTTCGTTTTCTTTTGTTCTGTTTGGTTTCTGGATTTTTGATTTTAGCATTTCGTTTGATAGTACTCCGAACGAAACATACATCTTCAATAATATCTTTCAATTAGTGTTGATTAACCAAATTGGAACCATGGTTCATTTACACATAACTACATTTGCTGTTAATGTTTGGGCATTTCTGTACAACTTGAATGAATAATTTCCTACAATGCTATTAGAAACTTAACTCATACAATAACATCTTTCAGTCAGTGTTTATTAGCCAAGCTAAAACCATGGTTTGTTTACTCGTAGCTATATTTTCTATAAATTTTTTGGGTGATTTTTATACAACATACTGGATTTTTTCATGAATAATTTCCTCCTATGCCATTAGAAACTTAACTTATACAAATTAAACTGATTCACTCGAAAAGTTTTGACACACAAAAAGATTTCTCTCTGATGTGGCCCTTTGTCCATTAGAATATATATGGTAAATATAAACGTTTTTTTTTTCATTTAATTTATCTAACAAATTAACCATCAAAACCTTGTGTCGAAATCCTTGTGAAAATGGTTTGGATAAGTAAGCACTATCTCGTTCTTTCACACTTCGTTACCAACGTTTTCACCGAGAAGTTACATAGTGACTCTCTTCCATGATTTTATGTAGGAGGAGGAAGGAGCTTATATAGTAGTGATCAGTTTTTAACTAGCGAAGAATTTGATAGGTAATGAAAAAGACAAAATACAAACCAAGAAAGAAGTGTCTGAATTCTGAAAAAGATTTGAGTGCAGATTGTAGGACTTACATTAAAGAGCAGAACTTTTGTATATATGTATATAATAATTAATGATATCCACACATATGATATCCACATATGTATATAATGTATTTAACTTTCGAATTCCTATCCTGTGTCAATATTCGTTTTAATTATTAATAATAATGCATAAAATGGGGGAGGATCAGAGAGAGAAGAGCAGATTATAAATATGTAACATCAGAAAACAACCCAAATGTCAAAAATGTCTCTAGTCGTCTTTGTGACTTTTTTTTAAGATACCAAAAGGACATTATTAATTTGTCACTACTTGGTTGAAATCTGCTAACAAATTTCAAGATTAATGACATTCGCACAAAGTTTCAAGATGTCTTTGAGCCATCATCTAGACGTTTGCGAAAGCCGACTTTAAAACGTCTCTGAATCGTCTTTAAGACGTCTTTTAAGATATGTTAAAAGACGTTTTGAATTCGTCTCCAGTTGATTGAAATTTTCATTTAAAGGTCAATCAATTCAGTTATATTCAATATATACATTTGATCAATATATTTATCTGATCAATATACACGTTTGATCTTGTATCGAGACCTGCGTCCTCAAATTAATGAAATAAATCTACTCAAATAAAAGGTTCAAGTAAACCAGACGAAACCTTGAGTGGAAAACGAGTCAAATAAAACGAATAAAATCCAGCGCCAAGGAATTAGAGAAACCGTCACTTGTATAAAGACATCAAAAAAGTCAAATTTAGATTTCAACCTTAAGCCATGTGTCTATGTATGTATTAAACACAGCCACAATAGACATTTCCATGAATTACATCATAACAAGCAACGGCTCCTTTTCATCCTGAATAGTAATGCCTTCTTTCGCTGTTTATAAAGAGAAACGAAACCACAGGGGGAAATGCTTCACGAAATTCTAAATTTTCTCACTGATAAACATCGTTACTGTCCATTACCATTAGGAGGCGTTGCTTGTTATGACGTAACTCATGAAAGGTCTATACATCACAAAGCAAAAACAAGCTTGCCAACCATTCACAATCTTCACGGGGGTTTCTTATCGTTTTAGTCTTTTTCTTGTAGCCCCCGTCAAGATAATGATAAGTCTTCCTTTTCCTGGATCAGAATTATAATGTAACTAAACACAGATGTATACATAGGATGTATAACTAACATCCTATAGCGAAGACGAATGATTTAAGATGGCAACTAAAATGGAAAGTCAGAGTTTGTTGTTTTTATTTCATAAAAAATGAGATACAATTGAAAATGGAAATTATTAGAATTTGACTTCAGCTTTTTATTGATGTTATGAATAATTAAAATAAATACAAAAGCAGATATGACTAATAAAAATGTATCAGATTAGTTTTACATATGTTTTACACAGTCATAGAATTTCGCTGTTGAATGATCTCTCGAGCAGATGTTTCACCTTCCTTAAATGGAACTAATTCTTGCTACAAATACGAGGTTAACCCTATGTTTTATCAATCTAGTGTAGCTATAATGATTTGGCAGGAATGTTCATATAGTATGTACGAAGAAACGTATGAAAGTTATTTGGTAGCATTATATATGGTTGCAGAATCGGGGTTTTCTTTCTATACAACTAACATAGGTTTAAAAAACGAGCGGCTAGTATGGAAAGTATAGGGTCAAGGGCGAGCTAGTAAATGGAAAATCCATATTTAGAAACCTTCATGAAACAAAGAGGTAGAATTCTGATAAATCTTTTATTTATCCGATAGAAATTTTCAGTCACGAAATAAGGGAAATAATAAACCTGGTGTGAAACTAATCAAAGGTTTCATGCATCCAACAAAAGAAAGATCAAAGATGGAATTAAAAGACTTGGAAAAGAAAAGCTAACATATTAAACACGTTATTTCTTGAAAGGCTGTTCTTTGTGATCACGAAACAAAATTGTCATTATGATATTAATTAGCATCCATTTGATAATGAAATGGTAAAAACAAAGACAGTGAATCTCCTAACGTTATTTTCTTTATGTTTAGGCTAATGAAATTGGAAACATAGCGAAGAGGAAAAAAAAACGTTTAACGTATAACCATGAGTTCTGCAAAAGCATGTAATACCACACATGGAAAATCAGCACTATCATTCTTTACGGTGTCAGTATCTATCTTGCTCCTGATTTGTACATCTGCTTTGAATCTATTAATCCTGGTTGTATTTTACCGAAACCAAAAACTTCTTCGAAAGTCGATCTTTTACAAGATGATTTTAAATATCGCGTTAGCTGATTTACTCACTGCTTTGATATCTGATTCCGTATCTATATCGTTCCATTTAAAGGAAGGTCTTGGTAAACCCATTTCCATTGGTGAAATTCGCTTACTTCACTACGGCTTGTTCTTCATCAATGGCGCTTCGATTCTAACAATGTCCCTGCTATGCTTCGATCGCGTTTTTGCTCTTCTCAAGCCACTGAAGTATATGAAAGGTTTTAATACCAAACTAACTGTGATCGTGATGTTATCAACATGGATACTATCTGGTTTATTAACCTTACCGTATTTTTATATTGGTTATATACAGTATTTAGCCGTATTCTCATCCACCACCGTAGCAATAACATGTTTGAGTTTGATCGCTGCCGCGATTGTTTACAAGAAAAAATTTACGTCGTTCCAGCCGAAAACAACAACGCCTCCACCGACACCAAGTGGTGCCGATGATAAATACATTTACAAAAACGTCAGCAATGAAGAATGTGATCCGAATATGCCGTCAGCAGCCACAGTGCATAAACCAAGTAAAACACAATTTACAGACAAATCAATAAAAGATAAAATGCAATACAAAACTGGGACAAGCCTTGGGAGTCAGGTTAAAAGAAAAAGAACGCATTCCTCTGGGGAAAAACGAGTAAACCAATCATTCATAATACTTTTGGGAGTTTTTTTGGTGACCTATCTCCCGTCAGTAATTATGACATTGTACATGAATCTATGTGTGGACTGTAACTGCTTGTTCATTCATTCCCTGCGAGACCTCACGTATTTGTCAATTTTATCCAGCGCCTTATGGCGACCACTTAATTTCATTCTAAGACTTAAGACGCTGAATAAAGCAATTCGGGGTATTGGGGCCTCCAAAACGCCAAGTATCTGGAGCGAATCAAATAGTAAATTGGAGGGAATCTCGAAATTTAAATCATTGACAGTCTTGTAAATGATGAACGATGGATAGAGAAGGGTGCGTATGAAGCTGCTTCAACTCAACTATGCTTCAACTTGAACTATTAAAAGACTGCAATGCAAGTGCTGTTAAAATATGGTTTATAGTACATTTCTGATTTAGTACTTTATCATAAATTTTGCGTGCACTCCGTTTTCATCAGTCAAATTACGATTTCTTCAACTAGCTCAACAACCAACTACTCGCCCAAGGTGTGCGCAATGGCTATTTTGTGTTGATAACATTCAGTTTACTTGTGGTGCTATATAAATACGTTGTTGGGTTAACTTTTAAAACTTTATTTTATGCAATAATATTCTATAATAGTCTATCGTTATATATAATATAAATATAACAAATTACAACAAAAACACAAGTGTGCCTTTTACATAGCAGCTTGGTAAGTTACTAATATAAACAGAGCCTTATTCCTTTGTTATCGTACCGAACAGTCGGGTAAATTTCGAATTAATGAGTTTTTAATTAGAATCGGCGTTTTCCGTGGCTTTGTAAGTATCTTGTTTTTATTGGACTTTATGATAAACCTAGAAACAATTCAGTTGATGGAATAATCATGGTTCATGATGAGAATTGGAAAAAACGTTTTCGTGGTGCTTAACTGCGTTGGCAGATTCCTTGAAGTGGAAAAGTTCACAGACTAAAATCTAAAAACTGAACTATTCGAGGAATAAATACTAATACAATAAACATAACAAATTCTAAAAACAACAACACGTATCGAAACGGGTTGAAAGCCGATCCCCCTTAATCAATTTGCAATTATTTGATAGGAAGAACAAATATAATCACTTATTGCGCTTCATATTACCACACAGAAAGAAATCTGAACGCCATAACTGCCAAAACTAGTACAAGTTAGACTACATGTTCAAAAATAGTATTCCGCGCGGCGCATAGATAATTCATTACGGAAAAAAACCCTCTTGAGTTGAGTTTAAAAATTATGCGACGTGGATAAATACTTTAATTTGGTTAAAACGTCTTTGGATCCGGTGCACTTGCGCTAGCCCGAAGATATTTCATGTGACTGGATCCAAGTCTCGTTCCCAGGAAACTGTAGTCAATTACGATCGACAGAAATGTCCCCAGTTGTTCCCCTGAGAAATATCTTTGTTTTAAAAAATATTCGATTCAATAAAATACAAGATTCGCAAAAATGCGACTATATATTTCCCCAAAGTTGCGAACATTTTATCAATTATTATGTGTACATTGATAACAAGAAAAATGTATCATTATAATTACAGTGGTATATCTACTATCAAACTGATGTTCAGATAAAAACGCTGTCAATACCAATCAGGGTGGATTTTAACTTAATAGTACAAAACGACCTATTTTGAAGTTTATGAAATGAAAATGTACATGGCCAAATGATAAGATTTTTCTCAATCTTTGCCAAGGAATTAAAAAGTGACTTTGAAGTTACTATAGACATAGCTAAAAACTATAAGACCTAAATGCGGCTAATATTTCCCCTTAAACAACTGAATAGTCTTTTTGCAGAACAATCTGAACCATAAAATCACAGGACAAATGTAATAGATGAGTTTCTAAGTGACGTGATGTTTATAAACATTAGTGTTTTTTGCTCGATAATTGCTGTGAGTTTCAACATAAATGCTTAATAGATCAAGTCAATTTCCTACCAATATGCGCACGCATCCTGGTTGGCAATTAGATGCTCTCTGCACACTGTCGGTTAAACCGGTTCTCAGGAGGCGTTTTTAAGACAAAAAAAATTATTAAAAATAATACTCATTAGCACTCAAAATCTATTTTTGTGAAGTTTATTAAATTTTTAGTTTAAACAGATCTTTAACTGGTAATTAACATCAGAAACTCATCTATTCAACAGAACACTTGCTTTAACTCAGATAAAACTATCTTACAAAATTATAAAATCAAATTTGTACAGTGTGTATCAAAATGTCTTATCCACCAACTTTCAAGGCGTATATCTCATTATATGTCTGATAAAATACTGTGAATTTTATATCACAAGAAAGAGCTTTTCATGCTCTATCCAATAATATAAAATGGTTACCAAAATATTTGTTCTTCGAAAAGATATTGAAGAAAAACTCAACGATTTGGTTCATTAAATTCTTAAAAGTCAATTAACTCTTTTTCAATAAAGGCCATTTGTAAACACAATAAAAAAATTAAAAAGCATCACACAGTAAAAAATTTTTATTTGAAATTTTTAAGATTAGTTGTTATGGGAAATTAATACGCAAAGCTATACTTAAAAGTTTCTATAGGTTCATCGGCACAACAAAAGAAAATTACACCATTAAAAAGTCATTAGCATGTCAGTTAATTGACTTTTAAGAATTTAATGAGCCAAATCGTTGAGTTTTTCTTCAATATCTTTTCGAAGAACAAATATTTTGGTAACCATTTTATATTAACGGATAGAGCATGAAAAGCTCTTTCTTGTGATATAAAATTCACAATATTTTATCAGACATATAATGAGATATACGCCTTGAAAGTTGGTGGATAAGACATTTTGATACACACTGTATAAAGGTTTACAAAAGAAGAAAAGAAAATTGTCAAACCTTTGGGGATTTTAAGGGCATTTTAAGCAAATAACTATCAAAAGCAATCAAAAACCAATTTCTACTAAAAAATATTATGTGTCAAGTTTTCAAAATAAACATCTCTGATTCAAAAAAATATGTTCACATCATAATACATCACTATATATCACTAGTGAAAATAACATCCATAACCAAATCACTGCATATTTGGAAGTAGAAGTTTTTGTTTCGGCTTGATTTATTAAATTACAGACTGTTATGTTGGAATGTGTTTTGATTTACCTTCGTTGCTTGTAAGGAAAATTGACATATATTTAATTTCTACGAAATAAAATATCATATATATTTATACAATATCAAAACAGTATACGTAATCATGGAATTGAATGAATGTTGTTGGATTACATCTCAGGAGGCACATTCAACCAGATTCTTTCACATTATTATGTCTCAATCTGTGTGTATTTAATATTTTACGTATCATTGGTTTTCTGAACTTCCTTTTGCATATACAACGAACATCACGTTTTTACTTGCAATTCTTGTTATATGTACTCCTTGAATTAACAACTGGTTGTTGTCCACCTGAAAAGGGTTTCCTTGATATGGTTGTACATCTATATGTGTTTTCAGTTGGGCTATATACATTATAATCAGGATGTAAAATAAAAATAAGTCTTCAGCTTGGCTTTTAATGATGAATTTTCAACTTTGCACTGAAATCACAGATTCAATGTTCTACTGTTCCAAGCATTTAATTACCATTCATCATAACATTGTTATCAACAAAAACATAAACACCCGTGACATATTGATATCTCGCTTTTTTCTCTTTTACTTGCGTTCATTCAAAAGTGTTAACAAAACTTTTAGAAAAACATTGAATTAAAACGTTTTTATTTCCATCATTTAACGTTTGAATCTCTTGAATCATCTTAAAAGCTGGGAGACAAAGCAAAACTCTTCCACTGCTGACTGCCCATCTGCACTGACTGAAAAAAATGGCGCACTACTTCACTGAAGACTAGCCTCTATTCTTATCTATCTTGGCTAGGCCAAAGTTCAATACTGAACCGAGGCTATAAAAGTGAACGGAGAAGATGATGATGAAGGAGGAGGAGAAGGAAACTGCCGGTTTTAACATATATTTCGCCCTATGGGGAAATATATAAAAAATCGTTTTGAATCGCTCTAATATTCACTAATTGATAACTTTTCGTTCAAAAACCGTTGAATAAAGATTCAATAAACTGACTCGTAATAAAATGCAGAATCGAGAAAATCAAACTTGCTGCATCTACGCAGAAAGTGCGGACGCAAAGATCGCCGTGACGCTTTATGAAAGGAGCATTCAAGGTATTCTTAGATAGATACATTTGCTCTGCAGGGGCATCTAAAAGTAAGTTTACCATGATCTTTATTTTCAAAATCAGTATGATTACAATCAAGATATTCCACTGCCTCTGATGTATTATACATTAGATTCAACATATTCAATGCTTAGAGGTAGTTTATGTGGTCGAACTTTCGCCTTGTCTAATGTAAATCAATTGACCTGCGATTAGACATTGTCAATACTTTTACTTAAGAACGCAAGAGTTTTCATAAGTACAGGTCATTAGATTTACATTAGACAAGGCAAACGTTCAACCGTATAAACTGCACTTTAAATATTCTATGATCGATTCTACCGTCTACGTTGGATTCTAGAAAGGATTAATTCATTGCTCTTTGATCATTGTCAAAAATTCAACGCAACAACTTCCGTACTTATTTCGTTTCGAAAATTTCTTTAATTTCTTTATTTTTTTGTGTTTATTGTTTTTATTAAAACAAACTTTAAAATTATTTCCTTTCTTAAAGGAAAGCTTTAGTTTCCAAAATTGGAGTTAGATTAATATCATATTTGATTCTTTAGGGAAATAAGGTGTGGACAACAGGATAACGCTGAATTAATTCTTCATGTGTTCACGCAAGAAATAAAACCCTTCATTTTAATTGGAGTGGCTATAAGGGAAGAGGAGGCTACACATTTTTAAACTTTTTTAAACATCCGATTTGATAATTTAAATATAAAATAAATAATTTAAGTATAAAATCAACCCAAACACTCGTTACAGGGTATGGTTAAACTTTCTCTTGCAAGCGACATAGTGGTTTTTACTTTGCCCATACTAACCGCCACATGGCGCTATCTCCTGCCACCCATCCCTGTTAATATTATTTTCCAGATCAAGGAAGGATCTTGCTGACCTTCTTCACCACTAATACGCCTGAATGGTGATAATACTTCGACGTTTACAGATCCCCTATTAAGTGACACTGATCAAATCCTTCGTTCTTCTCTTGCCGCAAACCGGAATTTTACATTGAAATGAAGCGGGATGTTCTAAAAGACGATTTAAAAGTTAATTCCATAAAGTGAAATTATATCATCCTATTCTGAACAGAATAACTTAAAAACGGAATTGAAATATCCGGAATGCTTAAAATGCTTAAAATAAAGAGGCATTGTCATTATGCTTGATATCAAAAAGCGAGATCATTATATCTCTGAATGGAAGTATAAGTCGCTTGAGTCTGTTCTGAACAATAACAACATGATTTTAAATAACTTTCCACAATATAGGAGTATTGCATTCGTTTGTATTTCAGAATTAAGAACCATGACAGAGAGATGTAGAGTGTTGCAGTGACAGTCTCTTCTGCAAAGAGGAAGATGTGCTTCCCAATCTTCCTTCAATCAAGCTGACCATATCAGCTTTTGGATATTCGACGTATTGACTGCTGTAGAAATGAAAAAGCGTTAAGAAGACATGAATCGTTTTGGCAACATCATCAATACTTTTCTACCTAACGGTTGTAATGAAGGGATTTTATTTGTACAAAACACAAAGTTTTACAATTCATAAGGAAGTGGTCACATGAAGACATAACATAGCAAAGCTTTACGCAAAAGTAATAGTTTGGTAAGGAATTTGTTACATGTTAAACTTCTGGTTTGTTCAGCTCTCTTTCAGACTTTGTAGTATCCATAAGCGTTGACAGAATCTCGTAATTAAAAGCAGCAATTGAGAATCACACAGGGCAGATAAAGATGATGACACATAGACGCAGTCTAAACTTAATGGAAAATATTGGCACTATCTCTCTAAAAATGCTCTCTCTCGTTTTGACGATACTTCTCACTGGGAAAATTTTTTGAAATTAATGGGAAACATGGTAGAAGCTAACTTAAAAGAGAGAATTAGCCATTGTGCTTAGATTGGCTTTGCAAGCAAAGTGTGGAAGCTGACTCTTTTTTTTCAAAAGTACTAACTATAGCACTGCTGCAATTCTATAACAGCAATGTACAGTGATGGGCATAACCAAAGCGAGAACTAAACTAAGAATCTCAATGGTGATCCCTACAATATATATTTTTTCCATAAAATCAAACACATTTTAATATACTACTTCATACATTACAATACTGTTACAATAACTCACAAACAAGAACCCTAAGAGTTACCTTCAATAAACATTAACTCATTAATCACATAGTTTTTTCTTATCTTGTTTTTATAAGACGTACATCCCTTTTTTACCATCATTTTTGCACCATTTCGAGAGTATCTTTTTGATTCTTGCGTGTAGATTGAGAATTCGTTTTAGGTAGCATATTTAACAAATGGTCATTAACGGCTGGTTACTGGGTGCTGCTATTCATCATAGGCCTGATACAAGTACAGGTCTCAAGTTCAGCGGTGTTATTTTGCAATGTCAGGTCAGGATGCTACCATCAGTGTGATGTTATGGTATACTGTAGTCCACTATGTACATTATGCACAGGACCGAAATATAAACGGAAAGAAACAAATCTGATAAACGCTTGAACTGAATAGATTTCATCGCCCAACTGCCAACATAGGCTTCATTCGGAATCATCACAATTGCACTAATTTGAAGGCAACTTTGGCAACGTCGGATGTATGTGATTTGTGAAGCCGAGTTCAATGACCCATAATGTCAAACGCCTTGAGGTGCTCACGTAGAATTACAATTATTATTTTCTTTGATATTGTCTCTGATGTTTTACTTTTCAAATATTACAAGTGAATTCACTATTCATACAGTGTGTTTCATAATGTCGGAAATGGAAATTTTAAAGTTGTTTTGTTAAATGAATATACCGAATTTCATAATAATTTTTACACCGTTAGAAAGTCATTTTCAAGTTCTTTCGGATAGTATATTTTTTGTGAAAAATAAGGAAAATGTGTTGGAAAAATGTAATTAAATTTTCAATGGTCAATTAAGTATATTGTTAGTATATTTTTTTTGAAAAAATAAGGAAAATGTGTTGGAAAAATGTAATTGAATTTTTAATGGTCGATTAAGATGTGAATGAAAAGAAAAGATTTTTTGAAACAATAACAGCAATTTGGAAAACAATGAACAAATTTAAGTTGTGTGTTTACGAAAAACATTTAACTTTTATGTTTTAAAATATCAGTTTGGGGGTCTCTGCGCTTTCCATCGATGTAAAAATTATTTTGAAATTCGGTATATTCATTTAGAAAAACAACTTTAAAATTTCCATTTCCAACATTATGAAACACTGTATTTCCAATGTATAATACAGATAACATTGATATGGAAATTCAATTAAAATAAACAATAATGAAAATCAGTTGGATAATACATCATAAAAGATACATAATAGATTTTTTAACAGATTTACACTTTGTTCTGTCACAAACCATTTTTAAATAAAATTAATATATACATATAACATATGTTATAGTGCGTTCACTCTAACTTGGATAATGTCCTTTTGCACGATCTGGTGGAAATTGAGCGTCAATTCCCACAACACTTAAAAGTCATTGATCGTCTTTTGTCTTGATAAGGGTAGAAAAAGAATTTTTAAACTTTTAATAAGCGTTCTGTTTCATTACTTTAACGTGTCCGATAAAAATCATTAACGATTATCCAAGTTAGAGTGAACGCACTATATATTATAGTAAATACGAAACACCACTTCTTCATAGAAAATAAAGAAATCTATATTCAAATTTTTTAATGATCCTAAATGAATTCACAGCGAAACTATGCTTTGAAGAGAGCATTGCCAGATTTGATTAAGGCACCTGATAAATTAGCGAAAGCTATCAATATTCTTAGCGTTTTGATTCTGCTTTAAAACGCCCCAAATATATTTTGAACCATTTAGTGAGCATATTGTGATGAGTCTTTGAAGGTTGGCTCCAACATAAAATATAAAAAAATAAACTGTTAATTACATGAACATGTGAACAAATACAGCTCACTTCATGATATGTTAACTACAGGTAATTTGATTGCTAAAACATCAGTATAACAAAAATTGGTGGTCCAAAACCAAACTCCCATTTGCCTATTATCTATTTACAACAAGTAATCTTATATAACTGTTTAATAATCTATGTTACACAGACAATATACAGATCAAACTTTTAATGCAGATGAAAACTGTACCGCCTACAATCGAAAATAATAACCCCAAACAATATTTACCCTTAAATACTAAGCAAATTGATCCAAAAAAATACATACTAAACACTTTCCATTATATATAACATAAATAAATTAACGAAATATCGAAAGCCCAATTTAATAATGGAAATGAAGATTCCACAGAATTTTTAGTCTGATTTTTAGAAAAGATTACAAAGACTATTGTTGAGTACACACATTGAGAAAAACCATCTTTGGCTTTATGATAATTATCAAAACGTTCATGAATGACTCAAGCTGCTAAAAATGAAATAACAATGAGATAAACACCTTTGATATAATCTAATATTTAATATAACATTCGTAAACCACTTCGATAGACAGACGTCAGTATGGGATTCCCTCCAATCAGAAATTAGTGTAGCACGATTGGTTAGTTCTCTTCTGGAGATTCCCTCTTAGGAAGGGATTACCACAGTTAAAAGCAGCCATCTTCCTTATCAAGTGTGTCAAGATCACACTTTTACAGGTTCATACGTTTACATATGAAAATAAAATTTACATATTCCACCCATACTGATAATGAATATAAATGTGGCAAACCTCATCACAACTTTGTGTTTTGTGTTGCTTGTACGTAGCTTGCACGAAGCAATTTCTATTGTATTGTATTAAGATATTATATTGTACCACCCTACGAAGTATTATTTGGTCACAATGTAATATTTTACAATAACAAGGAAGAAGAACTCCCTGGCCTGACAGGTTCTCATGATCTCTGATTGTGTAACGATTAATTTAATCCAACTAAAATAATTAAACGGATTCTGATGCTGGCATAAAAACAACAAAAGCCAATTGGAAATCAATTGACATATAAAGATGTCAATGCAAAAAACAAAGAAAAATTTAGTTGTCAGACCAGGGAACAGAATGTAGTAGATCAAATTAACTTTTTTCTGATGCATTTGATCAGAACCATACGAACTTTCTTCCAAATTTTCAAACACAGTTGATAAGTGAAATATAATATTAGAAACGCAAGTGGAGTGAGTGCTAAGTCGATTCCATCGTAGATCTTTAACACAGACGTAATTGATTCGTCGTTAGTGCCTCTGTTGACGTATAAGAAAGCGCGTAGCACGTTGACACCAGCACAGATAATCAAAAGCGAGATGGAAACAGAATCCAGTTGGTTGACCAAATCGTCCTTGTATGGTTTGATGCGAAGTTGGACAAACAAGAACAGAACCAAAATCGGGAAAATCAAAGACAATCGGAATATTGGGTCGATATAAAACACTACCACGGACGCCACAATTAGTCTTTGATAAAGCAACCACGAATGCCAGTACACGTTGCCACTTCTGTACGGTTGCTCAAAAATGAAGTGGATTGTTGACTTAAATTTATTATCATCTTTATTGAGAGTACGAACGTTACTTGCGATATATCGACTCGATTTCCAAGCGTAAAAGATCGGTGCTATTGCAGGCATGACCATGAAGAATAGGAATCCTCCGGTTGAGATTTTATCTGATTTCAACAGTTTTAATGATAAAAACAGGGCAAGCGGAAAAGGAACAACCCATAGCCAGAGAAAGGAAGATGCAATATCTTGCCACAATCCCCAACATTTCATTTCAGCGAAGATATAGAGTACCTTCTCGTTACCCACTGTCACGCAGTGCAACATTATAAAAGTAAAAGTAGCCACATTCTGATACCTCATCGCAGTTAAGCGAATGAAGCACACGTAACAGCGAGTGAGAAATGACATCTTTTCAGGATGGTGCCTGGATGTGTATATGTCGTTTTCTTGAGTGTCTTTCAAATTAATGTAGATAAAAACTATATGAAATAATAACGGCAACACAAGCACAGGGACAGTTATTGCAAAGGTAAAAATTATATTTTTGATTAGAAGCTTTTGGAAATCGTTAAGTGTGACGGAAGGACAGATGCGTAATGAAGGATTAATGAGCTCTAAATTAAACAAATCTGAGAGGAATGTGTTTGACTTTGAATGACCTGCACCCAAATCGATGGTCATCAGTTGTTTTAATTGATAGAAAGAAACGAGTATGTTGAAGATCCCCGACCAGCGACAATTATCTTCTGCTGGTTCTGTAGACACTGTTATTTCGTTCGGTAGTAAATCGCCCTTGCTATTGCATTCAATGAAGCCGGTAGAGTTGAATCTTTTTAATTTAATATTTTCTTTGTCAATTTCTTCTTCTTCTTCTTCTTCCTCTTGACATTGTTTGAGACATTCTAAGGAACGTACGATTTTCTTCAAGGAATTAGCTAAGGTTTTTAGTTGATCTAAGTATCCAACTGCAATAACGTAAAACAGAGCGAACAGAAGTAATAACAGCCAGAAAATAATGGGGTCTTTACAACTGGAAGCAGGCAAACACTTAGATGAGAAATAATCTACTGTATAACCTGCTTGGCATTTGCTGCACAATATACCGTAGCGATGTGTATTGCATGTATTGTGAGAACTACATGGTACGTTGGTATCAGAACAACAATACCCATTACTACACGGGTAAAACTTCACAATCCCAGTTGTTTGATTCAGGTATCCCCAAAAGTTGTCATTACTTACAATTTTGCTCACACAGACGCCACCAGCTGGACACATTTTGCAAGTCAATGAATTTGGATTGCCAGTAAAGGACCATGTGGTGTTACTTTTGGTAAAGCGTTTAGATATTCTTAATTTACTCGACCAAATTAAGTCATTGATGTCTCCATGTTTAACTATTGTTTCCGAGCTATAACTAGTGTTCAACGAGAAGCTGGTCTTTTGGTCAGTAACTGAATATAATCCTTTACTGCATGGCTTGCAATAGTACTCAATGGTAAAAGCATCGGTTTTATTCATATTATAATGTGGATGACTGTTTTCTGGACATGATAAAGTTGAATTGGCGTAATTGATTATACTTTCAGCTGTTGCTGCGATTTCTATCACAGGTAATTCTAATTTAGCTTCCTTTGATTTCATATCCAGTGTAAGGATGCTAACATTTATACGCTTTTCTCCTTGAATAAGAATTGCTGATTTCTTTTCAATAAATGAATTGATTTGAAAATCTTTCATAATCACAATTAAATTGTCATCGTTGGCACTTCTGAAATTAATGCCATTGCCAGAAACGTTAAATTTGCCATTTCGAATGGTTAGGTTGCAATTTACAGCACGGACACCTTCATTAGAGGTTATATTGGCATCGGATACTTCCACTGTCCCGTCTTCGAAATTAAATGCTCTTCCGCCTTTAGAAGAGATGTGAACTTTTTTTATCGATACCAATGTTTTTTTCGTTTCAATAGCAGTCTTAAATTTAACATTCTGTAAGGTAATGTTTGTTAAAAAGGCATTTGTAACTGTACTAACAGTGCTTTCGTAAACACGTCTTACCCAATCTGGCAGATACTCTCTATTTACATTAGCACTTTTTATAACGTATTGCATTGTCAATGCCGTCGAATATTCCTCCTTCACCGCTTGGTACTCCATGGAAAAAAAAGATCCATCTTTATTCTGTTTCCAATGTGTTTCAGATACATGATTCAGTATGCCAGTGGACGAAATTGAGATAAATTTCGGGATTTTTGAATTTCTTGCATCAATACCAGATACTGTTAAACGTTGAACTTTATTTGCTATTATCATCTCTTTTCTCGATAGTGTATTATCTACGAAAACATTCGAAAGTGAGAATGACTTTGAATCACTTAATTCAACAAAACTGTCACTACGTCCAATTATGATATAACTTTCAATCATGTTGACGTTATTAGTGTAACGAAAGTTCAGGAAACTGTACTTTACATTTGTCTCTCTGATGTAAACTTTTGACGCATGCACTGATTCCACGTGACCAACGTTAACACTATATTCACCTATAGAGGACTTTTCAAAGTTAATGTCCGTCATACTGATATTGGTGCAACGCCAAAATTCCAGGAAATTACGCTCTACGTTCGTTTCTTTCACATCTAAATTTGATATGCTTACTGAACCATAATGAATTATAATGCCATGTTCACTTGAAAATGCCTTTTTAAAGTAAACGTCTGCGATAATGATATTAGTAGCATAATCAAAGCGTAGGAATTGATTCTTTACCTTTGTTCCTTTCATACTAAACTTTGATATAAATATCGATGAAGCTCTAAAGACATCAACACCATCTTTATCCGAAGTAGCATTTTCAAAGTTAATGTTCATCATACTGACATTAGCAGCCTTAGAAATATCTAGCATACGAACATTTACCTTCATTTCTTTTATGTCTAATTTTGATATAAGCACTGACTTTTGGTCTCTGAATTCTAAAGGTAGCCAGCTTTCAACATTTTCAATGACCACATTCCGAAAAATGAGTCTGCCACCACTGATGTAAAATATTCCATTAGCACGGACATTTCTTGCGGTAACGTTATGAATTACATGATTTGAAGCAGTTAGTGCTATAACACTTAAAGAAGTAATTTGCTGGATCAGGAGATCATTCATTTCAACAGTCTTCACATTAAATACGTCAATTGCGTGGCGGCCCATATCCATTTCTCCATTTAATTCACATCGATTGAAAGTGAATGTGTCAACATTCTTGATATTAATCTGGGTATAATTGAGAAATTTGGAATCTGTTATTTTGACCGTAACATTTTTGTAAACATGATGGCCTGATATTCGCATTCTACTGAAAAGAAATGTGCTGTTATGAATGAAAATGATTGTTTTGTTTGATGGTCGTGATTGATGGGTAAGATCGATGTCAAGGACATTTTGGCCTTTGATGTAACAGTTGGTGATGTTTATTTGCAAGGTGTGAAGCTCCCTTCCAGTAACTACAATAGCAGCCAAAAAATTAATTCTCTGCACGGATATTTTTATAATTGCTGCATTTGCTTCTACTTTAAAGTAGATTCCATAGTTCGCAGTGACTGTTGGTAAGCAACCGTTATTTTCCATCCCTCGGATGTCGATACTGCTGGAATTAGATAACAGAATTGTTTCGTATATTACGTATATGTCGCAATTCTTATTCATAACCATTATAATGTCATCTGTTTTCACTTTTTGACGAAAGATATATCCCAATGTTTGACAGGGAAAACTTTCATTTCCACATTCTCTTTTATCGATACCATTTGCTGATACATGATGAACCGTGCAACCATAGGCTAAAAAGTTCATTATAATTTACAAATCAAACAACAAACAACGTTCCAAATTTAATCAGAGTTATACTTAAAATATTTTATTATTGTTAGTTCCCAGTGCGCAAATTTCTTGAAAATGTCTTGAAAATATACACAATAATCTATATATTAATAGCCGATTCTCCGTTTGTTTGTCTGTCTGTCACGCAAAATGGTAGATCGAGTTGTGAGCGAAATTATTTCTTTTTTTGTGTGCGACGTGAGTTCGAAACAAATACACTGCAACCCCAATCGAACGTGACTTTTTTTGGCTGGTGAACCAATAGAGATAACGTTTTGTTTTTATTATTATTGTTAGTTTTATATTCCAAGGTCCACCGTTGACTTGGCTTTGAAAACAATACATCAACTAAAGACAAAGAAACTAACTGATTAAACATTTTGGACAAAAAGCAGCAGTGGCAGAACGTGGCAGCATGTTCGGTTTGCCAGTGTATCCTAACGCTTTCGTGACTGTCTGAGACGGGTGAACTTTTTTTCGAGCAATCAAAATATTTAAAAATCGATAAAAAAAGAGAATCATGAAACAAAATATTTTTTTTTTGCTTTTGTCTTAATAGTTGTCTTAATTTCTTTTAATCGATTTCTTTTAATCTATTTTAATCTGATCGAACGTTTTCTATTCAATTCATTCATTTAGCACGTGCATTTTTTTCTCCTCCCGTGTGATCTTTTTAAGAAGAAAAGCCATTTTTTCACCTACTTCTGACAGCACCCATGTTAGAGCGCGTAAAACAAAAGTTAATAATAAGTTGAAAAGTTTTTTCTCTCTGCGTTTTGAGTGTATTGTTAAACTGATATTTGATTGGTTTAAAATCGTAAATAAAAACCACGTGAAGTTCACGTTCGGAATGCATTGTGTAAAGCACGAAAGTCTACTAACATTTTAAATGCGACCGCGACAATGAACGGCTGAGTTAAGAACATGCAAGATTTGAAACACCAGGAACGTATTTCTCTTCACGTGCAAACGAGCTTTATTAAGCGATAAAGCCAGGAGCAAAGGAAGTCTTATCGCTGGTTTTAAGTGCAATAATTTGGAGCAGGTGGTGATACAACGCAAGCTGAACATGGGCGGCGAGCGACGCCGCCTTGGCGGCTAGTTCAATAAAAATGCTCTTCATTGCAGTGACATTTTTTGATGATTTCACCCACTGCCTTACAGATTATTTACTTGAAAACTAAATTTATTTCTGCGGGAGTTTTAGTTAAAAAAAAATTAATAGTAAGCTCTAAAAAAGATTAAAGTGTGACTAGAGCTTTGTTCGAAGCGAAAACTAAAGCAAAGGTGTAACACACGATTAACAACGTTCAATGGCATGCGTTATCCACATTTGCAACGCCGTTTCCTTTTCATCTTTTGAATTATATTAAGTGTTGAAGTAAAGAATTAAGAAGTCAAAAAAGTCGACATTAAGTGAGTGGTAAATGTAACTAAAATTAGTCTTGCAAAACAAAAGTAGCAGTTTCATGACCTTATTTTTATTCTGTTATTTGCTGAAGGCATTGCAATAGGAATACATATAATTAAAACATTGAAGATAATGACCCATAATGCGCAGAGGTGGGAGTTGCGATAATGCTGAAGTCAGTTGAAATAGAACAATTGAGAACTGGTCTGGGAACGAGCAGCTCTTAAGTACTGACAAGCGCTAAACAAAGTAAAACAATGATTGACTCTCTTGTGGAGATTATCTCACAAGGAAAATGACACACTCTTTTTCGACTTTATGATGATAGTTCATTCTCCTCAAAGGACTACTAAAGCTAACACTTTCAATGAAAATATCTCAGAAAGAGTCAGTTGTCAACAAAAACTTACATTCCATGATTGATAGGATGGTTAACCAAACCAGTGGCTGCATACCACGATCCTTTAACATGTTTACTTCAAGTTGCTCTCATACAAGTAGCGACAAGTAGTTGCACTCGGAAGTATTGAGTTGTTTTGAAATCTGATGAGTTACTTATAATAATCTAAATCCAAATAGATGAAAGAACATGACAGGATAGAAATTTGATCAAATTTATTGCTCACCCAATTAATCCACAACTGTGAAGTAGACTAGAAGATGATTAATTTTCTCAACACTATCTGCGACGATGTGAGCACAAAGAACAAAACAATTAGATTATCAAATGAAAGTTCAAAGAAATTACTCGTGTTAGAAAAACCATTTGTTTGTTCAACTTACTAAGTCACAGTAAAACTTTCATATTAATAATCGCTTTTCCATTATCAGCTTGACTTCAACGTCGCGCAAAGAACGTGATATGGTTATTACTTGACAAAATGATGCCTCGATGATGTCAGAAGTGCTGTGCTCTGCTTCAAATTGAGCTCCAAATCGAGAACAACGCTTTTGTTCAAGTGACTTTTATCAAAATGTAAGAACTTCCTTAACTTACAAATCAGAAAGAAGTGTGACTTTATTTACTTCTCGATGTAAAAAAATGTACATCAGCGAACGGAAATGACTTGAAAAAATTCTAACAAGTGTAACAATACGAATAAAGACATTCAACTCTGGAAAAATACAAAGAAAGTACCAACATCTAATCCATTCACATGTCAGTGCGACTTTGGAAAGGAAACTAAGTCTACCCAAAAATTTGGACACCAAAAAAAATCCATATTTTAAATCTAAATTTTCAATTTTATAACACCAATCTGCAAATACCCATCTAAACCAAGAACTTTCCTGTTTGCTGAAATGTCAAAGCAAATCTTCAAAATAGGTTTCTCTTATATAACCATCAAGTTTGTTATTGCCTAATGATCCTTTAAGGTGACATATGGAAGCACCCTGGTCCAACTTCTTTTCAAATTTTATTGAATACGTGTAATATGTTTCTTTTTCATTTTCGAGACAGTTTGTGGCGTTCTGTATTTGGTTATTTGTGATTAGTATTATTACTACTTCAAATATTTATAAAGGATGAATCTTCAGTTGTAATATACGTTTATGCACTACATACAATATTTATACTATTACCTATTATCTCTCTATCGTTTTATTCTTTTTTGTATTTATTTATTCATTTATTCATTTTCGAACGTGTTTACATTCTTGTTTCTTCATCCAATATAGATGTTATCAGAACACATCATCTTTTTTTTGTTATGCCATGCTCAGCTGGTTTCGAGTCAATCAAATTTAACGACAAGTTGATAAAACAGTGTTGATAAAGTAAAGTTTAAAGTTAGCGTTTTATCATTTTTTGTATTCATTTATTCATTTCTTCATATTTTAACGTGTTTACATTCTTATTTCTTGATTAACATTGTGGATATCAGTGATATGATTTGAGCAGCCGTTAAAAGCCACTGCCACAACTACCCACCCAATCTTTTAGCTAGGATATAGCAATAAGCAACCAGTCGTCCAAATAGTCTAAGAAATGCATTTTCAGAAGTTAATTTTCAATAACATTTTCTTCCTGCTGTAGCGGCAACTAGTTTACACCAACAATTTCTATAACTTGGGTGAGTATGAGCAGGAGAAACTGGGGTATTTTAGATATTTTACTCCACTACAGATAGCCAAAAGTGAAATATATGATTTTTTATTGTTTCATAGAAAAGGAAAAAAAAAATTATGTCACCTTGATATTTGACGATTTTCCCACTGATATGAAGATGTCTTTAAATGATCTTTGCGAGTCACCTTTCAATTAAAATCCGTAACCATTGTGCGAGTGCCTTAGGTCACAGAACTTGGAGTCAGTTTTGTAGGAATAAGTTACAATTTGTTTGCTTATAAGGAGTCTTTCAAGTGAACACTTCATGCTAAAATACTCGGTTGGTAATGGTGGGACTAATTTTGGTACAGCAATGTAAATTGTAAATTCAGAAATTTCCGACATTGCTATTCCGTCGTCAATAAAAATGTCGGTTGTAGCAAAAGCATATTTAAGAAAGACGAAAGATAGCCAGTTGTGTGAATGTCATACCTTATATGATATATCTAACACCAGAGTGTGTGGATAAGCGATAACCACTGTATTGATTCTTGGTCTGATAAAGGTGATGGAATCATGCGATTTAATTACACGTTTTTTTATATAAGAAACAAAAAATTTGAATGTTTAGTAATATGTTCATATCTTCAGCCTGAAATGTTTCTTAGATGTTTCTTAAAAAATATTTTAAAAACAGAGCTCTGTCAAGCCTGATGACCAGTTTATTGACATAGACACTGACCAAGAAGAAGATGACATGGTAGTGGAATATGCATGGACAAATTTGATGGAAACGTTTTTGATTTATTCACTGACGTTTAATATTCTCGTTGTTGTAGAAAATATGTTCATCAGGAGTTCAGCCTACCATGTTTCTTAAATGTTTCTTAATTTATCCCAGATTTCAGCCTCATGTTTCTTATATAAATGTTTCTTATATAAAAAAACGTGTAAATCTTCAAAACTCAACGGTTTTGTGGCAGCGCTTATTCAAAGGCGCACATAAGCATAAAATGAACATTTTAAAATTTGATGTTATGTTTCAAGGTTATTTTGTCTGAAAAATCATTCATCCTCCTCTCTTTCTTTCCGACATTCCAGCGTCGATAAAAATGTCGGTAAGTATAGGACGTTAACGTTTAAGTTTATGACACCAGAAAATGAAAATTTCGGTAATTAAACTTCTTATAGCTTGGTTTCTTAGAACTACGCGTGCTTGCCTTTTAATCACTATTTTGGTGCTCACCGATTGGTAGCCTTAAGGTAGAATGGGGGCTTTAAATGCTCTAGGACCTCCTTCGCAGGACCCTCATTGATAACAGTACCTCAAGGAACTGAAGAGGCTATCCTGGGTAAATAAAATAATAATAATGATAAATAAATAAAATAAAAAATGTCGGTGATAGGCCATTCTATTCCTAGTTTATTAATCGGAGGACAAAAATGCCTTAGACTTCATGTAGCCACGTTTCTTTGAATTGCGTGTGCTCGATTGTGACGGAATATGGTGACATGTCACTTTCGAAACGTTTCATCGAGAAGTTCAATGAATTTACAAATGATCGTTATCGCGTCATAATCAGATGGAAAACCAGAAAAGTTAAGACACTATTTAAGTTGAAGGACAAAAATCAGCACCCTTCATGCCAGATTTATGAAGGCGTTTGTATCTGTGGTGAAACGTATATTGGCGAAACGAAACGGAACTTAGCGGTGAGATGGGGAGAACACAACGACCCAACAAACAAGAATTCGGAGCCAGCAAAACATCTTTCCAAATTCCCCGACCACTCATTTACTTGGAAAATAATTACTAGCGCCTCGATACATTACCGTGAACGAAAGAACTTAGAAGCCACTTTCATCGCCCTCAAAGTACCGACACTTAATAATCAAAAGGATACAAAGAAACTTCAATTATTTCGAAACGGTGTCACATGAGAATTCTGTCACATAATTACTCCTTTATATACAGTGTGTTTCAAAATGTCTTATCCGCCAACTTTCAAGGCGTATATCTCATTACATGTCTTATAAAATATTGGGAATTTTATATCACAAGAAAGAGCTTTTCATGCTCTATCCGTTAATATAAAATGTTTGCCAAAATATTTGTTCTTCGAAAAGATATTGAAGAAAACCTCAACGATTTGGTTCATTGAATTCTTAAAAGTCAATTAACTGACATGCTAATGACTTTTTAATGGTGTAAGTTTCTTTTGTTGTGCTGATGAAAACTTTAGAAAGTTTTAAGTACAGCTTTGCGTATTAATTTCCCATAACAACTAATCTTAAATATTTCAAATAAAAATTTTTTACTGTGTGATGATTTTTAATTTTTTTTATTGTGTTTACAAATGACCTTCATTGTAAAATGAGTTAATTGACTTTTAAGAATTCAATGAACCAAACCGTTGAGGTTTTCTTCAATATCTTTTCGAAGAACAAATATTTTGGCAAACATTTTATATTAACGGATAGAGCATGAAAAGCTCTTTCTTGTGATATAAAATTCCCAATATTTTATAAGACATGTAATGAGATATACGCCTTGAAAGTTGGCGGATAAGACATTTTGAAACACACTGTATTATAAATACAATTACTTTTAGCCTTTTAGCACTTTTATTTGAAATTAATTACCCTTTTATTACGTGTTTTTTAAAAAATTGTATATATTTATCCGATTTTTTAGAGACTCATTTTATTGTACTGATGATGGCGTAAGCCGAAAAGCTTCTACTTAAAAATATATTAACATTTATCAATAACAAATATGGCGAATTTTTACTCAACAAAAATGGTGGCAGAAACTCTTGATGAAATACATTTTCTGAAAAACTTACTTGCAGGTAAAGGGTTTGCTCCTTGAAATTCACATCTGCTTAAATTTGTTTGAATGATGGGTCAAAGAAATCATTAGCTCGGATAACTCATTTGAAGACTCAAAGAATGTGGGAACACCATCAGTTATGGGAAAGCAGCGCACTGATTAAGAAATATTGGAACTTGCAAAAGTTGCAAACGAGCCTTCTCTGAAAAAAAACTTTAAGACTAAAAATAGTTAAATTGCTAAATTACATGCTAAAAGTCTTAATATGCTTAAAAGACCATAACAAGAAACTCAAAATAGACTGATTCATCTAATGAATGCTTGTGGAATATGCAAAATTAAGTTTTCATGTTCTAAAGGTTCTTTTCTTGAGAATGTGTTACTTTAGACAGGAACCGCGCAGCAGGGTGGATAAGGGGGCTATACACCCCAAATAATTTTGTTTGTTTAGGTTTTTTTACAGTTTTAGCCATCTAATCCAATAAAATTCGCTACATTTTTTTGGCCCTAAGAGGTCAGTAATGGAAGCGTAAGATTATATTTTTGTATTTACAAGTACAAAATCTTATTTCGTTGCCATGAAAAATACATTTGTTTTTATTCTTTTATGATAAAAAGCAATGCCTCGTTCACAGCTAACATGACCATTTCAAAAAATGTTTATAAGCGCCCCTCTCTAATAAGCGCCCCCTTAATTTCCCCCAAAATGCGGTAGAATAAAATACGGTAGGCGGTGTCCACCATTTCCTAATTGTGATTCCGAGGCGTAAATCTCAGGAAATTTTTCAAGCTGTATTTTCATTAAATTAACTGATGTGGAAAAAGGATGGTTTCAGACGTGTTATCCATTTACTGGAATCTGTAAAATTGCCATCAACAGCTATCTGTTCAATCAAAGGCTATGCTATCAGAAATAGACTTGCGCTTTTTATAAAACCTTAATGACTGGTAAAGTCTGTTTGACCAAAGATTCAGCTGAAGAATCCTGTGGAAACAAGCAACAACGTGGCATTGTTTCAAAACGATAGAAAATTTCTCAAGATGATTTAGAGTCGCGTTAATATAATGGTCATTATATTCTTCCTTTGCCGTTTCGACATCCTGATGTACATATTCCGGGCAATCGATTTTAAGCTTTTCAGCGTTCCAGCGGTTTGAAAAGAAGATTTCAAAAGAATACGAAACTATTTGAAGACTACAAGTACTTCATGGATCAACTTACATTCAATGGCTACGCCATAAGAGCAAATAGGACCTGAAAGCGGGAGGCTATGGTACATTCCGCACCATACTGTATACCATCTCCAGAAACTTGGAAAGATAAGAGTTGCCTTCGATTGTAGTGCAGAATTACAGGGTAAATCTCTGAACAAGTTTACTGGACCTGATTTAGCAAATCATCTTTTGGAAGTCTTTACTCAATGTTACAGTAATGGCTGACATCGAGAAAATGTTTTATCAGGTTAGCGTGCCTGATGACCAGCAAGATTTTCTACATATGGTGGGAAGATAATGACCTTACGAAGCCATTGGTTGACTACAAAATGTGCGTTCATATATTTGGTGGAGGAGCTTCGCCAAGCTGCTCCAACTATGCGTTGAAAAGGACAGCTGCTGACAATGAAGAAACTTTTGGAGAAGACGCTGCAGAAACGCTGCGAAAGAAATTCTGCATGGATGATATGCTGAAATCTGTACGTGACTACGAAACTGCAGTTAGATTGAGATCAAATGTGAAGAAAATGTGTCAAGATGGAGGGTTCAACCTCTAGAAAAAATAGATCTGGTTGATCGAGCCAAAGATCTCAAAGTCGATTTAACAAAGAATGATCTGCCTTCAGAAAGAGTCTTGGGAACCTATTAGATGGTGGAAAAAGATTGCCTCAGTTTCCGGATTCAGATAAAAGACAAGTTTTTGACAAGACATGGAATTCTTTCAGCAATTAGCTCAATCTACGATCCTTTGGGCCTGGCACCGCCACTTTTACTGCCAGGCAAACGCATACTGCAGAGCATTTATAGCGGAAAAAAGGATGGGACTGGGCAGTGTTATCAGCGCAACGAAAGCATTTGGAAAAATTGAAAATAGATTTGCCTATGTTGGAATCTATTTTGGTACCACGATGTCTCAAGCCGGTTGATTTCAGCGAAGTTGTAGATGCTTCTCTTCATCTTTTTTGCGATGCGAGTAAAGATGGATATGGCCAGGCAAGCTACCTGCATTTAGTGAATGGACGTGGCGACATCAGTGTTAATCTTGTGATAGGCAAATCCAGGGTAACTTCTCAGAAGCAGATATCTGTGCCAAGATTACTGTTGTTGCAGTGAAAGTATCATCAATGCTAAGAAGAGAAATGGATATGCCGATTCTCAAAAAATGCTACTGGACTTACAGCCAAGTTGTTTTTGATTTCAAATCTTTGTCGCTAATCGAGTACAACTGATTCGAGAGAATTCTGTGATTTCGAATTGGCGATACGTCGAATCGAGAAGTTAATCATCAAACTGGTGCAGAAAGAGCATTTCAAAATGATTTCGTATTGTTACAAAGAAAATCTGAAAATTTGCAACTATCCAAAAGAAGTTCATTGCATCGTCTGGATGCATGCTATAATTCGAGTCGGTGGCAGGCTGAGAAACCGCACTGACGACATTAACGTCATTCATCCTATAATTTTGTCACGCAATGGTGATACTACAAATATGATTATTAGATGGAATCATCACAAACTCCAGCACGCTGCTAGAGGAGCCACTTTGAATGCATTGCGCAATTCAGGATTCTGGATTCTGAATGACAATTCTGTTGTACGCTATATAATAAACAACTGCGTAATTTGCAAACGCCTTCGTGGAAAACTTAGTTACCAGAAGATGGCAGATTTACCAGTCGACAGAGTCACTGAAGCACCGCCATTTACGTATTGTGGCGTAGATATGTTTGGGCCATTTCACATCAAGGATAGTGGACGTGTTTTGAAGCAATATGGCGCTATATTTACTTGTATGACTAGTCGAGCCATACTTCTTTCTACTTCTTACCTCATTAACCCAAACCCTAACATACACAAGAATAACAACAAATTTCGGAGCATTCTCCAATTTTTCAAATTTAACCTTCTTGTGCTTGTAAACTGGAAAGTTGAAGATTTGCAACAAGTACACTGGACAAGTCAAAGTTCCAATTTTGCTTATTTTTACAATGTTGCCTTCTCTTAACTGGTCACATTTGGACTTGGCAATGAAAATATCGATGTAATCATCAAAAAATGTAATGTGTTTAATCCGCAAGCTCAACAGTTCACTCATTCGAAAAAATCCAGCAAAACCAAGAACACATATCACCACAAATTGAAGTTGTACTATGTTCTTGTTGAATCCAAATTTATTAATAAGTGCTCTTATGTATTCTACTGTAAGCGGCTCTTTCCTTTGCTTTGGGGATGTTGCAAATATCCTTTTAGCTCCTTCAAACGCCAACTTCACAAATGGAGAGTATGTCGGGGACTGGAAACCTGTGTTAATGTGAACCCAACGTATACCTCGAAAAGCGCTCGTTATTGTTGATATAGAGGATTGTGCGGAAACGAAGTCATTGAAATACAGAGCCACAAAAAATGGATCAGCTGGACAAGATTTGGACTTCTTCATATTGGCTGGAGCATTGCAACCATTGGTTCCAAGCAGGCTTGTATTTCAACAGTGTCGAACTAGCATACGCAGCTTTCATTAACTCAAGAAGTGCTCCGGCTTTCGTTTGAAGAAGAGGATCCTGTATTTCATCAAGTTTTCTCCAAAACCCAAAATTTAGCCCATCTATAGGAAAAATTATTGCATAGTAGCAATGGCATATATATCCTTGCTCCATCAACGGTTTCTTATTACCGTTACTATTCAGAAGGGGTACCCGTTTCCCAATGGAACAAGAGTTTTCTCAACACGGTTTAAAGCCTTCACAGACATAGATATTCTGCCTCAGCAAACGGTTTCTTGTTACCGTTACAATACTATCTAGAAGTTACCTGCTCCCCAATGGAATTTTTCTCAACATAATTATAGAGCGTTCAGGAAACAACACCATGAATACTTATTTTCCGGTGGAACAGGAGTTTATTCACTACACTTACAATTGTTCAAGAATAGGACAATAAAACTTTGAATTGACCTTGTTGTTTTCTTGTTTAAGTGATCCGCGAATCTTTCAATGGCGAATTTCCCAAACGTCTCCTCGATCTTTTGAACGTGTCATCATCAATGTAACACCTGCTCTTGAAATTTCGTCAGCAATTTTGTTTTCACTCCTGGGAATCCATTGAGGTAAAAAATCTCGATATCGTTAGATACGCATAGATTAAATATTTCAATGGCTTTTCAAATTTCTTTTACGCGATTGAAGAAATGAATATCATGGCTTTTAATCATGACGTTCTGGGTTCGTAAAGAAAATCACATTTTGACACTTTTACGACTTTCGCGTTTGGCTTTTATTTACATTGGGGTTTGGATTCCATGGACAGTTACAGCGATTTTAATTTTTTTGTTGTTTACCTGTACGCACAATTTATTTTTACTACTGCATATATCGTATTGTGAAAGATTTATTATGAATATTTGATGTGTTTCAGATCTTCTGATTAAAAAGTTTTTCTGTGTTGAACTAAAAATGCTTTAACCGAAATACCTAAAGATTTTTAATTAAAAGTGTGAAGAGTGTTTTTTCTGTATTGTATTTTCTGCACAGCGGGTGTTTTTAATGGCGTCTGTTTAAGTGGATCATTAAATCAGGGGAACCATTGCATTGCCTCGATGCGAAGTTACTTGGAAAATATCTCTAGAACTTCTAAGAAAATAACTGACATTTTTTATGGTCAATGACATTGACGAAGGGGTGACAAACAGAGCTTTTACGTCACTAAAATGTTTGATCGAGATATCTCATAACGGTTGGTTGTCGCTACACGATCCTGTACATGTTTCGGTATATTTTTTAGAGTTCAGCAATACAGTTAGAACTTCCAAATTCGATCTCTCTAATTTTATGGATCGAATTTTATGGTACCTGCACCTTCTGTTTCTTTTTCTTAAGGTTAGGGTTTAGGGAACTTTCTGCTCGTTATTCTGTGATTTAATTTTTCGTTACCATTTTTTGAGACGTCATTTTCAGAATTAAAACCTGAAAAATTGTTTTACACGGGATACTAGTATTTCCTAATGCTAATGACATTGAGATCAAGTGACCAACAACCTTAGATATTTGCTCAGCTGTTACTAATACAGTGTGTATCATGTCTTATCCACCAACTTCCAAAGCGTATATTTCATTACATGTCTGATAAAATATTGTAAATTGTATATCACAAGAAAGAGCTTTTCATGCTCTATCCGTTAACATAAAATGTTTGCCAAAATATTTGTTCTTCGAAAAGATATTGAAAAAAAACTCAACGCTTTGGCTCGTTAAATTCTTAAAGGAGACAATTTGCAATAAGAGTTTTTAAATTTTTTATCTACTCTTGTGGTCATTTGTCAAATTGACTAGGCTTTAAATTTGATTTTTGGAAATGTATTGTTAAGCCAATACGTTCTCAGTCATTTTGAATTGTTTTAGAATTCGATGCAGAGATTTGATACGAATGAGAACCAAATATCCCATCGTCGAGATAAATCGCTGAAAATATGCCTTCAGAACGCCATTTTTGACGATTGGTCGCATCAATTTTGTAAAGGCGTGTAGCAAGCACTGGCCAATCCAAAAAGTAGAACGACGAATACAAAATACTTGGTGACACCGTCTGGAAAAGTACATGCAAAAGCCGAATACTTTTGATGCTCTGGGGCAATTGGTATGTGGTGGTAACCATGTTTCAAATCGAAAGTTCCAAAGAAATAATTATTTCCGACACTGTTTTTAAATTTTCGTACTTAAATTTTGTAATATCAAGGAAATTGTTCACGTCTGAAATCTCACACAAGCCCCAATTTCCCTAACTTTTCCGCAACTGTGAGTGGGTTACAACAATAAAAGGCACTTTTCACCTCCATAACACAACCTCCCTTTATTAAGTTTTGAATCAGATTTTGAATTTTCTATGCCACAGAATCTCTGCACTATACGCTCAACTAAACCTCTCAGTCCCATGTTCTAAATACACAGAAATACTCCATTCGTTAACGAAGAAACACATAAGAAAACTTTAATTCTTTCATACGAAACTTTCCTTGCGTACGTTGAACCATTCTAGCAGAATGACCTTGTTTTCCACATAACCAGCAACTTCCATTTGGTATATTATTAGAACGGTAGGGATAGTAATTTGAGTTTCTCGACGTTGTGGTAAAACGATCGACTCTACTTAACCACTTAGTATTAGCGTTTCTAATAGCTTGATATAAAATGCTGTTCATCATCAGAATCAGAAGAAAACTCATCGTTCAAATACTTGTTCACAACAGCCCAACATTCTCGATCAGCGAGTTTTATATATAGCTGTATGTAGCTTCTTATATAATCAAATATAATTTTTATGTATATTCTTATTACGGTAGCAGCGATAGCGAATACCGTATTAAAACACCAATGGACTCCTACTTCTCCTCCTCCGGCCGAAATGGCAATTAGTCTGCGATTAAGAGTCTGCGAGTCCCCACTAAAAACGCAGTATACATTCTAATGAGCGAACGCAGCCTTTTGAATTTTCGGTTTTTAATCACATACATTTAAAATACGTTTTCTTTGATATTTTATCACTTAATTGATGAAGGAATGGATATTAATGAAATAGGTCTACATAAAACTGGGACTTTTAGTTACTTTTATGGTACTGAATCAATGAACTTTGGCACTTGAAAATAGATATGTTATCGTGTCAGTAAAGCACAGATCAGACTTTCTTATTACTTTCTACGTTTGTAAGCTATCTGTTCCGTCTTTGAACATCAATGTTTTCAAAAATCGAGTTAAAAAGAGAAATTATCCGTTCGAATTTATTTTCGGTTTCAAGAAATTATAATTCAAAACATACTGCGATGGCTCCGAGGGGTCACGTTTTGTTCTTGCTTTTTTTTTCATTTCTCGCAAAAACATCTTTTCTTCTCGATGTTATTTTCACTTCTTCGAAATATTTTCACTTCTCACAAATGGTTTTACTTCTCGCAAGTTTTTTCACTTTTCGGAAATATTTTCACTTCTCCGAAATGTTTTTACTTCTCGGAAGTTGTGATAGGATGTTTTCACTTCGAGGAGATAAGATGGCGGATGAGTAGCATGCTGGTGGAGGTTCATGAATCGGTGTTAATTTAAGGCAGTCTCCACCTTTACTCAAAATGCTATTGTATTGTACTGTGTTCTATTTTATAAATGATGTGGACCTTGTGTTGAAACAAACAAAAAAGTAATTATTTTACTCCAAGTAAAATAGAATAGGATAGAATTTGGGATGTTCATGTTAGTAAAAGATTTAGAAGCGAGAAGTTAAAAATTCAGCAGAGTTTGAATTTTGAGAGCGAAGCATGAACTGGGTATCTAAGGGAAATATAAATGTCTCCTTTAAAAATTGAAGTAATGAATGATTCTTTTGGTAAGTCAAGGTGCACTGGTCATTACTACTCTCTTTTAGGAAGGTGAGGTCATCATATAACATGGTAATGTTAGACTCATGGTCCTAGCCAAAGTCTCTTTTTAAGCCACATCTGAGTAAAAATACCTTTAAGGGAGCTTTGCCACTAAAATGTTAATTAATTTTTTCAGAATTCACAAGTTCTGACAATGACAAACCATTTAGCACATTTATGTCAATCATAGAATAATTAAATGGAGACCGTTGTACATATCAAAATTTTCTAAACTATACATTTCGGCAGTAAAGCATGCTTGTTTATATTGGGGCAGGGTAGCACAATTTTTTATGAGTTACAAGGAAAGGTGTAACTCAAGATTGGTTTTGGTAGTTTTGGTTGTTTGGTTTTATATAAACAATTCTCAATTATCTTTGGGGACATGGATAATATTTTGAGGAAACAAATTCGAGAAGAAATTGAAACTTACATAAGCAAAAACTCTGTATCAAATATTCAACAACAGAGTTCAAGCTCTAGTTCTTGTGTTAACAGCAGCTCAGCAACAGATATTCAACAACAAAGTTCAAAACCAAGTAGGAAGTTAGAGCGAAGACTTTAGAATTTGCTCCAAAAATCAGATGTAAGACTGATCAGAAAGAAACAAAGAAAAAATTTAAAAAACTCCAGCTGAAATATGAACGCTATGAGCCATTTGAAAAAAGTTTATCGTGGTAAGACAAAAGCATGGTGGTAGTGCAAGATTCTTGGATGTTGAGCACACTCCTGTAACACTAAGGGACATCAAATTGAGAGGACTGAAATTATTTTTCGATAATAGTGGTTGTAACTTTTTCCTGGAAGATCAATTCGAGTGTGTAATTACTCTAGCGGATATGACAGGACAAACTCTTCCAATTTTAATTGTACGTTCAGATGATGACTTACCACCTGGATTAATACTAAAACGTAAACTTTGTGCAGATTGTAATTCTGCTTATTTTGGGGAGGAATGCATAGACTGCATACAAACTGAAGAATATGCAGATAGATTTCAGCTGGTAGCTCCCTCCCTTCCTGAGCCTGATACAATATGAATATCTGATTATGGTGATAACTCAGTTTTAGATATTGGTAATCCATTATTTCCAGACTTGACTGCTATTGAACCATCTATTACTGATTTTGAACAGCAGAATTTTTTAGAACCATCTCTTTCGGCTACTCATAAGATAAGAGTACATCGTATGCAATTAAAATAGGATCTGATCAAAGCATTCTGTGGAAATAATGTAAGTGTTAATCATTATTTTAATGATACATTATTTTCACTTATTTATTTCTGTAGTTTCAACTACCTATGATGAACAGGTTGCTGGTTGATAAAACTCAATCTAAAAGAAACCTACTGTTATACAAGGCTTAAATTTGATAAAGCTTATGGATGGATTTAAGAACCATTACTATTGATGGCTAATGTTTTACTATTGCCTCAAATACTCATTCTTTCAAAATCATTTGCATATGGAAAACATCCAGGTTTTGTCTATTATAGCTTACGTTTAAAGTGGTATATATATTATATTTAGATCAATATATATGACCAAGTGTCATTTGAAGTGATTGACCCTAGAGGGATTCCAGAGCCAGGTGCTGGAGAAGGTGTCAGCAGAGAAGTGTATTCTTCATTTTGGCTTGAAGTGTCCAACTGTTATTTCGATGGGGAGAAAGAACGTGTACCAGAGGTCAGACACTACCTCTTCAAAGAGGAATGGCAAGCAATGGGTAAAATACTTATGAAAGTATACAAAGATGTAAGTTATTTCCAGATTATGCTCAGCAAAGCATTTGTGCTTTATTGCCTGTATAATGATGTCCCTGAAGATCAGTTAATCCAGTCATTCAAAAATGTTTTATCCATTGACGAGGCTGAACTTGTGGAGAAAGTTCTTGATTCACAAGTAGAAGGTAACCAAGTGTTTGAATGTGAGGAGTTCTTGGATTTGTTGGATCGATTCAAGTGTAGAAGTAAAGTAACGACAAGCAATGCCAGAGGTATCATTTTTGAATTGGCAAGACAAGAACTGGTACAACAACCTTTCATTATCACTGCATGTTGGCATCCTTATTTTCAACAATAACGGCAAGAAAAACATTTTGAAAGTTCAAATTCAGTTGACAGTTTTTATGACAAAGTAACTCCAACTGGGAAAAAGGTTTTAGGCTTACTAACAGTCTCACCAAATGATGATTCCGATCGTGAAGCCTTAACACATTTCAAAAGGTTTGTAAGTGGGCTTGAACCAATTCTTTTGCGCAAGTTGTTAAAGTTTTTGACTAGCTCAGATTTAGTTGTTGTGTCATCACTAGAAGTTACTTTTATCAAACCTGTAAGTGATTTTGCACGGAGACCGATAGCGCATACACGGAGACCGATAGCGCATACATGTGGTCCAACGTTTGAGTTGCCAAGTACCTACAACAGCTTTTGCGAATAACGGGAGGAGTTCATGCACATTTCACAACAAAATACCTGGGAAATGGACATGTTTAAAAATGGTTGATACCACTTCAAGCAGAACTATTTTTAGTTTTAAAGTATCTAAAAAGGAAGTTGTGTTATCATTTGATTCTTCTACTGTTGTGTTGTGTTTATCACTTCAACAAAAGAGTGGGTTCCATAATGTTGTCTTCACACATCAGCTATGATGTACATATTAACTGTTTGTGATTATCAGCTTTTGATAACTCATTGTAGACGATCAGGAATTTTCGCAACGTTTTGTAATTTCAGTTTATTACAAGTATTCTTGGTATACTAGTAATGATTTTGTTACCAATCAAAACTTCACACATACATTCTTAAAAGATTTTTTGTTCTTATGTAGGGTAGTATTATATTCTTTTCTAAGATATGTGTCTGATTTCTTTGACCGTAAAATGTCTGATGTTCGCCTCTAAATACTTTACAGAGAGGAAGTTCCCCGTGCGATAAACTTTCACGAATCAGCATCATGTCAGTACTTTTCGCGCAGACTTACTTTCGCAAAAATGATAAAAAACCCGCGAAACTTTCTTCCCGCGAGACTTTATCCCCGTAAAGTAAAGTTCGTTGCAAAATATTACATATACGTGCACAGGAATGGTGTTGCGCTACCTTAGTCCACATATAAAAGTCTATTTGAAAAGTGATTTTGACAAAAAGTTACACATTTGAGATGAGAAAAATAATGAGACGTGAGAGTGATTTATATTTAGAGCTTCCTCTGGTGCTGTAGGCTCATTCAAGTGATCTTGTTCCATCAAATGTTTAGCAAACTCTTCAAATTCCGTGGAGAAGTCTCGCGTATTATGTTCAGCAATTCGCCAGAATTCCTCAAACTCATCTTCATTCACTTGTTGGATATGGTTTCTTCTTTCATATAGATGTGGAAGAAAATATATGGTATTAGGGCGGCCACTTGGTCCTCTATTGCGACTTCTCGAGATAAAATGAGAATTCCAATCATTGACAATGGATCGCAGATCCTTGCGTATCAATGGCATAAAGCAATACCGTACACAATCTTAGTAGACGGGGTCTGAAGTATTTAGAAGATTTAAATCAGTTGCATCTTGTAAAAATCGCCTCCACCAACCTATCCTATCGCGTTGAAGTAAAGCCCAGTACAATTCGATGCGTCGATTTTTTGGTGATGTGGTAATACTGAAAGAGCTTGTAATAGTTGAGAAAGTGAACGTAAATAAACTTGAATAGGCTCAATAACTGAATGCTCAGTACCATCGTCGGCCTTGATAAGGAGAGGTATTCCACCTAACTTGGATGCAGTTTTTAAATAATAACTAGCTACAACTTCTGGAGCCTTGTTGGTTGAAGAGACCTCTAGCCATATTAGTCTCCTAGAAAATCCGTCAATGCAACCATGGATGCTAAATCCAAATGGTTTCAGCTTATCGTGGCCATCTATATGCCAAACGAAATTTGGGCCAGGTGCAAAGTACATTCGTCGGTGAAGCCTTCTTTTTCTGTGATGCTCTACCCCTTCAAGATCTAAAGCCTTTAAAATTCTGCGAACATCCTCACGTCTACAAAATCAGTCCTTGTGTTAGTAAAGCTTTGTGCATTTTGCGATATCCAAACAAACGGCCACTATTAGTGAGCTCTTTTCTAACTGCATTTTTAATCTCTTCTTATGAGCTGCGTTGATTAACTATTGAGCGTTTTCGCAATGCTTCCTTTCTAAAGTGTCTTTTCAGTGTAGATAAGCTCATCGCATATCCATGATGTACTTTTAAAAACTCAGTGATTTCTAAGTTAGTCAAACCTTCCAGAAAGTAGTTTTTGATTGCCTCTTGGACTACAGAGGGTACCTCAGCCATCTTGTTTTGATCGTAGAGCTATAAGTAAGTCAAAATGTAAAAACCGTTAAGAAAAAAGTGAAAAGTGAAAAAGAAGACGAATAAAAACAAAAAAGGAAGAAAAAAAACAAAAAACTGTGAGAAGTTAAAAAATTTAACATGATTATAAAACTTGTTTTGCATACTTTTTCTGTGAATGTGCTTTTTAAGAATGACAATCTATTCCCTAAATCTGATTGAAGCTTCTTCGAAGGATTCTGTAATTTTTAACTTTTGAACATGATTTTCAGGGGTTTCCCATCGGTAAAAAGACACTAAATTTTCTTTATCATCGTCAAGTTCGGACCCAGAATCAGTGCCGGCCTCAGACGGTATACTGGATGGTAATTGACATAATTGACCTGACAAGCATTTTTCACATTGATCCGACATACACTGTTTGTTATCTGAAAAGCAGCTGTACTTCTCAACAATTTCATGAGGATTATCGGGAAGACAATGGAAAAGATGAAAGCTTCTTGTTTATGCCTTTGGCAAGTAGAACTATGTTTTCACACGTATCACAGAGACATGATGTATTTGGAATTTTGTTGTTAAATACAAACTGTTTGTTCATTTTGATGAAGTCGTAGAGCTGAGAGAAAGTAAGCTTTTCTGAAAATGTCGACACGAAGTTAGACTCACTACCATTGATTATCTGGAGTAAATCCCTCAGCGTCCACAAAAAATATTGTCGGGGTTAGTATATTCGCTCGCTATTTAATTTCTTGATCTACTTGCTGTCCTTCCGACCGGGATTGGTGTATGTCATATCACTACGGTTACGGAAATCTATTATCCAATCTTCTTTTTCCTGGGAAGGCTCTTTTCTCGGTCGACTGCGATTTTCATGCAATTTCTGTCGTATCTGGTACTTTGAAGCCAAATTTTGAATTATTTCGGCCTTCTTCCGGGTGATGATGTGGATTGAACTGATGTCTTGAGTTTTGAATATTTCTTGCGTAAGCTTTCGTTCTTTAGATACAGTTCATACTTAGCAGGGTTCTTTTTCAAATTTTGTCGCCATTTTTGCTTTCTATTCCTCTCCTTTTATTTTTTTCTCGTCACTCATATCTTGACGGCATTGTTCAATCCACTGTAAATTCCTCCTCCTGAACCTAATATTGTAAAGGGAGCATACCTTTTTCTTTCTTGTTTTCAGAAAGAATTTAAAAAATAAAACAATAAAACGTACTTCTTTTCTTTGATCCACCTGAGCTATCCATTTTCACACAAAAACAGAAAGATACTTGTAAATATGTTCAGTCTTTTTAAAATTAAAAAAAATTTAAATATTAGATTTAGATTTTGCACCATTTTTAATTGTTCATAGAAACGATGTAAACATTCGAATCGAATCAAATTCGAATTCTGTTCTAATAAATTTCGAATCGAATCAAATCAAATTCGAATTTGAATGATTATTTGAAATTGGAGAAAACATGCAAGTAGCGTGAGAAATCTTTTGAATTCAAAATTGGTTCTAGGACAATCCTCGCTGAAAGATTGCCACCCCATGTCCAGGGGGGAGGGGGGCTGGGCAATGCTTCGGGGACAATATCCCGGGAGGCAATTTTCCAGGGAGGGGGAAGGGTATTACCGTAACAACTTCTAAATTAAGTAAGTTGGTAAAAGTTTAGGAGAAAGAAATAAGAACTTTTAAAAAATAAACATTTGGTAGTTGTCCTTTATTTTGCTATGAAGAACTTTTTTGATTTGACTTTACTGTTGGACGGAAAAATAACAGAGAGCATTGAATTAAACAATTTTTTGAACCATAATTCTTTTCGGAAAGGTTTCATGCCTTATTTTCCCAATGAAGTTGTTTTATAAGCTTTGAATTACCATAAAGAAATACCTTAGCAAAATCTATGTGATCTTTTTGAGATCTATAACTCCGTCTGACAAAACAAATTTGTTACCAGCATTAAGTAAAGTCTCGATTTTTGAAAGTTTCGAGACAAAGTCATCAAAAAACTATGTTTTTCTGAAAATATAAGACCTTAAGAATCGGAAAAGCATAGTAAAAACCTATTTGAACCAATTTTATTTTTTCGTGTCAGCGGGACCTTTTTTATAACAGACTCGATAAATTTTAAATTATAAATAAATGTATAAATGAATCTGTATTCATGGTATTTGTACTTTCAAGATGCAATATTTCCGCCGTTTCACAGATAAGGCGGAAATACAGTTTTTTTCACAGTTCTGGACGACATCTAGTTATGTATGTTAGCACATGCGCTTAGCATGCGTATAAAAGGGGAGGAACGATGTAGTATCGTTATCGGTTTTGTCATATCGTATGCGGTAAGTGTTCTGTAAAGAAGTATTATGGCAGAGAACAATCTCACAACTGAAAGACATAGCGAGGAAACGAGTATGAACAATAAACAACTAATGTTTCCACCGAACAAAGAATTCCATGAAAAGAAGTTGGATCGAGTTTGCTTTGCCAGTTGAATCTTTTGATAGGCATTATGATAAAGATAAAGCTACTGAGGTGATGGATGTGGATGTGAACTCGGCGAAAGAGTCTCTGAGCAAAGGTAAGAAGCTTATTCTTGAACGTCTCAAACTAATAAGACTCGTCGATAAAAGAAATAAAAAACAACAAGTTTAAAATTAAGCAAAAGCTTTTCAGTGTAAAACCATCATCAGTGCATCTAAAAAGTTAAAGGGAAATTAAGCCTTATAATTTCTTTTCTGAATTTGAGCATGAAATACTTCTTTTATCCTAGAGGGACACCTTTTTATGTATAAAAGGTATTCCAAATAAAAAAACTGCTAAAAAAACAACTTAGTTAAATTGCCATTACAGGTTTTGTTATAAATATCATGACGTCACAGGGCGAATTTCATTTGCAAAAACATCAGACGTAGGCAGCAAATGACATGTTTTTTACACCTACGTTCTAAAGATACGAGAAACGGTAGAAAAACAACATAGAAAACATGTACATAACATAACAATCTTAAACATCAAGAAACAGCAAAATGTAAAATAAGTTTATCATTAACGATTCAAGAAAAACAAAAACAGTCATACTGAAGATTTCATTTTTTATACATCTAAAATATACACATTTGTTCAAAAACTCACCTACGCACATATACCTGCTATAAATCTAAAACGAAATACTTTTTAATAAAGGTTTTATAACACAAATCACACAAGAACTTTCATCAACAAAACAAAATATTGTAGTTTATGTAATCCTTACAAAAAGAGCGATCGCGCTGTGACGTCAAAATTTCCATCGAAGAGCACTGCAATGGCGTCCGTTGTTAGATACTAAAGTTTGGTTTCCAATAACGACTTTAGTGTTGCACAACCTTTTCGCAACATTTGTTGCACAACAGTTTTACAACATGTTGTTGTGCAACACTGTGTTTCCAAAGAGCGGCAAAATTCAAAACATATACAAATATGGCGCATCTGAACACTAGATATCTTTTGCTTTGCCAGTTGAATCTTTTGATAGGCATTATGATAAAGAGAAGGCAAAAAAATAAGGGAAAACGAAAAATAAGAGGACTTTATAGATTTTGGGTGCGGGAGATTTTCAAGAAACGCAGTGACATGGGTGCCTTCAACACTTTAATACTGGAACTTCGCCTTCATGATAGAGAATTCTTTTACCGCATGTCGCCTGAAAGATTCGAGCACTTACTATCTATTGTTGAACCATGCTTGCAGAAGAAATTTTGCCCTAGCAGAGAACCAATTTCACCAGCAAAGCGACTGACTGTGATATTACGCTATTTGGCGACAGGTGAATCACAGCAATCACAATCTTTCTATTTCCGGATTGGAAGAGCTACTGTTTGTAAGATCATCATGGAAACCACACATGCAATCTGGGACACTTTGATGCCTATTTACCTAAAATCCCCAGTGAGTTTGAAGGAATGGGAAATAATTGCCAATGATTTCGAGAAAGAATGGAACTATCCAAACTGTATAGGTGCAATCGATGGCAAGCATGTGTGTATTGAAGCACCAGCTAATTCAGGTTCAGCATATTACAACTATAAACATTTTCATAGTATGGTGCTCCTCGCAGTGTGTGATGCTAGATATTGCTTTAATATGGTGGGTATAGGTAGTTACGGCAGAGACAATGATACTTCGATCTTCATGGAAAGTGAGATGTATTCAGCTTTTGAAAATAACTTGTTCGAACTTCCCGCTGGATTTGTAGACTGCGAGTCCAATTCTGGTGAAATAATACCTGGAGATTGGAGGAATGAAGTGGCGGATTGTTCAGGTATGGTGAATTTACCAAAATCCAGAAGTAATAGATCAACAGTAGTAGCTGGTATTGTTCGTGATAATTTTAAAAATTACTTCAACACTGCTGAAGGTGAGTTATCGTGGCAGAAAGATTATGTTACATCGTGTGGACATAACCACGCTGAACAAAGAATTTTTATGGATTGTAGTTGAATTTAACGATGAATGAAAACTGTACACTCTTTAGAATTTATCAAAAACATTTATTAAAGAAACAGAGTTACCCAGAGTTACACTTTTATAACTTAAATATCTTAACACAACGAAGCATATAACCATAGAGAATGTTTCTATATTTGCTATTCAAGGATGGATATTTTCATTCAATCTTCATTCATCGAATGTTCATCAGGAAATTCTAATTTAAACAAAACTTGTTGTATTTGAATTTTCGCAATCATTTGTTTATGTAGGCTAAGTCTTCGCAAAGATGTTACTAGCGTTTTACAAAACATTATAATGTCATCATCTTCATCGTCCCCTGATTTGAAATCATATAATTTATATCTGACATAGTTTTCAACAAAGAAATATCAACATCTGCCTGCAGCTCTTTAGAAATAGTTTTCGAGCTTTTATCTTTTACTTTCGGAGTTGATGGTTGTATCTTCTGTCCATGATGAGCAGCATTGCCATTATTGGAGTTCAAAGTTTTGTTGCTACGTTCTTAGGACGACCTTTTGACGCAGAAGGACGTTCGCAGAAGGACGTTCATCAGACGTGTAGGCGTCTCATGGAAGCAACGCGTGGACTTTAAAACGTTGTAACTTTATACAGGAAAATGAGAGACGAGATATTGATAGGGTGTTTGCTAAATTGTCCAATGACGACAAAACTTGTATGAAATTAAGTATTGCTTTTTGTTGCAAGAAAACAATTGAAATTTACAATGTTCATAATATACGATTAAAAATATACTCAATCAGATATCATTATACAATTAAAGAAATTAAAGAAATTCCAACAACTATCGAAAAAAATACAAATAATATATTTTCCCGGTAATACTTTCTAGTGGTGAGGGGTGGTGACTACTCAAAAGTACTTCTATAAGACATAATAAGAAATCCAAAAGAGTAAAAACAGAAGATAACCGGGGGAATGTGAAGTCCTCGTGTATTTTTGGTATTTACATGTTCTTGAGAAGAAAGAACAAAAAAACATAGTTGCTGTAAAACAATCTATAAAAGTAATAATAAACTTTTCGTTGGGTTTTTTCAAAAAGTTAACCAAAGAGTAGGTTTATTTCCAATAAATTTCATTGAAAGGAGCTTAAATTTCTCTATCGAATGACATAATAATTTTATAAATTGCAAATACCTCAAAAGATATCAGTAGTTATTCTAAACATAACCTTAACCATTCTGATACACACACTGTAATAAGGATGAAAAATATGTTCAATCCCCGACCGGGTCATGCCAATGTCTAGGATGGTTGTCTAGTTGAGCGGTTCCTGTCATTACAGATTTCGTAGCCCAAATAGGGGGTTTAAATGCTCTAGGACCTCCTTCGCAGGGCCCTCATTGATAACAGTACCTTAAGGAACTGAAGAGGCAACCCTGGGTAAACATTAAACTGGAAACAGGGAAACTGAAAACAGGGAAACTGGAAACAGGAAAATCTAATCAAAGGTACTTGGAAATGGATTAGTAAATAATAATAATAATAAATCGCAAAAAAAATCCTAGTTTTCTGCGGTTTTCCTCCCAGCTCTCTTTAACAAATCACCAATTAAAAAATCAATCTCTTGTTTGGTGTACTTCTCCACCAATGCACCTGAAAAAAGATATAGTTTGAATTAATATAAGTAAAATAATCATAAATTTTCATAATTATTGAATTAAGAAATTTTTAAAACAATTCGAGAAAAATTCGTTCAAGCAATTAACCTGTCGGTTAATACACGCGTGTCTTTTTCAACCGAACTGTGGCTAACACCGGATAAATTATAAAGAATGTTGCATGGCTCACTATCAATTTAATAATGAAAATATGAAACTTTAAGTATATTTACCGAGTAGACATTTGTAATGGCGTGTTTTAGTGAAGGCCCTCTGTCCCTTCACCCCGTCTTTGGAAAACAAAACTTGCAACTCCCTCTTGAATAACGAATCCAGTGCGAGGCGCACACTGGCACGTGCGTCCTTGCCGCCAATTCTCTTGATTTGAGTTCTCTAAAAGAAATCAAGCAGAACTTTCTAATCATCGCAAAAAGATTTGATTGATTAACTAAGGACTTAAGACACCTTTCATGTGTATTTTATTTCAAGCGTTGATTTGCGAATTTCCCTTTGTATCCAAAACAAATATAACGTGTTCGATTTAGGAATCTAAGTAAGAAACTTCAATTTCAGGAAATAAACTTACTTTTACTTTCCTATTTTTGCTGATTTCCAGCGATTCTTCCGTCGCATCAAATTCTTCGATGCTCGACGCTGGAACTGAAGGTAGAATTTCTTCGCTAAGTGTTTCTGTATTTTCTGATGATAACAAAGCCAAGATTCTCTCTTGGTTATCCTGGATCTTTTTTAAAAACAAATAAGACGTAGAAGATTCCGATTGAAAGGCATACGAGGAATTTTTGTCTTGTCTAAATAAAATACATGATAAAACCTTTATGAAGAGATCTGAGATCAAATGTGAGAGTTTAGTATGAAATAAATTATAATATAAAATACTTACGTTTATTTGGTAACTCCTTGAAGGAATCTCCTCCACTTTGATATTTGATCGTTGAAACCCCATTTTCATCTTAAAATAAAATATCAATATTCAAACATTCAACTGCTTATAGTACATTGTTAAAAAAGAAGTGCTTTGAATATAATCATAACAGCATTTATACCCTTTTTACTCTTTGGATTGTCTGACTCTAAATGGTAAAAGAGATATACGTAATCATATTGAATTCATAAATTATATCGATTTATACTTATATTAAATTTGAACCAGAAATAGGTCGACTTTTTCAATTAACCTCCTGCAATCATTCAATGTAATTCACTTATTAAAAAGTCAGATTTTTAATTTTCATTGGAATCGAAGCGCTTTTAACTTTTTGACAAAATTGGACTAAAATAAGACAGAAGTCAACGATGATAAAGTGAGTCATTTAGTCAATTGATCAACTCAAATGATCACTGAACTGGCGCTTTCATCAAAATTAAAGCACTTTTTACTTTTAATCATTTTTTTGAAAATTTGAAAAATAAATTAGTCGTACTTTTGTTTTTATTCATCTGCAGCAAATCGTTAGGTGTTGGTGTTGTTACCTTGCCAGCTAAAATGAAAATGAAATTCAGATTGAAATGAAACATAAGGGATATTAGAAATTATAAGGAAAGAGAAGAGGATTTTTTATATTTATATGTACATGAACTAAGACAATTGTATACCATGTTTGCTCCTTGCTTCCTCCATAAATGATGCACCAGGCAAAGATGATGCTATCATATTGGATGACTCTAAGAGATGGAAGAGAAGTTCTGAATTACTGATGTAAAGTCTATCTCGGTAGTACAAATATAAATCTCTGACCGTACCTGTCCTTGTGAATTTTTCAGCACCCATTAAATACGCAACTGGAGTGCTACTACCAGCAGAAACTTCAATAGTGATGTCTTCGTCATTCTCATCGTCATCATCGTCATTACCAAGGTCGCTTAGACATTCACTGATGAGTCTTCTTTTTTTAACCACTGGACTCTCCAGGTGCGATATTCGAGTAGCTGCATTTCCAAGAATAGTTTAAGAATTATAAGAACTAACAGAAAAACCAGAACAAAATAATTTTCAAGAATGCTGCACACCTGTCTTCTTCGTTGTGACGGGGCTACTGTCTTCTGACGTTGAAAATACGTACCTACAACATAGGTCGTAATCATCTAAAGAAAAACATAAAAACATCAAATCATCATTTTTAAAAAATCGTTGCTGCTAGGTTGGATAAAGATAAAATAGACCAGTCGGTTGCATAAAGGAATCAGATTAAAAACACATTTTACCGTCTGAGATCACAACTTTTATTAGTTTATAGGATGGCCACTTGGGGTTAATTGGCCGTTGCTCCTTCAGGTCACGCAGAGCATTGATACTGGTGGACCAAATCCTTGTGAATCCACTTTGTGGGAACCACTGCCTCCTCAACCTTGCCACTCTCCCAAAATTTCACCAATGAATATGCCTTTTCCCTAAATATTATTGAAATTAGTTTATTCCATTTAAACATCCGAAATTCAGAGCTGTAATTTCTAAAACAATATTGAGGGGGATAACAATATTGAGGGGGCTAAAAATATTGAGCGGGCGAAGTGAGCGAGAATTAAATGGAAATCTAAATTTAAATGAGGTACTGAGAGCTAATTATCCAGTGCCTAGACAAACTATATATATAATCAGAATAACAGAAGAATAACCTTTTAAAGTACAATCTAAGTTATCTATCAATATGGTGAATTTTGAAAGAAAAAACCCAGAGAAAACACTGTGTATTATTTCCAACAACCAAAGCATACGCCGCTAATGAAAGGGTATGAATTAGGGATTTAACACAAATGCACCCTTAGTAAAAATAAACATAAAAAGATTAGAAAAAACTATGAAGGATTGTTTATCCAAACATGAGATAAAAAATATGGGAACCCTAAGAGAACTATAACTTAATAAACTAAATAACATAAATAAAAAGAATAAAAAGAACCATAACAATAAAATTAGTTTACGCCATAGTTGTCCGATATCAAAGGAATTATGACGGATTCACTTTTATATGGGATAACAGCACATTTTTTCAAAAAATCTTTTCTGTATTTTACACATTTCTTTGCTTTCAAGGACTTCTTTAACGAATAGATGTCTAATTCTTTTGAATCAATACCAAATACATTGAAGAAAGAAACCAACGAAGACTTCTTAAAACAGTCACACCAAAAACCTCCATCTTGACAAATACTTTTGACAAAAATAACACTTGACTTTGTCATAAAACAAGAATTTTTCGGACCAGAATCAACTTTAATGGATTGCTGAACTTTCCTGTAGTAGGTACCATCTAATTCCTCAGAACGCTTTACTACTTGACTTAGTGCATTACTTTTTCCTCTAACTTTTCTTTTTAATTGCTGAAGGTGATTTTCAAACTGAAAACAGGAAAATCTAATCAAAGGTGCTTGGAAATGGATTACATCATCTGGTAGATGAAGAAGGCCATGAACATTGTAAACGCAAAACGTTTCACCATAATGTTCATTTGAATTGTGCACAAAATACTGCAACATTTGTCTTGCTGGCTCTATATTTTGTCTTCTGATAACATCATTTTCTTCATTCAACAATTGAATGCTGATAGAAAGACTTAAAAAATGTTTCCACATAGAGGGTGAAAGGTATCCGCGCAACACAACAGGTCCAGAATAGAGTAAAAAGGATTTAAACTCTGTTGCTTTCCATCGATCCAGTTCTGACAAACTTCTTGGTTGGCGAGAAAATTCAGATGGGAAACAGCCATTCAACTGCACCAAATGGCTCGAAACAGCTGACAAAAATGGTGCTGATAATTTACCGTCATTTATTTTACTGAATGAGCCTTTCAAATAATATAAAATTCGACGTGTGACTCCAAGAAAAACCAGATGCATGGAGTCAAGTGGAAAGTCTCTGATAAAGTCAATTTTCAATTCTAGAAACGCTGACTCGCTGTTTTGGTGACATTTTCCTTCTGCATCCTTAAGGCTGTACCCATTCAAGCGGAATGTTGCATCATCTCGCAAAACAGCATTAGACCATTAGACCAGTTCTTCAAAGTTCAATTAAGTGTGGATTTAATTTCGCGGTTGACCAAGTGTTTTTGGCAAAAATCTCGAAAACTGCGAAATTTAATCCATGCAAAATTTTGTTCACTCAAGGTAGAACACTCTCGAGGTCTTGTTCAGAACAACATCTCATATATACTTAATCAGGGGTCGACAAATTATGTGTATCATAAGTGAACAAATATTAGGCCATAGTTATTTAATACTTCATTCAGCATAACCTGCCCGTATTATGATTTTTCGGACAAATAATACTCATAAAATAACTATGGCCTTACTGAAAGAGTGTAAAATGAATATCAAGATTGATAATAAAAATTCTGTTCGATGAACTTATTTTCATAAGACCTATTTGATCTGTAACATATACTGAATAATAATTGACGTACCATATGCTAAAAATTATTCTGTATGTCAATGTATAAACATATAAATTTTATCAACCCCTGCTAATGTTTATCAAGCTTAGCTATCATCAATTCTAATTACTTTGACGATATAATATACATAATATATAATAAATCAAAAATCTTATTCATCATTGTCATGCATACCTTTCTTTTCTTTCTTTCTGAGACATGACAGCAAGATGCTAAAGCCAATGCACACAAACGCACTAAAACATTAATGCAAATGATCAATGCAAAAAAATAAATTCTTACATAGACACCTTAACACAATAACTAATGCAAAAACATTTCTGGCAATATTACGTTGTGTCGCAGTTCGTTGTGTTATGAAAACAAAATGACAAAAAGATTTTATTATGATTTTATGATTATGACAATGTCTTGTACTAAGTGGATCAATGGTATAAATAAAAGGAAAATCCACAATCAGTATTATAATCACAACCCTGGACAACCCACATAATTCGTACAGGGTAACAGGATAGTACGAGGTGCAAAAAACTAATCTTCTTTAAACCCTGTACCGGTGTACAGGGGTGTATGAGGGGATTTATTAGTGACAATGTTTTATTGAAAAAGAAAATTTTCCTTTTCTGCAATCAAAACTCGAAAAATAAATAAACTACGGGGATTATGGATAACGGGTGGTGATTTCTTTTAGCTTAACTTTCCGTCTTTCATCACTTTGCATACACGTAAGCCCCTCATAATACCCTATATACCTCCAAACATACCCTGTATGTCCCCTTACATGCCCAGTATGACTAACTAACTCACCATGGCCCCTGAGTACTACCCTGTTACCCTCTTGTACAAACTACGAGGTTGTCCAGCGTCGTTTATAATCAATACTTACAGTTTGAAGACGTACGACAAGAAATTCACAACAACAGGGACCCTGTAAAATAAGACATAAAACTGCAAAATCAAATATATTTCAAATATAGCTAGCTTCATTGTCAGTCAAAGTCAATCTATTATACAAAAAACTCAAAAGGAATTCCCACAATGTCTTGATTATTCCCATTCTGCAACAATGCAATGAGATTCTTTTTAAGAATGATCCTTTTAAAGACTTTTTAAGATCAATACATATCCAGGTAGCTAAAATCAATTTTTATGCATGGCTTCAAAGATCTTTGTCTTCATCTATATACTATATCAGTACTATAACCCAAACACACGAAACGATATCGAAATAAAAATGTAAACAACTTAGCTGTTCCAGAAAAAAATGGATGCCAGTTTTACGTCTGCTCTAAGAACGACCTTCTTCTTCGATAGCAACAACAATACATTCAAAAGTTGCATTTTAAAAAATGGAAAAAGCTATTTGTTTCCACAGTGCGACCTTTTTACTAGCTTCTTGTTATCTTTGTAGCACAGCATCCATTATGGTTGAACGAAGTACTTTCGGTTTATTTTTTTACACCTCAATGAACACAGACAATCATAATTAAAAAGAACTTACACAACAAATCTGCAAAAATTAACAACACGTAGCGGCGCCTTCTTTCGGTTTCTGCCGTCCGAACCACTTCTGTTACTGAATATTAGTATTCGCAAACAAAAATAATCTTTTTCACACAAAAAATTAAACAACTTTCAATTGAAAGAAATTGAGTTTTACAGTGTCGAGGCGTATACTGGGTTTAACCACTCGCAATATTTTTGTCTTATCAAGCCGCCTGTTTGTACGTACTATTGGCGCCTTTAGTTTCCCGCTAAAAATGAGGTTCAAATAAGACGTCCATGGGACGTCTACCGGACGTCCCTCACTTTTTTGGTCCAAATGTGGACGTCCTATGGACGTCCTCTGTGGACCGGGACGAGGGGACGTAAATCTTCCGTCCTCGGGACGTCCGTAGGGCGACGTGTGCCCACTGGGGAAGACTATCTTGTAAAAGTACAGTAGCAGTATTTTCATTCACTGGGTTCTCGTCAGTTTTGCCGGAGTCTGAATAACAGCCACTATAATCGATATCAGCAGCAAGAGAGGAATCAACTCGTAAATTCGTTGATGTTTCACGGTGTTCTATGTTGAGCCACATCAAATAATCGTACTCTGTACTAACCATATTCCTCCCAGAACCAGAAGGAGTAGTTTTCCTCTTTCGTAAATACCTTCCAAAGGCAGATCTGATAACCTTGTATTTACTTTCTGCCTCTGGTCCTGATAAGTTAAACTTTGAATCAATGACTTCGAATGCGTTTTTCTTCATTTGTTGATTTTTAAAATCTTGACAGAACTTATCATATATTATAGGAAATTGCTGTACCTCCTGCATAAATAATTCTTTGGAAAAAGAAGACGGCGTTGTTACTTCTTCAGCCTCCCTGTTCGTTTTTTACCTGTTTTATTTGGGAGCTCTCACATGTGGGGATGAACTTGGTATAGTATATTTTGCCGAATGATCTTCAGCATAGTATATATTTCATTTCGAAGTTCGCTGTTGCGCAGCAACACGCAACAAAATAGAATTTTTTCTATCGTCGCAACACTTGTTGTACAACACAAAAACTGTTGCGCAGCACCAACACGTTGTGCAACACCTTGTTTACGGTGGCCCCAATCTGCCACTTATACATTACACATTTAAACTTTTACAGCAGTTTCATTTTTAAATAAAACGTGCACTTCACACTTCGTGCTAACTTAGCAATTTTCATAGTTAGCAACGGCTAACTTAGCAATTTGTATACTTAGCAGCGGCTAACTTAGCAATTTGTATACTTAGCATTGGCTAACTTAGCAATTTGTATACTTAGCATTGGCTAACTGATCAATTTGTATACTTAGCATTGGCTAACTTAGCAATTTGCATAGTTAGCATTGGCTAACTTAGCAATTTTGCATAGTTAGCAACGGCTAACTTAGCAATTTTGCATAGTTAGCAACGGCTAACTTAGCAATTTTGCATAGTTAGCAACGGCTAACTTAGCAATTTGTATACTTAGCAGCGGCTAACTTAGCAATTTATATACTTAGCATTGGCTAACTTAGCAATTTGTATAGTTAGCATTGGCTAACTGATCAATTTGTATACTTAGCATTGGCTAACTTAGCAATTTGCATAGTTAGCATTGGCTAACTTAGCAATTTTGCATAGTTAGCAACGGCTAACTTAGCAATTTGTATACTTAGCATTGGCTAACTTAGCAATTTCTCATAGTTAGCAACGGCTAACTTAGCAATTTGTATAGTTACCATTGGCTAACTTAGCAATTTTGCATAGTTAGCAACGGCTAACTTAGCAATTTTGCATAGTTAGCAACGGCTAACTTAGCAATTTGTATAGTTAGCAGCGGCTAACTTAGCAATTTGTATACTTAGCATTGGCTAACTTAGCAATTTGTATACTTAGCATTGGCTAACTTAGCAATTTGTATACTTAGCATTGGCTAACTGATCAATTTGTATACTTAGCATTGGCTAACTTAGCAAGTTTGCATAGTTAGCAACGGCTAACTTAGCAATTTGTATAGTTAGCAGCGGCTAACTTAGCAATTTGTATACTTAGCATTGGCTAACTTAGCAATTTGTATACTTAGCATTGGCTAACTGATCAATTTGTATACTTAGCATTGGCTAACTTAGCAATTTGCATAGTTAGCATTGGCTAACTTAGCAATTTGTATATTTAGCGTTGGCTAACTTAGCAATTTGTATACTTAGGAACGGCTAACTTAGCAATTTGTATACTTAGCATTGGCTAACTTAGCAATTTTGTATAGTTAGTATTTTGGGAAAACCCATGTGGTCAAGAAGTTGCTGACTCAGGCTTTTATGCTAAGTAAATAATGGCGGATGATGCAGTTGCAATTGCAAGTGTTAGATAGGTATGTAAATATCTGTTATTAAACACACAGCTATATGTTTTAAAAAGTATTTAGCTCATTTTCTTATTTACTTCGAGGGAGTTAATGTATTAACGTATTTGATTAATCCGTTACCCTACAACAACAAACCACGCACGAGAAAATATCATGAATGGTGTTTGCTCTAGCAATATTTGAAGTATCGTTTAGGCAAGGATAAATCCCTGTCGGTATATGAATAAAATTATATGAGCATGTAATTAGCCTGACTTATCATATGAAATTGATCTGTTGACTTTGGAATATTCACTCACGAAAAACATTTTAGCTTTTTTATTTTGCCTGTCAGTCACAAACAACACAACACAAGTGCTCTTAAAACCATGAACAGTTTTCCAGGTAGTTTTCTCTTATCATAGTGTGAACAATACAATAACCTGTTTTTGGTATAAAGCTTTATGTATAATTCATTTTGTACAGACTTTTTCATAATTATAACTTGTCTGTTTTCCTGCTGATTGTATACGAATGGATTTTATTTGTGTGTATCATGTCTAGTTTGAAATCTTTTTGGCTGCTAAAATCATTTATTCACTGTATCTTAAAATATGTGAATATAAAAATGCTTGTTAAATGTTTTAGTATCTATCACTCTTTTATCTCTTATATATATTTGATGGCTTTTTATATATACATAGCTATATATACATATTTAAATTTTTAGGTGTTACAACATTTAAGGAATCTTCAACAATCTGAGGAGACTGTGCAAAATTTTATGAGAGAAAAGGTAAATGTTGCTTTGAATGTTTTATCTGAGATTTTTTGCTGTCATGGAATAATGTTCAAAAATGAATTGTTTTTGGTTCTCTAGTATAAACGTATCTGTTACGTGTTACCAAAACATTACAGCAATCAGATAATTTGACAAGAAAAATGATAAAACTAAGATAGAGACTTCTGAGACTTTTTAGAGACTATTCATAGAACCCTGCTGTTCTGTGGACTAAACCGAAGATTTTACAATTCACCCAAAAGAAACTGAAATTTTTAGCATGAAAAAACTACTGGTTGTTTCCTATGATCTTTAAACACATATTTTAGAGCTAAAATTTGAAAGCTCTTTCAATGATTTTATTTTATTTTTAGTTCACTGAATTAGCAGTTCTTCATGCTGATGATTCCATTCTGAGAAAGCACGGTGTCATCAAAGATGGTGACATCATTAGGTTACGATTGTTGTGTTCTACTGATGAAGGAATAAATAATCGGAAGAAAGAGCTGAAAGATATTATCCTTAACGGATCAAGGAACCCTAAAAAATCAAGAACACAGTCTCCTACGGGAAAGACTGCTGAGAAGAAACGTATGATATACTTGACTTGGGAACATTATGATGCCAAAAAGAAGAAATTTTCCCACGTTAGAAGTGAAAGAGGTGGTGGCTCCAAACAAGAACATATATCTACTGTTGCAACATACGATCAAGTCATTGATATTTGTAAGGAACTGTTTTGGGAAAACAGACGTGATCCTGCCTCATTTGGTGGACATGATATAGATTTTTATTTGGTCGATGTCAAAAGAGAGGTCATCAATAAAATATTAACAAATCAGAGGAATGAACAAGTACCATTTACAATAGGAAACTATTGTAGACATGTGAAGATGGTGAGAACTAAATTGATTTTCCGAACTAAGAGCAGAACGACACAACTTCTTGAGAATTTATTTGCACCTTTTGACTCATCTGACGATGATGATTTTGTTTCAACAGAACGAGTTCACAATTCTACTCCTTTGATTGGCAGCTCTAAAACTCGAGAAACAATTAGAAACGAAATAGATGCAGCATATCAGGTGTCATTAGAAAATGACAAAAGACAACGAGAAGATCAAGTTGAAAAAGATGAGAGGGTGAAAAGGTTGACTGATCTTAATAATGCCAGGAGTGCGAGAGTACCAAAAGAACCTTTATTGAGCGATGATCATGTAACAGTTTCAATCAGACATCCGCTGGTAGGGCAAAAGACTCGGCTATTCCATTCATATGAAAACATGGTTGCAGTTTATGATTGGGCAGGTAGTTTTCATATAGAACCCGAATATTTTGAACTGCGAGACTATTTGAATAAGGTAGTGAAGCCAGAAGCAATGATCATTTCAGGTATATACAATATGCAAGAGTGTGAACAGCCAATTATAATGACTATCAGTGGATCTGTAGGATTTTTAGGTTTTGGCGTTAATGATGCACCCACCCATATTTCAAGTGATTCATCTAGTGAGAAATTTGAAGCTGTGACATATAGTATGGATGAGCATTACCATAAATTGCAGGAATTACGATTACAGAAGATGACTGAAGGCGATCAATCTATTATGGTAGACAGAGAGGACATTTACAGTGATATGTTATCTTTCTTTTCCAGTCGAAGGTTTCAGAAAGATAAGAAAGTCATCGTCTCCTTTAAGAATGAAGATGCAGTAGGTGATGGCGTATCCAGAGATGCATTTACTTTATTTTTTCATAAAATGTATTCAAAATTTGATGGTGCATTTGAGAAAGTTCCATTACCTTTGTGTGAAACTGATGAACTTGAATCAATTGGAAAAATTATTTCAACTGGATTTATTTACTATAATGTGTTTCCATTTCAAATTTCTTATGCGGCATTGAAGTTCTCGTTATATGGTGAGATTTCTGATGAGGAACTTTTCAACTCTTTTATGAACTATATCCCGAGTAGAGAAGCTTCATTGATTAAGAAATTTGCGGCTGGTAAAAGAACAGATGATATTCAACCTTTTGTCGACATACTAAGCGAGTCACGTGTATTCGAACTTCCGAAGCATGACAATATCAAAGCTTTGTGTGTAAAGGCTGCAAAGATTTCTCTGATTAAGTTGCCTAATTTCTCTATGCAAGTTATTGCTAGTGGAATGGGCAAATTTTGGAAAGATGTTACACCTGATATGATTGACAGTTTAACAACTGTGACGAAACCAACTGCAGACCGTTTTTTAAATGTTCTACAAGTGGAAGAGAAGAATCAAGTTGATCAAAAGATCACAGCTTGGCTACATCGGTTCATTCGCTCTTCAAAGTGTGACACTTTAATGGCTCTTGCACGCTTCATTACTGGCTCTGCTAATCTTATCCCTGGTGAAATAATCAAAGTGGAATATGTCGACCAAGCTCCTGATTATGTTAGACCAATGGCTGAGACATGTTTCAAGATCTTAAAACTTCCACGGCAATTTGTCTCTTTTTCCCATCTTTGTGAGAATATTACAATGTTCCTCCGTAACGATGATTTGTGGGTTGTCAATGATGTGGCGTTGATTCCGTTAGATTGACACTAATGACATGTGAATTGATGTTGATATTTCAAAGGTTTCTGATTTATAAAGGCTTTGTCTTGTCTTTGCTAATGATATAAGAACATCAGCTTTGAGATGAAATAGCGATTTAGCATCTGTTGTCTTTTGTTTTGTTGAATTTGTTGTGTCCAGAAAATTTTTCAGATGATATGTTTGTCTATCTTATGAAAATTCGTTAAGTTAGGAGATATCTCAGTTTTTGTACGAGTATCTGAAATATTGAGTTACTATTGTATTGGTTATTATTGGTAATCTTGTTCTGTTTCAAACCTTTTGTTACTTGTCCTTGTGTGTTTAGCATTTGAAAAGTAGCAATACTTCGATTTTGTTCGTATTAAAGTGGACTGTTGCATAAAGTACGAAAAATTCAATTGTGACTTTTTTTTAATTTAGTACTCCTTTAAATATACAAATTTGTTGTGTTTTCTATAACGAAATGGCTGATTTCATTTTATCAAAAACAGGCGTGAAAACACGCGTGGTCTTGACTTTTTGGCTTCATTGCAGTCGCGAATGCGCAGTTTTCACGTTTGGTTTTGAAAAAAAGTGCTCAAACCAATCACGGTAGTTGTCATATATTAGTTTCTTCTATTTTGTTCTTATTGTTCATTTGAAAAAAGATGCTAAAGAAATCTTTGTGCAGTTCTTACATTGCAATCTGTTAAACACGCTATGACTTTAGAATCGGCCTGAATTGAGAACAACAACAACCTGAGGTTGTAAACAGAAGACTGGTTAATGTTAATATGGGAAACGTAAAAACAAGTATAGCAAATTCATATTGCATTTATTAACGCAATTAAGTTTTCATACAACTCTAAAGCTTCCTCCACATCATTTGGCATAAAAAGGTTGTTTTCCGTCATAACAATATTGGCTAGTTCAAAAAATTCTTCAGAACATATGTGTGATGTTTCCGTGTCAACTTTAAATCTGCTCTCCAAAACAGTCACATCCCTGTAATCTATACTATATTTATAATCATGAACTGATGAATTCAAATAACTTGGCATGAAATATAAAACGTCTGGTCTTCCTGATGGCCGGAAGATTGAATTCGTGGAATGTTGATGTCTAATTCTATGATGATTCCAATTATCTTGAAATTTTCGTAAATCTGTGTTGATCAGGTCATAAAAACAAAACAATAAACACTCGACATTCAGGGGGCACGTATTATCGAATTTATTTATTTCAATGAGATCCCTAAAAAAGTTAATCCACCAGTTGGAACAACCTCTCCTGAACTGTGACCAAAGTGCTTCAATTCGCTGATTGCTAACAGATTTTCCATATTGAAAACTCTCTTGACCAGCAGACACATCAGTGTGATTTCGCCTTAAAAACTTTTGAGCAGCAGCAACGTAAACGTTCTCCGTTCCACGATCAGCAATCACTTTTCTTGGTACTCCCTTTATCTGAGACAAAACATTCAGATAAAGTGAACATACATATTTCGGCTCCTTGTTAGAACGGGAAACAGACAACCATAAGATTCTCCGACTAAAGCCATCCACAGCTCCGTGAATCGAAAAGCCGTATGGCTTCAGTTTATCATACCCATCTATGTGCCACGCCCAATTTGGACCGCGAGAATAGTATGATCTTCTTCTCAAATACTTTCTTCGTCTTGACTCTACTCCAACGGGATCAAGCATTGACAAAGCAGCAGCAATCGAGCTTCTGTTTACTCGAAGTCCGTTTCGTACGCACCTATAATGCATTTGTCGATAACCAATATCAGAACCGTTACCTTGGAGCTCTTGGCTAACAAAATCAATAACATCACGAGTATTTGATGAATTGCCTTTTCGATACAGCTTTTGTCTTCTCAATGCTCTATGTAAACTACGAATACTGACATTGATACCATGCAAATTACATAAAGCGTATAATATTTCTTTATATGAATAGCCTTGCTCAAAGTATAACTTTATCAATGAATCAGGATATACCATGGCTGTTCATTAACTCTACAAAGAAAGTAAACAGTTAACAGAAGGCTAGCAAAACAACATTCACGAAATATCCAACAAAATATTTAAGGAAGCATAGTAATAGCTATCAACAAAAAACATTAAATATTTAAATATTTAACAGAAATAATAAAAAAATAAAACCAAACTACTTACAGAAAAAGCATACCAGAACAAACATCATATCGACGTATTCTTTTTATCATTGCTTTATTCCAAAAGCATTATGGGAGTAGTCACGTGGTTAACAACCAATCACTTATTGACAAATACAACATATCTGTTTAAAATAGTTAAGTATACAAATTGCTAAGTTAGCCGTTGCTAACTATGCAAAATTGCTAAGTTAGCCAATGCTAAGTATACAAATTGCTAAGTTAGCCAATGCTAAGTATACAAATTGCTAAGTTAGCCAATGCTAAGTATACAAATTGATCAGTTAGCCAATGCTAAGTATACAAATTGCTAAGTTAGCTAATGCTAAGTATACAAATTGCTAAGTTAGCCAATGCTAAGTATACAAATTGCTAAGTTAGCCAATGCTAAGTATACAAATTGCTAAGTTAGCCGTTGCTAACTATGCAAAATTGCTAAGTTAGCCAATGGTAGCTATACATATTGCTAAGTTAGCCGTTGCTAACTATGCAAAATTGCTAAGTTAGCCAATGCTAAGTATACAAATTGCTAAGTTAGCCGTTGCTAACTATGCAAAATTGCTAAGTTAGCCAATGCTAAGTATACAAATTGCTAAGTTAGCCAATGCTAAGTATACAAATTGCTAAGTTAGCCAATGCTAAGTATACAAATTGCTAAGTTAGCCGTTGCTAACTATGAAAATTGCTAAGTTAGCACGAAGTGTGAAGTGCACGTTTAATTTAAAAATGAAACTGCTGTAAAAGTTTAAATGTGTAATGTATAAGTGGCAGATTGTGGCCACCGTACCTTGTTTCCATTAAGATTTGCAACAGTTGTACAACTGTTACACAACGGTTGTGCAACAAAAAAAGTTTATTGGAAACAAAGCTTAAATAACGAAAAACTAAGTATAGTTATCATTTAAAATAATTTTTAATGGTCACAGAAATTAAAGAGACCTTTCTGCAGCTAATATAAAAAGTATTTGATGAAGGCTGAATTTCCGTTTAATACAAGTGAATCCTAAGAGATTACACGAATAAAAGAAGCATTTACAAATCACGTCACACCATTGCCAAACAATAGCAGCTTTTTCGAATCAAGTTGGTCGTAATGAAGGTTTTATAAATGCTATAACTGAACCTTCTAGATTTTTAAAACCTATACAAGAGCCAGATGGCGCAAAACGGTAGCAGCAAAAGTACTTGCCACAAGAATACTTTCGAAATTTTACTTAAAGTTCTTAAAAGTTCTGTAAACGTTATTTCTTGAGACATGTTACTGGTGGAAAACAGGCATAAATGGTAGTAATGTTTAAAATTACTAACTCGTGTAAATAGGGTCTAATCGTAACACACCAGCAATTTAATTTATTAGAAGACAAAAGAATTATGCATGCATGAGCTGCTTATAAGAGCTTAAGGCGGGTTTCCACTTACATACATGTCTGGGCATGCGCAAAGGCCAATTATCAAACATTACATAATCTTCTATTGGTCGCTGTGAATGGTCGCAGTAGTTCAAACTTTTTGAAATACCAAGCGAATGAAAATAATTTAACTAATCAGAAGCCGCTATTTTTTCAAGGTTTCAGAACATTGAAATCAAGATGCCAGACAAACGACAGAGAAACACAGAGAGAACATGGACTTTCAAAATCTGAATCAAAAACAATTGATGCAAATACAAACAATCTTGACGAATCAAAAGCAAAATACAGAGCAACAGAATGATAATGTACAAGAGGAAGTGTTGGAAAGCTCCCAAGACTTTCAAAGAAATCAACCACAGCAGGAAGCAGCTCTTGACGAAGAAATATTCATAGAAGAAATAAAGAAAAGAATTTGTCTGTGGGACACTCGCTGTAGGGCATTCAAAGATTTAATGAAAAAGAACCAAGCTTGGGCTGAAGTAGCACATATATTTAAAAAAGATGGTAAGTTAGTTTAGTTTTAGTAATAATTCTTGTGTCTGGGATACTTTTATACACAGAAGTCAATGGAGTTAAAATTTGTTAAATGTTTTTTGTTTGCTTGTGATAACTGAAAGATTTATAACTGACATGCAGCTGCTTAGAGTTTTCTGTTTGTTTGTTGTTTGTTGTTGTTTTTTTAATTTTTGTATTCATTTTCATTTTAAGTCGACAGCGTAAAGAAAGTATGGAAAAACTTAAAAGAAATGCATGAAAAAAGAGAGATGATGTCAAGATCAGGTGCAGCTCCACAGACACTGCCTAAGTGCAAATTATTTGAGCAACTGTCTTTCATCAAAGATACTGTTGCTAATAGAGCAACAATTAGCAATATTCCTGGGATGGAGGAATCATCACAAAGTGATGACCTCGACATATTTACTTCTCCAAGCGATTCAATGCAACAGCATAATAAAAGAAAACTTGATGACGAAGATCACACACCGACAAGGGAAACAAATATGAAAGGAAAAGTAAAAAAACAAACAAATTGATGCTGGTGATCAGGCTTTAATTGATGCATTGAAAGGAGATGTTATCAATACCGAAGTTGATTTGGACCCTGATGTTGCATTTGCACGTAGTATTTTTTCAATTTTGAAATCGTTACCACCAAAAAAGAACAGGCTGGCAAAAGTAGAAATTCAACAACTACTGATAAGATATGAATTTGATGAATAGTTTGTTTACATATACATATACATTTATTTCCATTCAACATGGCGGACGTACATACCGGAGTAGTGGATTCTGATTTTGATAAATTTAACGTCAGCTTTAATACAAGCCATGTTTTAACAGCAATCAATGAAATTAGGAAGAGTAAATGTAGACCAGACAAGACGTCAATACTTGGATACGTGAGTAGGAAATTTTCTTGTAACATCGATAAACAAGAGGTTGATAAAATTGTTGAATTCTTGTTAAAAAGTAATGTTATTACAAATAAAGCGACACAAAATGGTGACTCTTATTATGTGAACGCTACTTTAAAAAAGTTGTCTGAGAGTGAAATACATTGCGAAGAGGATGCTATCAACGTAAAGGAATTTAAGGGTTCTGGAAACTCAACCGTTTTAGAGGATTCTTGCGAAAATAAAGATCTTGCTGACTTTAAAAGCATGTTACTTGATATTACTGCTCAGTTTGAACCGTTAAAAATTTTGTAATGGGAGAGCTGTACGCAATCAATAGCATCAATGTGAAAGCGGAAAACTATTATAAACATCAAGATTTGCTCGATCAAATCAAACACTTAAGGGATGAAAATAGTTCAATAAATACAATCAAAAAACTGCCCTTAGAAGAAAAATTGCTTTTCATGCTAAAAAAACGATTGATGATCATGTAGAACCTTTTCAATTACCTAAGGGACATACAGCTCCATTGAAAGAGATAAATGAACAAATGGGTGATAATTGGAAAGAACATTTTATAACTCCCAAACGCCTGTGTAAGCCAAGGTTAATGACAAAAAATGTGAGTAACGCCATAACTGTTACAAATCGCTACGAAGCATTACAAACTTTAACAGATAATGACCAAGATGGCGAAAGAAGAACTCCCTATCAAATAACCTCATGTCATTTACAAGTAAGTGATATTCCCCTTTCGTTTTCCTCTCCAAATAAATCTTGCAAACCCAACATCTCCTAGCTTTCTTTTTTTGGTATATTTTATTCTTAAACGTTTTCTAAGCAGCAAAAGAATGATAAATTTCTTATGGTCAAAGTCATTATATATTTTTCCACAACGCGTGTTTAACATGCTTGTTGTTACTATTGTTAATATTTTCAATATTTTTTTGTAAGTGGAAACCCCAATCGCTTAGTCAAGCTATTCGCGCGACTGATTTGCGCGACTGTGCGACCAAGTGGAAACCCGCCTTTATGTAGAAAAAAACGCGTTTCTTCGAAAAAAAATGTATGTTATGATGGCTCCGAGGGGTCAACCTTTCACAAACATTTTATTTCACTTCTCACGAATAATTTTTGAATCTTGAGATTTTTGTTTTTACTTCTCACAAAAAATATTTTAAATTTCGAGTTTTTTTTACTTGTCAAAAAATATTTTTTAAATCTCGATTTATTTTGTAAGAAAGAGTCAATGGTCGTGATCAGTGAGAGTAAGGAACACGACAGGGCTGCAGCACTTACCTGCATAAAAAAAGTCATCAAAAAAGCTGAAGAAATAAACACCGCCGTCTATGAAAAAATATATATCTTGAGTGATCGCTGTGCCGCTCAATTTCGGTCAAGTTTCGTTTTTCGTCTTTTGGTCGAAACTATTTCGATAATACTGAGTTAGCTTGGGGCTACAATGAAAAAGGCCATGAAAAGGCCCCCATGGAGGGTGTTGGGGGCACCGTATATCATTTTTAGGAAGGTGAAGTCAGGATTTCTGACAATTGATACGCCCAAAGATTTCTACGAGGCCGTCCAAACATATGTGCCAGCAATCAGTAGTATCTTTTTGCCTGATTTTGAAGTATTGGTCGAGCCTGATAACATGAAGCAGGAATCCAAAAAGATCCCCGACACACTACAGATCCACTACGTCGAGCGTTTTAACATGAAAGGAGTGTATTATTTGAAATTTTATCAGAAGACCAAAAGCCATTCTTCACGCAATGGTATTCTAATGGCGAAGATGTGGTCATGAAGTATCCAATTTACCTGACGAAAACCACTGTGTTTTGTGTTTAGGGGAATACAATGTTAAAGATGAAGAATGGATGCGATGTCCTGGGTTATGTCAACAATGGTTTCACAGACATTGTTTCTTTGAATAAATTTTATTTTTTCTGTTGTATTTGAAGTTCCTTTTCATTGATTTACTTTTTGTCGGACGGACGTTTTGAATGATATTAGTCAGTTTATATCTTTTCCTAGTTTCCTGGCGGTATAAAACTATGATGTCTTTTGTATTTATGGCTTAATGTTAATAGCCAATGACCATTGATAATAAAAGATAATTAAAGTTTTACCAGTTTTTCCGCATTTTATTGCCAACCGGAAATGGATTAAATGGCGCTACAATATCTTATAACTTAAAAATTGTCCCCTTATATCACGGTGGGAAGTTGGAGACACTCTGTAGGAATAAAAATTAGGTCATTTTCGGCCGACAGTTCCGTCCGACAAAACTTCCTTTAGGGTGAATTTCGGCTCATATCGTAAGGTGTTGATCATGTACATGTTAAAAACTTTGTTTACATCGTTTAGTATATACTAAGTTATTATTTAAGGCATATCTCGTATGGAACTTCATGTTATTTTCGATAGAATAGCTAAAAAACCTTTAGTCTTGCCCAATCTCAATTTCTATCGATTCCGTCCGACAATTTACTTTTCCTTGTGGTATTATAAAAGAAAAAACTTCTTCAATCTCACTCTAAATTGTTTTGGAAGAAGTTGGTTCCATACCAGCTAATCAAAATAGCACATTGTTCCTTTAAAGTTTCTTTGAGCGTTTAAAGTATCGATTTTCCGTCCGACAATTAACTGAATAAAAAAAAACAGAGCCCCGCTTAACCGGGAACCCACTTCACGAAAGCCAGATCACCGTTAGGCGGGCCAGCCTGGCTCTCATGTGATAGTGAGTAGGAGAGTTTGTCAGTAAAGGCGACATCTCGGCAAACCGGGCCAGCCCGGTCAGCCGGGTTAATATGATAAGGCTCTAAAAAGAACCCTTCTTTATCTTATCATGTTATACCGAAAAATCCTGTTTTGAGAAAAAAATGGCTTCTGAAAATAAGCAAAAAGGATTTTGTTTTATACACATCAGATCGAGTATGCTCAGCTCATTTTATTGGTGGCAAGAAAACTTATATAAACAATATCCCAAAATAGTTCCAAAGACTGTTAAACCAAACGTATTCAAACCAAAGAAAACGATTAACAGTTCAAGAATGGACAAAGCTCTTTTTTCACCTAATCGTTCAGATGTCACTGACATACAATTGAAGATGAAAGATGAAGAAGATGGAAGATGAAATGAAGTCAGAAATCTGTCACTTACAAAAAGCATTGGAACATCTCAGAGAGAGGTTTCGACATAAGGATAACGAATTAGTTACTATAATACAAACTTTAGAAAGTACCCTTCAAAATCATGAGTTTACAGTTGATAGGTCTAAACATAATGATGCACATTTCAAATTCTATACAGAATTTGAAACATATAATATATTCAAAACTAGTATCCCGTGTAAAACTTTTTTAAGGGTTTTAGTTCTGAAAATCACGTCTCAAAAATGGTGTCGAAAAATTAATTTACAAAATGACAAACAGAAGTGCATCAGCGTTGTAGTCACCCCTTCGTCAATAACGCAGACCATAAATACCAGTTATTTTCTTAGAGGTTTTTGAGATGTTTTCCAAATAACTTCGAGTCTAATTTAGGAGGCAATGCGATGGTTTCCCTGATTAAAAAGACACCCTTAAACAGACACAACTTATAACACAACGATAATACATTTTTTCAATTTTGCAATCAAAAATGGAGCGCAGAATAAAAAAATCGTTTCACTTAGATCTGAAACCCACCATAAATAAAAACAGTACGCGCTGTGTATCCGCTTTTTTCATCTTCTAAAATAAATTGCGTTCCGTGTAAAATGATTCTATGGGTTTTGATTTTAAAACTGACGTCTCAAAAGTTGGCTACAAAAATTTTAATCACGGAATGATGTTTAGAAATTACATCCATCCGATCTGAAAAATGTACGGGACCATACAGTAACCATTACCGAGATGTCGGCGATCAAACATCACAGCCCTGTTCACCAATGTTGTGAACCCTCAAAAATATAATTTTCGAGATACCTTCCGACAAACGCCGATTCGAGATGCAATGCAATGGTTCCCCGTAAGTAAAACATATCACGTCAATACGGAAAAAGTTACTCCTCACCCTTTTAATTAAAAACTCTGTAGTTATTCCAGATAAGGCATTTTACCTGTTCATTATCAACACTGCGCATCATAAACATCTTTTGACTCGGAAGATCTGAAACACATAAACAATACTCATATAAAATCCTTTCACGATATCATATAGATATAAATTGTGCGCATATGAAAACAACAGAAAGATTAAAATGGCTGTAACTGTTCATGTAACCCATAATCCAATGAAGAGAGAGGCTATTTTGCTATTTGTTATTTTGAAAAGCCAAACCCGTAAGTCATAAACGTGTCAAAATATGAATTGCAAACAAATTGATACACTTTCTACTGATTTTCTTTTACCAAGCTTAGATTGGATACCAATATAGAATATTGTTCTTCACCATCTCAGAACGTCATGATTCAAAGATTCATTTCTTCAATCGCATATATATTGTTTTTATTTATGTTCCCTAAAAGAAAAGTAATGATGCAGAAACCCTATTTATATTATAAGAAAAACAAAACAAACAAAAAAAGTTCAAGAGCGTACTTACTCTAAAAACATTAATAAGTCTTCGTGCAATACCTTGGTTACTAACCTTGTTGTCTTGAAATTTTTTACTCTCGTATGTTTCATAACCTGTTTTTTAAAATAGCAAATTAAAATTTGCTGGCAAATGAATATGGAGGCCCGTTCTGGTCAAAATTGCGTAATTAATTCTTTGTGTATATGAATTAATTCTTTGTGTATATGAATCTATATTTTATGTATATGAATGAATTCTCTTTAATTCGTATTCGGATTATACTCTTTTTACATTTGCGTTGTGTTATGTGTAATTAATTATCTGCTAGCATTTAATAATTTGTCTCATGGAATTAATTTCCTCTAATCCCACAATGCAATTTTACTAATTTATTCAGCGTGATCAAACTAATTTATTCAGCGTGTTTAGCGTGTTTAAACAGCCTATTTAAACAACCTTGTTTTGAAAGAATAACTAAAAGTAAACATGAATCCAAATAATAGAGTTAAAGAAATTGCTCGAGAAGCAATTCGAAGTATTAATCAACTTGCTGGATTCATCGATTCAAATACAAACGAAAGTACAAATACAAGTAACACTAACAATATTAGTACTCCTAATAATAGCACCAATACCGAAATTTTAATCACCAGGAGGAGCTTCATAGGAGATTTCCTTCTACAATTCGTGGTGGCAGCTGGAGTAACAACTCAAGTTATAGCCCTTACAGCAGATCATCATCAAAAATCCAAAAGTCTGCAGGAAGACCTGCACCCACATACTAAAGATGTTATTGTATTGCTTTATGCTACAGAAAGAGTGCGTACTAAATCAGAAAAAGCAGAGTTAGAGAAGAATAATCAAGTGATATCATGCTTCGACATTCAAAGCTCTCAATCCTTTATTCAAGCAACTACTGAAGAAGAATTCACCATAAAAAGCATTGTAAATAAAGCTAAATTAGAAGGATTTTTTGAACCTGTAGAAGTTTTAAAGTATTTTCAAGATAACATTTATTTGGCAGACCATTAGATATGACAAACGATTCTGAAAGTATTGAAGGAGAAACAAATTTCATAAGTGTTGATCGAGACACTATTATAGAATCCACATTCAGTGAGTTCAATTACAATGAAAACGTTAAAATAACTTTTCAAGTTAGTTTTATGGGTGCAGAAGTCTGTAGATGTTGGTGGAAATCAAAATGAAATCAAAATACTTTGATAATGGTTTACGGTACCTTCTACATGAACGTTACAAGAATGTTGCGACCATGATTGGTAGTGCCCTGCTTCAAAATGGGGAGATACCGAGTTATGTTGATGAAGATACACTGACAGAATTAGAGGTGCTATTTTGACTACCGAAATGGTGCCAGATATAGGAACACCTTTAAGGTGTCGCGCAGCACTCTTTCAAGTGCCAAGCGGGAACCTCTTGAGTGCCAAATTTCAAATAAAAATTGGATATTGCTGAGCACCAAAATGGGTGCCAGAGATCACGTTTAAAAGGTGTTATTAATTCTAATCTACCCTAAGGGTGTTTCAAGCTTGCGCACAAGGATTTCGTCGCACAAAGATTTTGTCGTACGCACAAAGATTTCGTTGTTCGCACCAAAAATTTCGATGTTTGCAAAAATGTTTGTACTGTAACCTTGGCGTTCATGGAAATTGTGTTTGTCGCTATTTTGTTGAAGTTTTCTTACTTTGCTTGAACGAACGACTAAGGAGCAATTTAGAGGTGAGAAGTAATTTCGTTCTGGATTACTAACCGGATGAGAACGAAACAAATGTAAATTAGAGATCAAAATGTTCTTCACACTAGCACATATTATCAACTGAACTTGGCCTGTGCTGAAATATAAATTGTTAAAATGGAGTTCTTTACTTAACATACTATCAATTTTCCTAATTCCAGGCGAGCTGAGGGTCAATAAAGATTACAAGAAATGAAACTGATGAAATGACCCTGAAAAAATAGACCAATTATCAACTTGTAATAAATTTTTTAAAAACTTAACTTCAACTTCAAGTTAAAATAAAATATATTTACACTAAATGGTTAAAAGCTGCATAAGTATATTAACATCAATAAAAACAACAGCTTGTTTAATCAACAAATTTCCTGACTTCATCAGGTTAAAAAGCAGAATCAAAGAATCAGCTCAAAGAATCAAGTGAAAATATTTTTCATTTCATCAATAGAGTCGCATCAACTTTTTTATTTTACTTCTTAATTTATATACAGAATAAAAGTCAGACTGAAAATTCAAAAAGAACTATTATACTTCTCAAACTGTGAACTCATAAATTATTTCATGTTGCTTACGGGAAATACACATAAACATTTGATATAGTCACTTATCAAATTTACCATGGAATTACAAGAGAAGAAATTTAAAGCAAAAGAATCAATACATTAAATAAACAATATCTTGGAACCTACACTATATCATGAAATGAATAAAATAAATTAAAATAATCAATACTGTCTCTATGAAATCATAATATGCTGAAGTTGCAGTATAGCCAAGTCACATTATGCAAAGTCACATTAAAATGCAAAAGAAACGTTTCAGAATTAGAAAACATCAGTAAAAGCACCATACACATCCTTATATAATTTGGCAAATAAAACAGTTCACATTCAAGGATATTGGGCATGAGACCCATAGAAATCAAAACTTGAAAGATTTGATAGTGAAGTGGGAACAGAAGATGCCACCAACAGGAAAAAGCAAATAAGATTTAAAATCAGAGGAATAATTAGAAAAAATGACACATAAAGGAAGATAACAAATATCAATAAGTCAATTTACAAACTTAAACCAAGTTTCAAAACCAAGAAAACTTATATCTGACACCAAATTTGACATAACTTCATTTACAATTCTGCTGGATTCAATAATTACACAAAAAGCATCAGTCACGAAAGATTTCAAGCTTGAAAGTGTAGTTTCTTGCTGTAAAAGTGCTCACAGCACCCATTTGATTTTCACAAGGTTGCATTAATATAAGGCTACACACCCATCTATATCCTAATACGCGCTGTGCATCCAGTTTTTAACTTGGTAAGTGTGAAAAAAGACTGGGGACGAAATGCTTCTATGAAAAATTCAATACGGCATCTTTAGAAAGTGAGTAACTGAGTGTACTGTGTGCACATCCACGATTAGTATATGCTCCTCCGTTCGGTTCTTTTTTCGTTTCGCAGTGAAAATCTGCCGAAAAACGTCAATGGAGAAGCGCGAGCAATGCAATGTTTTTCGTTCGAAATTGGTTAACGATCATTTTGTAGCAGTAAAAACAAAAACAAAAAACTTCACGAACACGAAGATATTTTTTTTTTAAACGAAGATCTTTAATTTTCATTGTTTTAGTCGTTTTCGGAGAAAGATCGTATCGTAAAGATTGAATTAACAAGTGTAAGTAAATTCACGGAAGAACTGAATCAAAAATGAACTGTTTTCGTCTTTTTCCATTTAATTCATTTTTGACTGTTTAGTAGGCTGGAACTATACTCATGATAATTTAATAACTTTTTCTATGTTTGCTTTCCGATTTGGATAAGAAATCAAGTTTGTGTTTTGTTTTATTTTGCTTCCCTTTTTTGTTTGTGTGTATGTGTAGCATTTTGTTTATTATGATATGGTTTTCATTGCTCATGGAAATCTTCTTTTTTTTAGTTTAAAATAATTACTAAAGAATTTAACAAGTCTAAATGCTTGAGTGTTTTGGTAAAGAACAGACTATTAAAATAACGAATGGTATGGAATCTTAGTGGATAAAAAAGCAACATTAGCAGGTATAATTCCGCATATCATTTAGATGGCGTTTTTTATTCTTCTTCATAACATATCTATTATTTCTTTTATGACTGTTTGGTAGGTAGAAGCTAAACTCATGATCTTTTATAAATATTTCCTGTTCCTACCCATATGTTTGCTTCAAGTTTGCGTCCGTTCTTTTAGTTTGCTTTTGTTTGTGCGTATATGTAGCTAAATATGTTTTTATGATTAATAGAAATCTTCTTTTTTAGGTAAAATTAATTATGAAAGAATAGATAAATTCGACATTGTAATATGAAGGGTGTTTGGTAAAGAACTGACTAATGAAATAACGAATGCTATCGAATCTTATTGGAGTAAAGAAGCAACGTTAGCAGGTATAATTCCGTTTATCATTCATATTTACTTTGGCGTTTTTATTTTTCACTACACGCCAAGGCAGCTTTGTTTACCACCCATTATCATTAAAGACTGTAAGAACAAAATTCCCACCTATTGCCCTTTGTTATGCACCATCTTAACCAACAAATACAGCAGCCACTTCATCCATCGTGACATGAGGTTTTTTTGTGTCTGTGTTAAAATCTACATTTTATATTTCGTAATCACCTCTTTCTCATTTCACGATGAACTGAAATCTTACGACATTTTGATAATGACGTTAGATTAAAAAATAGTGCCGCCTCTGCGTAGCCTTACGTCAAATATGTAGGAAAAAACCGTTTAAAAAAAAAGTTAAATATTTCACTCCTTAAATTAGAAGTGGTATGCACAGCGCCGATTATGATAACTTTTTATTTCTATAAATGTTTGACACGGGTGTGAGCGATGCGTCGTTTTGAGAAATGCAACAGTAAAAAGTTTTTACACGGGATACTAGTACATAATATAATAAATAAAAAGAAATAAAGAAAAAGCTACTGTAATATTAACCATGTAATATACTACAATACAGTCACTTATTCATTTCTGTAGAATGATACTTCCGTAAATGATAATATCTTGACCATGAAGACGAAAAAGTTTCATCACAATGCACACAAGTCCAGACTTCAGATGTATGTAATGACTTTGTATGTCTTTTAAGATCTTTACTATAAATGAACCGCACATTAGGCTGACAAATTGTGCAGACAAATGGTTTTTCGGAGTGCTTGCCAAAACAGCTTTTCCTTTTATGACGAAGAAAATTTGATCTTCTAGTAAATGTTGTTGAACATACATCACATTTTAGTTTTAAAAAATCATGCTGACATCGATTATGGTCATCAACAGCCACTTTGCCACCAAAATTCACAACACCACAAGTAACGCAAGTAACTGACTTTGAATTGACCGAGAAGTCTAAATCCATTGGTTGCTTGTGCTTTTTTGAAATATGATATTTAAGTCCTGAATCGCTATTATACGTTTTATCACAGAGATCACAATGGAGTTTCTTTAGATCGTGTTTAATACCATAGTGCTTGTCTAATTCGTAACGACTTCGGAATGTTTTTTTACATGCTTTGCAAATGAACGGCTTTAGACTATCTTTGTGCCATTTAATATGTCTATGTTTTTCTGCTACAAAAATAGATTTGTCACATACAAAACAGTAAAAAGCATGAGCTTGACGCTGCTTGTTCGCCATTATGAAACTGAAACATATTAATCCACTTTGTTAAAATGAAGAATATGATGGAACTCTCTTTTGCTTTTCGCGCTGAAATATGAAAATGAAGAAATGAATGTGAACTGCTGAACCTGAGATGGACAGCCAGCGAGATCTGTTGTATCAAGTTTTTTCTTTTGAGCCTGATAGTGAAAGTTAGAAAGAACCCCTTTCCAAAGTTCTTAAGAACGGGATAGTTATTTTATTGATGTATAGCGGAATATGATTCTATCAGCTAAAAAATTTATGAGGAGCAAAAAGTTTTTGAACATTCACTTGATTGTGAAAAAATTAGCTATGTGAGAAAATTTCCTCTTAAAATTTGTTCATCTTCTTGAATTGTATGTATAGTTCTATCTTTGTATGTTTGAGATGACTGTTAAGCTTTTACTCCTCCTTTCTTCATCACGTGTGTACAAAGACAAGTGTACAAGACAAGTGTATCAGCTAATTATGATTGTCAACTGATTGCCGGTAAAAAAATAATAGGTCCGTATTTTTCAATTTCCCATAAATTTCAAAATTGGTTATACATGTATTATAATATGCTTATAATATAACCAATTTTGAAATTTATGGGAAATCGAAAAAATACGAACCTATATGTATTTATGCTTATTTTTTTATTTATTTTTTTTTAAAATGAGTTGCTCCCTGCAAGGCCAAAGCCACTACTATCGAAAAATGAAATGTCATGTCATGATTTGTTTTCAGATATAATGCAATTACATATATAATGGACAGATCTTTTCTTTGTAAATTTCAATCATGCTGTTACCAATCCTTTTTATATAAGAGATTTTTGAGACATACTTGGGACAAACATTCATTTGAAACTGGTTTTAAATACCAATGTAATGTCTCAAGTTGTCCCAAGACGTATACTAATATCCAATCATTTAGAAGACATTTAAAAGCAGCACATCGTTGGTTTTATGACAACCATTTCTCACACAAGAGAGAGGACATTGATAATGGAACTGTTGATTGCAATGATAATAATGAAACAGATTCAGAAATTGAAATTGACAATGAATTTCAGGAAAATTCATCAGATTCATATGAACCCATCAATTCTACAGATTATGATGATTTAGTTGCTTCGTTTTTATTAGAATTGAGGAATTGCTTTGGTGTGACCACTGAAGCTACTTGTTTTGTCAGTCAGACCATAAGAAAAAATTTGAGGATGGAAAGAGAATACCTATGTTCATCTTTGAAGTATTCTCTTCAAAAACATCATGGAATAACCAATTTACATTATGAAAGTAAAGCTGTTCTTTGTGCAGAGAGTGGTTTTTCATTATCATTCGGATTGTTGGCCCAAAAAATCTTACTAAATATGTAAAAAGTAAAGACAGTTACATTGAACCTAAAGAAATTTGTGTTGGATTTGATGAAAGTAAAGGTAAACATGACACTGTTCAGTATGTGTCAATATTGGAGACATTAAAGTTACTATAAAGCCATGAAGATGTTTTAGAAAAAATTAAAAGTCCTGATGAGTCTTGTAACAAACAAACCAATTTTTCTGATGGGTACGCTGCAAAACAAAACAAACTTTTTTCACTGAACCCAGAAGCTGTTCAAATTGCACTATACCATGATGACTTTGGCATTGTTAATGCATTGGGAAATAAAGTCTCAAAGTATAAAGTGTCTGGTTTTTACTTTGTCATTGGAAATCTGCCATTAAAGCATAAATGTCGTCTTAAGGACATACATTTAAGTCTCCTGTCAACAGCAGAATTTGTTAAAAAGTATGGATATAGGTCTGTTTTACAGCCCCTTTTAGATGATCTACGTGACTTAGAAATATATGGTATCAAAGTTGTTCTGGATAAGAACATACATGTGATGTTGGGAACAATTTGCATGATCATAGCTGATAATTTGGCTGCACATGCACTTGGTAGTTTTTTTTGTAATTTTAGTAAAGTGCAACAGTTTTGTAGGTTTTGTATGGCAAAGAGAAATTCTATAAATGAGATCACATTAAAATCACAGTTGCGTTCTAAAGAATCATATGATTCACATATTCAGGCAATAGAAGTTGATGCTTCTATGCGTTCTGTCTGTGGCTTGCAGTCGGAATCCTGCTTAAATGTTCTGGAATATTATCATGTTGCTGATGGACTGCCACCAGATATTACACATGACATTTTTGAAGGATTTGCAAGATATCTCACTCAAAATATTTTGTTTATCACCATATCCAATTTAAATGATTGTGTTACAACTTTACCATACTGTGAAGTCGATAAAAAGAACAAACCATAAGTTATTCAATCTAAATCACTGAACTTGTTAAAAGTCAAGCAGACTGCAGCAGAAATGTGGAATTTGATACGTTTACTTCCTGTTTATGTTGGAATTATTGTACCACGGTCAGATGTTTATTGGGCAGAATTATATTGATTTTCTTGAATTATTAGACAGATTATGTGCTCCCTCATTTTCTGATGCAGATCTTGTCATTATGGATTTCGCTATAAAGGAATTCTTTACTGATTACCTTAACTTATATCCTGAAGAAGAGCTAAAACCCAAAGCGCATTTTATTACACATTACCCAGAGATGATAAAAAAGTTTGGACCTCTCATGAAAACTTAAAGGTTTGAATCTAAAAATGGCCAGTTAAAGGAGTTCGTAAAAAACACCAAAAACAGACAATAGCAGTGAAACACCAAATGTTCATGTATTTAAATTATCAAAAAACCTTTATACTTGATGAGAAAGATCAGTATGCTGTTCGATCAAGTGAGGTCTCAGTAAACGATTTGCTAATGCAAGAACAAGACTGCTTGCAGAAAATTAGAAACTTTGAAAGAGATGAACTCATTACAGAAGCAAAATCTATTACTATAGAGGGCCAAAGATACTCAACTGGTGAAGGAGTTCTAATTGATCATATTCATGATGAATATGTTTTTGGTATGGTGGAGAAAGTGTTTATTGTAGGTGATCAAGTGTACCTGTATTGTAATAAAGTTATTACTGACCATTATGACAAACATTTTCATGCGTACAAGATTTCTTTGTCTGAAGAAAAGGTACTTTTGCAAATAAACAATTCATTGGACTATCATCCATTAGCTATTTATGAAATTACTAGTCTCCTGTATATTATTATTCGATGTCATGTTCCAAAAGTGTTATGATTAACTAACTGTGACAGAAGGAACAGGTCCCGGGTTTAATTCAACATCGCCGGCCATTAACAAAATCATATTAGCACACACAAGCAAAGAATAAAACATCGGCAAACTTCTTAGAAAGAAACAGGTCGCACTTGCACTTCCATTACAGTTAATTAAATCCTTTCCCTTATTACCCCAGGATATTTTGGTGGCGGCATAGAAACTAGATTGATTTAGATGCACGACGCGACGGTTCATATTTCTAAAAGGGTCGCGTCGTCTGAATATTTTGTATTTAGAAAAAAATTAAAACGCGCGGGAAATTTTTCATAAACAAACATGGCGACTCAGAGAAGTCTGAAAGCTATCCGAGATAATTTGCTATATGCCTATGCTGATAATTTAATCGAAGCAGACGAATTTGTGCTATTATACGATGCGAATGATTCGAAGGATATATATCCATACTGGAAGTATGAAAAATTTGATATAGGAATGTTTGATGATGAACAGACTGTTATTGATTTTCGTTTTGCAAAGAGAGATTTGTACACTCTCCTTGATGTGTTGAACATTCCAAACAGTATTGTCACTGTTCAAGGCACTGTCTGCCAAGATATTGAAGCTTTATGCATCCTACTTAAGCGTCTGTCTTTTCCATGTCGCTTTAGTGACATGACATCAATTTTTGGCAGAAACCCTTCGGAGTTATGTTTAATTTACAACAATATGGTAGACTTAATTTATCAGCATCATCATCACCGAGTTGAAACTTGGAACCAGTCCCTACTAGCCCCACAGCAATTACAATTGTATGCTGATGCTATTCACGCGAAAGGTGCACCCTTAGATAACTGTTTCGGCTTTGCTGATGGCACAGTTCGTCGAATAGCAAGACCGACAGTAAATCGGCGCCAAGTTTATAACGGACATAAGAGAGTCCATGCATTAAAATTCCAAAACGTAGCATTACCTAATGGCCTGATTGGAAATCTCGCAAGGCCTTATGAGGGTAGAAGGCATGATAGTTATATGTTAGCTGAATCTGGGTTGCTTCAACAGCTACAGCAACACGCTTGGCATGGGAATCATGCTTTGAATATATATGGAGATCCTGCTTATCCTATTAGTATTCACCTCCGAGCCCCTTTTAGAGGTGCACGGCTAACAGACGACCAAAAACGTTACAACAAAGCCATGAGTTCAGTAAGGATTTCAGTCGAGTGGCTGTTTGGATTAGTATAAAACTATTTCAAATTTATAGATTTTAAAAAAATGCAACGAATAGGGATGAGTCCAATCGGAAAAATCTACATTGTCTGCAGTATTTTGCAATATGCCCATACATGTTTGTACGGCAATATCATATCAGAAGCGTTCGAAATGGAACCACCTAATATCCAAGAACATTTTCAGTAAACAAAACTTTGGATAAGAAACATACATATCTCATCTTATTTTTAGATAAAACGTACTATCATCGCTTTTGTAAACTCATATACAGAACATAAAGTAAATAACTTCAACATAAGACTCACAGAAAAATAAGTAAACTGTCAAGTGTTTAGTTTTTTTCCACAAACATTTGCATCATAGTTAACATTTGTTGTTGTATCATTTGATTTTGTTCATTACTTCGATGAAGAATTTGCAACATTATTTGATTATGGTTTCGTCTTTCTTCCAACTATATCTGTCGGTTTTCTTTATCCAACGCCATTTTTTGTTTCAGGAACTCAAAGGTTTCGGTATTGGAACGTCTGCTACGTTTTGGTTTAGGGGAACTTTCTTCTGTTCTCTGCCTTGATCTCGTTTCACCCATCCTTTCCATTGCTACTTGACGTACTTGCAATGCAGCATTTTGATCTTTTTCTGCTAAGGCCTTTTTTGATTAGCCTCCTCGACTGACTTTTGTTCAGTATCGTTAGAGATATTAGCAATCTCTTATATCAAAACATCGAACTCAGTAGGCTCGTCTCCGCCTAAACCAGTCCCCTTTTCCTCCTTAATTTTTAAAGTTTTATGTTTTTTTTGAAGTCCCAGCAGTCGTTCCCGCACTCCACGTCCTGTAACATCAAACATATCACCATCCAACGAATTCAGTACTCCTGCAACAGTTTGCCAACCTTCACCTCTCTCTTTACTCCCAGCCTTGTGAATAAGTATGTTTCGTCCAAGTACTTCTCCCATCATGAGAATGTCTTTTTGCTCATTCCATTTCATTGATCTACAACGGAAATTATATTTTTTTTAGTAAAAACAAATAAAAATAGCAAATGTGATATTTTTATCTAATCTTTACGAAACATAATAATCGGTTTTTAATAACTTCCACAGCAAAATCACTCAGCAATAATACATTTTACTTACTTTTTTTTCTCCTTCCCAGACATTTTTACTTGTACACACATACGTTCTCTACACAACGTGAAAATGCTGTGTTTGCCGTTCAGAACGAAACTTCTGTTTCATTGAAGACGTGAGGAATGTCTCGTCCCAGTCTTTTGGGGTTTTCCTCGGAGATGTTTGACGTCCGCGTCTCGATTTCTAAATCAAACTACTACCTATGGTGATACGATATGCATAAATGGAAATCATATCGGCAGCAAGAACAACTACAACAGCTTTGATACTTTAATCAATATTCAACTTCAGTTACTCAGATTACTACTTCTACTTTGGAGCTTTGAGTTTTGCACTTTAGAGTTTTGCACTTTGAAGCTTTGAGTTTTACTGAGCTTTGAGCTTTTGGCTGTTCACGTCCGTGAACTTATGTTTCCGCCAAATTAGGCGGCCCTCAAATGAGGTGAGATGGAAGATGTGCAAAGTAGTTGTTGTTTCCTAAAAGTAAAGAAAAAATAAGCTACATCTAACTGCACAATGCACAAGCGTTTTGACGAGAATGGGTTAACTAAATATGCTATGGGCTATTAGACATGTTAGATAAACATAGAAGCACCAGCCATCAGCATTTAGATGGGGTTGAAATTTGAAACTGTGTTTTTGAAAGTTAGGAACAAAATAAGGAAAATTTAAGGCTTCAAAATTAAGAATAGCCGGCCTCAAGTTTAACAGGATTTTTATAATGCACATCACATCTTTAAATATATGAATATTAAATTACAAGAAACAGAAAATCTGATTTCTATTTTACGAATTATGATAACTATTTACAGTGGGCAAAAAGAAGGTAAACATCAATTACATTGTAAGTGTTATGTTTTCAAAGAAACATTTTCATTCGATTGTGTTCAAACTGAGATTTGGTTTAAAATGCTTAAAGTTTTTTTTGCCTACATGATTCTTTAGGGTTTAATGTATACATCAATAATCCTTATTTTGGAAAGAAATTGTGCCCTTTCATTTTTCTATCCCTTACTGCATTTCCTCTTTTTAGTGCTGCCCTCCAATAAAGCACCACATTTTAGAACATGCAATTTAAATTTAAATAAGCACCGCTCCCGATTAAGTGTCGCACCTCAAATTAAGCACTTACCGGAATTACCCATAATAAACGTGGTGCTCACATGAAAATTTAATAAGCACCACAGCACTAATTTGAGGAAATATGGTAATTATCTGACGTTTTTATGAAAGAACTGACGCAAAACTTATAAAGAGAATGTTTTGTTGTTTTTTGCACATATTGACAACGCTATATTAACTAAGAATATGTGCATAATGCTTGGTGACAGAACAATGGTATTTGTATCAACTGTCTTCAAAAGAGCACTGACATTTGAAGAAATCGAAAAAACGTAGACAACTGGAACTGCCAAAGAAGGACAAATTTCTAAAATTTGGAAATGAATTGAATGTAGACTGTGTCTACATACTAAAACATCATGTGCAATACAATGGAAAGTTGTTTTCTGGCTACGAAATGTGGATAAGCTATAGTAAATGAAAAGTGGTTGCAATAAAAAGTGCGTTTACATGAGAGCCGTACTGAACTCAAACCGGTTTGAAATTTCAAGCCTCCAGTTACGAGTTTCGATACAGGTTCTTATTTCAGTACTGCTCCTGGTCACACCATCAGTGATGTTTACATGCTAACGACCGTACTGAAATTGTACCCGTGATGGTTACAAACCTATTTCTCAAATATTTAGTTTGAAATTTCGATACGGCTTGGAAAGGTGTGAAAGTTTTCACATTTCATTGTTTTATCATAAAATGTGTTAACAAGCATGCTCATATTAATTACATTTTGCTGACACATAATGAAATAACAATATAGAATGTGCTAAATTCATTCCATCGTGTATAGAAACTTTTTCTACCCGTAATGAAATCTCAAACCGTTCAGTACGGCTCTCGTGTAAATACACACCCGTAGAGAGAGCTGGAAACTATTAAATCTATTGTTTCGATTTTTACTCGACAAAACTCGCCAAGGCCGTATCGAAATTTCTCATGTAAACAGAAGGCCCAATTTCAAACAACTTAAAATTTCAAACCGGTTTGAGTTCACTACGGCTCTCATGTAAACGCACTCTAAGTTAATTAAAAGTTTCATCTTTTTGTTCATAATGTATTACTGATAAGCTTCAACTGGTGAAATGTAAATTGCTGATTTTAGTAGATTTATATATATAATATTGTATGCTTGTTACCAAATTCGCAATTTGCTCCTAATTTACGCCAATTTTTTAAAGAGTGCTCAAAGAAGAAATGGAAATTTTTTATTTCGAATTTTTCAGTCACTTTTTTAATTTAGCCATAAATAGGCATATGCCTTCAATAACATGTTGAGGCATACAATTGTGGAAGTCGTCAATCTATATAACCTTTTTCAAGTGATTTTGGTTCACTTCTACCAAATATTATATTTTAAATTTATATTTTGCAAATTGTTGGACCTATTCTGTATAACCATTTCAAACAAGAAAAAAATGGATAAATTCATTCAGATATTTTGAAAATTAGCGTGAAACAGTTTCTTCTATGGCTGAAGAGGAAATATTCAAGCCATGAAAGGCGTCTAGTTACTATTTAAAACAAACTTCAAACATCAAAATCCTTTGTTAAGTGAAACAAACGAGCTCCATTGTCTAATCCATGAAAATTATGATTTTTTGGAGACAGACTGAAGCTTGAGGCGTGGCATTTTAGCTTTAGCTACTAGCTAGTTTAGTCTTTATCACATTTATCATGTAAACAGAGAAAAAACATTTGAAAGTTATCTTTTTTTTTTACACTCCTCCTTAGAAAAACTTTTAAAAATAAGTTTTTCAAATTCAATTTAGCGTGGATTTAATTTCGCAGTCGGCCGAATTTTTATTGATTTCGCGTGGACTTAATTTGAATTAAATTTTATCCACTTTAAGGTACTAAATACACTCTCCATTAGCAAATTGCATTGCATTCCATGAAGGAAGACTGAGCGATATGAACTTTGTATTGCTGCCTCTTCCTAAGATGTTGTTTTTCTGATGCAAAAATGTTTCTTATAGTTTTCCATTTCAGCCTGCCAACGTTTCGTAAATGATTCGTAGCCTTTTTGAGTTTTTGAGCCTCATTTTTCATATACGCATGTTTCTTAAAAACGCACATTTTACGTTTTTTTGTTATGCATCAAATTAATTTCTAGCCAAATTTGATGGTTTGCTATTATCCGTCAAATTTGATTTCCTGCGTTTAATGTCACGCTTTTATACTTGAAAAAATTTAGATGCAAACGGTTAAGTGAAAGATGGTGCAACTTTTATTGGAGAAGAAAATTAACATTTTCACAATATTCTCCTTTCATATGCCACAAACACCAGTTTAAAGTGTTAACAAGTTCACAACATATCCTCTTATGTCTTGTTTGGCCTGATTCCACGTCTATCTAGTGGGCAAGTATATACCTTTCAAACAAAGATGGTATTACTTTCGAGAAAAATTTATCACACCTGACTAAATTTTTTTCCAAGAAAGATATGTCAGTATCAATCAATCAAACTTATTACGTTTTCACAAAGGAGGTATATTTTCAAATCACGTATAATATCAGACCGGACGTGTAAATATCAAACATATGATCCATCAGTGAGGTACAATGATGCGTGCGATTTTAATGGCACACATAGATAAGTAGTGCACTTTACCACACACATGTTACTTTTAAAAGGAGAAGACTGTTTCCAATGATTACATTGAATGTGGGCATCACTATAATCATTTTATCTAACTGTGTTATTTGTGTAATGTTTACATACCTTAACCGTATTTAATTTCGCGCTGGAGTATTTTTCGTGCGGACTTAAATTCGCGCGTTTTAAATTCGCACACCAAATTTTGATATATTCGCGCGGACTTAAATTCGCGCACCCTGAATTTTGATACACAAACCAAAGAAATTAAAAAATACAATGATTAAACGAAATAAAACATTTGTTAAGCAAAACAAATAAACAATGTACATTATCTAGTCTCGAATATCCTATAATCTTTATGATTCAACAAAACAGATCTGTTCATAGTACAAGTCTTGGAACAAAATACTCTTTCAAACATAATTGGGTATTTTAAAGAAATGGATCCTCTTGTTTTTCTTCACTTGGTTTCTCAAGAAAATCGATTAAACCGGACCTTTTCCAACCATTTTTAACAATACTTTTGTCATCATTTAACATGAAGTCATAAAAAGAAATAACCCATTTGGCAAGTAACGGCTTCAAAATACTTAACTTCAATTCTACTTTTACGTTCTCAGGTGCAACACCTTTCTGGAGTTGTTCCATGGCTTTACTTGTAAACCAATCATGGGTACTTTTGCGTAAATGAGCCTTACAACTTCTGTTGACACTGAGGTCAAGAGGCTGAAAGACATTTGTCATGTTATTAGGTACCGTGACCATTTTTCTATGGCTATCATTCACCAATTTTTTGACATCATCTGTCCAATGACCCTTGAAAACATCTGCTATCAACAACCATTCCTGGTTATTTCGAAGATTCAGATTCTTCCTAGCGTTGATAACATATGGAATTAAAACTTCATTAATTTGCTCTTTACATTTTTCTTCATTCGACCAGTGGTTGAGGGATTGTGCTACATTAAAGCCCTGTGGAAACTCAACTTTTGGGTGACATCTTTTAGTTTTTCCTTGGTATGTGAGCTGCATTGGCAAAAAGTCACCTTTCATTGTGACAGAGATAGTTCCAGTTATTTGGCGATAATCACCACTATTAGTAACTGCAACAGTTTTCACTCCTTTCTCTGCAAGAGTATAGTTTGATACCAAAAAGAAGGGCAGCGGAGTTTGATCGATGTTAATTATAAGTTCAGCTGGAATATTATACGCCGACACAGCATCGTTTACAGCCATAAAAAAATTAAAACCGATTTCTTTAATTAAACCAGGCGAAACAGGTTGCTTTGTTGTCGTACTTCTTCTTTTAACACTCCCTAATCGGCGATGAATCGATTGTGCCCAAGTTTCATTAAGTTCAAGGCTGCCTCTGTTTTCTTTTAGCAAAGTTCTATCATTTGTAATAACTAAACCTTTAGCGATGGATATTGTCATGTCCCACGTAACTCCAGTGCCAGATGCTCTCATGCTCTTGATCATTTTCATAACTTTCTCGTCGATTTCTTCTGGTAAAAGGGGTTTAGTTCCATGCCTTTTTTTAGGAAGTGAATTAAGGTCATCTTGGGAACAGTCTTGCTTTTTGACGTCAAGGGATTTTATCATACCTCTAATTGTTGATTCTGGAATGTTATACTTCCTTGATGCTGGTCTTACACCATTGATAACAGCCCACTTAGCAACTTCAAGACGTTTGAACTCATCGTAATCACCGTATTTCTGTCGTTTAGCACCAGATGGTTTGCTGTGGTTTTCTTTACTCGACGAAGCGATAGCTACTTCAACACATTCAGCCTAAAACAAAAAAAATTAGAGCAATGATTTATTTCATTTCAACAAGCAAATGAAAACTAAAAAATTTAAACTTTTATCATATAAACATACCTCTGTAGCTGCTAAAGTACTTTCTGCTGCAGCTATCCCAAGATCAGTTTTTGGCACTTTCTCAAAATACTTACACAACGACATGATCTAACTTTTATTACTACACAGTGTGTAATCAAAGCCTTATATAAAGCTTTGACCTGAATGAAGAGTGATTTTTAAATTTACGTTCAAATTCAAAAACTCGTAGTTATAATATCCCCTTCTAGACAATAGTTTATTTTTACCTTTACAAGCAAGGTCAAAATAGCAACGAGCCTCAGCGTAGAAGAGTGCTATCACATGTATAATTTCAAGTATCATTGAAATATATTTTTATACAAGTACCATGACGCCACTTTTGAAATAGTTGAAAAAAGTACCAAAAAATAAAAGAAATGAAAAGCAAAGAATACTTACGTCATTAGAAACATAATTAGATACTCAATAGGATATTGTTTTTCGTGTTATGTAAAAAACCTACCAAATATGTTTAACATCAGATTTACGTTGCTACCTGCAGATAAATGCATAGTTTAGTCCAGAAATAAATCGGTTATTTTGAAATCACGATGAATGAACCATATCATAGTTACTCGGAATAAACCCTGGTTAGGAAACTCCCGTGGCTTTCGCCCTGTTCGGCAAAATATGTTTTGATCTTATTTTGTTGCAATCACGTGACATTGATGGTGCACTTAAAAATTTTCTAACGTGATGGCTGGTGCTGTGGTGAATGATTATGTTTTTGGTGATGACTTAGAGGCAGTTATGAACGCATTAGAGGAGGATGTAGGTTTACAAGAGGAATTTTTAAATACAGCAAACAATGTAAGTGATTAGTTGTACCTAAGATGATGGAACTCAACTTAAACTGGCTCAAAAAATTATCTGCTGCATTCTTTTATATTATTATGTTTCTGACTTTGTTTTAGATTGAAGATGAGAAGTTTGTGTGTGATATTTGTGAAAAAGTATGTAAAAGCAAGACGTTCTTGAAGAACAACAACATCAATTTTCCTTACATCCAAAGAACATTACTCAATAATTACAGCTAAAAAGAAAAATTACCAACAACATAAAAGGATACGCTATAATGGGCGACGATGTGGACCCCTCTAAAATCATTATAAACAATGAAGGAGAACGCAAATGTACTATAACTGCATGTACAAACAACTTGGAACGACAAAGTCTTCACTGCCACAAATGTAAGCGAAAGGTGCACTACCAATGTACACTTTTACCTTTATACCAACTGCAACAGTATGTTCACTTCGGGAGTAACTACCGAAAATATATTTGCATTAATTGCGTCGAAATACAATAAGTTATAAATACGATAAGTTTATCGCATCCTTATTTCAAATACTTGGAACAAAGGTTAAACCAATGAAAATAAGTCGAATTGGAAATGAATCCGACGGAAAAAACAGGCCTGTTAAACTGACAATGAATTCAACTGATGATAAAGATCAAGTCATGTCCAGACTCGTCAACTTAAAAAATGCCGAAGACCAATACAGAGTCATAAGTGTTCGAGATGATTATACAATCGGAGAGCGAGATCTCATTAGGCAGTGGATAAAAAGGGCAGACGAAAAGAACAAGAAAGAAAAAACAAACGACTGGAAAGTACGAGGAACCCCAAAAAACGGTCTAAGACTTGTCAAAGTGACGAAGAAAAACAGGGAAGACCAACAATAAATTCAAAACATAATGAACACGAAAGTATTACACAAATAAAAACGTCAAAAATACAGGAAAAACAAAACGAAAAAAAAAAAGAAATGCACAAAAACAACAAAATCACACAAAATAAATTTTTTCATAGCTGGTCCTTCGGAACAATCAATATTAGATCAGGAAAAGAGAGTGATCGAGGTGCCAAAATATATATGATTGCAAAGGAAGTAGCGAAAGCTGGTTTAACCTTTTGTTGCCTGCAAGAAGTGAAATTCCTTAACTCTGGTAAAAAACTTATACAACTTAATACTGGTGAAGAATTCGAATTTCACTGGTGTGGTAAAAAGAAGAAAAGAGAAGCTGGTGTCGCCTTTCTAATCAAGTCAGACCCTAACATCATTATAAAGGACTTTGACACTCAAGACTCACGAATTATGACCGTTAACTTAAGGATATATGGTTTCAATATAAGAGTAATTAACATGTATGCTCCAACAAACTCAGACAGCAGCGAGAACAAAAAAGATATGTTCTATAGATCACTAAAAAATGCATGCCAGAAACAAGAGAAACATCAGAAATTAATCATCGCTGGAGATTTTAACGCAAAAACATCACTTGCATTTAAAAAATGCCACTTCAATGGACTGAATATAGTTGAAGATGAAGATTGCAATGACAATGGCACCAGACTAAAATCTTTTTGCAGAAAAAAGAAATTATGTATTTCTTCCACATTTTTCGACTATCCAAAAGAGAATCGATACACATGGTATAGCCCGGACAAGAGAACTAAGAGGATAAATGTCATAACCGAACAGTACGTACAAGAATACGTGACAGACTGCTTTGCTAGACCTGATCTTGATTTTGATAGTGATCACTGCCTGTTACAAACCTCTCTTCTTACACCCATGACACGGCGGGCAAGGTGGAAACCAAAGTATACACAGTCAAAGAAAGTATTGAACATCAAACTACTACAAGACAGCCATATACAAAAGCAATTTCAAGATCTTATCATAAAAAAATTAAAAACATCCAATCAAGAAATGTTATCACCAAACCGACAATCGATGAGAATTACTGGAATATTAAAGTCAGCAGCACAGCGTGTATTGCCGCCAGCTAAGAAGAAAAAGATATGTTCAGAAATCTGGAAAGATGACGAAGAGCTCAATAGAATTTTACATCAAAGACAAAAAACTGAAAAACAAACAGACCGATATAGAATACTCAGCAAAGCAATAAAGAAGCGTGTAAATGATCTAAGAAACGTGCAAATGCAAAAAGAAGCAAATGAAATCAATGAGCATTTGTGTAAAAGAGAAGTTGCTGAGCTATTTCGTTGCATGAAATCTGACATGTCTACATTTAAGAACATAGATAAGAAAACACAATGTGATCCAAACAACCTGAAGATCTATTTTATGAAACACTTTAATAATAGAGCAACAACAGACGATCCACCTGAATTGACAGAAGCACCAAATTTCATAAAGGAGCTACAAAACTTGAGTGACCTCGACATCAAAACCACCCCTCCGGATGCAGAAGAACTAGTTAACACTGTCGCAAAAATGAAAAATGGAAAAGCAGCCAACGACATCCCTATGGAATACATAAAAAGTGCCATGAAGTGTCCTGAATTCCAACTAGAGATGATTAGTTTATACGAAACGATATGGAAAACCAACATGATACCTAAAAAATGGACCCACTCGAATTTAGTAACAATATGGAAAGGTGCATCGAAAGGCAGCTACACAGACCCTAAAGCATACAGAGCTATACAAATAGGATCATCCCTCTGCAAAATAATCGTTATAGTCATAATAAATCGTCTAACAAATTGGTACGAAAAACAACTTCTAGACCAGCAACAAGGTTTTAGAACAGGAAGAGGAACTTCTGATGGAATATTTATTGCAAAACGGATACATCAAATAACTGATAAAATGAAAAAGCCAATATATGTCCTCTTCATTGATCTTACAGCGGCATTTGATCACATCGAAAGGAACTGGATGTTCAAGTCTATCTACCAACGATTTCACCCTAGCGCAAACAACAAATTGATTCTACTATTGGAATCACTTTATTCATACACAACAACCGCTCTGATACAATCACCAAACGACGTATTTGAATTAATTCTGGGAGTGAGACAAGGTGGCCCCGAATCCCCTATACTATATAATCATTATATGGACTATGTCATGCGTATATTTGAAGAAGAATGTAAGACAAAAGAAATCAAGCATTTATACCTCGACTACCATATTCCACATACAGCAACAACACGTAACCGAATCTCTTCTGGTATGCACGTTATCGATTGGATTGGATATGCAGATGATATAGCGCTAGTCTACGAGGACCCCAAAAACATGCAACGTGGTCTTAACATTCTATCAGAAACGCTAAGCAGATTTCATCTCGAGTTGAACATACCAAAAACAAAATCAATGATTCTTAATCATCAATACCTGAATTCGAACTATCCATCTTCAATCCTTTCCATAAATGATATCTCAATAGATAATGTATCAGTTTTCAAATATCTTGGCTGCCAAATAAAATTCGACGAGCCATTGACTGGGAATACCGAAATCGAACTTCGCGTTGATTCCGCATTAAACAAATTCTACGAACTTGGACAGAAACTTTTAAATCGGAAAATCATGTTGAGTACTCGTGTGCAACTTCTTAATGTCCTTGTACGTAGTCGCTTGACATATGGCTGTCAAACATGGAACCTTACAAAACGACAAGTAAACCACATCAACGCAACGTACAATACAATGATCAGAAAAATGGTGAGAGGCGGATATCGCAGAAAAGAAGGATCGTTCAGTTACGAACTTACGAATGAAGATCTCCTACAAAAATGCAAAACAGAAAGTATCATTCAACACATACAAAGACAACAGCGAAACTATGTTGCACACACCATTCGTAAACCAGACACCAGCATTACAAAAAGATTGCTCTTTAACAACAACAAAAGAACGAAACAAGGTCGACAAATAACACTTTACAACACAGTCATCATAAATGAATGCATCACACCAGAAGTATTGCACCTTAACGCCCTCTCACGACTCTATTAAGAACAGATTTGTATTTGTATTTGGTCGGCCAGTTAGGTTTCGACCGGTCAATATCTAATGTAATTTAGATTGATCTAATAATATATATATATATAAAGGATGGCTTACTCGGCATATGAAAAAACATTCAGCTACAGTGAAAAATGAAAGAGTCGTACAATGTTTAACACAAGAACATATTTTTAATATATTATCAGAAGAAAAGGTGAAAGTCGAAAATAACAGCGGCTATAATACTGATTTATGTACGAAACTTAAAGAAACGAAAATTGAAGGAGATGATATGTGGTTAATAGGATTAGACTTGTGGTATGCATTCCAAAAACCGTATGAAAAATTGTTAAAAAACAAAGATGCGGAAAACTTTTATAGCTTTTGCTATTCAAACATTGTTGCTAAAGCACAAGAATTTTTATCCGTCTACCCAGATCATATGGCAACAATTTTGCTTTGTAAACTAACGGACAGATTGTTGCATCTATCAAAAGGAGATACAGAATGTAAGACATCTGAATCAACAACCGATTTATCTGAAAAAGAGACACATGGCTTGTATTACATCACAGGATATATAATGCATAAACTTTATAAAAAAATGAAAAACTCCCCCAAATGGAATACTAGCACAAATCAACAAATAATGTCACTATTAAATGCAACCAAATTACATCCTGAGGAAACAAAAGAAAACTTTACTTTTATGTCTAATCTTGACAGAGGTGGACTTTGGTTTATAACTGAAGATTTGCAAAAACTAATGCACTTGGCAGAAAACTATTTCCGTAAAAATACAACCTCTCTCATAGATCATGTAATTGATTACAGAAGTATTTGTAAAAGCATTACTGATGATTCTTTTATTCAGAAGAAATGGGAAGATATATGCTCAAAATCTGAAGTTGAAATAGCAAAACATATCTCAAAAGATGTACTTTATAGTGTTATCAATTTATTTGTCAGGATACGCTCATTTACACATGCCAAAAACATCGTACAAAAGTTTAAAAGAACACAACAAACTGCAAAGGACAAAGCTCTCAGGAAAAACATTAAACGTTCATGTGTTGAAGAAAAATAACAAATTTTGATAATGATATGTAATGTTATAATCTATTTACCAATTTCAGATCACCCACATATTACAGTGAAAATCTTGCAAAATTTGTTTGGATTTTTCCTCATTTTTCAATGTTTTTATCTTTCATTTCTGAGAAGTTTGGTTATCTGGAATAGGTATAAGTAAAAGTAAAGATTATACAGTAATGGATTTTGTTCATATTTTATTCAACGAGCTTTACGCTTTGGTAATATTGTATTATCAATCTCAACCCAACTTTTTCGTTTATCATATCTTCCTCTTGTATTACCACTGCTGCACGAAATACTTTTTTGTATGCGAATTGAGTTATCATTATATCCAAACATCTGTAAGTCTGGATTATCTGAACGTCGGCCTATTTGTGGCTGATTGCCAAAATACTCCTCAACTGGATCCTGGCAAAATCTCTCAGTGAGGACAAATTCCACACCATTACTCAACATGAATTTTATCACTTCAATGATTGCATGTGTTGTAATTTTGAATCCTTCAAAGGTTTGCCATGATAAGAACATCTTACTTTGATCATTCAACATGAAATCACCAGGACGGTTATCAATATTTTGCTTCCAAGTATAAAGATAATTAAGGAAAACATTGCGTAACCATTCAAAACGTTCATCATTCAATGATGAAAATGGGGCTAACATGGGCTTACGCTTTCGAATGTGTTCATTCATTCCCCGCACATTCATGCAATCAAAAAAATTATCAATCATTTGACAATATCTTGCGGTTTCCACTGAATCATCTCCTCCATAATGGTTTAATGCTTTAGCCATTGTAGTACTCAAAACCTGCGCTGCTAAATTCACTCTCATGACTGAGTAGGGGGTGAGGTTAATGTGATCAGAAGTGATTCTAGGTAAGACTTTCAACGGACTTTCAGCATCCATAACATACAAACTAGCTACATGCTTCCACAAAAGATATTTGCCATTATTCCACATACATCTGGTTTTGCGTCCACTCCCTGAATGATATAAACAATTCCTAGCAGTCTTTATCAGATGTGGTGGGTCACTGATAAAATAAATGAATCGGTCTTTGGAATACAAATTTATAGTTCGATAGCAAACATCAGACATACTGCCACCATCCAAATCTTTATGCATGCGATAGAATCTCCTATTAGGAGATGCACCATCCGAGGTTGCGGCTATCACTTTTAGGTTGCATGTTATTTCCAATACAAAAATCCCTTCCCAAAACAATGGGAAAATCTGAGCTGAAGTTATACCATTTGTAGCAAAGTAAGCAAAAGAAAATTTCAAGTTACTAGTTAACCCCTGTATTAGAAATACCAGACAATGTGAAGCTAGTTTGTCCTGTCTTTCTAGGGTAGCAAAATTAACAGTTGGATTTCCAAGATCTGTGAATCCAATCAACTCACCAGTAACTTTGTCGAATACAAGATTTGACCTTATTTTCATCTCATCAAATAACAAGACAACATAACGCTGGGTTTCGGTAAAATACTCAGTCAATTTAACCAGCTCATCAATGACAGCTTTGTTGAATCCTGGTTTGGGTTTGACAAAATTTCGATAATCACGAAGTGTTCTTTGACTCGGTAAAACAAGGACACCACTGCTTCTTAGTTCCTCATAACAAGAAGGAGACTTAGCAGCCAATGATAGACAGAACCTTATGATCATTGGATGAAAACGCACACCTTTAGCATTAGATGAAAATAGCTTTTGCTGTTGTTGCCAAAACAGATTCATGAAATCAGTTATATTTGCCTTACCTGCATTACTAAAAATCTTGATGAGATCTTCACTCATTTGATGATCTACTGAAAGGCTTGAATTTTGTAACTCAACTGTCATTTCATCGATTCTTTTCTGCAGTTGCTTACAGTGTAATCTTTTCTCTTGCAAAGCTAATCCCAGCCTTTCTCTTGAAGTTTGAGATACTGGAGCCTTTGGTTTAGCTGGTATCAGTACACGCTTTGACTTGGCAGATGAAATCTTCATATACGATTTGTTAATACCTTGACACGATTCACAAACGTCTATTTCACCAAGTAATATTTCACAGTCTGAGTGTCTGTACATTTCCAAACAACTAAATGGTACATTTTCATCTAAAAGTGGGTCATGCACTCTAGGTACTGAATGTCTAATGATATTTTTATTACTACTGTTGGTATATTTAATTCCCTTGCAGACAGTGTGACTTGTAATTTGTGATACTAAATCAATGATATTGACATTCCGAATTGATCGTTTATACTTTCGGTACAGAATGTGAGTTTCAGGAAGAAACCAAGCAAACATTGAAATTGTAAATCTCATACTATCATCTACAACTACTTCAAACTGTGGCAAACTCAAAGAATCAGAAGAATACAATTGAATTAAAATTCTATCTTCTAATATAGTTAATTTCCATGCTTGCAGTGTTTTCAATTTCTGAACTCTAGTACAAAATTCTCCAAAATCAACATATACAAGTGATTCCTTGACAGCATCAACATGAAGTTTATCATTAACAATACTTCTGTATGGTCTGTTAGGTCTAGGCTTTGTGGTAATACTTTTCTCATACATGTTCAAAGAAGGCAATGCTCCAAAAACTGGTTTCTTTTTCACCATTTTCTCTGAATAAACTAAATGTAAAACTACATACAGTATACTGGGAAAAGTGGGTCAACTGCTTAACAATAATGACTGCATTTGTTTACTTTCACCTTATGTATATATAATGTGAAATTTATAAGCAAAGCAATATACATTCTAATTAATCTGAAATACCTACATGACTCTATATCTTTTGCCAAAAAATGTTTTTCGCAGGTATAAACAGAATCATTTTCAATTTGCTTCTTGAAGGCTTTGTCCACAGTTCGTGTATTTGTAATTACAGACAACCATGCCTCTCTCCATTTTTTGTATCCTTCGTTCTTAGCTGCAGGTAATTTAAAAATACCAATTCCTTTCGTTCTTCTGCAGCTCCCACAACCAAACACAGAACAATTCACTCCTGGCATGTTTGTTTAGTATGTATGGGAACCATTTTCTTTTCTGTGCGCACCGTTAATATCACGTGATCATAAATAATGCGGATCAAAACATTTAACGATAGTGGCGCGAGTTTCCTAACCAGGGTTTATTCCGAGTAACTATGAGCATATGAAGTAAAGGCAGAGTGTAAGATATGTGGTGATTTTACAAAATATAAATGTCTTAGGTGTAAAGATTTTGCTTGCAACAAATCATTTAATTGTTCAGTATTTGCTTCTGAATCATATCCTTGGTGGAAAGCAGGAGAATTTTTCGCCCTTTGTAAACCCTGTAATATCTTAGAATTCGAACATTCCGACAAAGAAGAGTTAAGTCCAGATGATGTAATCCTAACACAAAACAACTGACGATGAATCAAAAAACGTTTTCGAAATGGATTGCGCCTCCAGAGGATATCATGTGTACAGAAAGAATTGGAATCCAAAAGTAGGTCAAAAACTAGAAGTACGACGTGTTTCAAAATATGAAAACATTTCTGCATAAATTTTATATGGAACCTGACAAAATCTCCGTTTTTGATAATAAAAATGATGACGACTTTTAATGTTTTATGAGAAAATAAACTAACCAGCCGAAGTACTTGTATTTCAATATCATTTCATTTTTGTTAAAGTTTCTTATGGTTTATACATTAATATCATTAAGTGTTTTATCTTTTTCATGCACCTATTTTCCTTTGCTATCTCTGTTATTTTCATTCAAAAAAAGTTGCGCTTAAAAATAAGTGACAAATAACACTTATAAGAGGAAATAAGAAGAAAACGAATTTTTCGGTATGAATCGTCTGAGACTTTTTCGCGCGGATTAGTTTTCGCGCAGTACTTAAATTCGCGCATTTAAAGGTGCGCGAAAAATAGTACAGCGCGAATTTAAATACGGTTAAGTAAGTTGACAAGAAACTGTTCTTTTCGCGTGTACATGATGGCACAGCTGGCAAAACAATTAAACTCGAGGAAACTTGAAAGTTCTTTAATGCGAAATATTGTAGCAGGGGTATGGATACATTCACTATCTCACATTTTGTTATGTCTTTTGATACAATAGCTGAAAGTTACATGACCGGTCTCAGTTTGTGGGTTATTATACAAGGCTGCATTTTGTATTTGCTTTAGGTGATTTCTTAGTTTACAGTTTTCTGTATTCGTGCTACTTGGAATAAAGACCTCCAAGTAGTGAAACAATTGATTTCGAATAACCGCCTTGTCATTGACAAGGCAATTGGAGAGATTGCTGGGGTGCAGTTTTTTGTATCCTGCATAACAGGAGCAAATGAAAAAACGCACGACAGATGCAGAAATAACAATGTCAGGCCTGGTATAGGTTATTTTATTGTTGGTTGTGGTGTTACCGAGTCCACGTTATTTCAAATTTTACAAGACACGCACTTTGATGTTGACATTTCACAGGTAACATCAGTACTACTATATATTAAGTTCATTTTTAAGGACGGCCAGTCAGTTCAAATTATGTATTCTTTTAGATTAAACCAAAAGCAAAAGGCGAGGACTTCAAAGACGTGCTTATAAGGCAACTGAAAATAATAGTGAAGGTATATAAGTTGATAATAACTCTAGCTGAATGTTCTTACTAACAAGTGGCTGAATAGAATTGGTATTTGACTTTTCATAGGACCATAAAAGCAGTTATGCAACAAACCTCATCAAGGAAAGTGTACTACACTGTCTCAGTTTAGCAAAAAATGATGCCAAGAAGGAGGATCTTTTGATGCAGCCATGTTTTCTCGAGTTTGACAAGAATCCGTGTAGATTAGTTGTAGTTGAACAAAGTTTATTGAAAAGCATGAAAAATGCTGTAGCCAATTTAAATAGCGACGGCTTTCTGGTATCATTAGTAGTAGAAAACCGTCCCGTTGCTCTTGATACGCAGCAGCCAACGACTACTCTGGGAAGAACCTTGAAAGCTATTGAGCGTTGCCTCAAGGAGTCAAATCATGCGCTGTACAGAGGTGGCGTCTACTATCGTTTCGAAAAAGATCAGTTCGTTATTTACTGGCACGCCATCAAAGACTTTAACTGACAATACCTAACAGTCTTTTTATTCTGTCTAGCTGAGTTTGCGTACAAGAATATGTGTTCTGCTGAAGATTATTTGAATATGTTGCTAGCTGTACCAGCGTTACAGGAGGACATCGTGAGGTCTTGGTCCACTATCAATAAAATGCTTCAGAATGTTTATTGTGAGGTATGTCCATAACACGTAAATCAAATGAAATTCTCCTTTTCATCCTCATATAAAGCCACCCGTATTTATTACTATTCAGGTAATATCACAAATCTCGTTTGACGAAGATTTAATTGTAATACAAGACGGGAAGTGCTTTAAATTATCGAGCAGACAGTTCGTCAAAACGCCCTTGCTCAAAGATGTACACCTTGGAGTTGTATCACCACACTGTTTTGTGCCATTTTCTACCAGAATTATGGGTGATGGTGGCTTCTTTGCAACATCAGTCGTTAACTCTTTCCCAGAAGTGACGGAGAGAGTTAACTTCTTAAACAAGTTCTACCAATGCCTTTTGGTGGGTCAATTGCCATTAAAAACAAGAAAGTTGGTCGTTATTGGCCCTAGAGATTCTGGTAAGAGTTCGTGGTCGAACGTTTTGTTCGGGTTAATGCCACGTAACAGAATTGCATGCGTATCTAAGGAGAAAACATTCGGGTGTTCAATGATAGAGGAAGATACGCAGCTAGTTTTTATTGATGAATGGTCGTCGGAAATGTTTGGAAGTGACATGGCAAAAGTCTTCCTCCAAGGTAAACTGTTCTTTGTTGATTTTATTTCTGTTTAGCTATGTCACAGTTATTTCATTTATCTTCATTTTCCTATATTAGGGGGGATATTCACCCAATCGGTTAAGCACAAGAATCCGAGAGTAATGAAAAACGATGCTGGAATCTACATAACATACAATAAAATTCCATCATTCGGTGACGAACAAGAAAATGTCGAAAGAAATCGCTGCAGAACATGAACAGCAAAGCCCCGCAATGGATGCACGATAATGCTATGGAGTGCGTGTGTTGGGCAGTCAACCAAATAAATTCCAACATTGACTTAGTCGATACAGCGGAGCGTTTTTATGAAAGGTATGAAAGGCTGTCAACGGGTTTATGAAATGCTGTCGTTACAATTCTAACTAGGTTTGTTTTGTTGTAGAGAACACGATGATTTTGTCAGCAAGAGAAGTTTCAATGCCATTCCGGCTGGCCAAAAACGAAAAATTGCTAGCATGATCGTTTCAAAACTTTACCCTATAGAAGTAAAAAAAGCGCTAGTGGTGGATGATGACGTTTTGCATCAAGAGTTTTCTTCGGTCGCCAGTGGTATTTAGTTTTCTCTATTGTGACTGTAACAGTAGTTGTGAATGCTCAAATGCTTTTGTGAGTCACCAGTGATAATAAAAGAATTATTATTTCTAATAAGAGTCAAATGAGGAAATCGACATCGTTGTGGCTAAGAAAAGACGTGCTGAAAGACAAATCGACAGCGAAAGTTCCGATGACGCAGAAGGTAATGGATTTTTAAATTGTAAGAGCTTAAGATTTTTTCAAACTGTCTGTGTTATGAATAAAAATTTGGGTTCGAACTCTTTTGTTTCAGCTGGCCCAAGTGGACGGATGCCAAAAAATACTAAAGCTGTTTCGAAAGAAACCATGCATTGTGTCAAAGGTATGTATACAAAATGGCATCTAAAATACCCAATAAAAAGCATATTTATTAGGAGATTTTGTTGTTAAAATTTATAGAAAACAAGATAAATGATAGAAGTTGCGAAACTGATGCAACGATAGAAGATTGTCAACAACACCATGGTTTGTAGACATTTGTTTCTTGAATAATGCTTAAACTTATTCATCTTTTATTACATGAACTTATAATTGAACAAAAATTTAGGTCAAGTCGACGTTGGCATTAATGAAGACAACTTGTTACAACATAGCGCGCATTAAGAAAATACAGGTAATTATGTTCACCAAGCCATCATGAAAATAAAATACCTATTTCAATTCCCTAGCAATTATTTTCTTAACATTTTTTAGTGAGTTCAACCAGCGAGATTGATTCCGAAACGGAAGAAAGACTTTTGAGAAGTTCGGAAAGCGAAATCGACAGCTACGACGTAACAATACCGTCCAGGAGGAAGTTCTCATTATCTGAAGTAAACAGCCATGAGTATTTCAGGGAGGTTAAAAGAGTTATTCTGAACAAAATGGATATGTCACCGGGAGAATCTTTAACGGAAAGAAGATATTTGGGGTTTTGTCAAAGTTATGACAAACGTATGGGCAGACCCAAAATATGATGCGTGGATGTGCATCAAGGGTGAAAATAGATACGTCTTTGACGTTTTCAAATTCTTTCAAAAGTATCCGTCTGTCACAGAAAAAATCACAAGACTGCGACAAAAATGTAATATAAGAAGAACGGAAAAGTTCAAAAAATTGAAAAATGTATGAAAACATCTTCTCTACATTATCTAGAAACAGCCACATTTTAAGGTTCAAAACAGATAGAAAACACAATGAAACCCCTCACTTATTGTTTCGCACTCACCTCCTTCTTCGAAAACATAAGAACATAAGACAACATAAAAGATAGCAACGTTAGTCTCGTTCTGAGGACGAGCCTCTCTTTGCTTACGTGTCGGTCAGGTCTGTATGGATTACTATGCGACGTATTCATTGTTGCACATGTCATTACAGCGCCTTCAAGATGACTAAGGAGACTGCAGAAATTGACAAATGGCCAAAAATAGCGGAAGTCCGTCTTATTAAATGGAAGCCTGTTGGAAGCCCGTGGTTTTATGAAGGTTTTCACTGGAAGCCCAGAAGCTCGTCCTTTTGACAGAATTTCTAATTTAGTTGCAGCCTGTTGCCACTTGAATGTTGTGTCCAGGCTGTGATCGATATTTTTATTTCTTCATAAAAGGACGGGCTTCTGGGCTTCTGGCCAAACTCTTGTAAAAAGGACGGGCTTCCCACGGGCTTACACGGACTTCCATTCCAAAAGTTATATTTTAAAAAGTTTATGTTAGCTCTATGTCTTGAGTCAACTTGACATTCAGTTTCGAAGTTTTTGTTGTCAAGAAACCATTAGCAACGCTTGCCTCGTTCTGAGAACGAGCCTCTCTTTCGTTACATGTCGGTCACGTCTCTTTGGATTGCAAAGTGACGTTATCATTGCTGCGCATGCCATTAGAAGACGTTCAAATTGACTAAGTATAGCGCAGAAATCAACACATTGGCATATCATATGGAAGCCCGTCTTATTGAATGGAAGCCCGTGGGAAGCCCGTGAGAAGCCCGTGGTTTTATAAAGGTTTTCACTGGAAGCCCAGAAGCCCGTACTTTTGACAGAATTTCTATTTTAGTTGTAGCCCGTTTCCACTTGAATGTGGTGTCCAGGCTGTGAGCGATATTAGCATTTCTTCATAAAAGGACGGGCTTCTGGGCTTCTGGTCAAGCTCTTATAAAAAAGACGGGCTTCCCACGGGCTTCCACGGGCTTCTGTTATAAGGTGCATTTGGCAAAGGTTACGTTGACTTTATATCATCTACCACTTTGACTTTGATTTTGCACATGTGTTAGATTATAAAAGTGCCTAGCAACGATATCCTCGTTTTGAATCTGAGCTTTGTTTTGGTTTATAACCGGTCACGTTTACTTGGACAGTTTGTAGGAATCGTTATTGGTGCGGAAGTTACATGAGCACTTCAAAATTGACATATTGGGGAGCGGAGATTGGCAAATAGGCGCGTAATGTGGAAGACCGTCTTTTTGAATGGAAGCCCGTGGGAAGCCCGTGAGAAGCCCGTCTTTTTTATAAGGGTTTGACCAGAAGCCCAGAAGCCCGTCTTTTTCACAGCATTCATAAAACTAAAACACAGCCTGTGCGTAGACCTATAAAAAGAATCCAGGCTGTGGAAAATATTAGTTGGTGTGCAAAAAGGACGGGCTTCTGGGCTTCCGGTCAAACCTTTATTAAAAAGGACGGCTTCCCACGGGCTTCCACAGAAAAAGAAGGGCTACCACTATTTTGGAAAGCATGAGTAGCAAAACTGACATTTACAATTTCAACAATCAACTTTGATTATCTCCATTGACAACCACGGCCTCGCTTTAATGCGAAGCTTCGTTTTCAAGATGGATGTTAAAAGTACACATGTCAGCAAAGATTAGTGTGAGCAATGACGTGAAAGCTTCTTGGACACCTCAAAGTAAATTCACCATGTCTACCACTATTTGAAGATGTTTTAGTGGCAAAGTTGACTTTTGCTCTTTGAAGCATCAACTTTGATCATCTGCGGTCAACTAAAACTAGGGTTAGGGTTTCTTAGATTGGCTTGAAGGAGAGTGCGTCGTCCCTCCACCACGAAACGCTTGCCTTTTTACTTTGAGGTATCAACTTTGATAATCTCCACTGACAACCACAGCCTCAATTTCATTTTTAGCCTCCTTTTCAAGAAGGTGATTGAAAGTACATATATCAGCAAACATTCGTGTCAGGATTGACATGGTACCTTATTGGAGATCTCACAATAAATTCATAATGTCTAACACTATTGGAAAATGTTTGCGTAGCAAAGATGACATTTGCACTTTGAAGTATCAACTTTGATCATCTGTGGTCAACTAAAACTAGGGTTAGGTTTCCTTAGATTGGCTTGAAGGAGAGTGCGTCGTCCCTCCATCGCAAAAATATTTTGAATGGTATAAGTAGCAAAGCCGACTTATATACATGAAAGCATCAACTTTGACAAACATCTTTTTTTGAAATCAATCATCCTTAACAGATGTGAGTATATATAAAAAATATTTCAGCTCTCTGAATTTCTTTCTTTAGAAGAGTTAAATTCTGCGACACAACGCATACTGAACATGGGTGGCGAGCGACGCCGCCTGGGATGTTTTTGAGTTGCGATTCTATGATTTATTTTTTCGTCACGGGGTACGTACACAGGAATGGTGGATTTGACCTAATGTTTTCGAAGTTAAGTTCGGTAAAAACTTTTTACCCGGGATACTAGTCTTATTATAATAATCCGCGATTGTGTGTCACACTTTTATTTTAGAGAGTGATATATTTAGTTTAAATTTACGGTCATCGTCCTCTTATGTGCGCGTAAAACCACGTAGAGGCGAGAGACACTTTTTTCACAATCATTCCAAAAGCACGTGGCAGCAGTTGACGTCAGTTTTTTATGATCACGGGGAATCATTGCATTGCATCCCCAATCAAACGCGATGTTTTTGAGGAAATATCTCAAGAACCAATAGGGATAACTGACGTTTTTTGGGGTCAGCGATACGGGTGATGGGGTAACGCATCATTTGGGCCTAAATTTTATTTGGTACTGCGGATATGACGTCATCGAAATCTTTGATCAGCGATATCTCTCTAACGGTTGGTCACAGCAAAACGATCCCATACATTTTTTTTATCAGTTTTTCGAGCTCTACAACATGATTACATTTTCCATTTCCAATTCCTGAATTGAAATTTTCATCAAGGAGATCGTTCACGGGAAAGGCGATTTTGACCCATCCTTTTCGTAGTTAAGTTTGGTAAAAAGTTTTTACCCGGGATATTAGTATTCTAAATAATGTTTTTAAATAAAAGCAAACGTTGTTGGTGACTGTTTGAAAATCTTTGGATAATTGTAATTTTTATTAATAGCTCCTTTACCAACATTGAATGCCTCAATGTTCCATGTGGAAGTCTTCACAAAAATAAGTACGTTCTGATTAATAAATTGTTCTTGTACCGTCAATCTTCGTAACTTCGGACATCCTTCCGAACTTCGGATATGCTAATAAAACAGACCTGTACACGAAATGTACATGAACACTCAACCAAGTCACAAAAAATACTTAAATATTAGATGAAGCAGATAAAGGATGTTGAAACGCAATTAGTAAGCGTGAAGCGTAATAAGGGTGAAGCGCAATAAGCGTGAAGAAATAAGTGATTTTAGATATCAATTTTTTTCAAGTTGTTTTACAAAAGATGTCATATACCCTAGAGTATCATTGAAAAAAGCAAGTTTGCCGGAGTTCGGGCTTAAAAAGAATAATTTTATGTCCAAAAATGAACAAGAGGCCCATAGGCCTTAAGGTCAGCGCGAACTGTATGCGAAGTCTAAAGATTGTAATCAATTTACAAAAGAAATCTCTAGCTTTCCAAAATACAGTTTGATTTGCATCTGGGTGAGCCCGCATTCGGTTGATGAACATGTTCATCGAAAATGTAGATCTATTCGCCCAAAGCAATAACATATTAAAAACGTCTCGTGATAAAAAGGGCCCCTGTAATGTTTTCACAAAGGAGTAAATCGTCGAATGAATAATAACACTAGAAGCCTGACATTGCATACAGATTATTACCTCTAATATAAGAATCGATCTAAACATATCTCATCGAGACCAAAACACAAAATTTCTATGAACCGAATAGCGTGTTACATGTGCATTTTTTCCTAAAGGATTCATCGAACAGAAGTCGGCTTAAAAAAGGTAAACGTTATAAAAGGAAACCTTGCGTTTCCACAACAAGCAATTAAATCCTTTACCTAATTAGGGAGATTTTTGTGGCAGCATATAAACTACATACGGTAATACAATATGCAACAACAGAAATCGTATGGGCAAGAACAACTACAACAACTTCGATACTTTAATCGGTTTTATTTAAGGTTCAAATTTCAGTTTTATAAGTTGGACTTTCCAGCTTTACGTTCTTACGGGCTTGCGTGTTTGGTTAATCACGCAGGTGAACTTTCGTTTCTACCAACTACAGTAGTCCTCAGATGAGCTTAAATGAAGATCTAATGCCAAGCAATTGATAATTACTAAATAAAAAGCATAAAAAGTTATGTATAACTGCACAGACCTTCAGGAATTCAGACCTTCTAGAAACTTGAATTACAGCATCATAATTAAAAATCAAATATTATACCTGAAAGGAAAATAGTAATACTGAATTTCTCTATTTCATAGTGAGGGGTGAATAATGGTCAATAAAACTCTAAGTTTATTAGGTAAAATTCAGTTCATGGAAATTCATATTAAACTTTTCGTTTTCTTTGGTTACAAAAGAAATCTGAAATATTTTGTATTGAAATTTTGTCTGATTTTCAAATATTCGTCATAATGGCACAAAAATATAGAAAATGACAACGACTAAATATGTGCTTTTGACGTCAATTTTCCTTAAGGGAGAACCCCCCCCCCCCCCCCCCCCCCTTAAAATTTTCAAAAAAATCATTTTTTCAAAAAATAGTTTTTAGACACTTTCAACTATCTAGATTTCAAAAATAAACTTCATTTGTTCAAAATCGAAAAGAAAGTACCTAAATTTTTAGTTTTCTTGAGATTGTACTCAATTTTTATCCTTAGCAACGCCCATAGCAACATGTTATGTCTTCCCTAACAGTCCCATTATCTTGATTTATACTTGGTTGTGTGGCCCAGAGGTTTTTGGGGCAGTTGGTCCTGTTTTTATACTTGTGAATGGTCTGAACAAGCGAGCCAAAAAAGCTTGGTTGAGTAGTTTTAGTGTGGTGCTTGTTGATGGTGTGCTTCTTCTTCATCATGGGAAAAGTCGATAGAGTGAAACAAAGAACAAAAAGACCTAGAAAGAGAAGAGGTTTCCTTGTTTATAAATCTTCCAATACAGTTGGAAATCCTGGTGAATGTTCTGCTGCTTCTGATGACAGTGTTTTTGTTGTAAATATTGAATCAAACCCTGCTGTAAATAATGAATCGAACTCTGTAGATATTGAAACCAGTTCTTGTGTAAATAGTGAATCACCTTGTGCATCTGTAAATACTTCCTGTTCATTCAATGTTACTGACATGTCTCCTGCTTTTGCCAAGAAAGTGGAAATATTTGAAGCTTCTACTCCAAGTACAAGAGAAGAAATAACTGGGTACCGCCTTATCGATACCGAAATTTTATCCAGTGTTATCCAAATGTTAATATGCCCAAATTGCAAGGAGTTTAATTTGTCTTTATCTGAAAAAATATCCGAAAAAAAAAGGATTTTCTTCTTTCATGATGATAAAATGTTCAAACTGTAATGGGATAACAAACTTTTATACATCTAAAAGAGCTGGCAGAGGCAATGATGTCAACAAAAGAATGGCTTATACAATGCGAGTTTTGGGTCACGGCCACGCAGGTCTGGAAAAATTTTCCCACTTAATGGACATGCCCAAGCCAATGACACAAAATAATTATGATAAAATTGTTAACACAGCTGCTGGCATAGCAAAGGAGATTGCAGAAGAGAGTATGGCTGATGTTGCTAAGGACCTTCATAATGGTACAAACGAGGAGGATGTTGATGTCTGTGTGACAGGTGATGGAACATGGCAAAAACGAGGATTTTCCTCATTGAACGGTGTATATACGATTTTGTCCACTGACACTGGAAAGGTCTTAGATGTTGAACCTATGTCCAGGTCATGCAAAGCTTGCTTTTTGAAAAAGGATTCGATGAAAACTGATCCGAATGCTTATGCACACTGGAGAAATTCCCATGTGCGCAAATATAATTATGTAGGCTCTGCTGGTGGCATGGAAACAGAAGGAGCAAAACGATTGTTCAAGCGCTCAATTGACAAACACAAGTTACGCTGCACAAAGCTATTGGGTGATGGTGATAGTTAAAGTTTCATAAGCAATAAAGACATTTATCCTGGAATAACTGTTAAAAAATTGGAATGCGTGGGACATTACCAAAAGCGTGTGGGAACACGTTTGCGAAATTTGAAAAAAAAGTAAAAGGACTTGGCGGTAGGGGACGCCTTACTGATGCAACAGTTGATCGTTTGCAAAATTTTTTTGGTGTTGCTATAAGGCAAAATGCTGGAAATCTGGAGGGAATGATGTCAGCTACTCTTGCAAGTTTATTTCATGTAGCATCTTCCAAGGATAATAACTTGCATTTCCCTCATTGCCCGACTGGGAGCTCAAGCTGGTGCCGTTATAACGCTGACAAAGCTAATGGTACCAATTTATACAAGCCAGGAACTGGGCTGCAAATGGATCTAATCCTCAAAATAAGACCAATATTTGAAGAACTTAGCAGAAGAACAGAACTTGAAAAGTGTTTGCATGGTAAAACACAAAACGCAAACGAAAGCTTTAACGGTGCTATATGGGACCGCATACCAATTATGTTTCCCTGACAAATCTTCAGTTTGGGGTTGATGATGCCGTTGCAAATTTCAACATGGGGTTTAAAGCTACAATTTTAATGTATGAAAGGATGGGCATGATACCTGGAAAGTATACGCTGAACGGTTGTAAAAAGCTAAATGCTCGGAGAATAAAACTTTCTGAATACCGCAGCAACAACCAAAACAAAGTGAGGCGGCAAGTGCTCAGGGCCAAAAAACTACGTAAAAATGATGAATTTAAAGAATCCGAAGGAACACTTTATAAAGCTGGTTGTTTTTAGGTTCCATGTATGTTTTCAGAGTTTATACATAGTGTTTTTCAAGAAATGTTTTTGTTTTTGCCCGTTTTGTCCAAACTTCAGCACCCCGGCCGCAATTTCTTGAGAACCACTTGAGCTTTTTCTCTGAAATTTTCAGCAATTGTTCCTTACAATAAGTACTGTGATTTAAGTGAATCAGAATTTCCATTTTCAAAGTTGCCTCTTGTGTATGCTTCAAGAAATACCAAAATATCCTTTGTGGTATTTCAACTAGTCTATAAAAGAGCCCCGCCCAAATCTACAAAAATCTGTTTCACTGAAATCACAGATCTATTATTTGTTAACATTTTGGCAAAATATCACAGTCCAACTTTTCCTAGTTTTGCTCAATTTTAGCCAGCATAAACCTTATTTTTGCACAATTTTGGGACATTTTTTTGGTTATTATGGTGACTGGTGGCCATTATGAATTTTTGAAATATTTTTTCTTTGTACTTTTTTATGTTCTATAAGACCATAGTACTTATAAGTTAAAAATGCATTTAAAAATTGGGGGGGGGGGGGGGGGTGTTCACCCTTAAAGGAGAACTAACGAATGATAACAAGTTGGGCTTATTTTGTTCATCATTACCTGAATATGAACTGTGAGAAGTTTTACGGCTTCATTTGATTTAGTTCTTGAGATATTAACAATTAAAGAGCTCAAACGGTCGTCGCCATGATAGATTTTAATGAGGCATCCTGTTCATTAATTTTTGAAACTTGTAACGTATTTGTGCGAACAATATTTGCGTTCATCATTTTGTGAATAATATAAGTGAAAGAACAACAAGACGATGTACATAAAATTATTTATCCCTGAGAAATAAAATAAATTAAAAGCTGAGTAAATTTGTATTTGTACCGTGTCATATTCATGTTAGCTTGCAGTGGAGTCGTATTTTTATGGGGAAAAATAATAAGATAATCAAATAAATTTCTACCAAATGTAATATGAAACGTGAAAAAAAACTGTGAATTTTTTAATATTTGTTCCATGCTTATTAACTTTTCATTCAAATCATTAATAATTCATATCAACAAGGGCCGGTTTTTACTTAAGCTTTTTTAGTTATAAACAAAATGCTAACATGTTTGGCACCTAATACAACGGGTAAAGTGAAAAAGAGGTGTTTTCAATTTCCAATCCCTAAAAATAAAGAGGAAAAAGAATGTGCAACAAAATGGTTTGTGAATATGAAAACGAGAAAAATTTAAAAATTATAAAACAACTCCAGTAATGTAAGCCAGGTTTAACAAAAAAATCTTTGAAGCATAGAAAACAGTTTACTGAAAACAAAGAAATTAATATATGAATAATATAAGGAGGTTTGATGAGAAAATGAGAAAAATTAATTATGAGAAAAAAAATTAATTATGATACAAATATCTTACTTATTATGAATGACATCGAATTTGTTGAAATTGTTCTTTCTACGACGATGCAGAACATAGGATGTCTCAAGAACGACTTTGTTCAAACACAATGTTTTGAATTCTTCATGCTGTGTTATGCAGTCGATATCATCTAACTTCGTACTCAGCAAATTATTAAATTCCTTGCAGCATTTACATTCGCGAAGAGTTGACAGTATCACACAGTGGCTTTTACACTTGCACCAGTAGTGTAGATTTTCCATTCTGCTAGAATCAAGTTCATTATCCTCATGCGTATCACTCGTATCACTCAATATTGGAAGTTTTTTCAGTTTCTGTTCAGTATACTCTGGTTCATGAGCATACGCAGTGGTAGCATTATCATTATAGAATGAATAAACCAAAGAATCTGAAGATTCAGATAAATCCTCGCTATATGATGAGACTGAAGAACAGGAACTCGAATCAGACATTTTTGTTTTTCTGTATGGCGTTTTTACATCTTTCGCACTAATACGTCACAAGTAAGAAATTTTAATACGAACCGTGTTGGCTTTTGTAACGTAATGGCGACGAACGTTCATGAAATTACTGATTTTTAGGAGGTGATTCTGGACCAAAAAAGACCGCTAGTGCAAATATTTTAATGCAGAATTGTTTGTATACTATAAATAAACGTATTCAATTAAAAAAAACATATACCAAGATTTTTTCGTTAGTTCTCCTTTAATATGCAAATCAAATCCGACTGTTGCTAATTAAAACAAGAGCCAGATGGCACAAAACGGTAGCAGCAAATTTACTTATGGAAAACAGGCATAAATGATAAACATGTTAAAATGATTAGTTAGTGTAAATAGGGTCTAATCATTAAACACCAGAAAAATTAACTCATTCAACACAAAAGAATTATACATGCATGAGCTGTGTAAACCTATGTTTTTTTTATAAGAAATTTTTACAAGAGCTTGTGTAGAAAAAAAAGTGTTTTTTCGAGAAAAAAAAAGATTTATATTTTTCATTATACTTTCATGGAACTAAAGCTAAATTTGAACAAATCACCACCTTTTTGAACTCGATCTTTGAAAGCCTCAAATGTACAAACCTGAGTTAATATACTGAGCTTTACTAACATGAAAAACATCTATTTTCAAGTACCAAGGTACATCATTCAGTACCTTAAGTAACTAAAAGTCCCAATTTTATGTACACCTATTTGATTAATATACATTCCTTCACGAATTAAGTGACAATATTTATCAAAGAAAACGGTGGAGCAAATTTTTGCGATTTCATGGCAAAATTGCAATAATAACTCCCTTAATTAATAGTGCTGCAAGAAATTCGCCAGCATCAACAAGTACGAATAAGGTAGTAGTAACTGTTTTTGCTTGTGTTCTTGTTTTAATGTTCTTTTCTCCGGATCTAATGTTCTTGTCTCCTGGCCAGTGGCCTTTTTTGAATAATTAGCTAATAATAACACTTTTCATTCATTTAAAATTTCATACTACAAAATTAAAGTGAACACAATAAAATAGAATAATTCAGCAAGAATCACCTAGTCTTCCCTTAAGGCATGGTATGTGAGCTATCTTTAAATATATATACATAATGTTTTGGAGAAAAGGAAACATATAATTTGAGTGACAAGAAGACATATAATCTTGCAACAACTTGCCTGACTTTTTCTTCCTCCTACGCCAAGGCTGATTTAGACGCCGCTCTACAGGCCATCAACAATGGCTGCACATACAGAAATGCTGCAGAAACGTACAATGTTCCCAAGTCAACCTTGCTCGACAAGGTTACAAAAAGTCACACAGTGAAAGTTGGTTGTCCTACCGCTTTAACCAAAGACGTTAAGGCTAAATTAGTAACTGTGGTTGAGTTTCTAGCGAAATGGCGATGCCCTGTCGATAAGATGGAAGTAAGGCAGTTAGTTAAAGATTTCTTGAATAAAAGAAATGTAATTGTCAAAGTTTTTAAAAATAACTGCCCTGGTGAAAAGTGGGTGACCGGCTTTTTGAAACGGCACGACTTAACATTAAGACTGCCCGATAAACTAAAACCTGCTAGGGCTTCCGTCACAGAAAACGAATTGATGGTAAGGATGATACTGTTATGGAAAAAAGAATAATAAATAAACAGTCTTATGATATTTAATCTCTTTATTTGGAGGAATATTACGAAAACTTGGGTGAGGCGCTTAATGGCGTCCCTCCCCATAACATATATAATTATGATGAAACCAACGTGTGCGATGATCCGAAAAGAAAAAGGGTTTTAGTACCATGGACGTATAAAAAGAGAAGGACTCACAACTCATTTCAATAGCTATTCAATTCTATTGTTAAAATCCATTGTGTCGGCATCCCTTTCATACCAAAGCGCGTCTCGCATTTCACTGGATTTTTGTTGAGACGAACGATTATTTACGTGCCAATCCAACGCGGAAAACTGAAATATCAGAGGAATTAAGACTCATTAGCTTTCAAAACACTTTTATTCATTGTTCAAAGCTACAAACGACGATATTTAATCGTTTTTAAAATGTCTGTGAGTTTGCTAGAAGATGTTACAAGTGAAAATAGAAGAAAATCATGGCACAGCGTCTCTGCATGTTATGAAGTTAATATTTGCGCCTCAAAAATGCCTAAGCTACACAAAACAGAGAGATAGTTTATCTATCTTTTCTGAAAGTTTCAAGTCTGAAGCTTTAGGAACTCCTAAGGAATCATACTTTTAGTTTTGGTGTTTTTCAACAGTTTTCGTGTTTATAACAAAAGGCTGCTAGTGTGGAAGCCAATGGAAACATGTATTTTTAACAGCACTTGAGGGAGTTTCAAAACTGCTTTTGTCAAAATTTCAATAAAGCGAGACGAGCTTGTTTGAATAGATTTATAAAAGTTGTAAGTCCTTCTCTTTTTATACGTCCATGTTAGTACCAAGAAAACTTTTTGAAAATCGGCATCGAGTGGAGAAGAAACAGGAATATTCGAAGCAAACTTTTAGGTATTTTGGATTTTTATCTTCCACAAATAGTAATCTGCGTAGACTAAATATTTCAAATTCTTATCAATAATTTAGTTTCATGTTTTGCGGAAATGCCACTGGGAATTATTTGCCACCCATGATCGTTTATAAAGCAAAAAATCTCTACGAAAATTGGCAGAAAGGTGGGCCCGATAACGCCGTTTATGGTGCCACAAAGGAGACAATTTAGGAGCGCATTTTTCAGAATCTGTCATTGATCACAGCGTGAACAACAACATACGATTCATTACGATGCCTCCTAATTCCACACATTTGTGTCAGCGGTTGGATGTTGCAGTCTTCAGAGGATTGAAATGCACGTGGGTGAAAGTTTTGAGAGAGGCTGCCACATCCAGTTGGCCCTATTGGCAAGACGGAATTCCCGGGACTCCTTCGAAATCTTGTGTCAATATTGAGTGGGAGTTCTTTGATCTTCGGGTTCAAGGCGACAGGGATTTATCCGATTGACAGGGACCAAGTTTTAAAACGAATCCCAAGAATTACTGATTTAGTAAGTTTCATTCAGTTTTTCGAAAAATTCTTCACTCATTTTTCTACTTCATCAAATATGAAGCTTTTAGTTACAATTGATTATTTTATTTTGAAATACAGCCGTACAAGTTTGAGTGAATGGTTAGTTACTTTCAAAACATTACAATATTATGCTTTCCAGGAGAATGAAGATGATAAAGTTGGTGGACCATCCATCAAAGAGTGTCTATCGGAAGCAGTGTTGGCAAAGATAACGACTGTGTCTCCACCATCAAAAAGAAGACGTGAATCAAGAATAACGCCAGGAAAAGCCATCCAGCTACGAGACATGGAGAAGATCTCATTATTTTCGGACAAAACCTGGTTTTGCTGCCGATGCAAGGCATTCCATGCTAAACGAGGGGAAAAGTTTAAATGGATCGCTTGCGATCAATGTGACAGGGTGTTTCACCTAAAATGTTCCGGTATTGTGTATAGGAACGACGATGACGTTAGCATCGATACTCTGGACTTTACGTGCGATTTGTGCTGAATGTTGTGATTTTTACTTTGTATTAATAAATTTCCGCATTGCTGAATGATGAAAATTAAATTTTGTGTCTTAACAAAAAATGAAATTTCATTGCTTCAACTATTTAATGAAGAACCAATAATTGTAACATAGTAAGCCCTAACAGTACATTTTCTAATTTTGTGGATTTCAAAAGACAAGGTAGCGAACTGTTTAAATTAGAACTAAGGCTTGAAATATCAAAGTATCAAACGAATGAGGTTAATGACTGATTGGTTCTCTCCTGAACGTTTCCTTGTAGAAAAACTTTTCTAGCGGTTTATCGGTAACGGACAACTATAATAGGATGATTTTCAAATGATTTCCGATTGGGATGGACCTTTCCCGAACTTCCGTTTAAACATCGTGATGTGGATAAGCGAACAAGACCATGTTCACATGTATCGGATAAATATCATTTCAGAACAATTTCCATACCGGATAGACGTTTCTTTCACATTGTTCCAAAGTTATCCGTTATTAAAATTGAAATGATTCCGTTCCGTAACTTTGCTAAAAGTGAGATGATTCCGTTGCAAAGCGTTAGTTTGTACCATTAAACCTTTAGGATGGTCTGTGTTCAAGAAGTAAGTTTATGCAATGCAGTGTGTCCTTGGTCAGCCCTAAGTGGAAAGCTTTCGAATTTGGGCTCTCGGATCCTGAGAATATCCCATTTTACTGCACTCGTTTCAAAACGCTAAACAAGCCTTATTTAATTTGTGTTGAAAATACACGCAATAAAAGACCATTGAGATTAATATCACTTTATTCCCAGGACTTTCATCGATGTCTTCCAAAATTCCATAACTCGAAGTAAAACGAGCTTTTTAGACGTTCTTCAGAAAATACTTTAAAAAGCCTAAAAACACGATAAGTATGTGTTACCTGAAACATTTGCATGAATTCTATTAGATCCGTTGTTTAGATAGAGCCTTAAATCAGAGACGTAATTATAATTCACATTATAATTGTTCTGCGTTATTGCGTGCAACATTGCTCTCAAGCGTACAGTCAACTAATTCAAATGTTTGATTTTTGTGAAGTTTTAGATTTACTTTAATTGACAGTGCAGTATGGATTATTATTGATGTAGTTTGTATTTTGCGGATATGTTTTTTATGTCCGAAGTTTGGAAGGATGTCCGAAGTTAGGAAGATTGACGGTATATTTACTGTACAATTTTATTTTATTTTACCAAATTTTATACAAAACTGTTTTAGTTCCATTAATTAGTCCGTTTCGGATCAAAGTGATTTTCTGGAAATCCCAAACAGATTTTAGCCATGTAAGTACATCTTACTATATGCATTAGTAAAGTTAAGTTAAAAGCGGGAAAATTACACAAACATCAGGCTCGTGTTACGCTTAAGGTGATGTTTCAGTAATCCTTTTTTAAGTGTACATTTCACGTTCTAGTGATAATCAAAGAGTAAATGCAGATGAGGATAAATCTGTGGTAAGAAGGCCCAGTGCAATCGAAAGTATGGACATCCTCCATTGTTTAGGTATAGACCTACAAACATTCCAATGTGATTCAAATGCATTTGCCTATTTCTTTTTTAGATACGTTAGAAAGGATTGCTGACCGCCAGACGAAAATGTGCTGTCTGTTGTTGCAGTTAGATCAACATTTTAGGGAGTTCAACAATGGCTACGCCAAACCGAATGCGTTAAGTCAGTTGCAAAAGATAACAAATTTGGACAACTTAAACCAATTCGAAGAAAAGTTGGGAAATCCTAATGAAAGAGAAGTTCTGGTGAGTAATCAGCAATTAATTAAGTTTTCTATTCTTGCTAGTTCATAATAGTCTTTTTTTTCTTTCCCTTTAGATCTAACAGTTAACGCAAGTAGGTGGCTCAGACTTCCGTGACGCAGTAAATTTAATTATGAAACGATAATCTATCATCATACTTTAATGACCCTACATTTGATAAAGGACCAGAGTGCTTGGTAGAGGAATTTCTATAATACTTTTCAATAGTCAGACTTTAGTTAATACTATGAATAATCCATAATCCTTCTTACTTTAGACTATTTTCATCTGAGTTACTCGCTCTCCTCAATATGAAAGGGCATGGAAACAAAACCCCTTTCGAGGAAAAGAGGTTGAACAGACTTGTTGTTGGTTAGTATCTTGTGCCCTGCTAGTCTTTTCAGTGATGCCATTATTTAAATCATCAAAACTAGGAAATGCATATCTTCGTTTTAGATTGTGTTGTAAATAAATACAAAGCGGAAGAAAAAGAAATTCGGAAAAGGACCTCTGTCTACAGAAAACGAAAAAACTCATCTATATATTAATAGCCGATTCTCTGTCTGTCTGTCTGTCTGTCTGTTTGTTTGTAAGTCACGCAAAATGGTAGATTAAGTTGTGAGCGAAATTATTTCTTTTTTTGTGTGCGACGTGAGTTCGAAGCAAATACATTGCAACCCCAATCGAACGTGACTTTTTTTGGCTGATGAACTAATAGGAATAACGTTTTGTTTTTATCATTATTGTTAGTTTTATATTCCACATTGACTTGGCTTTGAAAACAGTACATCAACTAAATACAAAGAAACTAACTGATTAAACATTTTGGACAAAAAGCAGCAGTGGCAGAACGTGGCAGCATATGTTCGGTTTGCCACTGACTCTTGCCTGACTGTCTGAGACGGGTAAACTTTTTTTTGAGCAATCAAAATGTTTAAAAAGAGTATCATATCAAAACAAAATGTTTTTTGTTCTTTTTGCTTTTCTTTTAATAAATTTTAATTTCATCTTTTAATTGTTAAGCGTTCTGATCGAACGTTTTTTTATTCTATTTATTCATTTAGCACGTGCCTTTTTTCTCTCCTCCGTGTGAACTTTTTAAGAAGAGAAACCATTTCCCCCTTACGTTTGATAGCACCCATGTTAGAGCGCGTAACTTTTCTTAAAACAAAAGTTAATAAAAAGTTGAAATTTTCTCTCTATACGTTTTGAGTGTATTGTTACACTGATAAAAGATTGGTTTTACCAGAGGTTGTGACTTCGAATCTGCTTCTGGTTGAACACAAGTTGTACGAGCCGTTTATAAGGAAATTTGACGTTTATTGATACAGTGATACAGAGCAGGTGGACATGGGCGGCGAGCGACGCCGCCTTGGCGGCTAGTCTATATATTAATAGCCGATTCTCTGTCTGTCTGTTTGTTTGTCTGTCACGCAAAATGGTAGATTGAGTTGTGAGCGAAATTATTTCTTTTTTTGTGTGCGACGTGAGTTCGAAGCAAATACATTGCAACCCCAATCGAACGTGACTTTTTTTGGCTGATGAACTAATAGGAATAACGTTTTGTTTTTATCATTATTGTTAGTTTTATATTCCACGTTGACTTGGCTTTGAAAACAGTACATCAACTAAATACAAAGAAACTAACTGATTAAACATTTTGGACAAAAAGCAGCAGTGGCAGAACGTGGCAGCATGTGCGATTTGCCACTATCTCTTGCCTGACTGTCTGAGACGGGTGAACTTTTTTTTTGAGCAATCAAAATGTTTAAAAACCGATAGGTAAAAAAAGAGTATTATATCAAAACAAAATGTGTTTTTTTTTTTTTTTGCTTTTCTTTTAACAAATTAATTTCTTCTTTTAATTGTTAAGCGTTCTGATCGAACGTTTTTTATTCTATTTATTCAATTAGCACGTGCCTTTTTTCTCTCCTCCGTCGTGATGTTTTTAAGAAGAGAAACTATTTCTTCCTTACGTTTGATAGCACCCATGATAGAGTGGGTAACTTTTTTAAAACAAAAGCTAATAAAAAGTTGAAGTTTTCTCTCTCTACATTTTGAGTGTATTGTTACACTGATAAAAGATTGGTTTTATCAGAGGTTGTGACTTCGAATATGCTTCTGGTTGAACACAAGTTGTACGAGCCGTTTATAAGGAAATTTGACGTTTATTGATACAGTGATACAGAGCATGTGAACATCGGCGGCGAGCGACGCCGCCTTGGCGGCTAGTCTATATATTAATAGCCGATTCTCCGTCTGTTTGTAAGTCACGCAAAATGGTAGATTAAGTTGTGAGCGAAATTATTTTTTTTGTGTGTGCGACGTGAGTTCGAAGCAAATACATTGCAACCCCAATCGAACGTGACCTTTTTTGGCTGATGAACTAATAGGAATAACGTTTTGTTTTTATTATTATTGTCAGTTTTATATTCCACGTTGACTTGGCTTTGAAAACAATACATCAACTAAGAAACTAACTGATTAAACATTTTGGACAAAAAGCAGCAGTGGCAGAACGTGGCAGCATGTTCGGTTTGCCAGTGTATCCTAACACTTTCCTGACTGTCTGAGACGGGTGAACTTTTTTTCGAACAATCAAAATGTTTAAAAACTGATAGGTAAAAAAAAGAGAATCATGAAACAAAATATTTTTTTTTTTGCTTTTGTCTTAATAGTTGTCTTAATTTCTTTTAATCAATTTCTTTTAATCTATTTTAATCTGATCGAACGTTTTTTTATTCACTTTATTCATTTAGCACGTGCCTCATTTCTCTCCTCCCGTGTTATCTTTTTAAGAAGAGAAACCATTTCCCCCTTACGTTTGATAGCACCCATGTTAGAGCGCGTAACTTTTTTAAAACAAAAGCTAATAAAAAGTTGAAGTTTTCTCTCTCTACGTTTTGAGTGTATTGTTACACTGATAAAAGATTGGTTTTACCAGAGGTTGTGACTTCGAATCTGCTTCTGGTTGAACACAAGTTGTACGAGCCGTTTATAAGGAAATTTGACGTTTATTGATACAGTGATACAGAGCAGGTGGACATGGGCGGCGAGCGACGCCGCCTTGGCGGCTAGTCTATATATTAATAGCCGATTCTCTGTCTGTCTGTCTGTCTGTTTGTTTGTCTGTCACGCAAAATGGTAGATTGAGTTGTGAGCGAAATTATTTCTTTTTTTGTGTGCGTCTTGAGTTCGAAGCAAATACATTGCAACCCCAATCAAACGTGACCTTTTTTGGCTGATGAACTAATAGGAATAACGCTTTGTTTTTATCATTATTGTTAGTTTTATATTCCACGTTGACTTGGCTTTGAAAACAGTACATCAACTAAATACAAACAAACTAACTGATTAAACATTTTGGACAAAAAGCAGCAGTGGCAGAACGTGGCAGCATATGTTCGGTTTTTGCCACTGACTCTTGCCTGACTGTCTGAGACGGCTGAACTTTTTTTTTGAGCAATCAAAATGTTTAAAAACCGATAGGTAAAAAAAGTATCATATCAAAATAAAATGTTTTTTTTTTTTTTTGCTTTTCTTTTAATAAATTAATTTCTTGTTTTATATAATTGTTAAGCGTTCTGATCGAACGTTTTTTTATTCTATTTATTCATTTAGCACGTGCCTTTTTTCTCTCCTCCGTATGAACGTTTTAAGAAGAGAAACCATTTCCCCCTTACGTTTGATAGCACCCATGTTAGAGCGCGTAACTTTTTTTAAATTAAAAGTTAATAAAAAGTTGAAGTTTTCTCTCTATACGTTTTGAGTGTATTGTTACACTGATAACAGATTTGTTTTACCATAGGTTGTGACTTCGAATCTGCTTCTGGTTGAACACAAGTTGTACGAGCCGTTAAGGAAATTTGACGTTTATTGATACAGTAATACAGAGCAGGTGGACATGAGCGGCGAGCGACGCCGCCTTGGCGTCTAGTCCCTTAAAATTCGTCTGGATATCACCAAAACAAGGTTGGATTTACTTGACAAGGCTAGTTCTATCATAGCTAGCTCTGAGTCAAATATTATGTTTTAGCAGACATCAACTGCAATGCTGTTTCATAATTCAAAGATAGAAGGTACAGATTCTTTAATTCGATAGAAAGTTTCAATGAGTTTGTTTATGATGTTGGTGCTTAAAACTGCTGATTTTTCTCTCATAGCTTGTGTGACATCATCTTTAAGCGCATGTGGATATCATATTTCCCAGTTGATTTCATCTCTAACCGTTCAATTTGTCAAATCGCTATACTTTTTGAATGCCTACAAATTGATTTTTTTCTGATAGTGAAATACAGTGTGTCCCATAGTATTTCGGTCTGAGATTTTAACAAGCTATAACTTTTTACACATATATCAGATTTTAGAGATTTTTACATCATTCAATAGCATTTCTTTCAAGGATTTTAAAAATCTATATTTCAAATAATTTAGTCCAATACCTTCGTAGTAAAAATGATTTTTTTCTAATGACTGTCATGTTCATTAGTTCCTGAATGGTTAATAAAAGTAAGTTTTCACGTGCGATTATTCTTTTGTTTATTAAGAACATGTCGTGTTATTGAACACACTAAAATTATAATCTCAACACACAGTTAAAAATTGTGAGACGGGGGCTTCTACATTTTTTTGACATCATATGAGCAATCTTTACTTGCTACAAAAACTTTTCTCCACTGAGATATAGAGTCTATCAGAGTTGAGAAGTAAAATTGTTGAAGCAGCAAATAACCTTAGACAAAATGAAAATTTTATTCGCCACTCTTTATGACAGAAAGACTAAAGACTTGTTAAAATCTCACACCGAAATTCTCTGGAACACACTGTAGTGTATTTTAATTGCCCGTTTTTTTGTGGCATCTACAGTCTGTTTCGTAATGTTGGAAATGGAAATTTTAAAGTCGTTTTTTAAAATGAATATACCGAATTTCAAAATCATTTTTACATCAATGGAAAGCCATGTTGAAGCTCTTTCGGCTAGTATATTTTTGTGAAAAATGAAAAAGTGGGTTTTGAAAAAACAAGGAAAATGTCATCGAAAAATGCAATTAAATTTTTAATGATCGATTAACACGTAGTTTAATTACATCGTTGTAATTGTTTCAAAACTCTGAATCCATTCAAATTTTTTATTAATTTTATTTTTGCACTGAGACCCCCAAATTGATATTTTAAAACAAAAAAGTTTAACGTTTTCCGTGAACACACAGCTAAAATTTGTTTATTGTTTTCCAAATTGCTGCCATTGTTTGAAAAAGTCTTTTCTTTTCATTCAATTCTTAATACGTCAAAATACGTCTATATATTAATAGCCGATTCTCTGTCTGTCTGTCTGTCTCTTTGTTTGTTTGTTTGTAAGGCACGCAAAATGGTTGATTGAGTTGTGAGCGAAATTATTTCTTTTTTTTCGTGTGCGACGTGAGTTCGAAGCAAATACATTGCAACCCCAATCGAACGTGACTTTTTTTGGCTGATGAACTAATAGGAATAACGTTCAGTTTTTATCATTATTGTTAGTTTTATGTTCCACGTTGATTTGGCTTTGAAAACAGTACATCAACTAAATACAAAGAAACTAACTGATTAAACATTTTGGACAAAAAGCAGCAGTGGCAGAACGTGGCAGCATGTGTTCGGTTTGCCACTAACTCTTGCCTGACTGTCTGAGACGGGTGAACTTTTTTTTTGAGCAATCAAAATGTTTAAAAACCGATACGTAAAACAAAATGTTTTTTTTTTCTTTTTTGCTTTTCTTTTGATAAATTAATTTGTTCTTTTAATTGTTAAGCGTTCTGATTGAACGTTTTTTTATTCTCTTTATTCATTTAGCACGTGCATTTTTTTTCTCCTCCTGTGTGATCTTTTTAAGAAGAGAAACGATTTCCCCCTTACGTTTGATAGCACCCATGTTAGAGCGCGTAACTTTTTTAAAACAAAAGCTATTAAAAAGTTGATGTTTTCTCTCTCTACGTTTTGAGTGTATTGTTACACTGATAACAGATTGGTTTTACCAGAGGTTGTGACTTCGAATCTGCTTCTGGTTGAACACAAGTTGTACGAGCCGTTTATTAGGAAATTTGACGTTTATTGATACTGTGATACAGAACAGGAAGACATGGGCGGCTAGTTTTTTTAATTTTTGTTGGAGCTGCACTTTTATCATTGAGAGAGGGGTTTTGACGGTTGTCAAATTTCTGTTGTGATGTCTACAAGTGTGCAGCAGTATAGAGCTTGCATAGGGTCTTTCAATCTTGTTAGATTTTTAAGCACGCGTTTTTGTGTTTCTTTCTCAATTTCTGATTGACTTAGGTTTTTTGTTAACATCGTATTATCAGGAATTTCTGCTTAAAATCTAGGCCAGTTTCGATCTTTCCTTGTTGTGTTACAATTTTACGACGCCTTTTTTAGTTTTTAGCTCCTCATCTTATCAGGGGGTATTGAACTAAATCCTGGGCCGAATTTTAATAATACTCCTTTCCATTAAGTCCATAGCGACAACGATAGCTACGCATCAAAAAGAGGCTTGGTCTGTATCAGATTTGGTTTGTTTTCTAGTTTTCGAAGCGTGGGTTCGTTTTTTCACAAAAACACGGAGATAACAATATTTCGGAAATTTTGTTGAGTTTTTGGTATGTTATCTCCGTAATGATTACAAAAAAACATTATCTACCAATAACCGCGCATACGTTTTTGCATAAACAGAAGATAGAGGGCCAGATATCCAGACAAAATTGAAAAATGGACGAGGAAACAGAGTTTGTTGGTAAGTTTATCCTCCTGTATTTTTTAAGTATAAGTAACCAAATGAATCATTAATGTATGACAATAAAATGAGTTGTTTACGACAAAAAAATGTACTTCTTGCATGCTATGTATTATACACTATGAGAACAAAATAAACACTGTTGTTCTACCCCTCATGGTTTCATAGTTACAAGGTCTTTAAAAGCTGTTAAGTCATATAAATGTGCTAGTGCATGTTTTTATTTAGATCCTGATAGCATTAGTTTAGTTGAAGAGGATATTGTGGGCCCATGTGTACATGTTGATTTGGACAGTCTCCATACATACCCAAAGGAACATCTAATATCTTGGGATTTAGAGGTGAAATGTTCAGGGGAATACCAGGACATTGATCCTTCAGATATTGTTTACATTTCAAAAACTTCACCCATATTCAAAGATCAATCTGGTAAATTACGACTACGAACAGATCATTCCTATTATGATCAGATAACAATGCAGTTGGCAATTACGACTCAAACATGGTGTGATTTTATTTTTATATATTTCCCCGGTAGGGCGAAATATATGTTAAAATCGGCTTTTTCCTTCTTCTTCTTCTTCTCCTGAGTTCACTTTTATAGCCGCAGTTTAAGGATCCATTATTCCGCATTGGAACTTGATCGACCCGATACAGGCTAGTCATAGCGAGGAAAGCTCTCAACCTTCTGTCGTTGTTGCACCAGGCGTGCAAAAGTGAATCTGATAGAAATCCTACGTTATCAGAAGTTTTTGTTAGTCTTTGGAGAAAGACTAACTATTATTATTATCACTTATAGTTATTATTTCGTGTTTTGGTGTGTAGTTTAAGACACTTGCCACAGTTGGTGTGCATGAACAGTGCTTTGCTATTCACCTTCACACACTTCACTTGTCGCCATTTGTGTACTGGTGTGTAAAAAAGACACTTGCCACTAGTTAAGTCGGTGAGCATAACTGTGTCTAACCACCGAAGGTGCCTGGCAAATTGATTACTACTCGCTGCAAAGAACAGTTGATTTATTTTACCACGAAAAGTGGGTGATATATACTTGCTTATTGAAAGCAAAAACTCCACACACAAAAAAATGGCAGAAACAAACATTTCGAAAATAGTTTTTGGCAATTCCCACCAAGGTGATCCAAAATTTGGTGTTTCTTCTGGCAAGCAATGTTCATGCATGTCACTCATGTCTATATCTTGGACTAGTGTAAGAAAAGTGTCGATCTGGAAAACTGCAGACTTAGATTTTGTTTTAAATAAAGGTAATAGGCTGTATGAAAAAACTAAAATTTTTCGAACCTTGCATGTTGATGAGTTGCCTACCGTTATTGAAATTGATAGTGTTACATTATGTGCAAACTTTGTTTGTATTACTGACGGATATGCTAATACGATTACCGATGGAAATACTAATGATGCATTTACATTTTTGAATGAGGATCTTTTTTACAGTAACGATGTGTCAGGTGCCATACTTTTTATTGAAGGTTATTGTATTGGGATGTTAAAAGACAACAATAGAAATATTTATATATTTGATTCTCATAGCAGAAATAGTAGAGGACTTCCAGAATCTGAGGGAAAATCTATATTAATGATGTTTTTATCTGTAGGGTGTGCTAGACAATATGTTTTTTCTACTTATGGTTATTCTATTTATTTTCAAATTGTTTATGTAAAAATTAATCCTTTAGATGCTACAGGTAAAAAATCACTTGAGAAATGCTTTAGTAAGTTTAAAAGATCTGAGTCTTATATCAAAAATATTGACAAAAAAAGGAAGGTTCAGCAAGAATACTACCAAACAAATTTTAAAGTGATTAAGGAAAAAAAACAAGATCAATATAAAAGAAATTCCGAAAAAATTAAAGATGCCAGGAAATGTTATTATGACAATAATTGTGAAAAAATTAAAGATGCCAGGAAATGTTATTATGGCAATAATTGTGAAAAAATAAAAGATGCCAGGAAATGTTATTATGACAATAATTGCAATAAACTAAAAGAAACCAGGAAAAGGTATCATGAAAATAATTCAGAAAAAGTAAAAAGAAAAAGAAAACAACACTACCAGAGTTATTCAGAGAGTATTAAAAAAGTCAAGAAAGAACGTCGAACAAATATTAGCCATCAAGATATAGATCCTTATTCAAGAGTCAGGAACTTTAGAGAGGCCATTCTTGAGGGGCCGTACTATGTATGTGTGTCCTGTAATCAGTGCCTTTATAAAAGATCAGTTAAATTCTATTGTGAAGAGAAGTATACGAAAAAAGGTTTTAACCCAAATTGTCATCCAATAACAACTTTTGATGACTCTCTTTATATATGCAAAACATGTGATAAGAAATTTTGTAAAAAAGAAATACCTTGCCAGAGTGTTAGCAACAAACTAGAATTGTTCCATTTGCCAACACATTTTCAAAATGCGAATAAACTTGAACGTATAATAATTTCCCAACGTATATTATTTGCAAAGGTTCGAATTATGCCTAAAGGTCAATTTCCAAAAATAAAAGGCACTGTTTGTAATATCCCTATAGAAACTGATGATGTTTGCAATACTTTGCCTAGGAAAATTAGTGATAGTGGTGTTATTTTTATGAAGTTGAAAAGGAAATTATGTTACAATTCTCATGTAATTGCAGAATCAGTAAGGCCTGAATAGGTGCTCTCCCTTTTACAATATTTAAAGGCTGCTAATCATCTATACAAAGATGTTGATATACAGGATGTCCTTTCAGTCCCAGACAATTTTTTTGCTATAAAATATATCAATGATGATGAAAATGATGACATAGATTTTGATATTATTGGAAATAAGTCTGAGAATTATCCTGCCATCAATTTTATTGATGATAAAGATGTTCTATTCATTAGATGTAGATACGAAATTGATGATTTTGAAGGAGATGATTCCTTGAATGAACATCGATTAAACTGTGTAGAAACTACACTGATACCTAAATGCCCTCATGTTGTAGCTGATGATGAAAATATCATAATTGCACCAGGCCAAGGAAAAGCACCCATGAATATTTTGAAAGATGAATTCGTTGAGGAACTTGCTTTTCCAGATTTATTTCCAACAGGCAAATTTGCTTACTCAGCTACACGAGAGATTAAATTATCTCACACAAAGTATTTCAATCAAAGGCTATTGAATTATACACAAAGATTTGCCTCAGATGCTGATTATTTATTTTTTGCAAATTTTGTGTCTCAGCAAATTAATTTACGAAACCAAATGACTGTTGCAATGCGCAACGTTTCAGGTCAGAATGTTACTGCGGGCATGTTTACTGAAAGTTTTAAGGATACTGTCAAGTCTTTTGTTGTAAATGATGAAGCATACAGTTTTATGAACTCTGTTAAGGGCTCTCCAGCATATTGGAAAAATATGCTTTCTGATGTTTTAGCCATGGTCAAACAACTTGGTTTGCCTTCATTCTTTTTGACTTTATCATGCGCTGACTTGCGTTGGGATGAGTTGCTTGTAATCATTTCCAAATTAAATGGTTCTGAATTATCCACTAGTAGAATTGCAGAAATGTCCTACTTTGAAAGATGTGAATTGCTAAATAGTAATCCTGTGTTGCTAGCTAGACACTTCCAATTCCGTGTTGAAAATTTTTTTAAAGAGATTATTATCAAAGGGCCAATTGGAAAGGTTATGTATTATGCCATCAGGGTTGAATTTCAGACTAGGAGCTCTCCCCATGTACATTGCTTACTGTGGTGTGAAAATATGCCATCCTTATCTGATGATACGATAGAACAATACACTGAATTTGTTGATTCAGTTGTTTCAGCAAATATACCAAGTGAAACATCAAAGCTTAGAGATCTTGTATCTAGATATCAAGTGCACCATCACTCTAAAACCTGTAAGAAGTATAATCATAAGGAATGCCTATTCGGATATGGCCATTTTTTTACAAGAAAGACAATAATTGCTAAACCACTTCCAGAAGATTTGCCACCTTCTGAGAAAAGTGAAATTCTTATGAAGCAACAAGTTATTTTACAAAAGGTTAAGCAGTATATTGACAATGAATTAAATCCAAAGAAAAAGAACTTCTTATGCCCTGATAAGCCGAATTTCAATAACGTTCTGTCAATTAGTGAGACTCTTGCTTTCTTAGGTATTTCATTAGAAGAATATGAAAGTGCCTTGTCTATATCAACTGATCAAAGTGACTTTCAAATACATTTGAAGCGAAACACTGATTCATGCTTTGTGAATAATTATTTTGAAGAAGGATTGCTTGCATGGGAAGCCAATATTGATTTACAGCCAGTCTTTAATCACTATAAAGCTATTTATTATATGTGCGCATATTTTTCAAAAAGTGAAAATTCTTGTTCAAATGCAATGAAAGAAGCACTGAATCAATGCAAAGAAATGGAATCCCCAAAGTATGAAGCTATGTGTAAGCTAGCAAAAGCTTATAGCGATAATAGAGAATGTTCTGTCCAAGAGGCTGTTTATCAACTAATGCCTGAACTGTGGTTACGGAAAACCTACCCTCAAGTATCATTTGTAAATACTAATTTGCCGAATGAGCGTTTTCGGATATTCAAAAGTGAAGAAGAACTTAATGAACTGCCTGAAGATAGTGCAGATGTGTTTAAAAGAAATATGCTTGACAGATATATAGATAGACCCAATAAAACTTTCTTAAGAGGAAAATTTCAAATAATTGACTCTTTATGCTTTGCCCAATTTTCTGCATGTTACCGGTTTGATAATGGTAAAGAGTATACAGAAATGCAAAATGACAGCCAACCAATAGTTTTGAGTGATGCAGTTGTTGAGGATAACCATGGCCAGATTGCCCTTCCTAAAAAGATACCTTTAATGTCATCCAAGGAATGTTTGAAATGTAGAAAGATTAGGAAAGTGTTGCGTTATTATACACCTAACAAACATAAGTATCCAGAAAAATATGCACACCATATTTTGATGTTATTCTATCCATTTAGGGATGAAGAAAGTGACCTTAAATCTAATCACACTTATGTTGATAAATTAGCAGAACCAGATGTATTGGAGATTGTTAATAGAAATAAAAGAGTTGTTTGAACCAAACTCTGAAGTTGTAGATGCTGCATTAAGAACATATAGGGATGATATGATTCTAAACCAAGATTCTCATGCACAACAGGAAAATGATGAAGTTGTAGAGCTTGTTAACAACATGTTAGATATTAATGAAGAAGAAACTAACAATGACCAGGAATTTCCAAATGATTTGCCACCAGTGTCAAACTAAACAAGAATTGTCTCAGATGATGAATTAAACACTAGCATTGAATCCTTGAATAAAAAGCAACGTGAAATTTTTGATGTTGTCTACACTTGGGCAAAAAAGTTTGTTCAAAACAAAAGATCTGAACAACCTGAAATTTTGCAGCCCTTGCAAATCTTTTTAACAGCCTCTGGTGGTTGTGGCAAGAGTTACCTTGTTAGATGTTTGTATAATGTCTTAAATAAATTATTAGAGACCTTACGCAGAGGACGTCTTTAGCTACAACGTTGTTATAAACCAAGAAAATCATGCGACGTCGTAAGTTGTAATGGCGTCTTCATAAAATCCCTACGCACGCGCGCTTTTTAATCTGCATATAATCCGCCATATTTGTTTACACTTTCGCTTTCATCCTTACTTTAGAACTTTTGTAAGAATTTTACTTTTAAAAATGCCTAAATTAAGAGATGTAAGAAGTTGTCTTTTGCTGAGCCATGCATTTGATTTGTTAACAGATGAAGAATTTGTTTTGCTATATGACCTTAATAAATCGAAGAACTTAGATTTTCCGTATTGGCAGTATCCGAAGTTTGATTTAGAAAACATGAGTGATGATGAATGTAAGGCAGAGTTTAGATTTTTAAAAAATGACATTTATCTTTTACAAGATCTTCTTGGAATCCCAGAAGAATTTCATTGCTACAATAGAGTTATCGTTCCTGGAATAGAAGCAACCTGTATATTACTAAAAAGGTTTGCATACCCTTGTCGACTAGGAGACATGATTCCTAGATTTGCAAGACCTGAAGCACAGTTAAGCATGATACTTGGGGAAGTGACAGCCAGTGTATACAATCGCCATCACCATCGTTTGGAAACGCTTAACCAACCTTGGCTTTCAAGAGCTGAACTTCACAGATTTGCACAATGTATTCACAATGCAGGTGCACCCCTTCAAACGTGTTGGGGCTTCATAGATGGAACAGTCCGCCCTGTCTGTAGGCCAGGACAGCATCAACGTATTATTTACAATGGGCATAAACGGGTTCACGCATTAAAATTTCAGTCAGTTGTTGCACCAAATGGCTTAGTTGCAAATATGTTTGGCCCTGTTGAAGGAAGGCGGCACGATAGTGGGATGTTAAGGGATTCAGATTTGTATGCACAGCTACAACAGTTCAGTTTTTCTCCCAATGGAACAACCTTGTGTATTTATGGGGACTTAGCCTATCCTCTGCGACCACATTTACAACGCCCATTTATGAATCTACGTTTAACTCAACAACAAATTGATTTTAATCGTGCGATGAGTAAAGTAAGAGTTGCTGTACAGTGGGTATTTAATGACATATCAAGTTTTTTTGCCTTTCTAGACCACAAGAAGAACTTAAAAATTGGACTATCACCGATAGGAAAGATTTATCTTTTGTGTGTATTATTGACAAATGCTAGAACATGTCTTTATAAATCTATGTCTTCAAATTATTTTGGAATTGACCCTCCAAGTATACAACAGTATTTTGTATAACACTTGTTTTATGCATATATACGATATATACAATATATATATATACAGTCTATATATACAAAAAAGTTGTATTCATAACTAACATTTTTAGAAACAACATTTTTATGATCTTTTTCATGTCTTCTTTTGCAAAATTTCTAACTAAAAAAACTTGTAGATCTATAATAAATTTCTAAGAAAGTACCTGCTACTGTTAAGGATTTCCAAGAATATTGTTGACAATATGATTTTTTCTAGGAAATCATTTTGGTTGAAAATATGTTGAAACTTAGAGAGTTAGAACTTAATCAAATATAATATAATATAGAGAGAACAAAATTTAAACAAACATCTGAAATAAAATACAGTATATACTCTATTTGTTTACAAGTTTATCAATCAACCCCATCATGAGTTGTTGCTGTTGAGCTAGCTGCTGCATGAGCATAGTTTGTTGCTGCTGAAAATTTTGTTGTTGTTGTCTTTGTAAGTTCAATTCCTCACGTTTCAGTTCTAATTCCTGTTCTCGCAATTTTTGCTGGTCATTAGCACGTTCCTTAAGATAAATCATTGTTTCAGAACCAGTGTTTCGTTTAGTTTTTATAAATTCTTCATCACCTTCAAGAGCTTTTCTTTTTTTAGTTTCACATAAACTTTCCATTGCTTTATTTCTGACATCTTTGGCATTGGATTTTTCTGCCATCTGTTTATTTTTTTTATCATTAGTCACATTCTCATGTGTTTCAGCAGCCTCATCACTTTCTTCCTTTAAGTTCTGTAATATTTGATCAAGTTCGGTTTCTTCACAGTCTATGCCAGAAGCACTCTCTTCATTTCTAATCTTTGACTTGTATTTGTCTAGCAGGAGACGAAAATGGTCTCTAACTGACTTTTGAGACACATTGAAAGATACTTCTGTAATATTTTTGAGGTCTTCTGCAATTGATGTCCACACATTGCCACTTTCTTTACTTCCTGGACGATGTCTATATGGCTTCATTAAGAGAATTTCTCTGCACAGTAATATATCATGATCATAGGACCAAGTCATTTTTGAGCTAGGGTAAAAAAAGTAGCAAGACAGTAGGACTTTGTAATATGGTGAAATATGAGATAGAATTTTAAAAATATTTGTTTCTTCTCACAAATCCTAGCAATGATTGAAAAATCTAGTAAATGATAAACTTGTTTGCTTTAATCACAAACACAGTCAACTGAAAACAAACTTGAAGCTCAAGAAAATCTGCAAGAAAAGTTTAGCACTCACAAAAAAATCCAGAGAGCTTTTCATTAATACAACAGATTTGCAAATAAGATCTTCATTTATAAGGCAGAGAAGAGAATTTTACCCTTTTTTCGATGCTTGCTTCAAAGATACTACTTGTGCGTCCCCCATTACTGCGACGTGCTTAAAATGGTTACTTTCATCGCGTCGACTTAAACACAACGTGGTTTTACGGGGGAATGACCTTGGATGTGCATGCGCAAAGGAAGCCTAACGTCTTTTTCAGCGACGTCGGCACATATAACGTCTTCTGCGTAAGGTGTCTATTATCTAGAAACGGTGACATTTCTAAAGCGAAAATCATGCTTTTAGCTCCCACAGGTGTTGCAGCAATTAACATTGATGGAACCACTATTCATACTGGACTAGGTATTCCATGCAATAATTTCATACCATTAAGTGATAGACAGAGAACCAGCTTGAGATTAAAGCTTGAGGAAATCAGTGTCATTTTTATTGATGAAATATGGTGAGTTCCAAGTTACTGCTTCAGGTACATCAGCGTCTCTGCGAAATTTTTGGTATGTCTGATTGTATACCATTTGCCAATAAAACATTAATCGTTAGTGGTGATCTTTATCAGTTACCACCGGTATTAGCTAAACCAGTGTTTTCAACAGATGGATTTATAATTGGCCTATTGAAATTATGGCATAATTTTAAACTTGCAGAACTTGATGAAGTAATGAGACAGAAAGGTGATAACCAATTTATAGATTTGCTGAATAATATTCGCGTTGGCTCGTTGACTTTTGAAGATGAAATGCTTATCAAATCAAGATTTATTTCAGTAAATGATGCAGACTATCCCTGGGATGCGTTACACATATTTGCAGAAAACTATCTAGTTAATTTGCATAATCAGCAAATGCTTGCTTCCATAAGTAACCCAGCAATTAGTATTTTTGCAATGGATGCTTACCCTGAAGGACTCTCTCAATTTGCTATTGAAAACATCAGAGGGAAAAATGCCAATGAAACAGGAGGTTTAGCGTACAACCTCTCCTTAAAAATTGGAGTTCAAGTCATGCTAACTGCTAATGTTGATATTGATGACAGACTTATCAATGGTCAAATTGGTACTGTTAAACACTTTTCTTTTGTATATGGAAAATGTGACACTATATTTGTACTTTTTGATGACAACACTGCAGGAAGGAAAAGAAAAAATACCTTTGCTCAAGGAAGCAATTATGTGGCTACTGAAAGAACTGAATCTAAGTTTAGTTTGTCCAAACGGAAAACATCAGTAACTGTAACAAGAACACAGTTTCCCTTAGTGTTATCATATGCTTGTACTGTGCACAAAGTTCAGGGTTTATCCCTTAATAACATTGTTGTAAGTTTTCAATTGCACAAACAAAGGAACTTTCATCCTGGTCAAATGTATGTGGCATTCAGTCGTGCAACGTCACTCAATGGATTGTTTTTAACAGGAAATTTCTCACCTACTGCTATTCAAGCTAATGAAAAGTCTCATGTAGAGTACCAACGATTAAGAAAAAGAGAAAATTTATTAAAACCTAATGAATCATTAGGAAACACAGAGTTTTATTTGCAGATAGCTTTACTAAACATAAGATCACTGAGAAAACATGCTTCTTCAATAAAGCACTACCAAGAACTTGCAAATGCAGACCTTTTGCTTTTGACAGAAACTCGACTAACAAATGCTTCAGATATGACTGATATTCAGGAAAACATGAGTTCTTTCTCTCTGGTTTTAAATAATAATGTAGACAAGTACAAAAGTTTGCTTGTAGCACACAGTGAAAGTGTAAGTGTGATGAATATTAAACATTGGCCTGCTTTTACTATATTTCAAGCAAGGAAGTCAACTTTTCATGACAGATGGTTTACTGTTTTGTTGATATACCAGAGTCATCAAGCAAGTGTGAATATTTTCATGAATAAACTAACAACAATATTATCACAGAATGATCAAATTGACATGGTGATGGGTGATTTCAATATAAATCTTTTGAAGAACAGTAAAGATAATACAGAATTGCAAAACACTTTAAATGGTTTTACTCAAATCATACAACATGCAACACATATAGATGGTGGTCTGATTGATCATGTTTACATAAGAAACTCTATTATGAATGATTTTTCAGTCAAAAGTTTAAAGGTCTGTCTGAACATCTCTGATCATGATGCTGTAATAGTTAGACTGAAAGTTCCTGATTATGGTTAATCTTTACAAGAAATCTTGGAGCATGGAAGGGCGGGGAGGGGTGAGTGTAGGTTAAGTTGGTTATCTGCCATTTTGAGGCTATGTTTTAAAAAACAAGATGCTAATAAGAATTTACTGTGTGATCTATGGTTTTAAATTGGCAGATATACTGTAAATTGTGCGTTTAACGAATTTAATTTTTTATTGGTAAAAATTATATTTATTTCACTATTTAAAAAACTATTGCTCAGTCTAATTTGTCATTTATATTCATACTTTTACCAGTTTTATTATGTCTAATTTTGATGAAATACCTTGCTGTGATGAAAGTAATTCAACCAGTAAAGCATAATGTTGCTTGGAATTCTGTTTCTATGTTGAAGCTATCTATATAATATATCTAAAGTTTGTCTGAGAGTAGAGTGAATTTTGTACAGCCTGAAAGAAACTTAATATGTCTGAACTTTTTTAAGCATTTAGTTCAACTGCCACCAAGAATGACAGATAAGTTTTTCATGGATGTGTACAGTTTCTTTTTCTGTGTTGTGCTGTTTAGGGTATTATACTCCATGCTCTGAGTACTTCTGTGCTGATCTGGCATGTATAAACTGCTTGATTACAAGACTGGCATGCTTGAGCTGCTTGAACATAATACTAGTATTCAAGTTACTAGTGTCCTCTGTATATTTCTTGTGTGTGTATGTGTTTGTGTGGGATAATTATTGTGGTTGTTGTTTTTTATGTACAATATTGTTTTTGGTATTTTTCCAGTGTTGAAATAAATTCTGTTACAGTTAATTTTATAATCAAATTATAAAAGAAATTTTTGAAATTGTGTGCTGTAATGGTTTTCCAATCGTGTAAAATTATCGTGTGGAATTATTAACTATTTATGCTGATGGTGGTTCATTGATGTTGGATGTGAATTAATGATACTGTAGCATGAGATGATCGTCCATTATCCAGATTAATGCACAATTGTCATACATTGTTGTTGTGGTCTGTTGCACATCACAGAAGAAGGTTATTAACTTTTTGTTGTTGTTTTTGATTAACAGTCTTTCAAAAGTGTTGTAGAGTGTGTGAATTACAAGTGTTGAAATGAAGGAGAGCCTTGCCCTCACTGACCCAAGCAAAATGGTTTACACTTAGTTTGTTATTCTTATGATCAGTTAGCTGATATACTGTATCATCAAAATCATCAAAAAGTTCTGGAAATTGAAATTTTAATTTTACTTATACTTTTACTTTTAGGTTAAAAGTTTTCAAAATACCATTGTCTGGTTATCGTTAAAGTTGGTGATATTCTAAGACGTTACCTGAATTATCGAATATCTGATCATAATATGTATTCGCAAAAAATCTCTATACTTAATTAGGCGTACTTATATAAGAACAACAACGCCACCTACAGCAACAGGTTTATTCAAGCTGTTGTTATGTTGTAATAATGCTCTTGCAGAATGGAAAATATCGCTAAAATTTCTGCAGATTTTCAAGATTTCAAGATCTACCATATTCAGTTTTTCGGTTTAATAATATTGCCAAAAACTTGATATCACGTGTATATCTGGACATATGGCAACTCATTTCGTGCTGTTGGCTGTATCATGAACATTAGAATTACAATTACCACAATGACTTTTAGATAGAATTTTATAGAAATGTATTTTTAGAACTATATATATGAGCTACCTTAAATTTGTTACTTCGAGTATCTTGCTGTAAGCATTTATGAAAGAAATCAAAATTGGAAAATGGAAATTGAATGGTCAATTGCTTCATTGAATACTTTAATCGCAATAATTTTCGCGAGCTCAAAAAATCGCAAATTTTTTTAATTAAATTTCGCGAGTCAGCAGTTTGAAAAATTTCGCGTAGATTTAATTTTAATCCGGTTAAAGTATTGTGAAAATTCCTGTAAGAGACCATTTTCTGTTGTCGTAAATCGAGGAGAGCTACAATAGGGTCATACACAAATTGCCATTTGGCAATTGAGTAGAATTCAAAAAAATTTCAAAGTGTGGCTTTTAGGCAAATTTTCCTGTAGTACACGCTTTTTTTATAAGGCATACCAGGGTCAAAATTGTGATTTTTTAAGAATATCTTAAGCATACCCCTGGGTGAAAATGTGAGTCTCACGCTTTTTGATACTTTAAAGGAAGAAACTTATTCAATGGCACGATGTCCATCAATGATGGGTAAAGATCTTAAACTTGTGTTGTTTTTGTTAGTTTGTTTTTCTAGCCTGTCCGTTATAGGGGGGGGGGGGGGGGGGGGGGGGGTTAACTTTCGGTAGTAATATCTGATCGGAACTATATTATTGTCGGGGGTGGGGTGAGATAAGATGAGAGAGGAGGAGAAGGACAGGGCACATTACCTAAAATACAGCCGGATACCGAGAAAAACTGTGACTCCCTGTGTCGTCGCCCCTCAGTAACCCGGGGTTCTTAAAAGGTTGTTTTCACATGAATGAGAATGTCCAACCCAGCCAAAGCCGTTTAACGTCTTAGATAAGAGAAACCATATTGAAGAATTTGAAGAACTTGTAGCATCTCTCGATCTACCTGTCTCATTTCACCGCGTGAATTGATGGATGTAATACCATGACGAGCAAAAGTGTGTATATATATAAATGTGTCTTCGTTTATGATGTTTGTCGTTAATAGATTTGCATTTACAGATATGGATTAGTTCCATATGTTAAGTCGGACGTTCTATTGTTTCAGCTGAAGAACACGAAGCACCTACTAACAAACAGCAGGATAATGATGATGAGGGAAATCAAGGTTTGTTCTTTGTACCTTAGGGAAACTTAACACAAAAAATCATAAATGATTGTTCTGTTTCATTTGAAAGAGTTCAAAAAATGATGAAAGTCAGTTAAAGTCAGTTAAAATGTTTTAAAAATCGTTTTTTCTCGAGATATTGCTATTTAAAGTTTTTTTTCAAAATTTCATCTCCATGGCAACGTGACGTCACAATGTTCAAGAAGAAACCGCTGACATACTATGTAAATAACTCAGGCAGTTTTGGGGGTATATACTGCTAGAATTTTGTATACATATTGTAATGAACTTCTGTAGTTGTCAAATCAGTAAACAAATTTATTGTTGTTGTAGAGATAGGAAAGTGCCGATTATAGCGCAGAAATTGTGTCCCTCATAATCATATGATTTCGGGAATTTCCCTACTATCATCTTTGTTTTCATAACGCGATACGAGTTATGAAACGTGTTATTATTATAACCACAAATTACTCATAAATGTAAACAATTAAATGTAGTAAAAAGCAGTTTGTAGCAGTTTAAACTTTATAACATAAATGAGCTAATAATACATATGACATACAGATCAGCGTAGTCTAGTGGATAAGAACGCTAACTTGTAACAACAAGGTCGTGTGTTCGAACCCCACGCAGTTCGTCTGAGAGGAAGTATATATACTTCGGCGGTTGTAGATCTCTCATGTTCTGGTTGTAAAACTTGCATGAGTGCGCACTTCCCCGCAGTTGTGTTGAATATATCGCGGAATGGTTAGCATTGTGTCTGGGTGATTTATCACTGTCAGGTTTCTCTGGTCCATAGAGACATTCAGGTTACCGTCATTTCGATCGAAATTCAACAAACGCCAGGGCTTAGAAGTGTTAGCATGTATCCACAATGCCGGCTATAATTGCAAACTACATACGCTGATCAGCGAAATAGTACATACCATATACTAAACATCATAGTAATCGCTAAACCAAAGAACTTTTTTTTTTTTTTTTTTGTTTGTGTTGGAGTGCTAGTCACTTTGAGTGAAATATGATACGCTTGCATAACATTAATCATTTTGTTATGTAAACAAAATAAAAAACAAAATTATAGCGTTCCGAGGGACACCACAAGCAGACACTAAGGTCTAAATGAATGATATAAAACCCAAGAGCGGAATAATTTGAAAATTGTGGTGAACAGGCGACAGAGTCTGCCGGAAAGGGAAGGTCTAGTGGAGCGGCTAGATTGGAACTGGATGGTGCCGTCCGCTCCCGGTATTCACCACAAAATGTGCCAAAAGTTGTCGGGAAAAAAACAATGTGACTAGATGTAATATACTCGAACAGATCATGAACGGCCATTGCGTGCGTAGTAGTCGGAGTTCGTAAGTAGTCACACAAATAGTCTAAGATCTAGGGGTAGAGCTCAGAGCTGGTGGATTGGAGAAGCCAGGGTGGAGTGCCGGTTAGATCGAAGACAATGAATTAAAAACCCTCTAGGGTATCACAACAACAACAACAACAACAACAACAACAAAAACCCTAGGGGGTTCTCCTAAGGGAGTTTTGTTTTCAATAATAATAATAATACCATATACTAAACATCGTGGTAATCGCTAAAACCAAAGCTATTTTCTCTTCTTCGTGAGATGGGAGTGAATCTGTTTGACTCACTACTCTTTTGTGAACTTTCTTTTGTGAACTTTTATTTTTTGTTTGTGTTGGAGAGCTAGTCACTTTGGATGAAATATGATGCTCTTGCATAACATTAATCATTTTGTTTTTTCCGAGGCTCAAGTTGTCATTAGATATGAGAATTTTATTATTATAACCAGACACTCCCGACTTGATGTTTAGATTCATGTCACTAGGTAACATGTAAATACCTTGTCCAACAGAATAATCAACTTTGCTTGAAGCGTAATTTAAAGTATCTTGATAACGTTTAATGTCATCTTGAATATCAACTCTGCGGTTAACAATGTCTTCAAAGTTATTCATAAAAACTCTTTGAGCGGTCAAAGAGCTTGAATTATTACCTAAAATAGAAGAACGAGCTGAGGCTTGCGAACTAAGAAGAAGATAGGCATATGCTCTAACACTCTCTGAAATTTTTACAAGACCTGTTTTTGTAAAGCCTTTAGATTTTTCTATAATCCATCGTGTCATGGAGTCGTCTGTGAAATAACTCAGACCTGGCGTTGGATAGTCTCTACGTCTTTTTTGATACGAGCTGTAAAAATATTGTCCTTTGTATTTTTTAGGATCAGAATCGACACCATATTCACTACAGATTTTTAAAAACTCTTCTTTATTATAAGGATTATCGTATTGGTTGAAACTATCTTCAAAAGGTAGAGGTGTCTGCAGACGCTTAATGATTCGTCTAATATGATAATAGACGTGAAAACGATATACTGCTCTAATCATAGGAGTAGAGCGACCTTCTTTCAGATGTTCAGAACTGACCCCACAAGCACTTGAAGCACACCAAGTGACAAAATTGAGTTGGGTTTGCCATAATTTAAATGGTTGTTCCTGCCAAATTTTCATGCGTTGTTCATTTTCATCCATTTCATAATTAGTAAAAATATTGGGAAAGCTCGCAGGAAAAGAACCATTTTCAGAGACAATAATTGTTTGTTTGTATAAATCTTTAGAATTCAATATCTGAAGGTATTGTCCTCCATTTGGCTTATAAAGCGCATTGGGAGCATATTTAAAAATGTTCTCCATTATTTAAAAATATAATCCTCTATTCTCTAATACAAGAAATGTATATCACAGTAAATATCGCAAAAGGAGAAAAGACCATATATCTATCTTACCCCATTCAAAACTTGGATGGTTCAAAAGAAATTGCATTGGTTGATATGTTTGCAGACAATGTTACGTATGAAATAACCAAAGACCTAACACTGAAACTGTCTGCTGATGGGAAAGCTGAAAAGTTGGTACTTCAAGGAACATTCACGAGCAGGGAATTGAATGCCTTTTTAGCAGGTGCCTTTTTAAAGGGTGATGTAGAACATACCACATTAAGCAAAGACTCTCGAATAATCAGAACAAATAAGCTCGCTAAAATAATCAAAATTAATTTGCATCTCTCTGAACTCGACAACACTCAAAATCTTGAGGATGGAAAGCTAAGTGATATTTTACTATCCCATCACAAGGCTGAATATAGTGACTTCACATATGTTGAGCCTAAAAACCCTCAGTACAAAAAATTAAAAAATGGTGTATTTCAGTCTCTCACGTTGAAAATCACAGATCAGCATGGCAATATGCTAAAAGAAGACCTAGGAAGAACAGTTGTTTTGCACATCCGCTAAACCGAGATAAAAAGGAATAATTAATTATATATCATAATTAATAATGGAGTACGGAAAGAGGTTAAATCCAGAACGTTCACTTAGAACTGCCCACGGTGTAAAAGGTTCTCGTCAAAAAGTAATTGTCACACACAATCCGAGTGAGATCGATCAAAATCAGCTATTATTGGTTAGGTTTCCAAATTTAGGAAGTGATGATGTCATTATCCCAGGAACAACGAATCTAAGTTTTGATATTGAACTCGAGTCGAAAGCTGACTCAGAAAGAACATTGGTCAGTAACATAGGAAGAGCTATCGTTAAGAAGTTGGCTGTCAAGTTCGAAGGTAACGAGATATTGAGTATCGATGACTTTGATCTTTTTGGGTGTTACAGAGATTTATGGTTAACCAAGTTTGAAAAGACAAACGCGATAAGACAGGGTATCATCATCGATGATGGGTGTACAGAAAATTGTATGAAATTGAGGATTGGTGCTTCTGATAAAGACACCACTGATGCAGAAGACAAAGCCATTGCTGACACCTATAAAAACAAGTTTGTCATTCCACTCGACTTTGAGATGCTAGATAGTACTATTCCATATTATCAAGCGGGTTTAGGGAATAGACTTTGCTACGAGATCACATTTAACGATTATAACCGAGTTATCTATTCTGACCCTAAAGCTTCTGCCGCAGGTCAAAGAAAAAACCCAGACGGTAAATACAAAATATCCAACATCTCACTTGAATATGAGCTTGTGACACAACCCAAGTTGGCTAGACAAATCGCTTCTGAATATCAAAACATGGCTTTGCTCTATGATAGGATTTTGCGACACAGACAAATTAGAGTAAACAAGTCAGACACAACGTGGAATTGGTCATTCAACACACCTGCCAAATCTTTGAAGGGTATTTTAGTTCTGTTTGAAGAAGAAAAATCCTACAAACGAGAAACCTGTAAATTCTATAATCCAAAGATCGAAAAGGTATCTGTCATCGTTGAGGGTAAGCCTAACCAACTTTTTGCTCAAGGGATGCAACCGTTTGAACAATACAATGAGATTTGCAAGTATTTTGCTGAAGGAAAACCAAAAGATAATAGCGTCGGTGAAAACCGAAAGCGCTTAGGATTACATGATGTAAAAGTCTCTGATTACTTAACAAACAAGTATGCTCTATGGTTAGATTTCAGAACAATTGATGAGAATGCCTTGCATGGGACCGGTCGAAAGATTGAAAATGCGAGTGAAGGCATCACTTTACAGATTGAAAAGACCGCTGAAACTGCAGGAAACTTAAACGCATATATATATCTAATAATGGATGCTCAATTAAACATACAAAACGGTCAATTTATGTCTACATTATATTAGTAAAATGGATACACTTTACATGAAAGAGCCTCACACAGCATTATTCGTCGGACCAACATCGTGTGGTAAAACGGATCGTGTTGTAAAATTATTAGAAAATGAATACTTTGATCACTTTGATTTCATCGTGATTATATGTCCCACCTTAAGGTGGAATCAGACTTACAGAGATCGAAAGTGGTTCTGGAATGACAGCTATGTGATTTTAATTGAGCCGGAAGGATCTTTGTATGAATGGATTAAGAAAATGGACTTTTTCTGTGCTGGATACAAAACCTTATTTCTGATTGATGATATAATAGCTGATGAAAAATTAGACAAAAAGAGACAGCCTTTGCTCGAGTTGGCAATTAGCGGTAGACATCGAAATCATTCGCTATGGTTACTCACACAATCATACACAGCTATACCTAAAAATTTACGACGACAAGCTAAAATGTTATATGTGTGGTATCCAAAAGATAGAAACGATCTAGCCACTATTCATGAAGAGAATGATGTGATTGATTCACAAGAAGAATTGAAAGATGTCAAGGAAAAACTGAAAGGAGGGAAACACACGTGCCTAGTCATGAGAATGGAACATCCGAGAACGTATGCGATTTGTTAAACAGGTTGACGTTATTTGTTACATGACTCTTGTAACAAAAACTATAATACTCCTGTAAGACTCCTATAAGACTACTGTAAGATTGTTATAAGACTACTGTAAGAGAATAATTTACGTCTCAATACAGGATCTAGAATTTTACCAATATGTTTAATCCTCGATTCAAAGCGTACTCTGTCAACAGCAGCCTCTATCCAGTTACTTCTACGAGATTCACAAGCATAGATATAATGGACCATTACTTTATCATTAAAAGTAACCTTTTTTGTATCTTGATGGGAAAATATAATATCATCATCTGAGGATTCATCATCGAACATAATTGTTTAAGTAAACAATGTTTATTTATTTAACAATGTTAGAATATATTATTAAACATCATCATCCTCTTATAATTATTTTGTCTTACATAATTATAAGAGGACAGCAAACTCTTATACAACAAATTTCAACATAATTATAAGAGGACAGCAAACTCTTATACAACAAATTTCAACAAAATTATAAGAGAGTATAAGAAAATTATAACAAACACAACAAAATGATAGAATATGTCAACTTCGTGTTATTAAGCATACTGCTGATCTCGCTATTTTACTTTTATTTTGTGTTAAAAAAATACCTCTCTCTAATAAAAATGGTGGAAACAGCGATCGATAATTTAATCAACCAGAGTTATGATGTTCCGGGTGAATTTCCACCTTCAGATGGTAAAAGACAAAAATTACTCGAGTGTGTCTTAACTGGAAATAGCAAGCTATACTTAGGGAAAATGTACACGGAAGAGCAAATTAACAAACTCAAAGATGAAGAGGTAGAAAACTTTTTAGTATCTATGAAGCTAAACTATCAGGTCAAATGGTAAAATCCTTGGGGAAATCACTGATACGTATTTATTCCATGGGGGCTTGTGCAACGTTAGGAATAACAATCAAGATGCGTTGAGCAATGACCTGGAAACTGACCCCTTCTTAAACTCTGCCCTTCAAAGATTACATGTGACTTATATTATAAATTCGGCTCATTATTAGCACCACTCAGTGTTGGACTTATTACCGGGAGGCATTATATCAATGAAAGGAATTTAAATAAATCCGATGATAATATAAATACAGCAGATAATAAAAATGTCAGAAGAACAGACTCCCATTCAAGTGACAACGAAGAACCCAAAAAAGGTTGAAGCGGGTAAGAAGTTGGCGGAATACAACCGTAAAAAAACGAGAACAATTAAAACAAGTGTCACCTCAAAAAGAAGTGAAGAAGCCTGATGACTCTCTCACCAAACCAAATGAACAACCTATGAACTACACCTATGGTGTAGGTGGAATAATAGCTCTCGGTTTAGTTGGTGGATTTGCTTATTTTGTGTATAAAAAGAAAGAGCAAATATTACCCCGTGGGTCACCATCCACCCCCCTTCCACAAAAATCTAAAATACCAGTGAAAATCAATAAACATGAAATGGAATAAAAAGAAAAAAATGTATATATAACAAACATGGACAAGAAAAGTATCATCAACGATTTATATCATGCATCAGTCGTCTGCGTTTTCGCTATCGGCTACTCTATGCTAGGAAAAAAGGTGTTAAAAATGACACCTCCCTCTATTCAAAAGTTCGACTTGGAAGATACGGGAAAACTAGTTGCCATTATCGCCGCTAGTGAAGTGACAAAGGACTACTTAATCAAACAAAAGATTTTGCCTGAAAATATCAATATCTAAATATGGCTTCTATCGCAATGATGTTGGGTGGAGCTTTGGCTAACGCTTTGGCTTTCACAGGATCAAGCTATCTGTTTTCAAGTTTATCCAAAGACAGAATCGATAAGGAAAGAAAACGTCATGATTTGGCCATAGAAAAATTACAAAAAGCACAGATTGAATGGCAGCAAAAACGACAGGAAAGGATTGATTTCATCAATAAGCAGCTCATGCTCGAAAAGAAGGCTGATTCAAAATTCATAGAGCTAAATGATGCAATGAGAGAGTACAATAGGGTGTTTAGTAATCATCTTGAACCGCTACCACGAGAGCCTGTATTGAGCGACTTTTATACACCGAGTCATGATCAACATGAAAGGGAATTGACTTTTATAGCTATGAGTATGCTTGGTATTGGTGGAATTGTGTGGTATTTTGAAATATGAAGACCATCAACAAAAAAAAAATTATGTTACACGTATCGTGTAACATATACACTTTCAGATGGTTACCGTCTAGTGACAAGGTATGTATAGATCATCCATCCAACCCCTACAATCAGAAGCCCATAAATTTTGACTTAACCACCTACAACTTCTTTTGCTCTAGTGAGTATCCATGATACGATAGACCCAATTATTCCTGGTAAAGCCTCTGCCGCTTTAGATGCTAATCTACCTAGAAGTGATGCTAACGCTTTTAGTTTATTTTTTATCCATTCCTTTGCATCGTCCTTTTTATCACCACCTTTGTCAGGATTTTGCGAAGAGTTTCCAGCTGTTGATGGTAACAAAGCTTCCACAAGAACACCGATAGCCATACCAAACGCCGTCAGAATGCTAACGATTGTTATACCTTGTTCACGGAATAGTGTTCGTATCCTTTCACCTAATGAGGTATCTTTGTCGAAGGACTTTAGCAATGAGTTTCTTTGATGCTCGTAACTTGACTGTTTAATTTACCTTTGAGAATATCAATGTTCTCTTTCCTAGCTTTCAACTCTTCACGTAATCCATCCATTCGATCTTCGACCTCTTTTCGTTGTTCGTCCGTGTATGTGCATCATTTTCCATTTCTTCCAACTTGTTTTTCTCCTTATCGATATGCTGTTCTATTCGAACCTTTTTCGCAACCTCTTCCTGAAGACCTCCTCGTATGTTTCTCAGCGCTTATCCAATCCTAACAGCTCACGTACAGGATATTCAAATAGATCCACCGGTCTGAGTCATTTCATGATCGACAGATTGTTGTCTAAGCGTTGAAATTAAATCTTCCGTACTATTTGCAATGTTCCCCGTAATTTCCTCAAGCTCTACATCACTCGATTTTGTGATTTTAGATGTCGAAAGGAAGGTCTTCTGCTATTTTATTAAGCACAGCTGCCTGTCTGGCTGAAAATTTGCTCTTAGGTATATCATACCCTAAACTGCGTAACCCTGTTCTTACCCAATATGTCAGCTATAGTACCGGTAGCCCTTAGTCTTCCATTGTTTGTCAATGGTTTGCTACCGTCTTTGTAGTATAATTCACCATCTCTAATTTCAAACTGATCGGTATATAACGTCTCAGGTTTTTGACCGGTATTTTTCGGATAATCTATCATACAGCCCTTCAACTAGTTCTTTCAAAACTCTAGTATGCAGACTGTGACCTCCAATGATGTTTCTCGTCACCTGATGTATGTATCTGTGCACCCGTACGGTCACCGGTCGGTATGAGAGGAAACGTCTCATCGGTTGTTTCATCTGTCGTCATCCCATGTTCTCCAAAGGGGTCAATGTCAATGTCTGCCATTTTATTTATTTAGAGGATAATTTATTATTATATTATGTTATAACATCCCTCTAAATATGAGTTTTAAAATTTATCCAAAACTACCCACTGCTCCTGAGGATTTGAATGAGCAGGAAAAGTTTAACGCAAGCGTAATAAATTCTGAGTTTGAAGAGTTGATAAAACTTAAGAACAAGTTTAGCATCAAGCTCAAGAGATACAACAAGGCGATAGAACGATCGATGCTACTAAATGCTAGCTCAAGCGCTATAACCATTGGCTCTGGCATCGGTTCAATTGCAACAGGGGCTACTATTATCGGAATACCTATTTCTGCAGGATTAGGTGGTGTAGCCTTAGCCGGCTCTATCTGTACCGGACTTACCACAGCTGTCATCAAAAGATATCAAAAGAAAGTAGAAAAAGTGATAAAATTATATGATATTGTTACATCCTCAATTTCTGTCTTCGACTAACATAAGTCAGGCGCTGACTGATGGAAGGATCAATTACAAAGAATTCCAGGTTTTGCAGGGAACATATTACAAAGCTTTAGAAGGACTCAGTTCTACAGATAGAAAGATGGAGACTGAAACCCAAAATCAATTTCAAAAAAGTTTGATGGTAGAACTCAAAACCTGAAAAAATCCATAACGAAAATGGTTAGTAGGATGTGTTGGTCGTCATTTGAAAAAGTGATTAGAAATGATGAAACTTATATAAAGACATATGATCACAAGTATATAGACAATGGAATTCCAACAGTTGCAACATTTGAACAAAACATGGAACAATTACTCCAATCACAAAGTGGAGAGAGCTAACTGAAAAACGTGATTTATCATGTAAATCTGTGGTTGAGATAGACACACCTGCATCTGAATTTGGGTCTGGAAAGCTATTGTATGCAGAGGTGCAAGACAGAACAGGAAATTTATAATAAGACATGGTGTGCCTGCAAGACTTTGCGTTGAGTTGACAGGATTATGGTTGGAATTCTAGAGAAGCCTTTGTCAGACCGAAGGGCTCAAACAATCTGAAAAGAATCATGAAAGGCAATTCTTTGATTATGACATTATGTGGCACTAAACCTCGTTGCTAGACGACATCATCTTTACTTGTTTCTAGTAAAGATACTTTGTATGTACGGTTCACCAACCTTGCACATAATCAGGAGGTAGCTCTGTATCCTCAGGTATTAATATTAACTCTTCTTTCACAAAAGATCGTTCAGGTCCATCTTGAAGGTAATACATTACACGGTTACCAGGTTGATCTATTCACCTCACTCAATCTATATACCCTCTGTGACCATATGAGATCTGTTGCTCTTTTCGATGGTCATCGTGCTCTTCACCCGGTTGCAATAGATATCTATACAAACCATCTTGAGGTAGCTCTACTTCAGGTGGATAGCTCTCTCGTTTAGGCGAGAGTTCACCTCTTTCATTTTAATAGCATCTTTCGGTTTCATATCGATCATCTGAGTCTTCGTATCGTTTAATCTATCCGCAAGTTTATACAAATATTTGACCCACGTAGATGATACCTTTTCGAATCGTTCAGTTCTTGAAGCATCTTGTATTTTGAATAAATTTTCAGCAAGTATCTTGTTCAACGCCTCGACAAACGCTGTAGGGGTATGTTTATATTTAGTAGTTACTCTTTTAACTTCGACGTTATTCTTCTCCAACAGCTTGATACATCCGCTTTGAATTCTGAACCGTTATCACATTGAAATACTTTTGGATAAGTTAACGGTCCAACCTTGTAGATGTCTTCAATCATAGCGGCAACCTCTTTCGCTCTCTTAGTATTCAAAAGGTCGGGCTACTTTGTAACGTGAAGCCACATCGAGTACCGGATAAGATGTACTTGTATTTATTACCATATAGCATATCACTAGCATATACAATATATCAAATTGATGAATCTCATTCGGTTTAGTTACCTCATAATGTGGACGTTCAGATCATGTTTCGGTGCTGGTAAATGTACCTGCCACAAAGCTTGTTTTGATAACCACTTCTTAATTTACCTTCAGTTTGAAACCAAATCCTCTTAGATTGCGAACAGCCTTTTGTCCTTTCCATAAGTTTTGAGGTTGATAATAAATCTCTTGAAGTTAGTGTCTGTCATTTTTTTATTTATAAACAACGTTTTATTTTAGCTCATTTTATTAAAAAATGACACGAGAAAAGTGACTTAAACGTTGTTTATTATCTTTATATAAAGCATAAACATGACTGACAAAACAGAATCAGATTACCAATCAATGACTCGTGACGCTTTACGAAAATTATGTGCGTCACGAAAAATAAAATATGTTTACCTAATGAACAAAGCTAAATTACTCGAGGTACTTGAGAAAAATGATAGGATCCATTGTTTCTTTGTGATCCTGATACGAAACAAACGGTTAATAAATACTGTTTAAACTGGATAAAAAATAACAGAGAAAAATATCTCAGCTCTCAAAAACGTTATAACGCTAAGAGAGAGAAGAGAGTTTACAAAAAATAAATAAATTGACCTCGCTTTTGTTACTTAATCAACGAGTAACAAAAATAGAACACAAAGGTTACGAATCTTTTGGATGAAAATTGAAAAAATGATAATGATAATTGAAAATTTTAAAAAGTGATTTAAAAAGATATAATCGTGGTATTATATATTACAACATGACTACTAAAACTACTGTTGTTGAATTAAAAGCTCTTGCAAGAGAACGCGGTCTACCTGGCTACTCAAAACTCAGAAAAGCTTGAGTTGATCGAATTATTAGCAAACCCACCTGTCCGACCTGTTCCACTACAAGACCTACTAGGTTTAACCGACCTGTTCCACCACCAGACCTGTTCCATTTTATTCCTACCCAACAAGATATGGATTTGTTTGAAGCAACAAGAAATGGAAAAATCCGACCTAGTTGTGAAAAGCAAGTTGAATGAATGAGAGATGGTTAATAAATCATGTACCCTAAAGCTATTAGGAGAAAGTGAGTGGCGCTTTCAGAGAGATTGAAGAAGAAGATTCTCTAATCTCTACAAGAGGAAGAATGATGAAAAAAGTGAAAAGATGAAAAAGATGAAAAATTGGTGGAACCAAGAAGCGTTTGTCCCCATTGAAATGGCTGTTGAGGGTTCTTACAAAAGGTTCAAGATAAACTCAGATGGAAAAAAGGGATGTTGATTCGTTTCTCGAAAAGGTTCGACCCATTTTAAGCGATCTGATTATGAGAGAACTCAAAAACAAAAAATCAATAAAATTCAAGCAACTGTGTGGATCAAATGGAGAAAAGAAGATCTATCCAATCCTGACGCAACAATCTACGTGATAAGGCGTTTCAATAGCAATATGGAAACAATTCACAAGTGAAAGCGATATATCTGATGTTATTAATAAGATGTTCAATAAGATAATCGAAACAGGTTGAAAACCCCTGCGTTACCTCAATCGGCTTTGTTATCGATAAAATTTTAAATATTGATGTGAGACTTCACAAGCTAAAACTAACGAGAGGCAGCTCTTACTTACCGCTACCTAGAATTTCAGCGGAAACGTATCTGTTATCAATCCACATAACGAAGATGATGAAGAGTGCTTTCAAATGGGCTGTTTACTGCTGCTTTGAACCACAATGAGATTAAGAAAGATCCGCAAAGGATAATGAATCTCAAGAAACATGTTGATAAATATAATTGGGAGGGTTTATCGTTTCCAATGGCGCTAAATAAAATAGATTTGTTTGAGAGGAGGAACCCTGATATCGCTGTGCATGTTTTGACAAAAGATGCGACAGAAGGTAGTCTATATGTGTCGTAAGTCGAAGCATCTTGATCGCAAAGAAACGGTTGTTTTGTTTTTACTATGTGAAGAGGAAAAGAGACATTATTATAGCTGTAAGAACTTGAGTGGTGTCTTGAGTAAGGTCAACTCGAATCATGAACATAAGGAGCATTATTGTTTGAATTGTCTCAATGGATTCTCAAGTGAGAAAACACGAGATGAACACTTTGAATATTGTAAAAATAACGATGTCGCGAAGATCGAAATGCCAAAGGAGGGTAGCACTGTTAAGTTTCATGACGGTCAGTACCAGCTCAAAGCTCCTTTCATAATGTTATGCTGATTTCGAAGCTTTGTCAAAAGAGGTTTGTAAAGAACCGCGTAGCGTTATTGGATCATCCACTAAAAAGGTTGGTATACATATCCCCACAGGCTTCTGTTGTTATAGCAAATTTGCTCATGGTGAAGTTTCAGACCCTCTAACGCTTTATCGAGGTGAAGACTGTGTTTTACGTTTTGTAGATCATGCGGTAGGTGAAGTGAAAAGGCTATACAATATGTTTTCCTAAACAAAGAATGCGAGACCTCACATATGAAGAGGAACAGGGATTTATCGATTCTGATAAATGTCACATATGTATGAAAGAATTGAAAAAGATATATTAAGGTTAGGGATCACTGTCATTTTACTGGTAAATTTCGTGGAGCTGCACATCAGTCTTGTAATCTTCGTTACAAAGTGCCTAAATACATCCCGATCGTCTTCACAATCTGAGCGGATATGATGCTCATCTGTTTATCAAAGAACTAGCCAAACAGTATGGGGATGAAGGGATTGCCGTCATCGCTGAAAACAAAGAAAAATATATATCTTTCTCATTGGATGTTAAGGTTGGTGAATACATTGATAAAGATGGGGTGATTAGAGTTCAAAGATACAGTTGAGATTCATCGATAGCGTGCGTTTCATGGCTAGTAGTCTGGATAACTTGGTAAACAATCTATCCGACGATCAGTGTAAAAACCTTCGAAAATTCTTCATAGGGTGATGAGCAATTCAAACTATTGAGAAGAAAAGGAGTTTATCCTTATGAATACATTGATTCTTTTGATAAGTTTAATGAAACTAAGCTCCACCGAAAGATGCTTTTACAGCAAGTTGAACATGAAAGATATCAGTGATGCTGATTATACGCATGCGCAGAATGTGTGGAAACACATGAAAAATAAAAATATGGGTGCGTATCATGATCTCTATCTCAAGACAGACGTTCTATTGCTTGCTGATGTTTTGAGACTTTTAGGGAACATGTATAACAACTATAAACTGGATCTTGCACATTTTACACTGCCCAGGATTAGCTTGGCAAGCATGTTTGAAAAAGACAGAGGTTGAGCTGGATCTAGTTATCAGATATGGATATGTTTCTCTTCGTAGAGCAAGGTATTAGAGGAGGTCTCTGTCAGGCTGTTCATAGACATGCTAAAGCTAATAACAAGTATATGGAATGCTAAATATAAGAAGACTGAAGAAAGTAGCTATCTCCAATATCTTGATGCAAATAATCTATATGGATGGGCTATGATTCAGAAGCTACCGACAGGAAATTTCAAGTGGGTAGATGCTAATAAATTTACCACCTGATTTCATTTCAAAGTTGGCTGAGAAAGACGGTAAATATGGTTTATCTTCTTGAAGTTGATGTGAACTATCCTCAGGAGCTTCATGATTCACATAACGATCTTCCGTTTATGCCTGAGCGAAAGAAGATCAATGGTGTAGAAAAGCTAACTCCATGTCTTTCAGACAAGAAGAACTATATTATTCATATCCGGGCACTGATCAAGCGCTGAAGCATGGTCCTTGTTCTTGAGAAGGTTCATAGAGGTATTGAGATTTAGGACAAAGCGCATGGTTGAAGCCGTACATCGATTTCAACACCAATTTGCGTACTAAATCAAAGAAGGACTTTGAAAAGGACTTTTTCAAGCTCATGAACAATTCGTCTTTGGTAAAACTATGGAGAATCAACGTAAACATAAAGACATACGCTGGTGGCTACCAAGAAAGACCAATATGAAGAAGCTGGTGATGAAACCTAATTTCAAGGGTAGTATCTGTTTCAGTGAACATTTGATGGCTGCTGAAATGCAAAAGATCAAACTCGTGTTGAACAAGCCGATCTATCTGGGACCTACAGTTCTTGATTTGTCAAAGACGATTATGTACGAGTTTCACTATGATTACATGAAACCAAAATATGGTGACAATCTAAAGCTCTGCTATATGGATACAGACAGCTTTGTCTATCACATCAAAACCGACGACTTTACAAGATATTGCCGATGATGTAGCTTTGAGATTCGACACTTCAGCGTACGATGAGAAAGATAACAGACCTTTACCCATAGGTTTGAATAAGAAAGTCATTGGTCTAATGAAAGATGAGTTGGGTGGTAAGATAATGACAGAGTTTGTTGCTCTAAGAGCGAAGACCTATGCATATAAACAGCTAGATGGAAAAGAAGACAAGAAGTGCAAGGGAGTCAAGAAGTGCGTAGTAAAGAAGACGATGGGGTTTGATGATTACAAGAGATGCTTATTCGATGGTAAGAATGTTTACAGAGAACAGATGACCTTTCAATCGATTAAGCATGATGTCACACTATAAAAACAAACAAACTCGCTCTCAATGCGGATGATGACAAAAGAATTATTGCAAAAGATGGTATTGCTACATATGCCAGAGGACATTATAGATATGTATAAGATAACAAAGAGGTAAGAGGTAAGAGGTAAAAAAAAAAAAACAAACAAAACAAAATAAACGAATTATACATGATACCTATGGATATTGACTTTGAAGATCTTTTTGACTGCATCGATGATCAGTGTGTGTCTGTGTCTGTGTATTATATGTATTGTTAGCTCATTTATATTATAAAGTTAAAACTGCTACAAACTGCTTTTTACTACAATCGGGTATTTCCCCATGGATATTTTTTATGAGATATTTAATTGTTTACAATTATGAGTAATTTGTGGTTATAATAATAGAAACTGTTTGTTATGTAATCAAAATAACACGTTTCATAACTCGTATCGCGTTATGAAAACAAAGATCTTATATGATGATAATATTAGCTATAGTAGGGAAATTCCCGAAATCATATGACTTCCATGTGTTAATATTTTATGTTTATGATGACGTCACAGTTTTGCCCTAGAATCGGATGATGACGTCACAGTTTTGCGCTATAATCGGCACTTTCCTATCTCTACATTCAGTGTTAACATTTTCATAAGCAACTTTACTTAATTAGAAAAATCAAGGTTCTGCAAAATTGTGTGGGTTGACGTCAACTAGTATCACATCCCCCCCCTTCCCCGTCAACCAGCGTCAACTTTAGCATAACCCCCCCCCCCCCCCCCCCCCACCCCCTCCCCCCTAACAGTTGACGTCATTTGTGAACAGTCCCTAAATGCAAAACTAAAACTGCGCCGTCCACATTTCACCATTTATATACTATTAAAGTAGCGAGTAAGTATACAACCAGATTTGCGAGAATGTTATGTGAGCCGTATTGTCGCAATAAACTTAGTCAATTTAACATATCTTTTCGTGCTCCACATTTGTGGAACATACTCATTGTACCAAAAGACACCCTACAGGATTGCAAATCCTATTTAAATTTTAAGCATAAACTTAAGGGTATGTTCCTCCAGCACTCTGACAACATGGAACAATATTTTTAATACGCGTTTTATTTTACGATCAATTACTCTTTTAAAGATAAATTGTAAACAAATTTCTTACGTAATCAAATTCTGAAATGTCTCAACAAGAACTAGCATAAAAGGTTCTCGATGATAAGATCACCTTGATCTTCTGCGAGTTTTCCTTGTTTCTTTATGAGTTTACGAGAATATGAACTTGTATGATAAACTTAACACTTTGCAGCTTGTTGTAAGGAATATATTAGAACCTTGTAAACTTATAATCGACAGAAAATATACTTATCTATCTATGTAACGCTGATAGAGCTACCATATTTATTACGTATATTGAGTAATATGTTAACCTGTGAAAGAGATCAATCTGTAAACATAAACTCACGTGTTGTTGAGGTGTTCTTGTGATCCACCGATCCCGAGTGAGGAGTTTACTTCGAGTGTAAATGATCGATCTATTGTTTTTCTGAGGAAATTTATCACATTTATCACATTTATCACATAATATTCTGTAACTAATAATTAGTTTATGAACAGTAAGACTATAATCTCTTGTATTTTGAAAATCACATTCAGTAAAATCTCACACAGTGCGAACACTATCCCAGAGTGATTACTGCTCCTCTGTCACTTGTTTTTCGAAATTTCCATCCCGTTCCTGTCTCCGTGGTCACACCCAATAAGGTCCCACACCGAAAACGGGAGGAACTGCAAACGCCCGCGCAATCGCCCACCGTCACCCTTGTACTACAGATGCTTGGCCCTGATAAAACAAATGATCCAGAGCGCAACTAAAATCCGGAATGAACAAAATCAAGCCATGTTCTGCGCCTTCACCACTACGGGTTCCTGCAACCAGCCAGATAAGTATGCTTCATACTCTGCCGGCATGGTTGAGTCACAGCTGATCGCAGGTACCCGCAACCTGTCGCACCAGAGCAAGATACTTTCGGAGATGCAGATCCTGAAAGCCCTGGAACAGGCGACGAACCGGTCCTTGAGTCAACCAGCGAAGTTTCACCCATCACGCAAGTCCAATCTAGAAAACCATCTCCGTCCAGACCGCTCCACACACGACCCAACCAAATCGATGTCTAGGGTATAGCCAGCCACCACACTCTAAAGGCAGGGATTCGTGTCCGGCTTGGGAGAAGACATGTAACAAATGTGAAAAATGCAACCATTTTGCGACTATATGCAGAAGTCATATCACTCTTGCTGCCATATCCAGGAGGAGCAAGAACAACCATCGATATCGAATCGAACGTTGAAGTTATTTGATGCACTGGTTGTAAGGCACCCAAAAGGAATGGTGCGCACGTATGGTTGTCACTGCCTTAAAGAACGGAACCCCCCGCAGAACCATAAACCTTAGTTACCTGACGGGAGACTCAACCCCATCGTCGCTTAACACTGTTAGTGTCGTACCTCCAAACAAAAAGAAGTCTATACTGGACGCGTGGAACGGATACTATAGTGTACCCTTGTCCTTTGTTAAGAATGGAGACGTTACCAATATCTTCGCGCTCCTCAAGGATTCTATGCATCCTTTGATGGCTACACAACATAACATACGGCTTCCTTCGCGTCACTCATGGACGAATCGCTGTTACTGGATGATGATATGCGTCGCCCTTTGCCATGAGTCAATCTTTGTGCCG